>BSBM01000800.1:621277-1242554 GCA_027924585.1 Larix kaempferi | reverse complement strand
GGCATGGGTTATGAAAGTGAAAAAGGAAATGGAGTGTGGTGAGGGAATTTTCCAAATTATTCATTGCTAGCATGTAAGGAATTGCATGATTAAAGTTCAGAAAACAACATACCTCCACTTACCCAAGACTGATGATGAACTATGCAATAGGAACATGGTTGGTGATGTTTGCTGGTGCAACTGCTGTAACTGTTGGATCAGAGAGGATGTCACTATTGCAGGATCATAAAAATGTAACTGAAATTGTTGCTGCTAAATTATGGAGAATGTGACTGGATTGTGGAAGATGTCACTGCTGCAGGATCATGAGAATGTAACTGTAAATGTTGCTGCAGCTGTAACTGGATCATGGAAAAATGTCGAAGGCGGAGAGTGGAACCGTGGTACTCTCATATAGCTGAAGTCATGCTACTGTAACTGCTGAGGGAGTCATGAAAAAGTGTATAGTCTTCACCCGCTACAAAACTTGATGGTACAATTCTAGTCATGCGAATAAATGTGTCGATGTCGAGCATGAAAAGAAGTCATTGGATTACCGTCCATTGATGAATACCATTAACCATTGCGAGGAAAACTCACCATTGATGTCAATGAGTGCCAAGATATCTGAGTACATCTGGAAAAGTGCAAATAGATGTGCTAATGTCGAGTGACTTGCAATATACGGTGATTAAGGGACATTGATGTATTTCCATGATTGTCAGCGAGAGAACTTGCCATTAAGGCATGCAAGCCTCCAAGTAATAAAAAAGGAACTCTAGTCTATATCCCAGATAAGGTGTTGAGGTCGATGGGGCAAGACTTGTTAAAAGGTGGGCCTTAAGGAATCCCACATCAGTCAACGCGAGTTTTTACAAAAAGATTGGTAGGACTATAGGAAATATCTCAGTAGCAACAGTGCTTATGGCAAGGAAATGTAATTATGGAGAGGGAATTGGATGTTCTTATTCAAAAGGCAGAAAGGGACTGAAAAAGAAGAAAATTATGTATGCGACTTAGAAAGATAGGCCTGTTTGAATTCATGACAGATAAGGCAATGGAAAGTGGACTGCACATAGATGACTAATGTGCTTTGGAGGAGAGATGTGGGTATGACGCGAATGGGTTTATGAATAGTTTCTGTGTAACAACAAACGTCATGATGTTTATGATGAGTAACAGCTCCTTCAAACTGTCTATCAAAGCATGTTTCTCAAAAAGTTTTGTGATTCTTGAAAAGTCACTTCAATAGCAAAATGCGATTGTCTTCAAACCTAAGAAAAACTTAGTACTAATCCTGCATGAAATTCGTGAGAAGTTCGAAAGACATAACATGCAGAAAGAAATACGAATGCGGCAAATTAGAGTTCAAAAATAAAACGTGTTTTTATACCTGTTTCCATTGTGCACTTGTTTCGTCGTTGACTACTGTAGCTGTAACAGATTTCACATAGAGATGAAATTAATATGTGAGTAAAGAAGTCATGACCCAACAATGGTGTTTTTGCGAATGTGTTTCTGTGTAGAAACAAACATCATGATGCAACAAGTCTCTCTGGTTTTTGTATGCTATTTTTCCCATTGATTGCTGTCAAAGTGTCTTGAAGAAAACAAATTAGCGTTAAATGTAAAAACATGTTTTGAGATTTGTTTAGGAATTATAGAATGTCCATTTGCAATTTTGAATTTTTACAATGTTTTTATTTTTATTTTTATAATTTTTTTCTTTTCATGGTTTTATAATTTTTATTGTTTTTATGTTACACACCAAAAGAAAATGCAAAAATTATACTACAGGAAACTATACTTCTGTCTCGGCCTCATCAAATATTCTTATATGCAATAATTAAAGTTCAGAAATTTCAAACATTTGGAAATTGTGCGAGAGTATGATCCTCATTAATCTGCTGCATTAGTGCCAATTGTTTTTCTTGCATGATTAGATCTGTATATTGTCAAATATAATTGAATATTCAGAGCATGTAATTCTCTGCATGGGGTGATTTCTATTGACAGAAACTACAGGAGGCCTATAACATTTTTTATTCATGAAACCTGAGTGGCAACTTACCCATTAGATCTTGCATAAACCATCGTTAACATAAATACACGCATACCTGCCCCATAAGTATCGATGTGCTCCTGCCCATAGTTCTGAATTTATCTCCTTTATTTTTCATCGTTGTGCAAGCAGTCATTCTTACAAGCAAAAATGTGTCTCTTGTCGTTTTTTAGATGAATTCAAATGGAAGCTTGGTCCACATGTTTATCGATAGTCTGTAATACATCCCTTGATCATCATTCAATTCAGGCTAGAAATTATTATGAACAATGGCGATCACTGGTTATTCAAATAGCAGAGCCATCGGTCAAAAATGTTTTCGAATGATAGATCTGTTTGCAAGGAGTTACATAGGAAATCCTAAAGTGAAACACGTCAGCAAATATTAATAACATGCAACCATGATTTAGTTACCTTTTCTTAGAAGCATCCGTGAAGTTCAATGACTTGGCAGCTGAGACAATCCTTCATGAGGATGAGAACCCAAATTCCCAACTGGGAATCTGTTTCAACCAATTGCTAATTTATGAAACCGGCCGCAACAATAATATGAGAATTACATGTTTAGAGAACCAGATGTGTAGCTCAAACCGTTGCTTTGTTTGGGTGATTTCTCCATTGTCAGGTAAATGAGGTCGTTGCGCACAAAACCCATGACCCCGATTGTCGCGATTCTTCTCCATCTGCCCACAAATCATGACGTAAATCAATGTGTTCTTATCTAGCATGCGTTTTTGGTTGGAACTGTTTCATTACCAATTGGGGCAGTTGTGACATGAAGAGTTTCCGTTCTAAATATGGGAACATTGACAATCTATGGTAGCCAAATGGAAATTATGAATAGCCTTGAACGTCTGTTTTGGAATGAAAATGGGAGAGATTTTGCACAATTTCAACAATGTAATTCAATCAATCCCAATCACAGTTTCAGCTTTTATTACTATTTTCTTGGCCCGATCTAGACAATGCGCCTTCAAACATGCAAATCTAAATTGTTATTATCATGTTGTTTCATTGTTGCTGCAGGTTGTTCTTTAGATCGAAGGATCTTTTAAGGAATTGCAGGTGAATGGAGTGCGCAAATACAGAAAATATCAGAAATGGTTTGGCTGAGGCATTATTGCAGAGTTAGTTTGCAGGCAGCTACATGATGAAAGGAAAAAAGAAAACTGCATTGTGACTCCAATCAATGAGAAATTTGCAGGCGTAACACTGTTTTAGCATGTAAATTTTATTTATTTATTTGCATTACTTCAAATTTTAGCAATTGGAGATAAATGATTTGCAAATTAAGGATACAATCGATTAGGCATAATTGCAAACATTAATTTATTCTTTCCTGAAAACATTAGAAAACATCCTACTTTCTGATCCTCAGATCACACGAAGCGCGGAGGAGAGCATACTTATTGAAAACTAAAAACTAAAAATAAAATCCTACCTACTCTATGCTAATTAAAATTTAGAAAATAGTTACGTGTAGTTAAATATCCAGTGTAGCCATTCACGTAACATTAATAAGAATATATTCTGTGTCAATTTTGCAAATAGAAAATGAGGATAAACAAAAATGTGTGAAATTAGTTGCTGTGACTGTGAATTAACTAGAAAAAAAGAAAAACTAAATTGTCTTAACCTCGTACTTGTTTGAAACCATCATTCGATAGGGATTTCATAGGCATAGTTTTCACTCCTCAGATCATGCTGCAACTCCTTGTTGTCCTCCTTGACCTCCTGCTCGCATAATTGTTCATCATCAGATGTGTAGGATTCTTCATATGTTGATTCTTCATTTGTTTCTGGAGGAGTAATTAAGGTCTCGGCTGCTGTTAGGATCTCCTCTTCGTGAGAAAAGGAGATCCCTACTTTTGCAAGGATCTGAGTGAGCTGTTCCAAGCTTAAACTCATTGTTAAATCATTTTGAAAAGGGGATTCTTACAGCACCCAAATCTAAATGAAGAAAAAAAAACACTCCAGATTATATTAAAAAAAAAAAAAAAAAAAAAACTCTGTACTGAAAACCATTACTCTTCACAGCTGCAAAAAAACACACTTGTTGAAATTGAAATTCACACTTGCAAAATTGAAAAACTCATTGCAGAAATCAAAATTCACACCCTAGTGTACGCTTGCAGAAAATCAAACTAAAATTCAATCCATCGTGCTTCCCCAACAACGACGCCAAAATGTTAGGCATAAATATTGTCGTTTAATTCCGTTGTAGTATTCTCCCAATCATTTAATTTGTCAATCCGAGGTTCATAGGCTTACGAAGCACATGCAAAATATATGCAGGATTGAAGTTGAATTAAGCTAGTCTAACCCCCCCTTGCTAATGGCTAATTGCTAATCTAATTCCCCCTTAAGTTGAAACACACAACTGCTAATCTAATGTTGGAAGCTGAAACACACTGCTGAAAATAAATTGCATAAAAGAAAGACAGCATATGAAGAGCAACGAGACAACACATGTGAGCTCACATTAACAATAAAGAAATCTTAATTTACATCACACCAATCAATGACAAATCATGAAAGGATCAAAACTAATATTATGAACAAAAGCTAAGAATCCCCTTCTCCATATTACAAAGTGAAAACTAACTTCTACAATCTGAGACTAATATCCTCCTAATCTACTATTAATCTACTCCTCATCTACTACCATCTTTCTCCCCTCTCAAATGAAGCGAGAGCACTCTCTTTTATACATGAATTTCTTTGAGAAGAAGATAACCATCTCATAATGACAGATCCACTATTCTCTCAACCACTCTCAACTAATTTCCTATTATTACAAAGTATGATCCATTCAAATCCTCCACATGTCTCTCACAAATTTTCCACATGTTTCTCATACATCCTAAATAAGATATGCCAACCAAATCTCCATGATCTTCTCCTTGGAATATTCTTTGAATAACTATCTCCATGAAATGGTGGAGGAGATATTCGAGGAGTCTTTCTTTGAATTGATCCTTCCATATTCCTACATATTACAAAGCTCATCCATACTTGATATATTAGTGAAAAACATGTTATTTTCCAATATTTAATCATAAATTCACTTATAATAATAAATTGAATAAAGTGGAAAATAATAAAATGAAACTCAAGTATATGTATGGAAATGGTAAGATGAAAGGTTAATGGGACGATGAAATGTGAAGAATAGCGAAAGGTAAAGTGGATGAAAATAGGACATTTCTGAGTCCCAACAGGGCTCAATGGAGTGATGTGCACCTCTTGAGAATGGATAAGTTTGTTAGTTTGGGGACAAATATTTGAAGTCTTTGCTCTTGTTTCTTTGCTAAGGTGATTCTAAGAGTTGTTTTCTTAACACATGCACAAGGAGGTATCTAAGTCTTTTTCTCTTGATATTTCTTTGTTAAAATGTTGGAGTTGTCTTGTCCAAGGTTGAATGGTATCCATTGATGTTGCATTTTGCCCTAACATAAGTCATTTTCAGCCTTTAGTTACCCTAGCATTGTCAAATTGAGTTTTATGTCTCCAAAGTTTGTCTTAGTTAGGGAATCATCAACCAACCATTGTAGTTGTTGAAGAAGCCCTAGTTTTTCCAAACTTAGCAAGTGCCATCCCAAGGGGAGGATCTCCTCCATTGATGCCTAGGGTTAAGGTGAACTTTTCATGCAAACCCTAGGTTGTTCATCTACATTTCTAAACTAAATTTTTGATTTTGTATATTTTGTAAATATTATTTTAGCTTAAACTTCTAATTTTTATGTATTTTTTGTAAATTATAAGTTATTGAAAAAGTTTGATTTCTGTGTTTAAACCCTATTTTACAGACCTTAAACTAACCTACCCTTCCTCCCCTTCATCTTCTCACCTTCGCTCTCCCTCCCAAACTGTTCGACCTCCCTCCTTCTCCATTCCTACACCCTCGACCTCCCTTTTTTCTTCCTCGGACCTGTTGTTGTTGCCCCCTTCCTCGGACCTGCTGCTGTTGCTTCCTCTCCTATCCGAATTTGCTCCCTCCACTCTGCCCTAGCCCGCGACCTCTTCCCTTCTCCTTCCTCTCCCCATTCCCCTCCATATCCTCCCCTCCTCTTCCATCTCCCATTACCTTTCTTCTCCTCCTTGCTTCCACTTCTCCCATCCTCCTCCATCAATTTATCCTTACTTTCTCTCCCTATCCAAACCCCTTTCCTACCCTAACGTAGGTATGCAATTTTGTTGCAGACCATGTGTGTTCTTCCGTTGCTTCCCTCACCTGCAACACAAAACAAAACCGAGTTAGCATGTTAACCTAGATGTTGGTGGTTTAGTTTTGAATTCGTTTTTGTTACATCATAGGGTTCTTAAGTTTTGGGCAAGGTTACTTTTCCTGTTGCACTTACTTTATGTATACAGATCTGCAAGTGACAAATTGATTTTAAAGTTTAATGCACTAAATGGTTAATGCTGATTATTGATGATTGATGTTTATTGCATGATATTTGACATTACACTTTGTTGACACTTATTTGCATAATAATTATTGGTGGATGGTTATTAGTAGATGAGTTATTAAATGTTGATGGTAAATGTGTTTTGGTTACCTATTTGGCTAATGCTAGTTATTGGTGGATATTGGATGATGTTGAGCACTAATAGACATTGAACTAGTTACACTTAAATGATGATACCTATTTGCATTAGAAATATTATATTTCATACGATTAATGTAATGAATGATATTTCATATGTGATGATCTTGGATTGACCTTATACTTTTATTGATTGATCTATGTTGGTTAATAATCCTTGGTGAATCCTAGCACAATTGATGATTCTTTGGATCATATACTTTGCCTAATTTGCACCTACTGACATTGGATGATTAATTGTTATGTTATATTCGTATCGACTCCATTTGGGCACTGGTCTAACTAATATTTGCATAGAGAACAAAGTCTTTTGGTTGCATTAGTGTTCTACAAGTTATTACAAGGGTACTTCTCCTTGGAGGTTCCGACACTCCGAAGAAGTTAGAGTTGTGATCTAGGTGACATTGGATCACTTTTCTTATTTTTGCTTATCAAGAACTAGCCCTGATAGTTTGCCCGGTAACATTTTTGGCGTCGTTTCCGAGGACGTTTCAAATATTGAAGTGGTTCATCTAGAGTAATTACTCCCATGGAAAAACGACATTTGGTAAGAACTCAAAGGTGAGTCCTTCTTCCTTATATTTTTGAAAATATCTATAAAGGACTAACCTCGCAGGTCTTATCTGGCGACTCTACTCATTTAAAATGAATCCACTGGTTGATAAGCGATTTAGAACCCAATCACCATTATCTTAGGTACGCCCTTGTTTTTGGTATTTTGGTGAGATTTGTTGAGCTATCTTGGTAGGTCTCTCCTGGCGACTCTGACTGAAGAAAAATAATAGAAGTAATCTATAAAGACAAGGAAGCCAGATGATATGGCATCTTCTTACAAACCGTGGATGGATATATTGGATTTTTCATGCATTCCGGGATATCCACATCAGTATGTCATTCAAGACGATGGGAAGGCACTTTTTTCATTATTTTATGAATACAAGTATCACGCAACAACAAATATTTTGGCATTCATGCAATTTATTCAGGAAAGCAATATCATAAATGAAGATACAAGAATGAAACTTTTTCTACTGTCTCTCAACTTAGAAAACAATTCGGATGTCAGAAATTGGTATGAAGGATTTCCTCATAAAGAGTTTTCTTCACTCGACAGTTGATCAATGCATTGAGTGAAGGACGGGATCATGATATAGACGAACATGAAAGAAAGTCCATGCTTAAGCATATATGGGAAATGACCTTGGGAAGTAGCCAAAAGCAAGATGATCCTAACAAATAAATCGAAGAGGATATTCTGTTTGAATTTAAGGATCCTGATATTTGATAGAGGCAGAAATGTAAATAGGTTTTGGTCCTCTTGATTTGTCAAACTTTATAGGACGTTCAGATGAGTTACCATAGATATTTTGACACGCATTCAAGGGTGATCATGGTAATTCCTGACATCATGTTGAATGGTTCATGACATTGGCTACGGAATACAACATTAAAAAGGCAGAAGATGTTTACATGAGATCATTTTCTCTTCACCTGGGAGGAAAGGATCTCGCTTGGTTCGTGGGCCTAAAGATAACAACAATATCATCCTTCACAAAATTAGTAGAAATCTTCTATAGCTACTAGAATTCAGAGCAAAGTGACAAATGGATGCCTTATGTTGAAGATGTAAGGAACTTGTTCAGTGAAGAAATCCACAACGAAGATCGATTCTCAAAAGGTTTACTTGAAGAAAACATTCTTCATAATCGGGTAAATGACATAATGGCCCTTGTGACTAGAAATGGAGTGACCCCTGAAGATGAAGAGCAAGAAGCTTTAATTGAAGAAACTGAAGAAAATGTGAAATCTCCGTTCCCCCAGAGTGTGGTTTCTTATGATATTTTTTCTCTCTTGGAAGAAAATTACAGGGTTACAAAAGACGATGATTATTGGAAGTTCCTTGGTCCACCAATGTATGATTCTTTATGACCTTGTATAATCATGGTAGATCATCTCCCAAGCACATATGTGGGTGAAGAAGTTTCCTCTGCCTTCGATGAAGAATGTATCAACCCTTTTGCTTTGCTCAATGATGTAGTGGTGCAAGATGTGGGGCTAGTTGTCGAAAGCCACATGAAAAGTCTCTCCATTGTCTCTCAGTTCATGGTGTGCCCTAATCAACAACATTCTACGAGAATTCTTCAGCCCTTTTCTTCCAATATCGGTAAGTTTTCAACGATGTTTTTCAGTGAATCCAATACATGTATGATTTTATTTTCACATTGTCATGATTTCTGTTATTTATCTTTTCATTTGAAATGTGAAGGCATGAATTATACGGTTGACAATTTCAAAATGATAAAGATCATTAGGGGTGCTAACACGATAATTATAAAGAAGAGCAATATGCTTGTATCTCCAAAGGAATGTTCAAACAGGTTGCAGGTAACATACAAATATTTTCAAAGTCCACTTTCATGAATGGTCTCCCAAAGTAACAATCAAGCAGCAAATTACATGCATTTTTTTTTCGCAATGCCAGTATATCATGAAGATGCTCCATACCTTAACCTGGTGGAAGCCTGGATAAATGGAGCCTGTGGAAGCAACCATTCTCCTTGGCAGCAATATCAAATCTCTTATGTCCCTGTAGCCATCCAATCCTCATATCCTATCATGATGGAGGCCCTGGTACGTATCTGCTTCGTGATCAATAAGATCTTGTCATCGATCCATTCTAAAGACAAAGGTAAAGCGCCAGGTATGAATTGCTTACTCAAATGGTTTCATTGGTGGTATGATTTCACTTAATATTTCTATTTTTTCTGTTTATCATAGGTAGGTTTAGTTAGGCATGTACAGTTACCTCTGCATTGCACTTGACGTTCTTTATGTCTATGTAGGTTAGTCATTGGTTTATGCATTTAGGTTATTTTCATATGATGAGCAAGGCAGGACAGAAGTGTCTGCCTCATGGTAGTTTGATGTCCTTGATTATTTGACATGTCTGTAGTGTTAAGTTTAGCCTAATTTCACAAGCAAGATCACTGAAAGAAACACAATCACAAGATAGACAAAGATTTACCCTGGGAAACCCTTATGGGGTAGAAAACCTAGTAAATCTTTCCTCAATATAGATAATCAACCCAATACAAGATGTAGTCCTCAACAAGAGCTCCTTCTCCTCCTATGCAGACCTCTCTCTCTCCTATGCGCCAATCACAAGTGAGTGAATGAATGAGATAAATGAAGAACACACCTTCTCTATTTATACTCATGTTCTAATTGACTTTTCACCCTAATGGGGCCGACCTCTCCCATGAGATTCTAATAACCCTTAACAGCTAACTCAGGGCCGAAATCACATGGGATATCTAATAACCCTAGTTACCACAATCTCTCGGAGGAATAAAAATCTCCGGATATATAATAGGGTCACCTTGGAGGAATGGAACATCTCCGGAATAATAAAGTACAAGAATAATATTCTTAGAAGTTACAATATTTCAACACTCCCCCTTAACGAGAAGGATATTATAACAACATCTGCAGGAGAAAGGAGTCATCAACTACATGATACATGATACATGATACATCTATAAATCATTGGAGGCTTTGTTAATACACCATCATCAGTAAATCAAATAGTTACTAGAACATATTCAATACTGGAACATCAACATCATTAGTATTGAGTCTTCATCTTCTGCAACACTCGATCAGCTACAACATCATCATCAACTAGATCACTCGATCAACAACCTCATTGTATGGATCTACCGATCAACATCATTTGGATCATCTCGATCTACAACATCTGGCTCATCTCGATCTACAGCATCTGGATCATCTGCAACACACATGATCCAATTACGGGATGATCAATCCCTCTCACTTTAAGACACCTCTCATGTCTATGGACGATGCAATCCAGATCTACTTACAGGATGATCAATCCTGATCCTTTTAAGACAAATCCATGTCTAGGGATGATGCAGTCCTTGATCCATTTAAGACAAATCCATGTCTAGGGATGATTCAGTCCTTGATCCATTTAAGACAAATCCATGTCTAGGGACGATGTAGTCCATGATCAGTTTAAGACAAATCCATGTCTAGGGATGATGTAGTCCTTGATCCATTTAAGACAAATCCATGTCTAGGGACGATGCAGTCCGTGATCTGTTTGTTGAAATATTGTAACTTCTAAGAATATTATATTTGTATTATTCTGGAGATGTTTCATTCCTCCGATGGGAATTTATTATGTATCCGGAGATGTTTATTCCTCCGATGGATTATGGTAACTAGGGTTATTAGATCTCCCATGTGGGGGTCGGACCTGAGTTAATTTATTAGGGGTTATTAGACACTTTGAGGAGAGGTCGGCCCCATAGGGTAAAAATTTAGTCGGGAAACAAGTATAGGTAGAGGAGGTTGTTCCTCACTTATCTCACTCTTCCATCACTCGGAAAGTCGCGCACAAGTGAGAGAGAGGTCTGCATAGGAGGTAGAGAAGGAGCTCTAGTCTTGGACTACATCTTGTATTTGGTTGATCATCTTATTGAGGAAAGATTTGCTGGGTTTTCTACCCCATGAGGGTTTCCTAGGGTAAAATATCTGTCTATCTTGTGATTGTGTTTCTTTCAGTGATCTTTCTAGTCAAATTAGTATAAAATTAACATGGTATCAGAGCTAGCCTGAATAGGACATCTTTCACAAGGTGAAAATCTCTCTCTCTCCTCCTCCGATGAAAATTAGGGTTTCTGCAAAAGTTGTTATTTTTGGATTTTGATTGCATGGATGGATATCCCTCCTCAAAATCGAAGTTTTGAGCCCTGGATTGAGGTTTTTGGTTGAGTAGAACTCCGGGAAAGTCAAATCCTAGTTTTACCAAAAGTGTAGAAAACCAGAAAACCAGAGAACCAGAAAAGCTGCGAACCTGTGCACCAAAAAACCATAAATTTTGTTGCAGATCCAGAAGGTGAAAAGTTGAAGTCTCCAGAAGCAGAACACACCAGATCTTCCAATTCAATCAAGCACATCTCCTGGTAAGTGTTATTCTATCTCTTGAGAAGCTTCAATCTCTTTTGACCCCTAGAGAAGATGGCTCCAAGCACTAAGCTTGAAGACAAGCTAGAGGGTATAGAAAATTTCCGCGCATGGAAATACAGAATTGGCCTCATTCTTGAAGAGAATGTCCTTTCCCAATATATCAAGGATGAGATTGCAGAACCTGGAGAGGATGAAGCTAAAGAGAAGTATAGGAAGGATTTGATTAGGGAAAAGAAAATCATTGCTGATTCTATTAAAGACCACTTGATTCCCCAAGTGGCATCCAAGAAGACTCCAAAGGAAATGTATGATGCCCTTTCCAGAATGTATGAGGGAAAGAACATCAATAGGAATATGAATCTGAGAGATCAATTAAAGAGCACAAAGATGAACAAAGGAGAATCTGTTCAAGACTATTTCTCAAGCATCTCCCAGCTCAAAGAACAACTAGATGCTATTGGAGATACGCTTGATGAAGATGAACTAGTCATGACTGCTCTAAATGGTCTCACTAGACCATGGGAGTCATTTATCCAAACCATGTGTGCCAAAAAAGAGAGCATGAAGTTTGATGTGGTATGGGAAGATTACATCCAAGAAGAAGCTAGGGTTTCCAATAGAGAAGCCCTGCTCAAATAAGATGACCAAGCCTTGGCTACACACACCAAGAGAAGGAGGAATCAATTTTACTTCAAGAAGGATAGTCACAAGGAGTCTCAATCTCCACAAAGATTTCAGAAGAGAGGAAGAAGAAAATACTCTTCTTTCCAATGTTTCAATTGTCATAAAGAAGGACACATTGCTAGATATTGTCCCTCAAAGAAGAAGAAAAATATTCACCATAAAAGACATCAAGTACATCTTGCAGAAGATGAAAGTGAAGAAGAAGAAGAGGAAGAAATTCCTCACAAGAAAAGATCTAGAAGAGAAGAAGAAGAAGAAGAAAGGCCCCTCTTCAAGAAAAGATCTAGAAGGAATGAAGAAGAAGATGCAGAAGAGTATGATCTATTCTCTGCACTCTTAGGATCTATAACACCTGGAGAAGATACACGGATGATTGATAGTGGTGCTTCAAAGCACATGACTGGACAAAAGAAAACTCTTTCAAAACTGGAAGAGAAGACCTCCCCACAAAAGGTGTCATTAGGAGATGACTATCAATATCCCATCAAGGGAATTGGTGAAGCAAGCTACAAGCTTGATTCTGGAACACCATTGAAGATGAAAGAGATATTATATGTCCCAGGATTGAAGAAGAACTTACTTTCTATCTCAACTCTAGATAAGAAAGGTTATAGGGTTGCATTCATAGATGGACAAGTACTCATGTGGTCCAAAGGAAAATCTATTGAGGATGCAATTGTTATTGGTGAAGAGGAAGGAGGTTTATACAAACTCAGGGGACATCCAGAAGCTTCCCTTGTTCATGAAGCCACTAGCCCTAATGAACTATGACATAGGAGGCTTGCTCATATTAACTACAAAGCACTACCTCATGTGAGTAAGGTTGTCATAGGAATACCAGATTTGAAGATTGATCATGATGGCACATGCAAGGGGTGTGCAAAAGGAAAGAATATCAAGAACCCATTTTCAAAGAGTGAAACAAAGACCAAGCGTATTTTGGAATTGATTCATTCAGATGTATGTGGACCAATGCCCTCCACATCTTTGAGTGGATATGAATACTACCTTACATTTATTGATGAATACTCCATAAAGACTTGGATTTACTTTCTAAAAGGGAAGAATGAAGTCTTTGGAAAGTTCAAGGAGTTCAAATCCTTGATAGAAAATATTTCAGAAAAGAAGATCAAAATACTCAGGACAGATAATGGTGGAGAATACACTTCAAAGGATTTTGAAGTCTTTTGTAAAGAAGCTGGAATCAAGAGGAAGTTAACCAATCCCTATAATCCTCAACAAAATGGTGTTGTGGAAAGAAAGAATAGAACCATCATGGAATCTATGAAGACAATGATACATGATCAAGACCTGCCTATGTATCTATAGGCTGAAGCAGCTAGGATAACAGTCTATGTGCAAAATAGACTATCCCACAGTGCTCTTGATTTCAAGACTCCAGAAGAAGTATTCACAGGGAATAAGCCCGAGGTAAGTCACCTCAAGATATTTGGATGTCCAGTATACATTCACATTCCAAAAGAAAAGAGGACTAAGTTAGATCCTTCTGGAAAGAAGGGAATATTTGTTGGATATTGTGAAACATCCAAGGCATTCAGAATATACATCCCAGGATTTCACCATATGGAGATTAGTAGGTATATCACATTTGATGAAGAGACAGCTCTCAAGAAATGTAGGAAGTGCCAGTATGAAGAAGTATATGAAGAAGATGCACCTCCCAGAATTATAGAGACTGCACCCATCTCTGAAGATGTAACACCTGAAGACCATGATATGATAGAACCACAAGAACCCCCCCTTTCAAACATTTCAAGGAAAAGAAAGCCAGCATGGGAAAGAGATATTATACTAGGAGCAGAAAAGTATGGAGCTCCTGAGGGCTCCACTAGAGTAAGCAAGAAACCAAAGCCATTCTCTAACTATATGGCTTTGATGTGTGATCTTGTAGATCAGGAACCTACTAGTTATGAAGAGGCAATTCATAAGAAAGAATGGGTAGAGGAAATGACAGAAGAATACCAGTCAATAATGAAGAATGATGTTTGGGATATAGTTCCCAAGATAAAATACAAAAGTGTGGTATCTTCCAAATGGATATACAAAATAAAGCATGCTGCTGATGGTAGCATTGAAAAATGCAAAGCAAGATTTGTGGCCAGAGGATTCTCTCAGAAAGAGGGAATTGACTATGAATAAATTTTTGCCCCAGTTGCAAGGTACACTTCCATTAGAACCATCATGGCACTTGCATCCATGATGAAATGGGATCTACACCAGATGGATGTAAAGACAACCTTCCTGAATGGTGTGATTGAGGAAGAAGTGTACATAGAACAACCACAAGGATTTGAGGTAGAAGATAGAAGAACCCATGTATGCAAATTGAAGAAGGCCTTATATGGGTTGAAGCAAGCTCCCAGAGATTGGTATGGAAGAATTGACAGTTTCTTGACAAACTTGGGCTTTACCAAAAGTAAAGTTGATCCTAATCTTTATCTCAAGGTTATGAATGATGAACCTGTCATATTGTTGCTATATGTGGATGATCTATTTCTGACTGGAAATGAGATGCAAAAAGAAGCTCTCATTAGAATTTGAGATGAAAGATCTCGGATTAATGCACTACTTCCTATATCTGGAAGTACGGAAAAGACCAAATGGAATATTCTCAACCAAGGTAAGTATGCTGTGGAAATCCTGAAAAGATTCAATATGTTGGAATTCAAAGCCATGGCCACTCCCATGGATTCCAACTTAAAGGTATTAGTTGATGACTCTTTAGAGTTAGTGGATGTGACTCTGTACAGACAGATTATTGGGTCATTAATGTACCTGACGGATACCAGGCCAGACATATGTTTTGCGGTGAACACTCTAAGTCAGTATCTAGTGGAACCTAGACGAGTTCACCTAATTGCTGCAAAACATGTGATGAGGTACCTAAAAGGTACGATAGATTTTGGTCTTTATTATCATGGATATCATGAATTCAGATTATATGGCTACACAGATGCTGATTGGGAAGGAAGTGTATCAGACAAGAAGAGTACATTGGGTGGATGTTATTTTTTGGGATCTACCATGATCTCGTGGTTTAGCAAAAAGCAGTCAAGTGTGGCTCTCAGCACAGCTGAAGCAGAATATATAGCTGCCTGCTCTGCTAGTTGCAAAGCGGTATGGCTTCGGAAGTTATTATCAAGATTGTTTGACTTAGAGATGGACCCCACTGTGATTCTATGTGACAACCAGAGTTGTATCAAGATGACAGAGAATCCAGTGTTCATGATAAGTCAAAGCACATAGAGATCTGATATTTTTATATAAGGGATATGGTGCAAAAAGGAGCTATCAAGCTCGAGTAAGTACGCACTGATGAACAAGTTGCTGATGTATTGACCAAACCTATGTCTCGAGTAAAGTTTGAGGATTTTTACGAGACAAGCTTGGTGTAGTTTGGAAGGACCCTCCTCGAAAGGGGGAGTGATATGGTCGATGATAATATTTGGATACTAGTATCGATGGGGATACCTGTGTCAATGATTAGATTGCCTATATTGATTAATGAGGATACTTGTATTGATGATATGTATTGATGAGGATATGTATTGATATGGATACTTGTATTGATGAGGATATGTATTGATATGGATACTTGTATTGATGATATATATTGATGAGGATATGTATTGATGATATATATTGATGAGGATATGTATTGATATGGATACTTGTATTGATGATATGTATACTTGTATTTATGAGGATACTTGTATTGATGATGTGTACTAATGATAAGTGTATTGATGAGGATACTGTATCAATGATTTGGCTACCTGTTCCAACGATGAGTTTGATGAAGAGGTTGCTTTTTCCGACGATGAGGTCGATGAAAATGGTCCTTAGACTTTGTCTAAGTGGATAGTATGGGGATTGTATCATCCTTGGACTTCTGTCCTAAAATGAGCCACAGACTATATGTCACCGAGAGTGGGGATTGTATCATCCTTGGACTTCAGTCCTAAAATGAGCCGCAGACTATATGTCACCGAGAGTGGGGATTGTATCATCCTTGGACTTTAGTCCTAAAATGAGCCGTAGACTATATGTCACCGAGAGTGGGGATTGTATCATCCTTGGACTTCAGTCCTAAAATGAGCCACAAAATATATGTCACCGAGAGTAGGGATTGTATCATCCTTGGACTTCAGTCCTAAAATGATCCGTAGACTATATGTCACCGAGAGTGGGGATTGTATCATCCTTGGACTTCAGTTCCAAAAATGATCCGCAAACAGATGTCTTCGAGAGTGAGGGGATTGTATCGTCCCCGGACTTCGGTCCCTGAATTGATCCATAGACATATGTCTTCGAGAAGTGGTCCTTAGACTTTGTCTAAGTTGATGAGTGGACTGCATCATCCCTAGACATGATATGGTGTCTTAAATAGATCATGTGTGTTGCAGGGTATGCTGCTATTGTGCTGTTGATCGTGAGGATACAGTTGATGACGATGATGCAGATCATGTCATGACGATGCTGTGATCATGATGATCTAGATGATGATGCTGTGGTCGTGATGGTCTATATGACGATGCTACCGATCGTGATGACAATGCTGTTGATCGTGAGGATCCAGATGATGATATTGATCGGTAGATCTAGACGATGAGGCTAATGATCAAGAGATCCAGATAATGATGCTGTAGCTGATCAAGTGCTGCAGAAGATGAAGACCCAATACTGACGATGCTGATTTTCCAGTATTGATTATGTTCCAGTAACTATCTGAGTTACTGATGATGATGTATAAAGAAAGCTTCCAATGATTTATAGATGTATCATGTATCATGTAGTCGATGACTCCTTCCTCCTACAGATGTTGTTATAATATCCTTCTCGTTAAGGGGGAGTGTTGAAATATTGTAACTTCTAAGAATATTATATTTGTATTATTCCAGAGATGTTTCATTCCTACGATGGGACTTTATTATGTATCCGGAGATGTTTATTCCTCCGATGGATTATGGTAACTAGGGTTATTAGATCTCCCATGTGGGGGTCATCCTTGAGTTAATTTATTGGGGGTTATTAGACTCTCTTAGGAGAGGTCGGCCCCATAGGGTAAAAAGTCAGTCGGGAAACAAGTATAAGTAGAGGAGGTTGTTCCTCACTTATCTCACTCTTCCATCACTCGGAAAGTAGCGCACAAGTGAGAGATAGGTCTGCATAGGAGGTAGAGAAGGAGCTCTAGTCTTGGACTACATCTTGTATTTGGTTGATCATCTTATTGAGGAAATATTTGCTGGGTTTTCTACCCCATGAGGGTTTCCCAGGGTAAAATCTCTTCCTATCTTGTGATTGTGTTTCTTTCAGTGATCTTGCTAGTCAAATTAGTATAAACTTAACACTGTTTAAGACAAATCCATGTCTAGGGATGATGCATTTCGTGATCTTTTAGACAAATCCATGTCTAGGGACGATGCAGTCCTTGATCTATTTAAGACAAATCCATGTCTAGGTACGATGCAGTCCGTGATCCGTTTAAGACAAATCCATGTCTAGGGATGATGCAGTCCGTGATCCATTTAAGACAAATCCATGTCTAGGGACGATGCAGTCTGTGATCCATTTAAGACAAATCCATGTCTAAGGACGATGCAGTCCTTGATCTATTTAAGACAAATCCATGTCTAGGGACGATGTAGACCGTGATCCGTTTAAGACAAATCCATGTCTAGGGACGATGCAGTCCGTGACCCATTTAAGACAAATCCATGTCTAGGGACGATGCAGTCCGTGACCCGTTTAAGACAAATCCATGTCTAGGGACGATGCAGTCCTTGATCTATTTAAGACAAATCCATGTCTAGAAATAATGCAATCCCGACCACAGTGCCGGTCCTTTTTCATACTGGATGTGACCTAGATCAGATCTGGGATTTACCACCACAGAGCAAGTCCTTTTTCATACTAGATGTGACCTAGATCAGATCTAGGATTTATCACGTACATTTTGAACCAAATGTTCAGGGACGATGCAATCCCCATCTCATCCACTAGGGACCACTTTCTCGAAGACATATGTCTACGGATATCTTTTAGGACATGTGTCCAAGGATGATACAATCCACTTGTCAACTTAGACCAAGTCTAAGGACCACTCATCGACCTCATCGTCGATATCACCATTACAGGTATCCACATCATCGACCTCACTTTCGATGCAGGAAATCTCATCATCAACGACCACATCACTCCCCCTTTTGAGGAGGGTCCTTCTTAACTACACCAAGCTTGTCTCGAAAATATTCAAACTTTACTTGAGACAGAGGTTTGGTCAATATCAGCAACTTGTTCATCAGTTCTCACGTACTCGAGCTTGATATCTCCTTTCTGCACCATATACCGTATATAAAAATATCATATTTCTATGTGATTTGACTTATCATGGAACACTAGATTCTCTGTCATCTTGATACAACTTTGGTTGTCACACATGATCACAGTGGGGTCCATCTCTAAGTCAAATAATCTTGATAGCAATTTTCAAATCTATACCGATTCACAACTAGCAGAGCAAGCAACAATATATTCCGCTTCAGCTGTGCTGAGAGACACACTAGACTGCTTCCTGCTAAACCACAAGATCATAGCAGATCCCAGAAAATAACATCCTCCTGATGTGCTCTTTCTATCTGATTCACTTCTTGCCCAATCAGCATCTATCTATCCATGCAATATGAAGTCACAATCTCCAAGATAACATAGACCAAAGTCTATCGTACCCTTTAGGTACCTCATCACATGCTTTGCAGCTATCAAGTGAACTCATCTAGGTTCCACTAGATACTGACTCAAGGTATTCACGGCAAAGCATATATCTGGTTTGGTATTTGTCAAATACATCAATGACCCAATAATTTGTCTGTACAGAGTCATATCCACTAACTCTGATGAGTCATCAGCTAACAGCTTCAAGTTGGAATCCATGGGAGTGGCCATGGATCTACATTCCAACATGTCAAATCTCTTCAAGATTTCCACAGCATACTTTCCCTGGTTGAGAAAGATTCCTCTTGGGCCTTTCCATACTTCCAGACCTAGGAAGTAGTGCATCAATCCGAGATCTTTCATCTCAAATTCTGAAGAGAGCTTCTTCTTACACTCGATAATCGGTTTCTCATTTCTAGTCAAAAATAGATCATCCACATATAACAACAATATGACAGGTTCATCATCCATAACTTTGAGATAAATATTAGGATCAGCTTTACTCTTGGCAAAGCCCAATCTTGTCAGGAAATTGTTAATTCTTCCATACCAAGCTCTGGGAGCTTGCTTCAACCCATACAAAGCCTTCTTCAGTTTGCATACGTGAGTTCTTCTATATTCAATCTCAAATCCTTGTGGTTGTTCTATGTACACTTCCTCCTCAATCACACCATTCAGGAAGGATTTCTTCACATCCATCTGGTGTAATTCCCACTTCATCATGGATGCAAGTGCCATGATGGTTCTAATGGAAGTGTACCTTGCAACTGCTGTAATTTTTTTTTCATAGTCAATTCCCTCTTTCTGAGAGAATCCTCTAGCCACAAACCTTGCCTTATACTTTTCAGTGTTTCCATCCGCAGCATGCTTTATCTTGTATATCCATTTAGAGGACACCACACTCTTGTCCTTTGGCTTGGGAACTATATCCCAAACATCATTCTTCATTATTGATTGGTATTCCTCCGTCATTGCCTCCACCCACTCTTTCTTATGAGACGCTTCTTCATAACTAGTGGGTTCTTGATCTACAAGATCACACATCAATGCCACATAGTTGGAGAATGTCTTTGGTTTCTTGCTCACCCTACTGGAGCCTTCATGAGCTCCATACTTTTCTGCTCCTAGTATAATGTCTCTTTCCCATGTTGGTTTTCTCTTCCTTGATATGTTCATGACAGGGGGTTCTTGTGGTTCCAACATGTCATGGTCTTCAGGTGTTGTCTCTTGAGGAGTGGGTGCAGCTTCTGTAATTCTGGAAGGTGCCTCTTCATCATATACTTCTTCATACTAAAACTTACTAGATATCTTGAGAGCTGCCTCTTCATCAAATGTCACATCCCTACTTATTTCCATATGATGGAATCCTGGGATGTATATTCTGAATGCTTTGGATTCTTCACAATATCCAACAAATATTCCTTTCTTCCCAGAAGGATCTAGCTTGGTCCTCTTTTCTTTTGGAATGTGAATGTATGCTAGGCATCCAAATATCTTGAGGTGACTTACCTCAGGCTTCTTCCCTGTGAACAC
Organism: Larix kaempferi; assembly: GCA_027924585.1. Taxonomy (NCBI): domain Eukaryota; kingdom Viridiplantae; phylum Streptophyta; class Pinopsida; order Pinales; family Pinaceae; genus Larix; species Larix kaempferi. Next base: position 1,221,956 of record BSBM01000800.1, on the reverse strand, counting down.
TTCTTCTGGGGTCTTGAAATCAAGAGCACTATGAGATTGTCTATTTTGCACATAGACTGCTGTCCTGGCTGCTTCAACCCATAGATACATAGGTAGGTCTTGATCATGTATCATTGTTTTTACTGCTTCCATAATGGTTCTATTCGTTTTCTCCGCAACACCATTTTGTTGGGGATTGTAGGGAGTGGTTAGCTCCCTCTTGATTCCAACTTATTTACAAAAGAATTCAAAATATTTTGAAGTATATTCTCCACCATTATCTGTCCTGAGTATCTTAATCTTCTTTTCTGAATGGTTTTCTATCAGGGCTTTGAATTCCTTGAATTTTCCAAAGACTTCATCTTTTCCCTTCAGGAAATATATCAAATTCTTCCTTGAGTAGTCATCAATGAATGTAAGGTAGTATTCATATCCACTCAAGGATGTGGATGGCATTGGTCCACATACATCTGAATGAATCAATTCCAATGTACTCTTAGTCTTTGTATCACTCTTTGGAAATGGGTTCTTGATATTCTTCCCTTTTGCACATCGTTTGCAAGTGCCATCATGATCAATCTTTAAGTCTGGTAGTCCTATGACTACCTTGCTCACATGAGGTAGTGCTTTGTAGTTAATGTGAGAAAGCCTTATATGCCATAGCTCACTTGAGCTAGTGGCTTCATGAACAAGGGCAACTTCTAGATGGCCCTTGAGTTTGTATAGACCTCCTTCCTCTTCACCAATAACAATTGCTTCGTCAATTGATTTTCCTTTGGACAACATGAGCACTTGTCCATCTATGAATGCAACCCTATAACCTTTCTTATCTAATTCTGAGATAGAAAGTAAGTTCTTCTTCAAACCTGGTACATATAAGATTTCCTTCATCTTCAATGGGGTTCTAGAATCAATCTTGTAGCTTGATTCACCAATTCCCTTGATGGGATATTGATAGTCATCTCCTAGAAATACCTTCTATGGAGGGGTCTTTTCTTCAAGTCTTGAGAGAGTCTTCTTTTGTCCCGTCATGTGATTTGAAGCACCACTATCAATGAGCCATTTATCTTCTCCAGGTGTTACAGACCCAGAGAGTGCAGATAATAGAACATATTCTTCCACATCTTCTTTTTCTATTTTAGTTCTTTTATTTTGAGGCCTTTCCTCTTCCTCTTCTTCACTATCATCTTCTTCCAAATTTGCTTGATGTCTTTTGTGAAGATTCTTCTTCTTCTTTGAAGTACAATTTCTAGAAATGTGTCCTAGTTTGTGACAACTATAACATTGAACTGAGGAGAGATCTCTTTCTGAACTTACTCCTCCTCTCTTTTTAAATATGCGAGGAGGATGAGATTCTTTGTGACCATTTTTATTGGAGTTGAAGTGACTCTTTCTTCTTTTGGTGTGGGTGGCTAAGTCTTAGTCATCTTCTTTGAGCAAGGCTTCTCTATTGGAAACGATAACTTCTTCTTGAATGCAATCCTCCCATACCACATCAAACTTCATACTTTATTTTCTTGCACACATGGTTTGGATGAATGACTCCCAAGGTCTAGTGAGACCATTTAGAGCAATCATGACTAGTTCATCTTCATCAAGGGTATCTCCAATGGCATCTAGTTGTTCCTTGAACTGGGAAACCCTTGAGAAATAGTCTTGAATAGATTCTCCTTTATTCATCTGGGTGCTCTTCAATTGAGCTCTCAGGTTCATCTCCCTATTGATGTTCTTTCCCTCATACACTCTGGAAAGAGCATCGTACATTTCCTTTGGGGCCTTCTTGAATGCCACTTGGGGAATCAAGTGGTCTTTGATAGAATCAACAATGATTCTCTTTGCCCTAATCAAGTCCTTCCTATGCTTCTCTTTGGCTTCATCTTATTCTGGTTCTGCAACCTCATCCTTGATATATTGGACAAGATCATTCTCTTCAAGAATGAGACCAATTCTGTATTTCCATGCTCAAAAATTTTCTATACCCTCTAGCTTGTCTTCGAGCTTAGTGCTTGGAGCCATCTGATCCAAGAGGTCACAAAGATTGAAGTTTCAAAATATAGAATAGTACTTACCAGGAGATGAGCTTGATTGAATTGAGATTACTGGTGTGTTATGCTTATGAAAGCTTCAACTTTTCACCTTCTGGATCTACAACAAAATTTTTGGTTTTCTGGTCTTCACTCTTCCGGTTTTCTGGTGCACAGGTTCACAGCTTTTCTGGTTCATTGTTGCACAGGTACGCACTTTTTCTGGTTTACTGTTTTTTCTGGTCCAAAACCCAAACTAGGGTTTGAATTTTCCAGAGTTATACCCACTCAAAAAGTTAGATCTAGGGCTCAAACGTTCGATTTTGAGGAGGGCTATCCAGCCATGCAATCAGATTCCAAAAATGCCAACTTTTGCAGAAACCCTAATTTTCACTGGAGGAGGAGAGAGAGGTATTTTCACCTTGTGAAAGATGTCTTATTCAGGATAGCTCTGATACCATGTTAATTTTAGCCTAATTTCACAAGCAAGATCACTGAAAGAAACACAATCACAAGATAGACAAATATTTACCCTGGGAAACCCTCATGGGGTAGAAAACCCAGCAAAGCTTTCCTCAATATAGATAATCAACCCAATACAAGATGTAGTCCTCAACAAGAGCTCCTTCTCCTCCTATGCATACCTCTCTCTCTCCTATGCGCCAATCACAAGTGAGTGAATGAATGAGATAAATGAGGAACACACCTCCTCTATTTATACTCATGTTCTAACTGACTTTTCACCCTAATGGGGCTGACCTCTCCCAGGAGAGTTTAATAACCCCTAACAGATAACTCACGGCCGAACTCACATGGGAGATCTAATAACCCTAGTTACCACAATCTCTCGGAGGAATACACATCTCTGGATATACAATAGGGTCACCTTAGAGGAATGGAACATCTCCAGAATAATAAAGTACAAGAATAATATTCTTAGAAGTTACAATATTTCAACATGTAGGTATACAGGTACCCAGATGATTCTTGGATTATTGAGCACCCTCAAGAGGAGTACTCGTCGCTTAGTTGGATCCAGTGTTACGATGGTACCAGTACCAGTGCACCTACAGAGGTTCCCCAGGGAGAGGTGGTCATTTTTCTCGCCAAGAGGGGTGTTTAGCCAACTTTTTCTGAGTAGGGGTTATGGCCAGACTGTATGGTTTCTCCCTTGGAAGTACTATGGCTTAGTGGCATCGCTGATTGCCTTATGAAAGGGCTTGAAGCCCTTAGGTTGGTGGCTGGGGCTTCCATGGGTGGATCACTGGGTCACATGACCCCAACCTTGATTTAGCATTCCGGTGATAGATATTTTTGCACTGAGGCGTCTCTTCCTCCTCCAGGTCACTTCCAGCACCCTCTTGGCCCTAAATTTCAATAGCACCCTCCCTTTGGGACCTTCTTCAGATGATGACATCATCCTTGATGATTGACTGCGATGCTTGATAAGGGGGGCCGTTGAGGGATATTCACTTCTGTTGTGGTTAGTTGGGGCATGACGACCCCCCCCCCTTCGTAGTCTGGCCTTCAGAACGAATTGATATGCTCCTTTTTAGACATTTTGCTAATGTATGGGTCAAATCTGGAGAAAACACCCCAATTTACCCACTACTTTGATTATTTTATATTATTTTTGTTTTAATTTTAAGTTGACATTTATAATTTCAAATTGACATTTAAAAAAGCATGCCGGCCTGCATTTTATTTTATTTTTGTAAAGTGAGTGTGAAAATGTATAAATAACTTTTCCTCACTTCATTTTTACACATCAACTTATGTTATTACATTAAATTTTCTGATTTCTACCCTTCTTGGGCTCAATGGAGTGATGTGCACCTCTTCAGGATGGATACGTTTGCTAGTTTGGGGACAAATATTTGAAGTCTTTTCTCTTGTTTCTTTGCTAAGGCGATGCTTAGAGTTATTTGCTTAACACATGCACAAGGAGGTATCTAAGTATTTCTCTCTTGATATTTCTTTGTTAAAATGTTGCAGTTGTCTTGTCTAAGGTTGAATGGTAGCCATTGATGTTGCATTTTTCCCTAGCATAAGTCATTTTCATCCTTTAGTTACCCTGGCATTGTCAACTGGAGTTTTAGGTCTCCAAAGTTTGTCTTAGCTAGGGCATCATCAACCAACCATTCTAGTTGTTGAAGATGCCCTAGTTTTTCTAAACTTGGCAAGTGACATCTCAAGGGGAGGCTCTCCTCCATTGATGCCTAGGTTTAGGGCGAACTTCTCATGCAAACCCTAGGTTGTTCATATACCTTTATAAACTAAATTTTTGATTTTGTATATTTTGTAAATATTATTTTAGCTTAAACTTCTAATTTTTATGTATTTTTTGTAAATTATAAGTTATTGAAAAAGTCCGATTTTATGTGTTTAAACCCTATTTTATAGACCTTAAACTAACCTACCCTTCCTCCCCTTCATCTTCTTGCATTCTCTCTCCCTCCCAAACTGTTCGACCTTCCTCCTTCTCGATTCCTACACCCTCGGCATCCCTTTTATCTGCCTCGGACCTGCTGCTGCTGCCTCCTCTCCTATATGAATTCGCTCCCTCTACTATTCCCTATCCCGTGACCTTTTCCCTTCTCCTTCCTCTCCCCAATTGGTGATTAAGTTGTCATTTATGCCAATAGTGTATAGTCATTTATGCCAACATGTCTTGGTGCCCCTTGAGGAGCCCCTGAGGGTTAAGTAATTGTTAGTGTCTAAGGAGACCTTTTGATCTTTTCTAAGCCCAATTTTGAAGCCCTTGGAGCCCTTGGGACAATGACAAAAGCCCTGAACACCCTATAGAGTGTTTAAGTACCCAAAATATGTTTTACGGTTCCCCAGTTGTTTCTTTGGTTCCCCAGTACCACAACTTATGCCCCAGTAAGCTACAAAAGTGTTGAAGAAGTTGCAAGAGTCCAAATGACCCTTTCAATGGTCATTTGTGTTTATTGAGGTCATGGTACCCCAGGAGAAGGTCTAGCAACCCCACAGGTGATGTCATGATGGGTCTTGACCCTTGGATGTCTCCTGGTGTGGTTGAGGTGGTTGAAGAAGCCTATGAATCCCCTTGCTTGATCAAGAAGCCCTGAAGAAGTCCTTGGACCCACATTTGATGGCTTAATGGTCCTTGTCCCCTTAAAGGTGATGATGTGGTCATTAATGACTTGATTAAGACTTGGAACCCTTGATGAAGATATTGATGCCCATGTATCCCTTGTTGGGGTCATGGAACCCTTGGAGATGGTCATTATGCATGAGAAGGTCTGGCACCCACATAAATGGCGGCATGATGACCCTTGGACACTATATGATCATCGATGGTTTATTTGGAAATGATTTGGGTCTTGGAATCCATACATATGGTGGTTTGTAAGCCCATGATTGTTGGAGCCTTTGATATGATAGAATCCTTGGTCATGATGCCCTCATCACTTGGTGATGGAGTCCTATGTGATGGGCTTGAAGTCCATGGAAAGTATCTTGTTTAAATATTATATGATATCCTTGAAAGAGTCCTTGAAACCCTTGCATGTGGTGCCTTAGGTCTTGAACCATGGTGATGTATGGTCCTATTTGTGGTTATATGGATATTGGGATGTAGATGGAGGTAGATCCCACGGACGTGCCTTGATATGTTGAAGAAGACTTTGAAACTCTTGTAGTTGGTGGTATGGTCTTTGGCACCCTCACGTGTGGGGTCTTTGACGTCTTGGACATATTGAATAATTTAAGGGTATTAGAATAAGAATTTGCAAATAAACCCATCATAGGTAGATAGTCCTCGTCAAGCCATTTCCATTGATATGTGGAGCATCTTCTAACTCCTTACGGTTGAAGAGATATGGATTTTTGAAGTTGGTGTACCCCACCTTTTTGGGTGAGCCGACCAAACAAAAGAAAATTTAATTCTTTGTAATTTTGAATTGCATGTAGGCCCAATTTGAGGTAATAACTTTCCTCTACAACCTATATAAATAGAATATAAAACATTTCATTTGCTCATCAATCGGAATTTCGCAACTCTTGGAGAAAAGTGCGAAATTTTGTGGAGGAGAAATTTTTGGGCATCTTCACTAAAATTGGCATAACTTTCTCATACGGAATCGGAATTACAAAATTCTTAGCTCTTTGGAAAACTTGTTACGAGGGATATGTGATGACATGATATAGAGTTTATTTTGGTTTGTCTATTGTTTCTTGAACTTATGATCTTCAAAAGGTATGGCTCATGCTTCTGGGTTTCTCTTGTAATGGCACATGTCTCTCATGGATAGAGTTCATCTTTGATATTAGTATGTGAGCCTATATATTGGTATATATATTTGAAGTCATTATGGAGGATATGATGATGATGTTGCATACCTTTATGCTATGATATTATACACTTTATGATGATAATGCATGTGATAATGATGTACACTCTATGAAGTGGATGCACTCCTATACAATATGATGTACATGCATACCATAGTGTGATGATGATCTCCTATGCATTATGATGTATACTTGATGTTGATGATGCATACACGTTGCACACTGAGGTTACGATTATGCATATTTTATGATGATGATGCATACCCTATGACGATGATGCATACCTATGATGACGATGCATGCCTTATGCTCAGTGGAAGCAGAGAAGGATTATTTGTTAAGTGACTGTGTATGACGAGGTGTACAAGGATGTACATGAGCAGTGTATGGAAATAAAATGACTTGTTGGTATACATGGATGATTTGGCAGTGATAAGAGTGCAAAGGTTATCAACAGCATATTCAGGGTTTGGTGTGCAGTTGGTTAGACTCAGATTGACTGAGTTGGATGATGTGAACAACAGATTGATTGGTCAGTTGATGAGTAGTGTGGAGCAGTTGTGGTGCAGTGGTCAATGGACAGTTGATGAGCAGTGAATAGTTGATGAGCAGTGGTCAGTTGATGAGCAGTGACAATGGTTGTGCAGTGTGGTACAGATTGGGTACAAGTGTTGGATAGCAGGTTCGCAGGATTTGTGAAGTTTGTGGTTCAATAGTTTCAGTTACTATCTTCATATCAGGGTGGCAGGACAGGGCAAGGAAATCTAGGGAGCTAAGGCTTCCTTCAGGTTGTAGCCTGTAAACCAGGGGGTTGTAGCCTCCTTCCAGTTGTAGCTGGAGAATTGAAGTCTTTGTAACAAAGGGGGTTGTTTCCTCCTTCCAGTTGTTGCTGGTAAATTATTATTATAAAGGCTTCTGTGGTTTTTCCCCCAGGACTTGGGTTTCCACGTAAAAATATTGTGTACTATGTTTTGCAATGCTTCCTATGTGATGATGATATGATGATATGTGATGATGAGATGTAGTTTTTAATAATGCTGATGATGAGATGTAGTTGTTAATAATGCTGATGATGATATAATGATAATGTGATAATTACATACTCTGCATAATATTGAAAACGCTGCCAATGGTTGTTAAAGTTGAAAAAGTAATAAAATGTACACACATTGTTCACCCCCCCTCTCAGTGTGCTCGGTGTGCCCAACATTCCCTTCCATCTCCTCCCTTCCTCTTCCATCTCCCATTACCTTTCTCCTCCTCCTTCCTTCCACTTCTCCCATCCTCCTCCATCACTTTATCCTTGCTTTCTCTCCCTATCCGAACCCCTTTCCTACACTAACACAGGTATGCAATTTTATTGCAGACTTTGTGTGTTCTTCCCTTGCTGCCCTCACCTGCAACACAAAACAGAACCAAGTTAGCATGTTAACCTAGTTGTTGGTGGTTTAGTTTTGAATTCGTTTTTGTTACATTATAGAGTTCTTAAGTTTTGGGAAAGGTTACATTTTTTGCTGCACTTACTTTATATATATAGATTTGCAAGTGAAAAATTGATTTTAAAGTTTAATGCACTAAATGGTTAATGCTGATTATTGATGATTGATGTTTATTGCATGATATTTGACATTACACTCTGTTGACACTTATTTGCATAATAATTATTGGTGGATGGTTATTAGTGAATGATTTATTAAGTGTTGATGGTAAAGGTGTTTTAGTTACCTATTTGGGTAATGCTAGTTATTGGTGGATATTGGATTATGTTGATCACTAATAGACATTGAACTAGTTACACTTAATTGATGATACATGTTTGCATTATAAATTTTATATTTAATACGACGAATGTAATGCATGATATTTCATATGTGATGATCTCAAATTGACCATATACTTTTATTGATTGATCTATATCAGTTAATAATCCTTGGTGAATCCTAGCACAATTGATGATTCTTTGGATCATATACTTTTCCTAATTTGCACCTACTGGCATTGGATGATTAATTGCTATGTTATATTCGCATCGACTCCATTTAGGCATTTGTCTAACTAGTATTTGCATAGAGAACATAATATTTTGGTTGCATCAGTGTTCTACAGGTTATTACAAGGGTACTTCTCCTTGGAGGTTCCAACACTCTGAAGAAGTTAGAATTGTGATCTAGGTGACATTGGATCACTTTTCTTATTTTTTCTTATCGGGAACTAGCCCTGCTAGTTTGCTCGGTAACACTCCCCATTAACACCAAGATCATGTGCTAGGTACTACAACAAGGGGTGGCCAGTCCCTTGAGAAGGTCTTGTTATCCACTAAATTGCACTTAGTGGATTCTGAGTGAACCATCGAAAACTTGAACAATCAAATTGTTCATCATCAATGTTTTGTGATCCATCAAGCCAATTTTTAGCCATTTTTTCTAAAAAATTGCATGTCCAGAACACCTTGGGGGAATTGTAATAGGTTGGTCTAAGCATAATATTTTTGTAAAAGGATTGGCCTACCGGTTTATCTGTCAAGGGGATACTCTAGAGTGTTTTCTCCTTAGGAATTACGCATTGCGCTTCAGTGATGCATAATTCATGAGTTTTTCATTCACACCTCCAAAGCTGGGGTATTTTCCTTGGCGGTCAAACCTTGTGATGCAAACGGGAACCCCAAGAGAGGTTTAAATTCTCTTTTCCAGGATTTATCAAGCTTCCAACTCTGCAGGAAACCTTGATCTTGTCTCATAATGACAATTCCAATCTCCTGGAACCCTTTCCACAGACTTCTGTGGCCTGGAAATCACCTCCTGCAATTCTCTGTTTTATGCAACTTCAAAGTTTAACTCTAGATTTGATCATGCTAGGATCAAATTTCTTTCTTTAGCGTTTGGACTAGAAGATTGATTATTCTGACTCCTGCAAGCTTCGATTTAACATGCGAATCCACGATTTGTGCTTCAGATTATATAACAAGGAATTAAAGGATAAATACGTAGAGTCAAATCCTTTGTTCTTAATTCATAACAAACCCACAAAGCTTACATACAGTCAATCTTCTAATCTCTCTAGCTCTGTAGCTAAGTCTTCTATTCACCCACTGAATGACTCTCTCTATCTGTCTATTACATTCAAATTTATAGAACACTCTGTAAATCTGCCAGATCTAATTAAACAGGATCTGATTTCCTAATAAAAGTAATTTAACAACAAAGATCTATCCTTGATAAACTCCACACAGGGATCAATGAGAATAATGGAAAACTGCCAATTATTACAATTTAAAACTAACCCTATCTACTAAAATCGAATTCAAACATTTTATAAGTGATTACATGGTAAGTTGACACATCAGTCATAGATTCATGAGATGGATGCTCCTGCATCATACTCCCGGGGAAGAAAAAAATTCTTCATAAGATTTTCAAGATTTACATTGTATTTGGAAATTTCATCTTTTGTCATCCAGGTTGCATCTTCAGTAGACTGATTCTTCCATTTGACTAAGTACTGAATAGAAGTTTTGTTCCTGGTCTCCTTTAAGATTCTTTTGTCAAGGATGACTTCGATATGAGACTTCTCTTTATGTGGAAGTTGCCTTTTCCAATCAATAGCTATATCATCTCCATGTAAAGCTACACTATCTGTCTGGATACCTTGATCTTTGAAAGCATACAAATCTGAAAAATTAAAAATTGGTGAAATCTGAAGGTCAGAAGGAAGCTCAATCTCATAAGCATTTGCAGAAAACTTCCTTATGTTGGTTGTGGAGCCAGATCTTCCAGTCTCATAGATGATGATTCATCCGTGTATGTACCCCAGGTTTGGTTATGATCCCGACCCGACGCTCAGGGGGGTTCAGGGGGGGTCGAACCCCCCCCCCCCTGGCTGGGGGGCGCAGGGGCCAGTGCTCCTGAGGAAAATTTTTGGGGCTATTTTTCGCCACCAGTTTTCGGGCCCATGGTTTTGGGTAACCTGTGGTATTTTCCCATTGTATTTCCCTTATAAAAGAAAGACTTTGTAACATGGCTAGGGTGAAAAAGATGTATTAGGTTTGATGCATTGTAAATATCTCTGAGATCTGTGAAGAGAGATTGTGAGACAGTGAAGAGGAAGTGTAGCGGCTGTGCTGCAGGTTGTATCCCTTCACTTTGCTGGACGAAATAATAATAAGGACTGGCAACTTCAGTGTGGACGTAGCCCAAGTTGGCGTGAACCATGATATATCTGTGTCTCTCTTGTAATGTGTGTGTGATTATATTTGCATTTCTGTTTATTGTTATTTCTTTGCGATCCTATTTTTCTAACAATTGGTATAAGAGCCAAAGGTCTATTTGGTAGATAAACCCACAGGAAGCTAGGGTTTCTGGTTCGAGTGGGAGCAATGGTGGAAGAAGGAAAGTTTAAGGTCAAGAAGTTTAACGGCCAAAACTTCCAGTTATGGAAGATGCAAATGGAGGACTATCTGTATCAGAAGGATCTATTCCTACCGTTGGGAGGAGGAGCAAAGTAGCCGGCGGCCATGAAGGATGAAGAATGGGAGGTTCTTGAAAGAAAGGCTCTGGGAACAGTACGGCTGAGCTTGGATTCGTCGGTGGCTTTCAATATCTCAAAAGAAACGACAACGGAGGGTTTGATGAGCGCACTGGGTAAGCTGTATGAAAAACCATCAGTCTCCAACAAGGTATTTCTAATGAAGCGTTTATTTAATATGAAGATGTATGAAGGTGGATCTGTTACTGATCATTTAAATGAGTTTAATACGGTTACAAATTAGCTAAGTTCTATAAGTGTGAACTTTGATGATGAGGTTAGGGCTATTCTAATCTTGTGTTCATTGCCAGAAAGCTGGAATAGCTTGGTCATGGCTGTAAGTAACTCTGTCTCTGGTTCAAACACCTTGAAATTTGATGATGTTATTGGTGTTATTCTTAGCAAGGAAATGCGAAGAAAAAGCACAGATGAGACATCAGGTAATGCGTTGACCATGGAGAGCAGGGGAAGACAAAAGGAGAGAGGAAAGAGACAAGGTAATTATGGCAAGTCTAAAATGGGTAGATCTAAGTCCAGACTAGGAAAAATAGAGTGCTGGAGAAAGGACATATGAAGAAAGACTGCAGATCTCTAAAGAAGAAAGGAGATGCACAGAAGGAAACTACCTAGGAAGCAAATGTAGCAGGTGATGTGTTACAAGATGCTTTGATTATTGCATTAGATAATACTAGTGATTATTAGGTAGTAGATTCAGGAGCTTCTTGTCATGCTACACCCCATAGGAAATACTTTCATGAGTATGTTCCTGGCGATTTTGGACATGTTTTATTGGGTGATGATGAGCCATGTAAAATTGTTGGAATGGGTAAGGTATGGATAAAAGTTAAGAATGGAACTGAATAGCTGTTGAAAGATGTTAGGCATATTCCTGCTATGAAAAGAAATCTGATCTCAATAGGGCAGTTGGGAGATGGCGGCTGTCTATCTACATGTGGTGAAAAGTGGTGGAAGATCACTAAAGGATCAATGGTGATAGCAAAAGGAGACAGGGTAGGTACGTTGTATTTATGTCCTCATAATACTGGCCATTCTATCTCTTTAGCTTCCATAGGAACAGATACAGGATTGTGGCATCATAGGCTTGGCCACATGAGTGAGAAGGGGATGCAGATTCTCCACTCAAGGAAGTTGCTACCAGATTTGAAGCAGGTAAGTTTGGAATTCTGTGAAAACTGTGTTGATGGAAAACAAAAGAGAGTCAGATTTCTCAGGGTTGGGAAACAAAAGAAGAATGAAAAGTTAGAGCTAGTGCATAAAGATGTATGGGGATCGGCTCAGGTACAATCTCTTGGTGGCTCTCATTATTATGTTACATTTATTGATGATGCAACTAGGAAAACTTGGATTTATTGCATTAGACATAAATCTAATGGGTTTGCTACTTTTAAGAAGTGGAAAGCTTTGGTTGAGAATGAGACAGGAAAAAGGTTGAAGTGTCTCAGATCTGATAATGGAGGTGAGTACTGTGGCAAGAAGTTTGATAGTTATTGTTCATACCATGGGATTCGTCGAGAGAAGACAGTCCCAGGAACACCACAAGAAAATGGTGTGTCAGAAAGGATGAACAGAACGATCATGGAGTGTGCAAGGTGTATGAGATTGCATGCAGGATTGCCCTTACAGTTTTGGGTGGATGTTGTAAATACTGCCGTTTATTTAATAAACAAAGGACCTTCAAGTGCTTTGGATGGTGGTATTCCAGAGGAGGCTTGGACAGATAAAAAGGTAAACTACTCATTTCTGAGAACGTTTGGTTGTGAAGCATTTGTCCATATTGATAAAGAAAATAGAACAAAGCTTGAAGCTAAATCCAAGAAATGTACCTTTATTGGATATGGGGTTGATGATTTTGGTTATCGTTTATGGGATTATGAAAATCACTAAATCATTAGAAGTAGAGATGTCATATTCAATTAAAAGGTCATGTATAAAGATCAGTTGCAGGGAAAGAAACAGGAAAAGAAAAACACAGAGTACACAGTACTTGATGAAATTACAGAAAATGAAGTTCCAAAGGTGCCAGAAAATCAAGAACAGCCGCAAGTGCCTAAAACTCCTGCAACTGTAAGAACATCTACCAGGTTAAGTAGACTCCTTGAACGATACTCTCCTTCAATGTATTATTTTTTGATGACTGATGCTGGTGAACCAAAATGTTATGAAGAAGCAATGCAGGTGGAAACTAGAAAGAAGTGGGAGCAAGTCATGAGTGAGGAGATGGACTCATTGGTAGGAAACCAGACTTGAGATTTGGTTCAGTTTCCTGTTGGTAAAAGAGCATAGAAGAACAACTGGATTTACAGGTTGAAGGAAGAAGAAGGAGGCAAGAAGCGGTACAAAGCTAGACTTGTTGTAAAGGGGTTTGCACAGAAGAAAGGTATAGATTTTGATGAAATATTTTCTCCTGTTGTTAAGATGACTTCAATTAGGACTATCTTAAGTCTAGTGGCGGTAGAAGATTTGCATCTTGAATAATTAGATGTAAAAACAGCCTTTCTCCATGGGGATTTGGAGGAAGAGATATATATGCAGCAGCCACAAGGGTATGAGGTCAAAGGTAAGGAGAACTTGGTATGTAGGTTGAAAAAAAGTTTGTATGGCTTGAAACAAGCTCCAAGGCAGTGGTATTTAAAATTTGACAGGTTTATGACAGAACAAGGTTATAGTAGATGTCATTCTGACCACTGTGTTTATTTCAAGAAGCTAGACAATGAAAGATATATTATCTTGTTATTGTATGTGGATGACATGCTTGTTGCAGGGTCTAACATGCAGGATATAAATGTACTCAAAAGGATGGTAGCTAATTCATTTGCGATGAAGGATTTGGGTGTTGCAAAGCAAATCCTTGGTACAAGAATAACAAGAGACAAGAAAAATCGCAAATTGACATTGTCTCAGAGTGAGTACATACAAAAGGTGTTGGAGAGGTTCAGAATGCAGAATGCAAAACCAGTTAGTACACCTTTGGCCAGCCATTTCAGTCTAAGTAAGGAAATGTGTCCCAAGACACAGGAAGAGACAGATTACATGTCCAAGATTCCCTATCAATCAGCAGTTGGAAGCTTGATGTATGCCATGGTGTGCACAAGACCAGATATTGCACATGCAGTGGGAGTTGTGAGCAGATCAATGAACAATCCAGGTAAAGAACATTGGAGGGCAGTACAGTGGATTCTCAGGTATTTGAGAGGTACCACCACTAAGGAATTATGTTTTGGAAGTTCAGACACTGTTCTATAGGGATATGTTGATGCATATATGGCAGGTGACAAGGATAGTAGGAGGAGCACCACAGGGTATGTGTTTACTATAGGTGGAACAACAGTAAGTTGGATTTCGAGACTGCAGAAGGTTGTTTCACTTTCAACAACAGAAGCAGAGTATGTTGCTGTTATAGAGGCTAGTAAAGAGATGATTTGGCTGCATAGGTTTATGGAGGAAGTGGGTAAGAAGCAGAAGGATAGAAGGTTGTATAGTGACAGCCAGAGTTCCATTCATCTTGCAAAGAACTCAGCATTCCATTCCAGGGCTAAAAATATACAGCTCAAGTACCATTTCATACGCTCTGTTCTAGAAGATGAACTGTTGAAGCTGGAAAAGATACATACTAGCCAGAATCCTGCAGACATGTTCACAAAGGTAGTGACCAGAGAGAAACTGAGTTCCTGATCGGTTTTAGTTGGCCTTCTAGCATGAAGGTGAAGATGATAAATTTTCCAAGTCCAAGGTCCAACAAGTACAGCAGCGGTGGAGTTGTTGTGATCAATCTCCAAGTGGGAGATTGTTGGTTGTGGAGCCAGATCTTCCAGTCTCATAGATGATGATTCGGCCATGTCCATACCCCAGGTTTGGTTATGATCCCAGCCTGACGCTCAGGGGGTCCGAGAGTAGCACCTCCAAAAAAGGGGGTTTGGGGGCAATGCCCCCGAGAGAATGGGGGTTCGAGGGCGTAGCCCCCGAGGAAAATTTTTGGTGCTGTTTTTCACCACCAGTTTTCGGGCCCATGGTTTTGGGTAACCCGTGGTATTGTCCCATTGTATTTCCCTTATAAAAGAAAGACTTTGTAACATGACTAGGGTGAAAAAGATGTATTAGGTTTTATGCATTGTAAAGATCTCTGACATTTGTGAAGAGAGATTGTGAGACAGTGAAGAGGAAGTGTAGCGGCTGTGCTGCAGGTTGTATCCCTTCACTTTGCTGGAAGGAATAATAATAAGGACTGGAAACTTCAGTGTGGATGTATCCCAAGTTGGGGTGAACCACAATATATTTGTGTCTCTCTTGTAATGTGTGTGTGATTATATTTGCATTTCTATTTATTGTTATTGCTCTGCGATCCTGTTTTTCTAACACCTTAAGATTTTACAAGGTCCGATCTTTTTAATTTTCAATTTATTGTAAGTTCCTTTTGGGAACCTCTCCTTTCTGAGATAGGCCATCGCTAAATGCCCAACCTGAAAATTTATTTCTCTTCTCTTCAAGTCTGTTCACTGTTTATACTTCTCTATACTTTCTTGTAATATCTTTTTGATGTTCTCTTGTAGCTCATGAATGCTAACTGCAAAGTCTTCACCTTCTGAACTCCTTCTCTCCTGTTTTCCCAAATCTCTAAGTTCACATACACCTCTTGGATGCATCCCATAGACAATTTGAAAAGGACTAATTCTTGTGCTTCTGTTAAGTGAATCATTATAAGCAAACCCAGCCTGAGCTAAAGCCAAGTCCCATTGTCTTGGATGTTCATACACAAAACTTCTCAGTATATTCCCCAAGCTTTTGTTCACCACCTCTGTTTGTCCATGAGTTTGAGGGTGATTAGATGAACTAAAACTGAGATTAGTCCCCAAATTCTTCCATAGAGTTCTCAAAAAATGACCAACAAACTTTGTATCCCTGTCAGACACAATACTCAAAGGTAACCCATGTAACTTTACAACTTCTGAAAAGTATAGGTTAGCAATATTAGTTACATCATTTTTTTTCTTACACGCAATAAAATGAGCCATTTTGGAAAATCTATCTACCACAACATAAATAGAATCATGACCTCTCTGAGTTCTAGGTAAACCTAAAACAAAATCCATGCTTACTGCATCCCAAGGCCTAGCCGGAATAGGAAATGGATGATATAAACTTGAGTTTTGACTTCTTCCCTTTGCATGTTGACATACTCTGCATCTTTCAACAAAAATTTTCACATCACGCTACATTTTTGGCCAAAAGTAAAAATTACTTACTACTGCAAAAGTCTTGTCCTGCCCAAAATGTCCTGAAAGTCCACTATGCTTTTCTTGGATTAAATTCTCCCTCATTGACCAATCTAGAATACATAACTTAATTCCTTTGAACAACAAACCTTCCTGCAACATATAATCTAACCACTGACTCCTATTATGGATAATAGGATTCTCACAGGCTTCATATATTTCTTTGAAATCTGAATCTTCTTTATACATACCAATTAGATTTCCAAATCCCAAAGTATTTACTTTAACTTCCTGCAAGACCAGATTCACCCTACTCAAAGCATCAACAACCTTTTAGATTTTCCACTCTTATGTTTGATAACAAAGGTAAAGTTCTGTATAAATTCTACCCATTTTGCATGTCTCTGATTTAGTTTTGGCTGACTGTTTATGAATTGCAAAGCATGATTGTCAGAATACAATATAAACTCTTTTGGCATTAAATAATGTCTCCATTTCTTTAAAGCCTGCACAACAACATATAATTCCTTGTCATATGAAGAATATTTTATTTTGGCTTCATTCAACTTGTCACTAAAGTATGCCACTGGCCTTTTCTCTTGACTCAAAACTACTCCCACTGCTATTCCACTTGCATTTGTCTCTACTTGAAACACTTTGTCAAACTAGGCAAAGCTAAGACAGGCTTTTCAGTCACCTTTTTCTTCAACAACTTGAAGTTTCTGTCAGCTGCTTCTGTCCACTTGAAGGGTTGTCTACTTCCTATGAAAGTATCTATCAAAGGTGCACATATCTGACTAAAATTTCTAATGAACTTTCTATAGAAACTATCAAGTCCATGAAAACTTCTTACCTCACCACCATTCTTCGAAACAGGCCAATTCAAAATTGCTTGTATTTTAACAGGCTCCATTTTCAGTCCTTCTTCTAAAACTATAAATCCCAAATAAATCAATTCTTTCTTCATGAAACTACATTTCTTCAGATTTATGAGCAGTTTCTCTTTTTGTAAAGCTTCCAATACCAACTGAAGGTGTCTCAAGTGTTCTTCTCTGTCTTGACTGGAAATCAAAATATCATCTAGATACACTATCAAAAATTTCCCAGTAAATTGTTTCAAAAAATCATTCATTAATCTCATGAAAGTGCTGGGTGCATTAGTAAGACCAAATGGCATTACTAACCACTCATATAATCCATCATTAGTTTTAAAAGCTGTTTTCCATTCATCCCCTTCCCTTATCCTAATTTGATGATATCCACTCTTGAGATCTATTTTTGAAAAATATTTCGAACCACTCAAACAGTCCATCAGATCTTCAATTCTAGGCAAGGGAAATCTATACCTGATAGTGATCTTATTGATTTCCCTTGAGTCTATGCTCATCCTCCATCCACCATCTTTCTTCGGACTGAGTACAGTGGGTACTGCACTTGGACTCAAACTTTCTTTGACCAATCCTTTATCCAACAATTCTTGCACCTGCTCTTTAATCTCTTCATTTTCTCGAGGAGTTAATCGGTATGCTACTTTATTAGGAAAACTTGCACCAGGAATTAGATCAATGTGATGAATAATTCTTCTTACAGGAGGTAATTCATCCACAATGATATCAGCACACTCATCGAGCAAAGTTTTAATTTCAACAGGCAAATCATTCAAATTGGTAGCAATCAAGATTACCTTTGGTTTTCCAATGATAGCAAAGTGTACGTCTTCATCTTTCTGAACTTCTTGTAGCAACTCCTTTCCTGTCATCAACATAACACTTGAACTGGAACACTCTTGAATTTTCTCATCCTCTAAGGGTGACAAAATATATCTCTTCCCATCCTATTCCAAAGAATAAACATTCTTTCTCCCATCATGAACAACCTTTCTGTCATACTGCCATGGTCTTCCTAAGAGTATATGGCATACATCCATAGGCATAATGTCACACATAATCTCATCCTTGTAAGTACCAATTTGGAATTCTACATTACACTGCTCATTCACTAAGAGTTGATGTCCTTTCTGCACCCAGGACACTTTGTAGGGAGTGGGATGATTCATCCTCTTCAATCCAAGATTCTCTACCATCTCTGTAGAAACCAAGTTGTCAGTACTACCACTATCAATAACCATTTTTCAACACTTACCTTGTGACTTACACCATGTTCAGAACAAATTATTCCTTTGGGCTGGTTCATTTACTTGCTTCTCTATTTTCACAAGAACTCTCTTCAACATAAGAGATTAACCTTCTTCAGGAGGGTTATTCCCTTCTGCTTCATCTCTTGTCTCTCCTTGAGCTTCTGCAACATTCACATTCCTCTGACCTGAAGACTGATTTCTTGGACAATTCCAAGACATATGCCCAATCTCTCCACAAGTATAACATTTTACCTCTCTGGATCTGCCTCATCCTCGGCCTCCTTTGAATCCTCCTCTCTGTGATGGATGATTGTTAGAACTTTCAGCATCATCTTTAGAACTTCTTCCTCCTCTTACTGGAGGTCCTCTAACCCTGACAATATTCTTTCCCCTATTTCTCTGATTATGTTTTCTTAATAATTTTTCTTCAACCTTAGAAGCTACTTGATATGCATCTTCTATTGTTTTCAAGTTTAACAAACTGAGTTCATACTGTATATCATATCTCAATCCATTGATGTATCTAGCTACTCTTTCTATGTCTCCCTAGTTCTGTCTTGCTATAATACTCAGTTTAAAAAATTCTTCAGTGTATTCTTTCACAGTCATAGATTTCTATCTAAGGTTCTGTAATTGTATAAACAAAGTTAACTTATAGTCCTTAGGCATAAACTGACCTTTAATCTTACTCAACATTTTATCCCAAGAATTTATCTTTGACTTACCTCTTCTGTCTCGATGGATTTGGAGCTCATCCCACCAAATAGTTGCATGTCCCTTCAATCTTGTAGTTGCATACTTCACTTTCTTTCTGTCCTCAATTTCTTCAAAATAAAAATATCCATCTAGTGCATTAATCCAATCCATGAGTTCCTCAACATTTAAATTACCTTCAAACACAGGTACCTCCATTCTTGGTCTGTTGCTAACCTTCATCAACATCCTCAGGACTCTAACCTCATCAATCTCTTCTTCTTCTTTAGGGGACTCTTCTTCAACCTCACTCTGGTCTGAATTTTCAAAATGATTCATTCTTTCCATTTCTACTAGTCGCGTTTCCATTCTTCTCATTTCTCTCTGCATATCATTCTCTGCAAGATGCCTTCCATGTCCCTATCCAACGTGAACTCCACGTGGTCTTCCACGCCTCAGTGGCATCTTGAATCTTTATTCTTCGGCTCTGATACCAACTGATGCAAATGGGAACCCCAAGAGAGGTTTAAATTTGCTTTTCCAGGATTTATCAAGCTTCCAACTCTGTGGGAAACCTTGATCTTGTCTCAGAATGACAATTCCAATCTCCTGGAACCCTTTCTGCAGCCTTCTGTGGCTTGGAAATCACCTCCTGCAATTCTCTGTTTTATGCAACTTCAAAGTTTAACTCTAGATTTGATCACGCTAGGATCAAATTTCTTTCTTCAGCGTTTGGACTGGAAGATTGATTAATCTGACTCCTGCAAGCTTCGATTTAACATGCGAATCCACGATTTGTGCTTCAGATTATATAACAAGGAATGAAAGGATAAATACGCAGATTCAAATCCTCTGTTCTTAATTTATAACAAACCCACAAAGCTTACATACAATCAATCTTCTAATCTCTCTAGCTCTGTAGCTAAGTCTCCTATTCACTCATTGACTGACTCTCTCTATCTGTCTATTACATTCAAATTTATAGAACACTCTGTAAATCTGTCAGATCCAATTAAACAGGATATGATTTCCTAATAAAAGTAATTTAACAACAAATATCTATCCTTGATAAACTCCATGCAGGGATCAAGGAGAATAATGGAAAACTGCCAATTATTACAATTTAAAACTAACCCTATCTACTAACATCGAATTCAAACATTCTAGAAGTGATTACATGGTAAGCTGACACATTAGTCGTAGATTCCTGAGCTGGATGCTCCTGCATCACCTTGGGAGGTTATTAAAGCCTAAGTGTCTATGTATTTTTAAATGCTAGTCATAAAAAATAAGTCGTATGGACATGCACTAGGTCCCCTAGGAGTTTATTTCGATTCCAACAAAAATTTATTTTATTTTTTAATTTTTTAATTTTTTAATATTTTTTTTAATTTTTTAATATTTTTTTTAATTTTTTAATTTTAATTTAATTTATTTTAATTTTTTAATTTAATTTAATTTAATTTAATTTAATTTAATTTAATTTTTTATTTATTTAATTTATTTTTATTTTTATTTTTTTTTTCGGTAAAATTAGACCGTTTTTAATGGTTTAATTGGAAAATTTCAAATTGTAATAAAAGTGTGGTCCAGAGGCATATTTTGGCGTAGGGATGCTCGTTTTTCACACTTAGATCGTCCTCTTTACCCTAGGACCCACTCTCCCCATGTTCCGGGTGTTAGATTTTCTACTTTTAATCAATATTATGTAGGATCTTAACTGAAAGAATAACATGTACAACATAACACAATAGATAGAAAGATTTTCCTTGGGAAAACCATAAAGGAGAAAACCCCGCAACTTCCTCAGAGATATAATCTCCACCAATACAATATCGCAAAAGTAAAACCCTAAAACAAAGATGGTCTTCTACAACTCCTCTCTCTTTCTCCTATGCGAACTTGTCCTCTCTCACTTATGCGAACTTGTGTGAGTGAGTGTGTGTTCAAATGAGAGAGCTAAGCTCTCTATTTATACTTTAATTTCACTTGACCTTTTTCACTTGCTAGGTCGGCCCCAACTAAACCTGATTGGGCTGACTTCTCTAGGGGACTCAATAATCCTAATCTAACTGACTCTAGGGGGATCTATTGCCCCGAATTACAATGGAGGATTTACCTGAATGACTTTACATGTCCAAATGTAATAATGACATCCTCGACTGGAGGAATAAACATCTCCGTCAGAGGTACAAATAAAATACAATAATAATAATAACAATATAAAATACAAGTGAATATCTTCCAAAGTTAGAATTACATTAACACTCCCTCTTAACTAGGAAGGTATTCTCTTGCCATAGTCATCAACACATATGGACATAAGTCTTCGTCGCTGGATCATCTTCAATGCCGGAACATCATCAACACTAGCTCATCATCGTCGCTGCTGCTGCAATCCTCATCATGACGATCATCGATTGGTGACATCTCTTGAATCTACTCGTTATAGGAAGTTCTACAGAGCCAACCCTTTTTCATGTTGGATGTAGGCCTAGCCCTCATGTAGGTCTTCATCATATTTGCGAGCAAGCCATCAAGTAGGTACAACCCAGGACCAGTCATTACATTGCCATTGCAAACACCTACGTCTCCTAGTGTCTCCTCATCGTCTTCAGATCATCTCATCACACAGAGCACAACCCAGATGCACATCACATGTCCCACAACGGTCAACCCGCGTCTACTAGCATGGGAGGACAAACCTGCCACCATGCAAGATCCTGCCTAGGCGCACACACAATGTCTTATGACTGGTGGACGTCTCCAGTATGGGAGGCACTAACCTACCACCATACGAGACCTCATATACTAGCATGGGATGCATAAGCCTACCACCATGAAGACCCATCCCTTACATATTCCAACATGGGAGGCACAAACCTACCACCATGTGAGAATGGCTCAGACCTTACATCTAACAACATAGGAGCAACAAGCCTACCACTATGCGAGAATGGCCCGGCCCTTACATCTACCAACATAGGAGGCACGAGCCTACCATTATGAGAGAATGGCCTAGACCTTACATTTACCAACATAGGAGGCACGAGCCTACCACTATGCGAGAATGGCCCATGTGCATTTGTGTCTTCCGGACTCATCACTTCCTCTTGGAAGGAACCTTGATTTGGAGAACACTAAGATTCTCTCTGAAGTAATCGAACATCACTCTGGCTAGCGGCTTGGTCAACACATCAGCTATCTGCGCGTCTGTCGCAACATATTGGAGCTTCATTGCTCCTCTCTGCACCATATTCATGATATAGTGATACTTGATCTCAATGTGCTTTGACTTGTCATGGAACACCAGGTTCTCAGAAAATTTCACACAACTTTGGTTGTCACAAAATATACAAGTCGCCTATAACTGGAGATCAAATAAATCAGACGGTAGCTTCCTAAGCCATACTTCCTCACAACCAGCTGAACAAGCTGCAACATACTCTGCTTTGGTTGTACTCAATGCCACGCACGACTACTTCCTGCTAAACCAGGAGATCATACTGGATCCCATATTGAAGCAGCATCCCGAAGTGCTCTTCCTATCTGTGGCACTTCCTGCCCAATCCGAATCAACATAACCCTGCAGGTTAATCTTTTGATTCGCGTCATACTTTATCCCATAATCAATTGTGCCCTTAAGGTACCTCAATATATGATTTGCAGCAATCAGGTGAACATGTCTCGCATCCGTCAGGAATTGGCTCAATGTGTTCACAACAAAGAATATGCTAGGTCTCATATTCGTTAGGTACATCAATGACCCAATCATCCGACGATACATCGTGGCATCAACCGACTCTGATGAAGCATCACATAGTAGCTTCAATTTTGATACCATAGGTGTGGCCATAGCCTTGCAATATATCATTTCGAACCTCTTCAGAATCTCTACTACATACTTCCCTTTTCCAAGGAACATCACATCCGCATTCTGTCACACCTTGATGCCTAGGAAATAATGCATCATACCCAGGTCCTTCATCTCGAATTCTACAGCAAGTTCCCTCTTCGTATCTGCAATGAGCCCATCCTCTCCTGTGACAAACATGTCATCTACATAGAGTAAGAGTTTCACTAGATTTCCCTCTTCAACCTTGTAGTAAAGGTTGGAATCTGCTTTACTCTTGGTAAATCCCAAGCTCATCAGGAAACTATCCATCCTTCCGTACCACATCCTGGGTTTCTGTTTCAATCCGTACAAGGCCTTCTTTAGTTTGCACACATGAATCTTCCTGTCATGTGTCTCAAATCCAAGTGGATGTTCCACATACACTTCCTCTTCTACTACACCATTCAAGAACGATGTCTTGACATCCATCTGGTGTACCTTCCATTTCATCACTGCATCCAATGCAAGTACTGATATGATGGAAGTGTATCTGGCTACAGGTGCAAATGTCTCCTCATAATCTATGCCTTCCTTCTAGGAGAAACCACATGCCACAAACCTTGCCTTGTGTTTCTTGATGCTGCCATCTGCATCATGCTTAATCTTATAGATCCACTTAGAAGTCACAACAGACTTCCCTTCTGGTCTCGGAAATACCTCCCAGACATCATTCTTCATGATCGATAGGTACTCCTTGATCATGGAATCCTTCCATTCTTTCTTCTTTGTCGCTTCCTCATAGTTGGAAGGTTCTTTGTCAATGATGTTGCACAACAGGGATACATAGCTGGAGTATGGCCTAAGTCTCTTACTTTCTCTGTGCATCCCCTTTGGAGCACCATACCACTCTGCATCTTGTATTGCTTCTCGTACCCATGTTGGTTTCCTCTTGTGGGATTTATTCTCATGAGGTGGATCTATAGGTTCTTGTGGTTCTTCCATCTCACGGTCTTCATGGTATTATGGAATCGCTTCTTCCATTACTGTATCTCTAATCTTGGGAACTTCAGGTTCTTCAGTGTCTTCAAAAGGTAACTTTTTGGATTTGTTGTACACTGAGTCTTCGTCAAATGTTACATCTCTGCTGATGTCGATCTTCTTGAATCCTGGGAAATATATTCGGTAGGCCTTCGAGCTTTCACTGTATCCTATGAATATACCCTTCTTTCCTGAAGGATCTAGCTTCGTCCTCTTCTCCTTTAGAATGTGTATGTACACTGGAAACCAAATATCTTGAGATGGATGACTTCTGGTTTCTCACCAGAGAATACTTCTTCTGGAGTCTTGTTGTCTAGTACTCTATGAGGAGTACGGTTCTGTACATCCACAACTGTCCTCGTAGCTTCTTCCCATAGTTGCATCGGAAGATCCTGGTCATGAAGCATTTCCCTTGCTGCTTCCATTATTGTTCTATTCTTTCTTTCTCCAACGCCATTCTGTTGTGGATTGTATGGAGTTGTCAACTCCCTCTTAATCCCAGATTCTCTGCATAGGTTCTTGAAATCTTCCGAAGTGAACTCTCCGCCATTATTTGATCGAAAGGTATTTATTCTTTTCTCCATGTAGTTTTCGATCAAATATTTGAATTCCTTGAACTTGCTAAATACTTCATCTTTACTCTTCAAGAAATATATCCAAGTCTTACGGGAAAAGTCATCAATAAATGAAACATAATATACATACCCACTCAATGAACTGGATGACATAGGACCGCGCACATTAGAGTGGATGATCTCCATTATTCCTTTTGGTTTGCTTTCATTGCTTGGAAATGTCTTCTTTACGTTATTTCCCTTCGCACATCCTTTGCAAATGCCTTCATGCTTTGACTAGATTTCTAGAAGTCATTCAACCACTTTGCTTGCAATGGGTAGTGCTCTATAGTGCACATGTGCAAGCCTTCTATGCCATAATTTGCTTGGCTCCATGGAGTCATGGACCAAGACTTGTTCAGGTTGTCCCTTCAATTTCTACAAACCTCCTTCTTGCTCTCCAATCACAATTGCATCATCTATAGTCTTTCCCTTTGGCCACATTAGAACTTGGCCACCAAAAAATGCAAACCTCGTACCTTTTGCATATAGTGCTGATATGGAGAGAAGGTTCTTCTTTAGTCCTGGAACATATATGACATCCTTCATCTTTAGATATTAACTAGAGTCTATCTTGTAAGAAGCTTATCCACTTCATTTTATGGGGTATTGCTAATCATCCCCAAGTTTCACCTTGTGAGGTGACTCATGTTCAGACAGGTTTATGAAGGATTCTTTATATCCTGTCATATGCTTGGAAGCTCCACTATATACAATCCAATCATTACTTCCATGTGTGACAGTTCCCTTGAGTGATGATACCAGGACATACTCTTCGTCACTTGAAGATTCATCACTTTCTTCTCAGGCTCTCTTCCTTGGAGGTTCATAATCTTCTGCAGTGTGAGCATGGTGCCTTTTCTTGTTGTTCTTCTTGTTGTGGGAGCCACTTTTATTCCTAGGACAATTTCTAGAGTAGCATCCCTTCTCATCACAAGTAAAGCATCTAATATTAGATATATCTCTCCCGTATCTTCTAAATTTATCCCTATGACTTTGGTGGTGGTGTTTCTCCCTTTTACTGTGATGGTGCTCCCTCTTGTTATTATTCCTTTTGGAGTGTGCTATGAGAGCTTGATCATTGTTTTCTCCCATCTTCTCTTCTCGAGCCACAAGTCGAGCTTCTTCTTGTAAGCATTCTTCCCACAACCTACTGAATGTGATTAACTTCTTTCCAGCACAAATCCCTTGAATGAATGAGTCCGATGATCTTGGGAGACCATTCAAGGTGGTCATCACAATTTCTCCTTCTTCTAACTTTTCGCCCAGAACTTCAGGTTTCTCCTTGATCTGAGAGACCTTTGTAAAGTAGGATTGCATGGTCTCTGCATTTTAAATCTTCACATTCTTCAATTGGTTCCTCAAGGTCATCTTCTGATTTATGTTCTTCCCTTCAAATAGCTTGGTAAAAGCATCATACATCTCTTTAGGTGTCTTTAAACATGACACTTGTGGGATGAGATGATCCTTAATGGAATCTGAAATGATTCTCTTGGCCTTAAATAAGTTCAACTTATGTAAGGCCTTAGCCTCATCTCCCTTTGGTGTTGGAACCTCTTCATTTACATACTTGTCCAATTCATTCTCTTCAAGGACAAGTGCAATCCCATACTTCCATGCTGGGAAGTTATCAGCTCCTTCAAGCTTATCCTCAAGCTTGGTGTGGTGAGACATCTTTAATGAAAACTTCAAATGGAAATAACAAATTTTTTAGGTCATACCACTTTAGATGCCAAAACTGGTCCTGGAGCTGGCTGGCCTAGGGTTTGTCAGAGAAACCCTAATTTTCCAAACTTGGAATTTGGAACTTCTGATTGGACAGATAGATGTGCCTCCTCAAGGAGAGTTTCCAAATGTACTTACTTCCCCAAATCAGTGAACAAAAACCCAAAATATATGATGCCCTAGTTTTCCTCCAGTAGTAGTGATGGGCCATAAAATGAAAATTCTCAGAATCAAGTTCTGCTTCGACAGAAAGATGCGCCCTCCTAAGGCGAGTTATCCTAGACTCTTTTCATTTATGATATGTGGAGACAAGACCCAAAATTTAGAATCCCTAGCTTCTGCAGCTACACAATGTCTTCTTTTCAGGTTAGCTCTCATACCATGTTAGATTTTCTACTTTTAATCAATATTATCTAGGATCTTAACTAAAAGAATAACATGCACACCATAACACAATAGACACAAATATTTTCCTTGGGGAAACCATAAAGGAGAAAACCCCTCAACTTCCTCAGAGATAGAATCGTCACCAATACAATATCAAAAAAGTAAAACCCCAAAACAAAGATGGTCTTTTGCAGCTCCTCTCTCTTTCTCCTATGCGAACTTGTCCTCTCTCTCTCACTTATGCGAACTTGTGTGAGTGAGTGTGTGTTCATATGAGAGAGCTAAGCTTTCTATTTATACTTTGACCTTTTTCACTTGCTAGGTCAGCCCCAACTAAACCTGACTGGCCCGACTTCTCTAGGGGACTCAATAACCCTAATCTAACTGTTGATGTATTTGTAACTTCAGAAGATATTCTTCTATGTATTACACTTGTACTTTATTGTATTCATGTTGGAGATGTATTATTCATCCATTCATAAGTGTTGTCATTTGTATTTGTAAGTGTCGCAAGTGTCACAAGTATTATTTGCTGGGTTATTAGACCACCTAGTGGGGTTGGCCCTGCATGAGTCATGTGGATGGGTTATTAGGCTTCCTTAGGAAGTCGACCTAGCTAGGGTTAAAGGAAAGTTAAGTTGAAATAGAGAGTGCGTCTCTCTCTATTTTCTCATTCACTCACTCATCCAACTCGCATAGTTGAGAGAGAGGAGTGCGCACAAGTGGAGGAGGAGTAGCTGCTGAAGACATCTATCTTTTAGGGATTGATCTTTGTGATCTTTGTATTGGTGCTCATTCTATCTCTGAGGAAATTGCGGGATTTTTCACCTTCTTGGTTTTCCCCGAGGAAAATATGTGTCTCTTGTGTTTATGATTGTTATGTTGTGCATGTTATTCTCTTAGTAGGATCCTAGATAATGCTTGAATGAAATTATAAAAAATTTAACATGGTATCAGAGCGGGACTAAGAAGAAGACACTATGCAGCTGCAGAATCTAGGGATTATTAATCTTTGGGTTTCTCTCCTCAAATCATCAAATGCAAGAGGCTAGGATGACTCTCCTTGCAAGGGTGCATCTTTCTGTCGAGACAAAATTCAATTCTGAGCATTTTCAGTTTTTGGCTTGTCACTACTGCGGGAAATTAGGGTTTCTGCAAAAGTTGGAATGTTTGAAATATGAGACCATGGTTGGATGCTCCTTAGAAAATCGAAGTTTAGAGACAAAGATCGAACTTTTTGGCTGGGCATAAACCCAGGCATTATCAAACCCTAGTTCAGGATTTTGACCAGAAAACTAGAAAACCAGAAACTACAGATCCGAAAGTTTCAAAGTCAATTTTGAGGGGTCAAATTTTGTAGATTTCAAAATTGAAGTATATCAACTTGATCAGCTCAGCAAGGCACATCTTTCTACCCATTCAGAAGTTTGGAATTCAAAGTTTGAATTTTTAGGGTTTCTCTGACAAACCCTAATCCAGCTCTAGATCCAGTTTTAGTAAATCAAGTGGTAAGACCTAAATCTTTTATTTCCATTTGAGTTTCTCATTAAGATGTATCACCACACCAAGATTGAGGATAAGCTTGAAGGGGCTGATAATTTCCGAGCATGGAAGTATAAGATTGGGTTAATCCTAGAAGAGAATGAAATGGATACCTGCATAAGAGAAAAGGTTCTAGTTCTAGAGGGAGATGAGGCTAAGGCCTTACACAAGAAGAACTTGGTCAAGGACGAGAGAATCATTGTAATTCCATAAAAGCCCATCTCATGCCCCATGTGTCTTCCCTAAAGACACCTAAGGAGATGTTTGACTCCTTGACCAAGTTGTTTGAAGGAAAGAATATAAATCAGAAGATGACTCTGTAGAACCAATTGAAAGGGGTAAAGATCCAGAATGGAGAGACCATCCAATCCTACTTTACTAAGGTATCTAAAATCAAAGAACAACTTTAAGCTATGGATGAAGTAGTGGATAATGGACAAATTGTCATGACCACATTGAATGGCCTTACTAGGTCATGGGACTCCTTCATCCAAGGAATCTGTGCAAGAAAGAAATTGATCTCTTTTAGTAGACTATGGGAGGAATGCTCACAAGAAGAATCTAGGCTTGTGGATTGAGAAGAAAAGATGGGAAGTGAAGACCAAGCTCTCACAGCTCACACCAAGAGGAGTAAGTTCAAGAGAGAGCAATCTCATCGCAAGAAATCTTCTCACCACCATCAAAGGGACAAGAAAGATATGAGATGCTTCACATGTGATGAGAAGGGACACTTTGCCCGAGATTGTTCCAAGAATAAGAAAGGCTCTATCAACAAAAAAAACAAGAAGACCAAGAAGAGGTATCATGCTCATGCTACAGAAGATGATGAACCTCCCAAGAAGAAGCCTAGAGTGGAAAGTGATGACTCTTAAAGTGACGAAGAGTATGTTCTAATCTATAATCTCACTGGCACTGTTACGCATGGGTGTAATGATTGGCTTATTGATAGTGGGGCTTCCAAACATATGATGGGATTTAAAGAATCTCCTGTGGACCTATCTAAACATGAGTCACCTCATAAGGTGAAACTTGGGGATGACTATCAATACCCAATAAAAGGAAGTGGTGAAGCCTCCTACAAATTAGACTCTAGGAAGTCTTTAAAAATGCAAGATGTTCTATATGTAGCTGGAATTAAGAAGAATCTTCTCTCCATATCATCTTTGGATTCAAAAGGGATGAGAGTTGCATTTGTGGATGGCCAAGTACTTATGTGGCCAAAAGGTAAGACCATTGATGATGCAGTAGTGATTGGAGAGCAAGAGGGAGGATTGTACAAATTGAAGGGACAACCTGAACATGCCATGGTACATGAATCCATGGAACCAAGTGAACTTTGGCATAGAAGGATTGCACATGTACACTATAAAGCACTACCAATTGTATGAAAAGTAGTAGAAGGTCTTCCTGAAATCCAGTCAAAGAATGTAGGTGTTTGCAAAGGATGTGCAAAAGGAAAGAACAGAAAGAAGGAATTTCCAAGTAGTGAAAGCAAAGCAAAAGGAATCTTGGAGATTATCCACTCCAATATATGCGGTCCAATGTCATCCTGTTCTCTGAATGGGTATGTATATTATGTTGCTTAAATATACGAGAGTATATAAATAAATAAATAAATAAATATATATATATATATATATATATATATATATATATATATAATATGGTATTGAATAAAAGATGATGAATACAACAAGATGGCCTAGTATATATAGATTACTGGTGACCTTTCATGTAAAGCCACATCTTTACATATACACCTTTTCATAATAATATGTTTAAGTAAATAGTAATTATACTTTATTTTATGTTCATTACAAATGATCAGAGGTCAGATCTGTTGAGATCTGATTCCATATGAGCATTTGACATCTAGAGGGAAGGCACACTTTTCCATGTAGAGGAAGGGCACATTCACTACATCGAGCTGTTGGATTTCTTTCGGAGAAAAGCAGATTAGAGCAGTGCAGTAGGAGAGACAATACAAATCGAGTTACCTGCATACATATCCCTATCTAGTTGGAAGCTAGGGTTCATTTCCTCTGTGCATGCATTAGTTGTTGCATGAAGATCTAGGGTTTTGACCTTGTTTATTTGGTTGACATTTCCGAGGTAACCTTGTATGTACTTGTATTCATGTTATATTTCTCTGGGCTCGAGATAGAAGAAATCCCCACAAATTGCTAGTTTTCCCCATTTGGGGTTTCCAGGGTACATCCAGTGTTGTGATTGATTGAGTTTTCATTGTATAAGTGTTAAGAGGTCTATAGCATTTGATTCTTAAATATTTATTATATTATTGATTTATAGAGACTCAAACCGCTTGATATATCAAGGCTATCCAGAGGGAGTAGTGATCTTTGGAAAAAAATAACATGGTATCTGAGCCTTGGTAAGGGTCAAGGAGATCAATCACACTCAGATCTAGTCATAGTGACCAAATATGTTGGTATAGAGGTCAGATCTGTTAGATCTGTGACCTAGGTAGATAGATCTGAGATAGATCTATCATATCTGTGCGAGAGGAGGCCATTTTTGTGATTAAGAGAGGTTCTTATATCACTTTGTGTATTTTTCAGTGCAGAGATTATGGCCACTAGCTTGAGAGTGGAGGACAAATTGGATGGGGCCTCCAACTACAGTGCATGGAGGGCACATATTGTGCTCTTGTTGAAATAAAGTGAACCGTGGGATGTTGTGCAAAGCACAACCACAAATCCAGTCACAGTTCAATAAGATGAAACTGCCAAAGCAACATATGAGAAAAATAACATAAGAGCTCAGAGGATCTTCCTTGATGCTATCAAGGACCATGTTATCCCACATGTCTCAGCCAAAGACAATGTATATGATATGTGGGATGCATTGACCAATTTGTACTAGAGTTCTAACGCCAACATGAAGATGGTTCTCAGAGACAAACTGAGAAGCATAAAGATGGGGAAGGATAAGAGATGTCCACGTTGATGAGAAAAGTTGTCATTGATGACACACATTAATGACAAAGACTTAGGCAAGCATTGACATAAAAGGACGTGGCTTGATGATGTGGAAGATGCAATAAGGAAAAGGACAATGACATGGAAAGGTGGAGGACATGGAAAGGAAAAGGACATGACAAGTATGACAAGGATGATGACAAAGAAAGCATGACATGGAAAAGGACAACTTCGGGCATATTTTGGAGATTTACAAGGGCTCATGCGGGCACTTCTATGTGCCCATGCGGGCATTTTCAAGAATTCCATGTGGACATTTCAAAGGAGGACATGTGGGCATCTTGAAAAAGGTATTGTGATCATTTTTGTTGACCCTTGTGGGCATTTCAGAAGGCCGTGCGGGCATTTCTAGTGGGGTCATGCGGGCATTTTATTGGCCTCTTGCGGGCATTTCCAAAGGCATATATGGGAATTTTTCTATTCCCTTGAGGGCATTGTATAAGGCCTTTGTGGGCATTTCAAAAGGTCATATGCAGGCATAATTGAAGGCTTGTGGGCATATTAAATGAAGCCCTTGCGGTCATATTTGAAGGCCCCTGCAGACATTTATAGAATCCCTTGCGGGCATGCAAAGAGGCCTATGCGGGCATTTTTTAAAGGTTCTTGCGGGCATATTTCAAGGATGTTGTAGGCATAAGGAAAGCAATTTAAAAAATCATATCTTGTACATGGAATAAAAAATTGAAGTGATATATTTAAGGATATAATGTTAAGAGTTGCCTAGTCAAAGAAATAAAAAGGTTTAATAAAAATGTAAAGCTTATTCACCTGGTCGGCCTCTTTGACTTATGAAAAAGTGTATAAATACACAAGTAGAGATAATCTTCAAGCGAGGATCATGATGTGATGATTCAGGTGGTTGACTGAGAAGAGGAGTTTCAGATTGGTGGATTGAGGAAAGGAGGTGCGAATTATGGACAAGGGAGGATACTTTTCAGGAACAAATAGGGTGTTAGGTCCAGCAAGATTGTGTAGCAGCTCGGAGGGTGTTTTTATCTTTTTCTTCAGCAACAAACAAGAAGTTTTCAGCATAACCACTATTCAGGGTGGAAGGGTGGAGCAATGGTGACAACAGGTTGTAGCCTATTGTATTTTCTTTAGTTGAAGTTGAAATATATAATAGAGGTTGAAGTCTCTTACACCAGTTGTAGCTGGTGCATTCTTACTGTGTTGGAGCACATATTTCAGAATGTAAATTTATCATATATATATAAATTTATAGTAGCTTGAAGAATTCATTATTGGTGTTATTGTTATATCAACTATTATGTACTTGAATTGACTTTATTAGATCATTTTATCAGAGATTAAATTCGCAGGTGACTACAACACTAATTCACCCCCCCTCTCAGTTTTGTGTGTGGTTCTCAATTGGTATCAGAGCGGGCCTTTCTTTAAGGTTTGAACACTTGAAGGGATAATTAGAACACACTTTCAAATGGGTGGACCTCAGTTCAGGGATGTTCCCAAATTCGATGGAAATAACTATGTCTATTGGAGCAAGCGGATGAATGCATATCTAATTTCCATGGGGTTCGATATTTGGAGAAGTGTGATTGATGGATACAAACCACCCGAAACTCGTCCTACCACCTCTGATTAAATTGAAGCGTGTCAAAATAATGCTACAGCAATGAATTCCATACTTGCAGGACTCAGTGAGTGAAACTGAATTCTTCAAAGTTATGAACTACTCAATAGCTAAAGATATTTGGGACAAGATGGCCACAATTTATCAAGGGGATTCTAAATTTCAACTAGCCAAATTGCAAACATATAGGACTCAGTTTGAGAGTCTAAAAATGGCAGAAGAAGAAAATATTGCAACATACCTTCAAAGGGTTGAAGAGATTGTTAATACCATGAAAGGCTTGGGTGAAACAATAACTCAATCTACTGTAGTACAGAAAGTTCTGAGGACACTCCAATTAAGGTTCAATCCAAAAGTCTCAGCCATAGAAGACAGAGAAAATTTAGATGATATGACGCTTGAAGAGCTACATGGAATCTTGGTTTCCTACGAAATGAGAATCCAAGATCCAAGTCAAAAGGAGGCAAGCTTCAAGGTGACCAAGGAGAACAATCACCGCAATGAATTTTTATCCTTAGATAACTGGGTTTCATATGAATAGGTAGCTAACTTTGTGTTTGAGGGACAATCTACTGAGAGTGGACTCAAGGCCTGATCTCCCTAGCTTAATGTAAGTCTAGAAGAAATAAGACAAAATATAATGTACTTTCCTAGATCATATAGAAGTACAAATGGAAGAGTAGATCGTTTACCTTAGATTTGTAGATCCCTTTCTCTTTCGTTGATCCAATGCGCCAATGCTGCTAGATATTTAAGCAAGTAAACCCCGTTGAACATGTAACGGAAAACGAATAGTGAAAGCATATATTTCATACGATAGATCTAAGTTAACAGTTAAGGAGGAAAACTCTAAATATCATCAATGAGACAAAATTTATGGAAAGCCAATATATTAAGTGTATTGAAGAGTGAGGAGTACAATAGAAAAGAGGATTACAACCATAGCCTTAACGTTGCAAGCTCCTTCCGACAAGCCATGCCAAAGCTCATAGAGAGAAGTGGATGTCTCCCAAGCTAGAATATAAGGTCTGTTGGGCTCAGTTTCACCAGCATAAGAGTACCATAGAATTCCTCCCTTTGGGATGGGAGTGAGCTTCATTTAAATAGGACTAAGTGGATAGGGTATGGATAGGATAGGTTGAGATATGATAGGAGAGACTTAAGGGATCCTTCCAAGGTGTTAGGAACCGAGTTCCAGCTCTCCCAAGAGGTTAGGGATAGGGTCCCAAGTTAGCAAGCTTCGAGAAGGGGATCAAAGGGATATTTTTATCTATTAACTGATATCGGCGCACCCTAAAATAGAGAAAGATGTGACGTCGCATGCTGCATGAGTGCAACCTGAGATGACCTCTCAAAACCTAGTACAAATGGGTACAAATCCTTCCAGGTCAATCACTCAGTCAAGGTAACTTCAGGGATGTATACACTGAATCTCATGATGGGAAGATTTTAGGTGTAACAGAATGCCCCCCAAAGCATGAAGTTGTTGAAGATAGACAAGTGAAATGCTTTGATAGAGGGAATGGCAATGGACTTGTCGGACAAAGGATGTTGTTGCAGTATAACTGACTCTGAGTACATAGTCTCAAATGACTCACATCATGGTTGTCGACCAATACAATGCAAATCCATGGTAGTAATGACTGACTGAACACAATCATGGCTACTAGACACAAGCGTAGATCCATGATGAGATGACAACACAGCCACGACCAATACAAATGTGGATCCGTGCGATATAACTCAATACAAACTCCATCACAACCTGGGTAAAATATGACTTCCCAGGGTATTCAAGCTGAACCCACAATGATACGAATCTATCCATGTGATTACAAAGGTCTTGACGTCGAACATGGTAGAAACCACTTGATTACTGGTCATTAATTTAAACCGTTAACAAGCGCGAGGGAGATCACCATTAATTTCAATGATTCCCAAGGTATCACAGTACATATCACCAAGTGTGAATAAGTGAGTTGAAGTCGAACGCAAGATGAAATATTTCAATCAAGAGTCAATGATGTAAACTCATGTTGAAAGTGAGGTAACCTTCCATTGAGGCATGCAAGGCCAAGGTACTTGGTTGGATTCTAGATTCAATCCTCGGATGATGACCTGAAGTTGACAAGGATGAATCCATCGAAGGAGGGCCATGATGAATCCCCCATCAATTGACACAAAACACGACAAAAGTTGTGTAAAGTAGATTGGACAATACAGTAACATGCAAGACTGACTCAGAGTAAGCTGACATGGTGGCGGGTGTACTGACTGCATAATAAACAACGAATGTATTCTTGAACATGGGGCGTGGCATGACTTGGTAGTATTGACACGACGAGTACACCACTAACTCCTAATGCAACTGATGAGGGAATATTTCTTAGAATGACTCAAAGGAGTAACAAGAATCAGGAAGTAGGTAAAAATCGATGACCCAAGTACAGTATGCAAATGCAGATGAGTTCCATGTTCAAGAATGACTACGTACTGCCACTAATAAAGTGTGTAACATAAAAACTTTCCTTTTTCCCCATCATGAATGATGAGTGCCTCATGTGTTTTTTACGAGCTTGATGAGGGTAACGAGATGCTCGGTATAGCTCATCTCATAGATGAGTCCAATCCCAAATATTTTCTGAACCTGGGATAGGAGGGGTTCGTCCCATGACGGGCCCTTCAATGCGAAAGTTTAACGAGTCCATAGAAGGTAAACTCGGTCGTCATTTCATGTTTAGAGAGTCTGAAAAGAACTAAAGAAGACTCCAACGGTCCTTTTTCGCAAAGTTAGCCTCATCGCCCGAAAAAGGGTAAAACAACGCGGGAGAGGACTCTTCTAGTCATGATTGGCTGGAGTATACCTTTTTCGTAAGTAGTGCCCCTTGGTATGAAAAAGGGGTAAACTATCACCAGGAAGATGACCATTCAAATACTTTAACAAGTGTGAACGCGACAAGTTCGCTTGGCAATATTTTTGTTTTTTGAGAGCCTGAAAAGAGCTTAAAGGTAGACTCCAAGGGGTGTCCTTTTCCGTGGGATTTTAATGAGCCCTGAAAAGTGATAAATCGTAACTCGGTACTTATTCTCATAGTTCCAAGAGCACAAGAACAAACGAAGAGTAAGCTCATCATCATAAAATAATTACAATCTAACCGTTGCAAAATAATGACAAAACATTCAAGGGATTTGTCCATACCTGAGATGACCGTTGTAAAGTGAGAAACAGCACAAAAGACCACTTAACAACTCCTGCACACTTGGAAACTAGATAAGATAGCCAACCGATATTCCAAATGTGATAAAAAATGATTTAAACTATGACAAATGACCTAAAGGCATCAAATATTTGAAAAAGGAATATTCCATTTCATTTATAAATAGAAAAATGGGTCAAATATAGTCACCAATGTTTCATTTGCCAATTTGGGAGAAGAAGTGCCAATTTGGATCCAAAACTTCACTTGTCAATTCCGAGAGCTACAAGCCACCATTTCACCCACCGTCTAGAACAGGTAAGCCTAAAATTCATCCAACAAAATTGTAGTTGTTAACACCCAAAAAGTGTTCACTACCTCATCTACCACATTATATGGCTCATTTGTCCATTTTCCTACCATATTTCCCTTAAAAATCCTAAAAATCCCGCTAAAAAGCCTCCAAAAGGCCACAAAACCATCAAAATAGTCTAAAAAAGGCTAAAAAACCCCTTTTTGCTCCAAAAATATCCAAAATTCCTCTAAAATAGCAAAAATCCCCTAAAAAGGGAATAAAAAATATAAAATAATGAGGAAAATGAGGAAAAATCCCTATACAGCTGACCTAAACCATATGGTTCCCAAAACCATGGGCCAACACTCCACCACCAAAAAACTATAAATAGGTGATGGAGATCCCTTATTTCACATCCACAATCAAGTATACCCTTACTCTGCCAAAATCTCTCTTGAAACCCTAGTTCACCATTGAACTACTTTCACCTTGAGAGCCCCTTTTGGCCCATTCCCACCATTGGAGAAAGAGAAGGAGCACATTGGAGCTTGGAGCAACCCTCTTGGACATTGCAAAGAGCTTCATCAACCTTCACATTGAAGGTAATATTAATACAAATCCATTATTTACATCTTGTTGTTTATGTTTAATGCACATGTTTTAGAGTAGTTTCTATTTCTGTTTCAGCTTAGTTATTTCCATTTACTGAACTGCTACTAAGGAGTCCCTTCTCCTTAGTAGGTGCTCTTTCGCACAAGCTAGGGGTAAAACCCTAGCTACAGTTTTGGCGACACCCCGTCAGAAAGTATACATCAGTCAGGGTGAGGTCCACCCTCTCACCCTGTACTCGGAAAGCCTATATGTCAGGCTCCCAGAAACTAATCAGTCGGTTCAGCAGCAACGCTGCTGACCGTATCATGGGTATCTGTGCGAACTTTAGAAGCCCGAATAGTCCCAGTACCGATCGTACATTGTCATCCTCTCGGATGACGGCCATGATCTCGTCAGGCATCTCCCGCTCTCTCCATAGAACCTGCGGCATCCTGTCAATCACACAAAGTGGACTCATCAGACCCATGTCAAATAAATAAGTCCTTCCCCTCTTCCCCCGGAAGACCCTAATAGCTCGGCCCAAAACCGCAACTTTAGGGCTCCCTGCCGCGGTTTCTGACCGCGGCTGTCAGGCCTACCCTCGCGGTCCTTAACCGCGTCTATTCGACCTCACCTCATGGTTTGACACCGCGTGTTCCTCCCTAGAACACGCGGTACTAGACCGCGTATCCAGCCGAGAAACACGCGGTACCCAACCGCGTGGTTCACCCCGAAACTCGTGGTCGCCAACCGCGGTTTCGTCCCCCTAACCCGCGGTCCACCCCACGTGGACCGTACAAATAACCCTGGGACCCACTACCCAACCCCCGACCCTAAAAAACATGCAGGTATGAGTTTGACGGAATACCTGTATCTCCCGGATCTGAAATCAGCCGGTCAGATCATCCAGAAATTCCACCTCAGCTATGGTCCACTCTGATCACAAGTCAAAGTCAAATAGTACAAATGACACATGTCATGTTGGACCCACTCACTATTTATAGTCAGTTGACTTTTTCTTGTTTTGGCCATTATGACCCCATACGGAGTCCATTTTTCGTACCGTTTCCACCATTGGAATCAGCACGACGAGACCGTCACGACGGTCACCTCGTTACATTATTTTGTCTCCGTCATTTTTTGCTCCTTTTTTAGACACCACTCGTCACCTCGGTTTGCGTGCCACATCGGCCTTTCTCCGTTTTTCATATATTTTATATCATCGGATTCATTTTTCCGAGCTGGTGATGGTGCTTGAGATCATTTCTCGCTCTAACCCCCAGATTTTTTGGGTATTTTTCCAAAAAGCCCTCGTCGCCTCGGTTTGCGTGCCACATCGACCGATATCCGTTTTTGACACCCTTTATATCGCCGGATTCATTTTTCCGAGCTTGTGATGATGCTTGAGATCACTTCTCGCTCTCACTTGGTATAATTTCAACATTGTGTCTCGACACCTTGCTGCCTCGGTTTGCGCGCCACATCGGCCGCCATCGGATTGTTCCACTTTTGTACATGAGCCATTCACTCCTGTCATACTGCAAATATTTCATTATTTTGCCACCATTTCATTCACCCTTCAAGGAGGCCCACTAGTGTTCCCCCCTACCCTCGTTCTTGGTCATCATTACTGTTCCTTGATTGAACACTTCCTCCTTGCCTGGCCATTCCTTTTGTTCGGTATGATTTTATCCCTTTTTCGGGCCGGACAAGTCCTTTACGAAAAAGGCACTTAGGGAGTTTCCGTTAAGCTCTTTTCTGACTCCTAAAAGAATGAAAAGATCGCCGAGCAATCTTGCTTCCTTTCATGCTCGTTAAAGTACCTGAAAGGGCGTCTATCTAGTATAAGTTTAACCCTTTTCCGGACCTGGTAGACTAATTACGAAAAAGGAATACTCTAGTCACACCGGCTAGAAGAGTTCTTCATTGCATCCTTTTATGCTTCTTTGGGCCTTGGAGACTAAACTTACGAAAAAGCAACCCCCTGGAGTCTTCTTATTTGCTTTCAGACTCTCTAAAATTGAAAGCAACCACGAGCATGAACTGTCCTGGGCTCGTACAAATCCACACGACAGTACCATTCCATCACTTCAGAGTCTTCTTATTGCTTTCAGACTCCTTAAAATTGAAAGCAACCACGAGCATGAACTGTCCTGGGCTCGTATAAATCCACACGACAGTATCATTTTACACACACTTATTCTAGTTCCTTAACCCATGAAGAAGTGCCCCCGTGCCTCTTGGCACTATGATCAATCATCTCGGCAGCACCCCCCAATCAGGTCGCCTTTGTTCAGAGTATTCTGCAGTCTCCTGCCATTTTCGACCAGTTTGAGTCTCCCTCATCCTAGTCACCACCCCAGATCCAATACAGCTATGATCCCTGTCCCACCAGTCAGTTTCATATGCTGCCAGATCATCCCCATTATCATACTCTGAACAAAGGAAGTTTGAGTCCACCTACTCTGCTTGCCCAGTTGTCCCCCCAAAGTTTGTCAGTCCTGCCATCAGTACTCTCACATTTCGGTTCTCCACCTCGCGCTCCTGTCAAGGAAACATCATTGCCTTGATAGTTGCAGGTCTCCCTCTATCGACGACAGCCCCTCTATTCTAGAGGATAGGCCCAGAGGTCCCTAAGCCTTGGACTTATCACCATCTGTGGTAAGTGCTTACGGATCATTCTGAGAGGAGTCATCATTGCCTCTCCGAGTGGTTGCTTCTCACATGCTCGACTTCAGCACCTTGATCGCATCGTGGAGAATCGCGTAGGGTTATATCCCATCAGTCTTTAGTCGAAGACCCCGGATTTCCCCCGACTCTAGCACATTGGTGAGTCACTTCGGAACGCCCAGTTTTATGTTCCCGTGGATGTCCGGGTTGCGTTGGCGATTGTATTCGGAGGCCCTCCAGCTATCTGCTTCCTTGAGTACCCAGTTCTGTTCCGTGTACCATTGAGGTTATGGCTCTCTGCCACTATGATCCAGCCGCTCATCCGTTCCTCTGGTACCCCACACAGCAGCATTGATGTTATTCCAGTGCACCAGTTCTTCAGCTTACACATGGTCAACCCAGCAGTATGTCCCAGATTTGTGTCCACTCTGGACCCTTATGATGTACACAATGGTTCTCTATGTATCTTTCAGGTCCCCCTTTTTGGGCCTCACAATTCTGTTTATGTATCTTGATACGAGCATGGGTATGCCCGCCTCGTCCATATATTGAGATTATTCCTCAGTCAGTATTTGAGGTCATGTATGTTTCAGGTCCCCATTTTTTGGACCCCATTGTTACTATGTTCTATCCTGATACGAGCATGGGAATGCCCGCCTCGTCCATATGATCAGATGATTCCTCATCCATTATTGAGGTTATGTACTTTTAGTTCTTGAAGTTTTTTCGGGAACGTTGTTCCGGGCTTCAGTTTGTTTCTTCTCTTCTCTCCACACCCCAGGAAAACCATTCATGACTTATGATGTCCATCGGCCATACGATGAGCTCCTGCCCTCGCACATCAGGGGGCAATCTGTTAACACCCAAAAAGTGTTCACTACCTCATCTACCACATTATATGGCTCATTTGTCCATTTTTCTACCATATTTCCCTTAAAAATCCTAAAACTCCCGCTTAAAAGCCTCCAAAAGGCCTAAAATGCCTCCAACAGGCCACAAAACCATCAAAATAGCCTCAAAAAGGCTAAAAAACCCCTTTTTCCTCCAAAAATATCCAAAATTCCTCTAAAATAGAAAAAATCCCCTAAAAAGGGAATAAAAAATATAAAATAATGAGGAAAAGGAGGAAAAAACCCTATACAACTGACCTAAACCATATGGTTCCCAAAACCATGGGCCAGCACTCCACCACCAAAAAACTATAAATAGGTGATGGAGATCCCTTATTTCACATCCACAATCAAGTATACCCTTACTCTGCCAAAATATCTCTTGAAACCCTAGTTCACCATTGAACTACTTTCACCTTGAGAGCCCCTTTTGGCCCATTCCCACCATTGGAGAAAGAGAAGGAGCACATTGGAGCTTGGAGCAACCCTCTTGGACATTGCAAAGAGCTTCATCAACCTTCACATTGAAGGTAATATTAATACAAATCCATTATTTACATCTTGTTGTTTATGTTTAATGCACATGTTTTAGAGTAGTTTCTATTTCTGTTTCAGCTTAGTTATTTCCATTTACTGAACTGCTACTAAGGAGTCCCTTCTCCTTAGTAGGTGCTCTTTCGCACAAGCTAGGGGTAAAACCCTAGCTACAGTAGTGGATTACATTTTGATTTCTGGTCCATTTTTTAGGTTTTTTGATGGATTTGTGGAGGGCCATTGAGCCTTCATCTCATTGCAATTTTCCCTTTTGGAAACTGTGACAAGATCGACTTGGCGCAAGTCTCGAAAACATGGCGTGTGACATCATCGCACTGTGCGACGGCGGAAATGCATAGCCCAACCATCAAATTAAACCCAAAGAGTGGACTTTTTGTGGTTGAAGTGAGGTCTAACATTGTTTAAATGCCTACTTTGGCAGTTCATAGCAAGCGAACATGGTATTAGAGTGGCAAGAAAGAGAACATGAGGTGGATGATGTTCAAGCTGCAAATGATCCATAATGCATGAATTCCTTGAGAAACTACGGTTTGCTCAAGTTCTTCGATATTCAGGGCATGAGGGCCCAAATCCCGCTGCTGTCACATATGCTCCGGTGCTGGGATGCGACCCTGCAACACTTTGTGATCGGTGAGCACATTCTCATTATAGATGTTGAGGACATCTATTTTCTTACAGGCTTTTCTCGGAGAGGGGACCATGTAGTTCTCACTGGATCACGAGCTAGTGATCGCACTGTCAATGACAAGGTTGCACAGCATTGTACTGCTCATGCTCGATCTTCTAGTGGGAAGATTCCCATTAAGGATTTTTTAGACCGCCCACTGCATGCCGTATTGTTCACTATCACTAGAGTGACGGGGATCCAAGCCCCACACATGGCCACTCGGACTCAGATGCTCTATGCGGAGGACTATATGTCCCCCAAGATCTTTAATTGGTGCGAGGGTCTCCTCGCAAACATCCAAGCTCAGCTGACCAAGTGTTGGCGGGGAGAGCTCAAACAGTTTGGATACAGATCGATAGTGATATCGTTCCTCTTGGAGTGGATCCCCCTCTTGCGCCCACAGGTACGATTGGATGACAGGGATCCTAGGGATCCTCACATGCTCAGATGGGAAGAGGTGATGGCCCATCATGGTGGGGGCCCTATCATCAGCTTTGGTGTCGAGTTGTTCAGTTGGATGGAAGGCCAGTTGCTCATGGTTGAGGACTACCCATACGGCGGTACGGATTACAGAGAGGATCCTGACTTAGTGCTGCCTGAGGGTACAACATGGGGAGACATCGGTGAGAAAAAAACCCTTGTATTCTTTAGTTTTGTATATTTATGATTTTTTTTTATGTAGTGCTGAAAAGTAAATAACATGTGTGTGCAGATGTGGATCCCATATGTCCCGTAGGAGTCTCTCTTCTGGCGAGGAGAGATAGAGGTGGGGAAGCAGTTGTGCCCCCAGGTGATCATGCTGCCATCGTGGAGATAGAGGATGTGTACAGGAAATTTTCCCAGTTGACAATGGATGTTCTTGAGCTAGCAGTAGATGACTGACCAAGACCTATGCAGAGGTTCAGAGTTGGAGCGTCTGTACGCTTCAATGCCTTACTCCGCAAGGTAGCGAGGACAGTGGAGTGCTTCCATTCTTAGTGACATAGAGCTGTCCATCCTAGGGGTGTATGAGCCAGGCGTCAAGCCTGATGACGTTATTATACTTGCACTGAGAGCTTAGAGGCCTCAGATTTTGTACTATTGAAAGCTACGAGGCTTCAGATTTTTTAGAGACTTACTGAAAGCCATCGTGCTTCATATTTTTGTACCAGCATTACTTTTGAGATATATATAAACAGACATTCCCGATTATTTATACATTATGTGTTTCAAAAATGATGAGTGATGTGATCTTGTTCATATTCTTTTCTTTTTATACAGTGCATTATTTACATGTTGTGAATGATTTTACATATTATGAGTATTATGTGTGTATGATGTACCAATCTAAAATGAAGTTGGCCATCAAGTCAGCAACTATGTTTAACTCTCGTGGAATGTGTAGGTATTGAATAGATTCAAATGACTTTTCCAGGAGATGTACTTGTCTGAAGAGGTGGATCAAGGTAGGATTGCGGATAGCGTAGATCCAGTTAAGATGAGAAACCACTAATTGTGAATCCATGTGGATGACAATGTGGTTCATACCCAAGGAAATAGCATCGGTTAGGGTTCCAATTACCGCCTGATACTCTGCGGCATTGCTGGTCACAAATCAAATGCAATTTCCTCCTGAGCTGATGAGATCACCTGTTGGGGAATACAATACCCAAGCTGCCGAGGCAAAATTATGGGTATGCCGGCTGGTGCCGTTCGCGAATCCGTAGCAAGTTGCCATCTGCACACACAGACAAAACATGGTATAAGAAGCAGAAACAAGATCTAAAGACACTCAAAAAATAAACGCGTCACACCACACACAAACACACAAACAC
This sequence comes from Larix kaempferi, assembly GCA_027924585.1. Classification (NCBI taxonomy): domain Eukaryota; kingdom Viridiplantae; phylum Streptophyta; class Pinopsida; order Pinales; family Pinaceae; genus Larix; species Larix kaempferi. The sequence goes on along the minus strand of BSBM01000800.1, from coordinate 1,178,644 downwards.
GCCATGTACAGTATATACAAGAAAGTCTATGCATGACAGGTTCAGGCATAGTACCTCTTCAATTAAATCCCGTTACGGGGTTCACCCAAAGATATTCCCTCATAGTCTTCAAGCTCGTAAGCTCCCTTTTCCAAAACATGTTTGACAATGTAAGGTCCATGCCACATGGACTTGAACTTTCCTGCTCCTAGTTTGTCATGTTTCTGGTCGTATGTGAGGACCAGGTCACCCTTGTTGAAGATACGAGGTTCAACTGACTTGTCGTATTGAGCTTTGATGTGTTTCTTATGTGCTTCGTTAGCAAGAGGAGCATCTCGACGGGACTCGTCAAGTTTTGCTAAGTACAGGAAACATTCTTCCTCGGCAGTAGTGTTAGGAAGAAGTTCGAGAGCGAGTTGTAGAGACGGAATTTCGCACTCTATAGGAAGGACAGCCTCCAATCCATACACCAATTGAAAAGGAGTGAAACCTGTGGCGGTTTTAACGAAAGTTCTGTAGGCCCATAATGTTGAAAAGAGTATATTATGCCAGTTGGACTTATGCATACCTACCATCCTTTGGACCATAGTTTTCAAGACCTTGCTAATGGCCTCAACCTATCCATTGGACTATGGGTAGTAGGATGTTGAGTTTTCATGGCGAAAACCCAATCTATCACTTAGTTCATCAACCATATGGTTCTGAAAGTGCGAACCATGATAGGTAACTATCGCCTGAGGAACTCCAAACCATGCTATTACATGATTGAACATGAAGAGTGCGGTGGTTTTGTCGTCGTTTTGGTATGTAGGCATTGCCTCGGCCTACTTTGTGAAGTAATCCACAGCTACAATTATGTAACTATGCCCCTCGACCGAGGTAGGCGTACAATGCATAAAATCGATGCCCCATTTTGCGAAGGGGCCCACGTCAATAACCGGGTGTAATGGCACAGGATGGGTGTGCTTCTTCGTATGGAAGTGTTGACATGGAGGACATCTTTTCACGGCCTCAATGCAATCTTTGAAGATAGAAGGCCAATAATATCCTGCCCGCAAAATCTTCTGGGTTGTAGCCATCCCAGAGAGGTGACCACCACACGCCCCAGCATGACATTCATTCATAACGCATTCAACCTCATCGTGAGTTAGACAACATCGAAGAATTGAATCGACGCCACAGCGGTACAAAGTATCACTAATGATCAGATAATACTTCGCATGGTGATGTATTCTACGACGGTCATTGCGAGAGAGTTGAGGGTTGAAGCGTTGGGTTTGAAGATATAACAAAATATCTCCATACCACAGATCAGTCGTACCGATGAGAAACAACGATTCATCCGGAAAAGAGTCATTGTGCTCAACTTCTACATCAGGACGGGGAAGGTCACAAATAAGCTCAGCAAACACCAAGGACTTTTTAGACTTGGATTTCTTGAAAATAAGGTCGAATTCTTGCAGTATCACAATCCAGCGTGAGTACTTTCCCCCAAGCACCTGACGTGTCAGTACGTGGTACATGGGGTTCGAGTCTGCGATGATGGTGGTGGTGCAAAGCAAGATATAGTGCCGAAACGTTTGGACGATGATGACTGCCGTGAGAGCAAGCTTCTCGACATGTGAATATCTAGTTTCAGTGTCAATGAGACCCTTACTCGCATAGTATATTACATGTTCATGGGCGTTTTGATCCTCCTGTACCAAAACCATGGCGATAGTGGTAGAAGAAGCAGCGAGATATAAGATGTAATCTCGGAAATAGTTTGGTGGTTGGATCATGGGGGCATGCGTGATGGCATGTTTGATGCTGTCGAAGTATTTTTGAGCTTGATCGTCCCAAATGAACGGGACGTCCTTCTTAAGCAGTTTCATATACCCCTTAGTATTCTCCGCCAAGTTACAAACAAAGTTCCGTAAATAAATCACCTTCCCTTGGATACTTTAAAGTTCCATCACATCAGTTGGAGGTGGGAGGTTGACAATGGCTTCAGCCTTTAAGGGATCGATTCGGATCCCATCCTTCGAGACTATGAATCCTAAGAGGCGTACAAACTCAATGCAAAAGATACACTTATGAGGATTCACATAGATATTGTACTGTTTGCATCTGAGGAAAATGGCCGTCAGATGATCCATGTGTTATACCTCTATATTCCACAGTGTCGCATCTTCACCACAAAAAGAGTTGACGACACTTCCCCTACTGCTTAAAACACATAGAAGAGAAAAATGATGAGTGATCCTTGAAGGCAAATCTACCCTGACAAGAATCAACCTAACTGAAACTTCATTTACCCTCACTACTGCGCCTTGCTCCATCTTAGGTGTGCAGTAGTTCGTACTACCGCGCTATGATCCTTCTTTGCCACGCGGTACTACCGCGTTATGCTATTTTCTGGAGGTGCGGTACACTTTTTTTAGCCTTTTTGCCATGGCTTGTGGTATTTTGATTTTCGAGATATTTTTGAGGATTGGTGTCCCTGATTCGATCCTAACTCACTTTCTATGATTAGTAGGCCTGATCCACTTAACTCTCCCAAGATCCACCCTTCTCTCTTGTTGGTTAACCCTACCACACACTATAAGAGAGAGGTATTCCATGAGCAAAGGGGAGGACTCTTGGAGATATCAAACTTATGATCTTGCAGCTTTGTGGAGATAGCTAGAGGAGGAAGCACTTGGAGCTGGAGGATTGACTTGGACATCAAGCAAACTTTGTAAGCATTCTTCAAGTTTGTAATAAAAATAACTTGTCTTGTTTTTCCCATTTCATGTGTATTGTATAAGTTTCTGGCATGGAATGTATCTAGTTTAGATTTGAATTTAATCTTTGCTTCAAGGTATTTGGAAGCTTGTATGCTTGTTCTTGTTTGACTTCAACAGGTTCTACATTGGAGCTTTGGGATCAAGAGTTAGAAGCAGGACAAACGTCGAATTGAAAGGTGAGTTATGTCTTTCATCTCTTCTGAATGCATTTAATCTTGTTGTGAAAATTAGTTCAGGAAATTCAAGGTAGCATTTGTTTAGTTTTGTCTTATCTTAGAGTCAGTTAAAATCTGCTTTAATTTAAGAGAATTTTTACTTATCTGAAGGGAAAAATTCTACCAACACCATGTGGAACTCACGCTGCTTAAGGGAGATCATCCAGGTAAGGTTCCACAAAGTCCTTAATGTCATGGAAGGCATACGACATGGCCCGCTGGAACTTGGCACCAGTGTTTCTAAGGCCAAACGGGAGTTTGCGGTATGCAAAAATCCCCCAAGGACAGATGAAAGCCATCTTATGTTGGTCGGTTGGGTTGATCTCAATCTGGTTGTAACCAAAAAATCCATCCATGAATGAAAAGATGACGCTTCCAGCACAATTGTCGATAATTTGGTCAATGAACGGGGTCAGGTAGTTGTCCTTTGGGAAAGCCTTGTTAAGGTCCCGATAATTGACACCGACGTGAATGGTACCCTTCTTTTTGTTCATAGGGACGACGTTTGAGACCTAATCTGTCAAAGGGACAGGATAAATGAAGCCAACCTTTAAGAGTTTTTCAATCTCTGCCTTGATTGTTGCAGTCTTCCGGGGGTGTACCGGTCGCAACTTTTGGCATACATGTTTGATGTCGGGATAGGTTTTTATTTCATGTGAAACAATCGCAAGGTCTATCCCGGGCATCTCCTCATAGGACCAAGCGAATACATCTCGAAATCGTTTGAATAAGGCCGTTCCAATAGCTATTTCTTGAGGGGAACACTTCTGGCCTATGCGAATGTGTTCCACTACACCAGGTTTTACCGAAATGTCTACCGGGGTGGTAGGCTCAATGTTGGCCAAGTTGCCCTTAGTGTTTGAAAGACATGTAACTATGGGGGAATGAGGGAACCGGTAGATATCCAGTGAAAAGATGGTGCTAATGTTGTCCTCTATGTACTCCAAAGGAGGAAGAAAAGATGACCTGTGGTGGAGGTCATCCCACGGACCATCATCAATATTCATAACTTCCATGATGGACTCGTCTGAATGAAAATTTCGAAGTAAGAGATTAGGTAGAGATGATGCCCGTCATAGAGAACAGGATGGGGAGGCCATAGTTAAGTGGTCCTCTGGTGCTAACTGGATAGCTTCGTAAATGCGTTCAGCAGGTGAAATAGGCATTGCGTCTCCAATCAGGTGGGTTGTGGCTTCATCAGGTACAAGGAAAGTGTCAGTGGAGTGAGATGAAATCTCTGTGGAGATCATATTCATCGAGGCAACATGATTAAGGGGGTCCGAAGTGGGAAAAATGGCTATGAGAGATGAATCTTTCAAAAGGCCAACCCCTATACTCTCATACTGTTTTGACGTTTCTCCAATGGAAGGGACGTGGTCACTAGGATGAGTAGTAGTGTCCGGTGTGAAAAAATCTAATTGGTCAACAGTCACAATTCGTCCTTGGTGGGGGAAATTTACTACGCGAAAAAGTGAAGAGGCTACCGCCTGCATGGCGTAAAACCAGTTGCAACCAAGTAAGAGATTATAATCTATTGGGGCTGAGACCACTTCCACATTAATGGTTACGGTCTTTCCGCCCAACTCAAGTGCGAGAGTTTGTAGGAGCCCGTGAGGTTGAAAGCCATGCCCGTCGAATGCTTTCAACGTGGTAGGAGAATTATTCAATTTGGGAGAGTCGATGGCTCTCCAACATGAGATCGACATGACAGAAGTAGAGGCGCCTTAGTCCAAAATTGTGCGATCGACAATTTTCCCAGCAATGTTCGTAGCTACTTGGAATGTGAGCTGATGGGAAAGCCTTGACTTGAAGTAGTCAAGTCGGAACATGATGGTATTCGAAGAATCAGGGTCGACTGCACCGATTGCTGTAAGGAGAGTTTTGCGTTGATTGGGACAATTCTGCAAAACTTCCAGGGTGGACATGGTGCAATGAGCTTGTGCCAAATCCTCTACGATATTGTAATTCTGTGCTGCCCGAGCATTAGGATTGAAAACAACTTTTTGAATCGTGCTCTTGGGCGGTCGAATCTAAGGACGGCTTCTCAATGGTGAGAGAATCTGATGGTACAGTGACATCAGGTAAGGAGTTGGAATATTTTTCAGTATTACTTCTGACAGGTTTCTTCGAAGGGACTGAGTCGTATGATTGCGAGCGAGTGTTCAAATTGATCATCTCGTTATGCACCATGAGAACATGCGCGGTATTGGATGGTTCCCCTTGGGATGGGGGGGAGTTGAGCAATCATTTGCTGATTTTGAGTGGGGAAGGGATCATTGAGGACTACGGGAGTCGGTTTACCCCTAATAAACTTTTGGACTTCGTCTCTATGGGGACATTATTTGGAGAAGTGATCATCTCCACACAGTAAAAAAGGATACTTTAGCTTCCATTTCTGTTTGGTATCATTAGGAGTGCTCTTTTGTTCCTACTGGGAGGAAGACTTCTTAGGTTTCCCTTTGTTCTTATTCTTGGCGCCAGACTTCTGAGATGAAGTTGATTGAACAGAATTCACCTCTTCAGTTATAGTAGGAGTGGTTGATTTGGTGGTTCGGTGACCAACCTGAGTTGGTAATGGGGAGGAACCATGAAGGTTCGACGATCCAACAACGTTAGAAGCAGGCTGGGTGTTAAGGGATCCAATGATGCCATCAGTTTGGGGTCCCTTAGGAGGTTTCACAGGGTGCATCAAGAAGAATCTCAAACAATGTGCCCGATTGAGCGTAGACTAAATATAGGTAATGGGCACGAGCGATAGCTTTCTCTTTAGTGATAGCACCGCCCATGGCGACATCTGGAGCTATGTGAGGGATGAGAGACTTCATAAACCAATCTGCTAGGATTTGGTCTGGAATGGGAGCCTTAATCAAGCGTCTTCTCCTTCGCCACTCATGTATATGAGTAGAGATATGAGTAGTGGTATTATGGCGAAGAGAGGTGAGAAGGTCCGTACCAGTTTCGTACCATATAGGCAGTTGCAAATGAGTCAAAAAGTTCATAGCGAGAGAACTGAAATCATGAAAAGAATGAGGTGGTAGTTCAATATACCACTTGGCAGCCGAACCAGTGAGAGTTCGTCAAAATAATCTAAGATGGATCGAGTCGTCCATCAGAGAGTTGGGTGAACACCACAAATGGTATGTCATCACATGATGTTTGGGATCCTCGTCCGGCTTGCCATCGAACTTGGGAATATCTGATGGGAGTTTCACCAGAATCGGTGGCCAGTTAGTTCCATGGTAGATGGGGTCGTTCGTCAGTCGAGATAGATCAGGCAAGTCCAAAGTAGCGAAAAAGAACAGTTGTTGATTAGGCTGTAGGTACTAATAGTACTAGTAAGGCATGTAAGGACCGGTAGGACCTCGTATCGAATGATTAAAGGGTGACCACGGAGGAAACTGACCGTAGGGGGGTGTGCCATCCAGACCATAAGGGGGTCCGCCACCATAGTAAGGTGGTCCATTTCCATAAGGTGGGGTTCCACCTCCACCACCGGGAGGAGGTGGGGGTCTACCGCCACCGTCGGGAGGAAGTGGAGGTCCATAACCATAATAAGGTGTCCAACCACCACCTCTGCCTGGAGGGAGTGGTGGGACCACCTCCGCCACCAGAAGGGTGGGGGCCCCCACCTCCTCCGCCACAGGAAGGATGAGGGTCTCCACCTCCACCACCACCACCATAATAGTGATATTTTCCACTGCCTCTGTGTGGAGGGGGTGGTGGATGTTAAGATTCAATATGTTAAGACAGAAAATATCAGCATTACATTCTAGTTCACAATAATAGCATATACATGATCACTGAAGAAAACAATAAGCACAACATAAACACAAGAGACATAGATTTATCCTGGGAAACCCTCATGGGGTAGAAAACCCAGCAAAGCTTCCTCAATATAGATGACCAGCAATATACAAAGATGCAAACCAAAGACACGATCTCTTCCTCCTCCATAGCAGACCTCTCTCTCACAAGTGCACTACATTTCAAGTGAGGGAAGTGTGTGTATAATGAGGAACACACCTCCTCTATTTATACACATCTCCGACTTGTACTTTATATTAACTAGGTCGGCCCCAACTTTACCACTGAGTTAAACACCCCACTACAACTGACTGGGCCGACCCCACTAGGGTGGTCTAACAACACTTTGACCCACATAACACATATAGGGCCAACCCCCACTAGGGAAGTCTAATAACCCAAGTTACCACATTCTGACAGAGGAATAAACATCTTTGGATACATAATAGAATAACCTCGGAGGGATGAACCATCTCCGAAATAATAAAGTACAAAATATAATATTCTTTGAAGTTACAATATCTCAACACTCCCCCTTAATGAGAAGGATATTATAACAGCCTCTGCACGAGCAAGGAGTCATCAACATCATACATGATACATCTATAAATCATTGGAAGCTTTCTCAACATCATCAGTAACTCAAGTTGTTACTGGAACATCTTCAATACTGGAACATCAACATCTTCAGTACTGAGTCTTTATCTTCTGTAGCACTCGAACAGCTACAGCAACATCAACATCTAGGTCCCTCATGATCATCAGCATTGTCATCACACGATCATCAGCATTGTCATCACACGATCATCAACATCGTCATCTAGACCATCACGATCAGCAGCATCGTCATCACACGATCAACAGCATCGTCATCACACGATCATCAGTATCGTCATTGTAGCTAGGGTTTTACCCCTAGCTTGTGCAAATGAGCACCTACTAAGGAGAATGGACTCCTTAGTAGCAGTTCAGTCAATGGAAGTTATTAAGCTAAAACAGAAATATAAACTACTCTAAAACATGTGCATGAAACATAAACAAAAGATATAAAGAATGGCTTTTTATATTAATATTACCTCCAATGTGAAGGTTGATGAAGCTCTTTGCAATGTCCAAGAGGGTTGCTCCAAGCTCCAATGTGCTCCTTCTCTTTCTCCAATGGTGGAAATGGGCCAAAAGGGGCTCTCAAGGTGAAAGTGGCTCAATGGTGAGCTAGGGTTTCAAGAGAGATTTTGGCAGAGTAAGGGTATACTTGATTGTGGATGTGAAATAAGAGATCTCCATCACCTATTTATAGTTTTTTTTGGTGGTGGAGTGTTGACTCATGGTTTTGGGAACCATATGGTTTAGGGCAGCTGTATAGGGTTTTTTCCTCCTTTTCCTCATTATTTTATATTTTTTATTCCCTTTTTAGGGGATTTTTGCTATTTTAGAGGAATTTTGGATATTTTTGGAGGAAAAAGGGGTTTTTTTAGCATTTTTGAGGCTTTTTAGGCCTTTTGGAGGCTTTTTAGTGGGATTTTTGGGTTTTTAAGGAAAATATGGTAGGAAAATGGACGAATGAGCCATATAATGTGGTAGATGAGGTAGTGAACTCTTTTTGGGTGTTAACAGATTGCCCCCTGATGTGCAAGGGCAGGAGCTCATCGTATGGCCGATGGACATCATAAGTCATGAATGGTTTTCCTGGGGTGTGGAGAGAAGAGAAGAAACAAACTGAAGCTCGGAACAACGATCCTGAATAAACTGCAAGAACTAAAAGTACATAACCTCAATAATGGATGAGGAATCATCTGATCATATGGACGAGGCGGGCATACCCATGCTCGTATCAGGATATAACATAACAATAACAAAAATGAGGTCCAAAAAAGGGGGACCTGACATATACATGACCTCAAATACTGACTGAGGAATAATCTCAATATATGGACGAGGTGGGCATACCCATGCTCGTATCAAGATACATAAAAATAAATGAGGCCCGAAAAGAGGGACCTATAAGATACATAGATAACCACTGTGTACATCATAGGTGTCAAGAGGGGACACAAATCTGGGACATACTGCTGGGTGGACCAGGTATAAACTGAAGAAATGGTGCATTGGAATATCAATAGTGCTACTGACTGGAGGTACCAGAGGAACTGATGAGCTGCTGGATCATAATGACTGGGAGCAATAACCTCGATGGTACACTGAGCTGGAACTGAAATGGGTACTCAAGGAAGCATATAACTGGATGGCTTCCGAATACAAACGCCAACGCAGCCCGGACATCCACGGGAACATATAACTGGGCGTTCTGAAGTGACTCACTAATGTGCTAGAGTCGGGGGAAATCCGGGGTCTTCGACTAAAAACTGATGGGATATAACCCTACGCGATTCTCGACGATGCGATCAAGGTGCTGAAGTCGAGCATGTGAGAAACAACCACTCGGAGAGGCAATGATGACTCCTCTCAGAATGATCCGTAGGCACTTACCACAGATGGTGATAAGTCCAAGGCATAGGGACCTCTGGGCCTATCCTCTGGAATAGAGGGGCTGTCGTCGACAGAGGGAGACCTGCCCCTATCAAGGCAATGATGTTTCCTTGACAGGAGCGCGAGGTGGAGAACCGAAATGTGATAGTACTAATGGCAGGACTGACAAACTGTGGGGGGACTCAAACTTCCTTTGTTCAGAGTATGATAATGGGGATGATCTGGAAGCATATGAAACTGACTGAGGGGAAAGGGATCATAGCTGATTGGATCGGGGAGGAGGACTGGGCTGAAGGAGACTCAAGCTGGTCAAAAAATGGCAGGAGACTGCAGAATACTCTGAACAAAGGCGACCTGATTGGGGGTGCTGCCGAGATGATCGATCATAGTGCCAGGAGGCACGGGGGGGGACTTCTTCATGGGTAGGGAACTAGAAGAAGTGTATGTAAAATGATACTGTCGTGTGGATTTATACGAGCCCAGGACAGTTCATGCTCGTGGTTGCTTTCAATTTTAAGGAGTTTAAAAGCAAATAAGAAGACTCTGAAGTAATGGAATGGTACTGTCGTGTGGATTTATACAAGCCCAGGACAGTTCATGCTCATGGTTGCTTTCATTTTTAGAGAGTCTGAAAGCAAATAAGAAGACTCTAGGGGGTTTCTTTTTCGTAAGTTTAGTCTCCAAGGCCCAAAGAAGCATAAAAGGATGCAATGAAGAACTCTTCTAGCCGGTGTGACTAGAGTATTCCTTTTTCGTAATTAGTCTACCAGGTCCGGAAAAGGGTTAAACTTATACCAGATAGACGCCCTTTCAGGTACTTTAACGAGCATGAAAGGAAGCAAGATTGCTTGGTGATCTTTTCATTCTTTTAGGAGTCAGAAAAGAGCTTAACGGAAACTCCCTAAGTGCCTTTTTCGTAAAGGACTTGTCTGGCCTGAAAAAGGGATAAAATTATACCGAACAAAAGGAATGGCCAGGCAAGGAGGAAGTGTTCAATCAAGGAACAGTAATGATGACCAAGAAAGAGGGTAGGGGGGGGAACACTGATGGGCCTCCTTGCGGGGTGGATGAAATGGTGGCAAAATAACGAAATATTTGCAGTATGACAGGAGTGAATGGCTCATGTACAAGTGTGGAACAATCCGATGGCGGCCGATGTGGCACGCAAATCGAGGCAGCAAGGTGTCGGGACACAATGTTGAAATTGTACCAAGTGAGAGCGAGAAATGATCTCAAGCATCATCACGAGCTCGGAAAAATGAATCTGGCGATATAAAGGGTGTCAAAAACGGATATCGACTGATGTGGCATGCAAACCGAGGCGATGGGGGCTTTTTTGGAAAAATACCCAAAAAATCTGTGGGTGAGAGCGAGAAATGATCTCAAGCATCGTCACCGGCTTGGAAAAATGAATCCGATGATATAAAGTATATCAAAAAATGGAGAGCAGCCGAAGTGGCACGCAAACCAAGGTGACTAGTGGTGTCGGGACACAATGTTGATATTGGTCCTGGTGAGAGCGAGAAATGATCTCAAGCATCATCACGAGCACGGAAAAATGAATCTGGCAGTGCAAATGGTGTGAAAAACGGAGGTCATAAGGACTCCGGAATGGTCAAAGGAAAGAACTATGCGTATCAAATCAAATAGACAAGTGACACGTGACCTCAAAAATGGTTGAGATCACAAATGTGACAAAGTGGGCAGGGTTAATGACCTGCCCCCATGCTTTGTGCATGGGGTTTGTGATTGTGGATCACATATGTGTTGGTTTGAACGATGGGTTCATTAACATGCTGAGATAGATGTGATGGGGAAGGTTCAAAATGATTGATCATGCCCCCTATCCCAGGGTCGAGGTAATCTATTATGCCCCTTGACTCAGAGGTGTCAAGGTGGTGCTGTTTCTGGCAAAAGGGGGGTACATCAGGCCATGTGTCAATGTGGTGCTCTATAATGGCAGGGTCTAGACCAGGAATTTCGGTATAGGACCAGGAAAAGACATCACGGAATTCCTAGAAGAGTTTTTTGTACTCCTCAATATCATACGCACTGCAGGAGGCTCCTAAAGTTATGAGTTCAGGTGTACTTCCGGGGGCAGCGATATCAATTTGGATGACGGGTGAAATATTGGCCATGGTACCTTCCTCAAAGGCATCCGGAGCAGGAATAGGGTCCTTGAACCAGTCGACCTTGGTGGGAAGGAAGTCTTTGGATTCAACTGTGAACTGGGTAGCTGTGCTAGAGGAGGCTTCTTCTGGGATAAAATAGGAACAGTGGTGCATGTCATCCCAGGGATAATCCGGGGCAGTAAGGGCCTCAAGAATCTCCTCATCAGTACGGAAAGTTTGCGTCGTCAAATCGGTTGACGAGGGAATAGTGGTTGAAGAGATCATATAAATGGTATTAACCTCTCCTGAAGGGGAGGAGACCGGAGGGTGGATCTCCTTAATGGTGGATGGTGCCGTCTCAAGATCCAGATTGTTCATCTCATAGAGAGCCGCTCTGTAATCCGGGAGATCGGGGCAATGATGTGAGTAATGCCCGTAAACACCGCATATGGCGCAGGGGTGGTTGGTACACAGGGATTTGTCTTTAGGCTTGGGAGTGGGGTTTAGTTCGACAGTTGGGATGTTGGGGTCATCGTCGAGCATCTGCATGTGCTTCTGTAATGCTGGTAACTGTGGGCATTGGTGAGTCACATGGCCCAACTCATCGCACAACGAGCATTTAGGAGGAGCGCGAAACACTGGAGGGTTTTTGACTATCTTGGGAGGTGGTACAGCAGTGTAAGGTTGTGGACCTCTACCCCCAGTGGGTTTGGGAGTGGGAGGGGGAGTCGTGGAGGACGAAGGGGTAGATACACCGGGGGGTGGCTGAGTGGTAGTAGCCATGGGTTGCATTGGCTGCAGGACGACATCTGGTGTCGGCGGTCGAACGGGAGGCGAAAGATACCAAACAGGTAATCCTAAGGTTAACCCCGGGAGGCTAAGGGTAGCCATAACTGGGGCGCTTACTACTCCCGATGGAGGGACTAGAAAGGGGATTGTGTGGATAGGTGTAACACCAATGTGTCTAGGTACCAATGGTGGTTTAGGCAACAAGGGTGGTTGATTACTAGGAGGTTGGTTATCATGGGACAAGGTACATAAGTCAGACACGTCGGGCGTAGATGCCGGGGGAGGAATGGATTGGAAGGTGGAGGTCATCGGCGTGTCTGAGTAAACTTTGGGCCCCGTAGAGGAAACAAACGAGGTGGTTGTACTAGAAACAGGCTGCTCAACCATGGGGAGAACATTTTCGGGTGCCGCTGGGGCACTGGGATCATAGTAGGTGAGTTGGTCAACCTTGACCACGCGTCCCTCATGGGGGAACATCATGGTGCGAAAGACGGAAGAGGCAACTGCCCTCATGGCATACATGTAGCTGCGGCCAAGTAAAAGGTTATAATCCAATTGGGCATTGATTACCTCGATGTCAATGAGTACAGTTTTTCCACCTAACTGGACGGGGACATTGGCTAGGAGGCCTTGGGGCTGAGCCAAACGACCGTCGTAGGAGCGTAATGCAGTGGTGGACTGCTGGAGAGGAGGGGATCCCAACTTCTGCCAGATGAAGGTTGACATGACACATGTAGAGGCACCTTCATCAATAATGCATCGATGGATGACCAAATTCCGAATGGAAACAGAAACTTGGAATGCTAGGGTGGAAGGCAGGCGAGGTTCGGACTGGTCCAAATCAAATGCCATCAGATTCGAATCATTTGGGTCAATCCCCCCAATGGCGGAGAGTAAATTCTTGCACTGGGAAGGGAAGTTCTTCAAGACTTCTAACGCAGACATGGCTACGGGGGATTGGGCTAGGTCATCTACAATGTTGTAGTTTGACGTAGCGCGCGCATTAGGGTTATTGTTGATACGGTGAAGTGGGAAACGAGGTGCTTTGGGAGCACCATCAAGTGGAGGTGGAGGTATACGTAATGCTTGATCAGTGGGATGAGCGTTAGTGGGTTTATCAGTGGGAGGTACTTCAGTGGTGGAGCCATACTGGTTTCGACGAGTCTGGAGGTTGACGTCAGCGGATGACATCATCAACAAGTGATGGGTTCCCGAGTCAAACATGGGTTGATCGGGAGCAGCGTACGTGATCTGTTGTTGGGGTTGCACATTGTCTTGAGGGGGAGCCAACGGCTGAGTGTTCACTAAGCCTTGGTTTGGTAAGGGGTTTTGCAGCACCAAAGGTGGCTGCTGAGGTTGAGGGGGGTTAGGTGGTGCCTGAGGAGCTGCATGCCCTTGGCGATGGGCATCATCAACCCAAAGTTTTCGAGCTCGCTCCAAGTGTGGGAAAGCATGCGTGTAGTGGCCATAGACCCCGCAAATATAACAAGGATGGTTTGTTCGCAGATTGGGGTTTTTAGCCTGCTTGGGCGGGCAATCAGGGTTTTGGTTAGCAGGGGTTGCATTATTATTGTCGGGGGGATTCGCCGGTTGACCAGCTTAGTCTGCAGGTTGGTTGTTCCCCCGATTATGGCCCTTGCCGCGGTTTTGTTGGCCCTGGTTGCGTTGGTTGTTGTGGTTTTGCTGCGGATTGTGTTGGGCATAGACTTGCCCTTGGGCAGCAGGTGGATTCTGAGGTTGCGCAGGTGCTGGAGTAGGCTGCGGGGGTTGATATGTAGGTGGAGGCTGCGGAGGTGCAGCAACTTGAGGGGGTTGCTGATATGGTTGCGGAGCGGGTGGTGGGTTTGCCGCAGGGGATGCCTGTGGCGGGTAATAAGCGGGTTGGGCTTATGAAGGCGCAGGAGTTGGTGCACCCTGCTGGTGGTAGTAAGGCTGAGGTGCGACTGGGGGGGCGTAAGCAGGGGTCGCATGACCGAAGCACTGTGGTGGACATGAGGGTCCATGGTGGTGGTGGTGTGTCATGGGAGCATACGAGTTGGTTGCTGCAGACTGTGAGGTAGCCCGTGAAAGGTCGGGGCCAGGGTTAGGACGTGCTATGGAAAATGGTTGGGGATGCGAAGAGACACGACCAATGATGCCATCGGCAGCGTGGGATGCCCCCGGTGCATCGTGCGGGGAGGGATCTCCACGAGGGGCGTCAGGTATAATGGTATAAAGGTAACCCGACTAGGCGTAGATGAGGTCGAACTGTTGGGACTTAAGGATGGCCTCTTCTTCAGACTGGGGTCTTTCTGATGCCACATCCTTAGCAATGACAGGGAGAAGGGACTTGAGGAACCAATCTAGGAAGATACGGTCGTCTAATTTGATCTTGCATAAGCTACGGCATCGACGCCACTCATGAATGTGGTCCATGATGTGGGTAGCCATGTTTTGTCTGCAAGATAGGAGGATCACAACGCCCGCGTCATAACGGACAGGTAACTGGAAGAACTGCAGGAAGGTCGAGGCAAGGGAATCAAAGGTGGCATGGGTCCCATGGGGTTGCTCGATATACCACTTGGATGCAGAGCCAGTGAAGGTGCGCTGTAAGAGACGGAGGCGAACAGAATCATCCACTATGGAGTTGGGGGAACACCATAAATGGAAGGACATGATATGGTTTTGTGGGTCCTCACCTGCATTGCCCTCGAACTTAGGGATGTCAGAGGGGAGCTTGGTAGGCATATGAGGCCATGCAGGGTCATGTTGGATAGGGTCGTTGGTCAATCTGGCCAGGTCAGGTAGGTTGAGGCTAGCCATGAATGGCAAACTAGAAGAAGGATGTGACACAGTAGTGGGTTGGACCAGGTTGGGGCCAATGCCCCCAAGTGGAGGGGTAGGGTTTGGAATGTTGCCCCCAAGGGGAGGAACTAAGGTGGTATAGGATGGGCCAGCACCACCATGGGGAGTGTGAGCCACTGATGAAGTGGGGATAGGTATCCCAGCTGCGAGAATAGGTGCCGTGAGGGGAGCGGTAGATGGGGGTCCCATGGAGGGCATACCCAAAGCAGGTGTGGTAACTGGTGTAGTGGTGGATGGGCCACCAATGGTCCCTATCAAGAAAGGAGTGGAAGTCACGCTAGCCATGGGGCTAGTAGGGGCAGTGTAAATAGGGTTCTCAGACTCTGCCTCAGAATCGGAGGTAAAGTAGGGGGCGTCAATATCTAGTGACGGAGCCCTATGCCATTGACGAGGGGAGTCAAGTGACAAGGTTCTAGATCGATGATAAGTGGTATCAAGTGATGATGATCTGTGTCGATGAAGGGTGGTGTCAAGTGAACCGTGCTGTGGGGGCTCGCCCCTGAGGCGCCGAGAATGTCTCGGGGACTCAATGGTGACATATGGCATCTAATCTTTGTGGGTTGAGGTGAGTAAAAAACAGCTCAAAAACCCTAATGCAACCGAGTGTGCAGAAGGAGAGCTCAAAAAACAAGGCACTCGGGCCAACAACCAACTCAAAACACCCACTGCAACAGTTGTGCTACAATAGGTGGAGTATCAACAAAGATGGTCAGAATACCAACAAGCAGCAGGTTTCCTAGAAATAAAAAATGGTGGACTCACTAGACCAAAGGGAGGTAAGGGAGCATGCAAACACCTAACTAAAAGTATTTTGACTCAACTAGACATATCCTCTGCAAGGTGATGAAATCCAAGTCAGACAATATGAATAGGAAATCCAAGTGGCTAAGGTATCCCCCTACCGGGAGGGACACCGGGTAGTCAATCCTAGAAGAATGGCAACTAAGATACCCCGTTCATGACACGTCCAGAAAGGTGAATCTGCCATTTGGTCTGTTTACCGCAATACCCCTATACAGGGATATCCCGCGAACTGCGAAAGGTAGCCCTTCGGTTACTGAATGGAGTGCGGTATTCCACTCAGGCCTCCGGAACCAGTCTCCCGAATTCAACCCTCCTAAGGGAGAGGCCCTCTGATAAACTGGTCGTGACCATGCCAAAAAATACTAGGGGATTTTGGTTCCCTATTTGGACAACAACTATGTCTCAAGTGTAAGTAACCAAGGGGTGTTATTGGAAGCCTATCCCCCCGATTCTACCTAACTACAAAGATTCTTTTGTGTTCCCCAAGTGGGGTTAGAATATTGGTTGAGTTAGGTACTTTTTAAGGCTCACTTGAATTATGTGACAGAGTGTGTGCTCGTGATGTGATGATGAACCCAAGTAGAAAGTGCCACTAGGGAGGGCAACTTTCTATCTAACAATAACAATACAGAAATGAACTTTTAAAATGCACAAGTTTCTTTTTCAATTTAAAGTGCTGAAAATGTAAAAACGATTATGTAAATGAAACAGAAATGAAAATGCAGCAAAGGCTGTAAGGAAGGGTGGCTGCAGGTAGGACAGATGGCTGTGCTAGGGCAGAAAATAGTGCAGCAAAGGGTCTGGGCTCAAAACAGGGAAAAAATGCAGAAATCAGATCGCGGGTTGGTGGCGAAACTGAGCAGGCGGACCGCGGGTTCGAGGGAAACAGGCGCGGCCAAGTCGCGGCTTTTCGGCCGACAGAGGCAGTCGGACCGCGGGAAATAGGGAAAAAGACGCAGTCGAGTCGCGGGAAAAAGGCTAACAGACGCAGTCGGGACGTAGGAAAGGGGCTGAAAGCCGCAATCTGGACGCGGGAAAATGGCCGACAGGCGCAGTCAGATCGCAGCAAACAGGCAGATTAGCCGCGGTCGGATCGCAGGTAACAGACTTGAATCCGCCGGCAGGGCGTCAGAAACAGTCTGAGAGCCGCGGTCGGGTCACAGGTAAAGGCCTGAAAGACGCGGTCGGGACGCGACTGCAGAGGGAAAAAACGCGGTTGACGGCGCCCGAAAGGGACAGCCGAAAGGAAAAAAATTTTAAAACTGAAACCAGAAATTCAAAATCTAGGGGAGTCGCCAAAACTGTAGCTAGGGTTTTACCCCTAGCTTGTGCAAATGAGCACCTACTAAGGAGAATGGACTCCTTAGTAGCAGTTCAGTAAATGGAAGTTATTAAGCTAAAACAGAAATATAAACTACTCTAAAACATGTGCATGAAACATAAACAAAAGATATAGAGAATGGCTTTTTATATTAATATTACCTCCAATGTGAAGGTTAATGAAGCTCTTTGCAATGTCCAAGAGGGTTGCTCCAAGCTCCAATGTGCTCCTTCTCTTTCTCCAATGGTGGAAATGGGCCAAAAGGGGCTCTCAAGGTGAAAGTGGCTCAATGGTGAGCTAGGGTTTCAAGAGAGATTTTGGCAGAGTAAGGGTATACTTGATTGTGGATGTGAAATAAGGGATCTCCATCACCTATTTATAGTTTTTTTTGGTGGTGGAGTGCTGACCCATGGTTTTGGGAACCATATGGTTTAGGGAAGCTGTATAGGGTTTTTTCCTCCTTTTCCTCATCATTTTATATTTTTTATTCCCTTTTTAGTGGATTTTTGCTATTTTAGAGGAATTTTGGATATTTTTGGAGGAAAAAGGGGTTTTTTAGCCTTTTTTAGGCTTTTTAGGTCTTTTGGAGGCTTTTTAGTGGGCTTTTTTGGGTTTTTAAGGGAAATATGGTAGGAAAATGGACGAATGAGCCATATAATGTGGTAGATGAGGTAGTGAACTCTTTTTGGGTGAAAACTGTAGCTAGGGTTTTACCCCTAGCTTGTGCAAATGAGCACCTACTAAGGAGAATGGACTCCTTAGTAGCAATTCAGTAAATGGAAGTTATTAAGCTAAAACAGAAATATAAACTACTCTAAAACATGTGCATGAAACATAAACAAAAGATATAGAGAATGGCTTTTTATATTAATATTACCTCCAATGTGAAGGATGATGAAGCTCTTTGCAATGTCCAAGAGGGTTGCTCCAAGCTCCAATGTGCTCCTTCTCTTTCTCCAATGGTGGAAATGGGCCAAAAGGGGCTCTCAAGGTGAAAGTGGCTCAATGGTGAGCTAGGGTTTCAAGAGAGATTTTGGCAGAGTAAGGGTATACTTGATTGTGGATGTGAAATAAGGGATCTCCATCACCTATTTATAGTTTTTTTTGGTGGTGGAGTGCTGACCCATGGTTTTGGGAACCATATGGTTTAGGGCAGATGTATAGGGTTTTTTCCTCCTTTTCCTCATTATTTTATATTTTTTATTCCATTTTTAGGGGAGTTTTGCTATTTTAGAGGAATTTTGGATATTTTTGGAGGAAAAAGGGGGTTTTTAGCCTTTTTGAGGCTTTTTAGGCCTTTTGGAGGCTTTTTAGTGGGATTTTTTGGGGTTTTAAGGGAAATATGGTAGGAAAATGGACAAATGAGCCATATAATGTGGTAGATGAGGTAGTGAACTCTTTTTGGGTGAAAACTGTAGCTAGGGTTTTACCCCTAGCTTGTGCAAATGAGCACCTACTAAGGAGAATGGACTCCTTAGTAGCAGTTCAGTAAATGGAAGTTATTAAGCTAAAACAGAAATATAAACTACTCTAAAACATGTGCATGAAACATAAACAAAAGATATAGAGAATGGCTTTTTATATTAATATTACCTCCAATGTGAAGGATGATGAAGCTCTTTGCAATGTCCAAGAGGGTTGCTCCAAGCTCCAATGTGCTCCTTATCTTTCTCCAATGGTGGAAATGGGCCAAAAGGGGCTCTCAAGGTGAAAGTGGATCAATGGTGAGCTAGGGTTTCAAGAGATATTTTGGTAGAGTAAGGGTATACTTGATTGTGGATGTGAAATAAGGGATCTCCATCACCTATTTATAGTTTTTTTTGGTGGTGGAGTGCTGACCCATGGTTTTGGGAACCATATGGTTTAGGGTAGCTATATAGGGTTTTTTCCTCCTTTTCCTCATTATTTTATATTTTTTATTCCATTTTTAGGGGAGTTTTGCTATTTTAGAGGAATTTTGGATATTTTTGGAGGAAAAAGGGGGTTTTTAGCCTTTTTGAGGCTTTTTAGGCCTTTTGGAGGCTTTTTAGTGGGATTTTTTGGGGTTTTAAGGGAAATATGGTAGGAAAATGGACAAATGAGCCATATAATGTGGTAGATGAGGTAGTGAACTCTTTTTGGGTGAAAACTATAGCTAGGGTTTTACCCCTAGCTTGTGCAAATGAGCACCTACTAAGGAGAATGGACTCCTTAGTAGCAGTTCAGTAAATGGAAGTTATTAAGCTAAAACAGAAATATAAACTACTCTAAAACATGTGCATGAAACATAAACAAAAGATATAGAGAATGGATTTTTATATTAATATTACCTCCAATGTGAAGGATGATGAAGCTCTTTGCAATGTCCAAGAGGGTTGCTCCAAGCTCCAATGTGCTCCTTCTCTTTCTCCAATGGTGGAAATGGGCCAAAAGGGGCTCTCAAGGTGAAAGTGGCTCAATGGTGAGCTAGGGTTTCAAGAGAGATTTTGGCAGAGTAAGGGTATACTTGATTGTGGATGTGAAATAAGGGATCTCCATCACCTATTTATAGTTTTTTTTGGTGGTGGAGTGCTGACCCATGGTTTTGGGAACCATATGGTTTAGGGCAGCTGTATAGGGTTTTTTCCTCCTTTTCCTCATTATTTTATATTTTTTATTCCCTTTTTAGGGGAGTTTTGCTATTTTAGAGGAATTTTGGATATTTTTGGAGGAAAAAGGGGTTTTTTAGCCTTTTTGAGGCTTTTTAGGCCTTTTGGAGGCTTTTTAGTGGGATTTTTTGGGTTTTTAAGGGAAATATGGTAGGAAAATGGACGAATGAGCCATATAATGTGGTAGATGAGGTAGTGAACTCTTTTTGGGTGTTAACAGTCATCACACGATCATCAACATCATCATCTAGACCATCACGATCAGCAGCATCATCATCACACGATCATCAACATCGTCATCATACGATCATCAGTATCGTCATCTCATGATCATCACGATCAGCAGCATCGTCATCTAGATCATCAGTATTAGTATCCACACCAATACAAGTATACACATCATCAATACAAGTATCCTCATCAATACAAGTATACATATCATAAATACAAGTATCCTATCAATACAAGTATACATATCATCAATACAAGTATCCTCATCAATACATATCATCAATATCAATACAAGTATCCTCATCAATACAAGTATACATGATAGCAACATACTCTGCAATACACATGATCCTTCCTTTCGAAATTATGGGATTTATGGTCTAAGGATGATTAATCCACACCATTCATTTAGGACTATGTCCAAGAATGATTTAATCCACACCATACATTTAGGACCATGTCCAAGGATGACTTAATCCCCATCGTACATTTAGGACCATGTCCAAGGATGACTTAATCCCCACCGTACATTTAGGACCATGTCCAAGGATGACTTAATCCCCACATGTCCATCAAGGACTTCATTCTCGAAGACCATACGTCTATGGGTCAATTCAAGGGATTGAAGTCCAGGGACGATACAATCCCTACTTGTCCACTAAGGACTTCATTCTCAGAGACATATGTCTACGGCTCACTTTAGGACCGAAGTCCAGGGATGATCCAATCCCCACTTGTCCACTGAGGAATTCATTCTCGAAGACATATGTCTACCGCTCACTCTAGGACTGAAGTCCAGGGATGATCCAATCCCCACTTGTCCACCAAGGACTTCATTCTCGGAGACATATGTCTACGGCTCACTTTAGGACTGAAGTCCAGGGATGATCCAATCCCCACTTGTCCACCAAGGACTTCATTCTTGGAGACATATGTCTACGGCTCACTTTAGGACTGAAGTCCAGGGATGATCCAATCCCCACTTAGATCCTGTCTAAGGACCATCCACCAACCTCTCTGTCGGCATCACCAATATAGGTATCCACATCATCGACCTCTCTGTCGATGCAGGCAATCTCATCATAAGTGACCACATCACTCCCCCTTGCGAGGAGGGTCCTACCAAGCTTGTCTCGAAAATACTCAAACTTTACTTGAGGTAGAGGTTTGGTTAGTACATTGGTAACTTGTTCACTTGCGGTAGAGGTTTGGTTAGTACATCGGTAACTTGTTACAAATTCAAACTTTATAGTTCCTTTCTGCACCATATCTTGTTAGATCCCTATGTGCTTTGACTTATCATGGAACACTGGATTCTCTGTCATCTTGATACAACTCTGTTTGTCACATAGGATCACAGTTGGGTCTATCTCTAAGTCAAACAATCCTGAATCCATACTTCTTCACAACTAGTAGAGCAAGTAGCCATATATTCCGCTTGTGCTGAGAGACACACTAGACTTCTTCCTGCTAAACCACAAGATCATGGCTGATCCTAGATAATAACATCCTCTCGATGTGCTCTACCTGTCTGATACACTTTCTGCTCAATCAACATCTGTGTAGCCATCTGAAGTCATGATCTCCAAGATAGCATAGATCAAAGTCTATCGTATCCTTTAGGTACCTTATCACATGCTTTGCAACTATCAGGTGAACACATCTAGTTTCCACTAGATACTGACTCAAGGTGTTCACGGCAAAGCATATATCTGACCTAGTATTTGTTAGATACATCAATGCACCAATAATTTGACTGTACAGAGTTATATCCACTAACTCTGATGAGTCATCCCCTAACAACTTCAAGTTGGAATCCATGAGAGTGGCCATTCCAACACCTCAAATCCTTTTAATATTTCTCGGCATACTTTCCCTGGTTGAGAAAGATTCCTTCTGAGCCTTGCCATACTTCCAGACCTAGGAAGTAATGCATCAATCTAAGATCTTTCATTTTCATTTCTGTAGCCATCTATTTGTGCCATCTCTCGTCAGATGGGTCTACTGATATAAGCCTCAACATCATTCGAACTCTGTGGTGAGTTCCTTCTTGCATCCATGCCATCTGTGTATAGAAACCATATTCAACCTTGTAGCAAAGGTTGAGATCCACATTACCCATGGTGATCACTATCGATCCTGGGTACCCAAACAAAGCTTTCTTCAATTACATTATTAAGATAATGGTCTTATCTAGCCACTTGGAGCAAACATCTCATCATGATTCTCTTCCTCTTTCTAAGAGAATCTTCTAGCCACGAGCCTTCTATAGTGTGTTTGATTTGTAAATCCTTTTGTTGAACATCCATCGCTTGTTCAATGTTCATCATTCGTCATGATTTTTCCTACAAATCAAAATTAAGTACATGATTAGTAATACTTCATAATCATCAAATCATATTGATATGATAACCTATTATGCATACAGATATGATTTACATAGTTATGCAACTATTTTGACCAATACTTTGGCACAACACTTTCCCATATCCTGTATGCATATAGTGGCTATCTAGATGCCTTCCATCTCTACCAGAACATACTATCGAGAGTGTGCACAGCTCTCAGCATGTCAGCAAAGAGGTTTCATTCTAGACAAGAAACAATGGAATGTTTGTCCAACTTACCGATCATATGCATATTAGTAGTATACTGTTCAATGCTCTATGAATGTTTACACTCAGCATGATATATTCTAGGAATACAAATATGCATACAACCTATTGCAAGCAATATCATTTACTATTTCAAATAACAACTCAAATACTTATCTTTTATGTTTGTGTGGTTTCCTCTCGCTTGATTTTCTATATGTCTTTTGAAATTCTATTCATTCTGTACCACTGTGCATGCTCAAGTGTGCACTAGTGTCATCCTCATGATCTAATCAATATCTTCTTTGTTCTCTTCAATGATTTAGAGATCCTATGCTGGAACCTACATATCTCATAGGTTAAGCATAATAGAACAAAGTCATACATACCTCGTAAGTAGAACTTCTATGTGATCAAAGATTATGTTGTCATGGTCATGGAACTTGATTTGTCTTTCATGATGTACCTGTATCTTGTTAGCAGACAACATCAACCTCATACAACACCACAATGCATTAGTACAATCATATAGCCCTAATCAATGAATGTCTTCTATCATTCAACATGCATTCATACTGTTACTAGGGTGATAAGATAATTCTAACATTAATCAAGATTGTACTAATAAATAATATGAAGACAAACATATTATGAACTTAATCAAGAATCAGATTTCAAGACATACCTGTATCTCCTTCAGACATACCTGTATCTCCTTAAGACATACCTATCGAGACTTCTTGTAGTCTTCTTATGTAAGGCCTTAGCCTCAACTCCCCCTGAAACTGGATCTGGAGCTTGAGTAGGGTTTGTTAGAGAAATCCTAAAAATTCAATCTTTGACTCACTGAATGGATGGATAGATGTGTCTTGCTGAGCTGATCAAAACTTGCATACTTTAATTTTGAAATCTCCAAAATTTGACCCCTCAAGATTGCCTTTGAAACTTCTGGATCTTCTGGACAGGATCCCGAACTAGGGTTTGATGAATCCCACCCTTCTTCCCACTCAAAAGGTTTGATCCAAGGCTCTAAAATCTTATGTTTCTGAGGAGCTTCTAGCCATGGTCACAGACTTAAAAAATTCCAACTTTTGCTAAAGCCCTAATTTTCCATCTTTCCGATCAAAATCCCGAATTGGGGTTTGATCAAGCTCAGTCTTCTACCCAACCAAAAAATTCAATCTTGGTCTCTAAATTTTGATTTTCTTGAGTAGCATTCATCCATGGACTCCGATTCCAAAAATTCTAACTTTCTCCGAAACCCTAAATTCTGGAAGCCATGAATGGAGGTGCTCCAAAAATAATTATGTTTTGACAGAAATATGTACCTAATTGTTTCTATTGTAACTCTGAATTTTTCAATCCACAGGGTTTGAAATTTTTTTTTGTGGTAGAAGGACCTGTCATATTTCCATCTCGACAGGTCTGACCTCAATTGGATTTTCTGAGAGAGAGTTATGCCAAGTGTCGCAACGTGACCTGTTTATGGGATAAAACAGGAGAGTGAACTTGTACGGCATGAAACATGTCACTGGTTCAATTTCGGCCTCTGAAAAAGTTTCTTGAGATAGTAAATTCTATGTACTACCTGTCACCTTTTACGAAATTTCATTTGGAGCTTCCTAGCCCAAGTTATGACCTTTTTTCCAAGGTCACTTGATTATGACTGAGATCTGGAAGAGGCAGAAACCCTAACGTGTACTGATCATAACTCACAAAGTAAAACGAATCTGAGGGTGACCTTTGGACACAATGTACATGGGGATGTTATCTACTACCTGTAAAAAATTTTAGATCCTGAAACATCTCCAAAATGGATTTATAGTGAAAGTTCCACGATGACTGGGTTTTGCTATATAAAACCCTAACCTTCAAATTGTCGTAAGAGAAGCAAGTGTCGTAAGTGCCATACATTGCCTTCCTTCAGGTTAGCTATGATACCATGTTAAGATTCAATATGCTAAGACAGAAAATATCAGCATTACATTCCATTTCACAATAATAGCATATACAGGATCATTGAAGAAACAACAAGCACAACATAAACACAAGAGACACAGATTTATCCTGGGAAACCCTCATGGGGTAGAAAACCCAACAAAGCTTCCTCAATATAGATGATCAGCAATATACAAATATGCAAACCAAAGATATGATCTCTTCCTCCTCCATAGCAGACCTCTCTCTCACAAGTGCGCTACATTTCAAGTGAGGGAAGTGTGTGTATAATGAGGAAGACACCTCCTCTATTTATACACATCTCTGACTTGTACTTTATATTAACTAGGTCGGCCCCAAATTTACCACTGGGTTAAACACCCCACTGCAACTGACTGGGCTGACCCCAATAGGGTGGTCTAACAACCCTTTGACCCACATAACACATACAGGGCTGACCCCCACTAGGGAAGTCTAATAACCCAAGTTACCACATTCTGATGGAAGAATAAACATTTCCGGATACATAATAGAATAACTTCGGAGGGATGAACCATCTCCGAAATAATAAAGTACAAAATATAATATTCTTTGAAGTTACAATATCTCAACAGTAGATCACCTCCACCGCCCGAAGGTAAATGTCCTCCCCCACCACCACCATAATAAGGTGGTCCTCCACCTCCTCCACCTGGGGGGGGTGGTGGACCATTCTCGCCACCGCCGAAAGGGTTGGGGGCCATATGAGTTGGACCTCTTCCTGAAGGTAGAGGTCTGCCTCCTCCAAAGTTAGTTGGGGTCCCACCGCCTCCAATAGGAGGTGGGGGTGGACCGATCGAGGGTGGTGGTGCTTGAGGGATAGTTGGTTGGGGTCCATGTCGTAAAATGGGTTGTTGTCCCCATAGAGTGTATGGGTTTCCGGGATAAGGTATCCCGTATGGTGCATTTCCAGGATTAGATTGACTCGACGCGGGGTTAACGTAACTTGGATACGCTTGACTCCATGAAGGTTGGATTACATTGGATGGCCCCCCAACATGAGATAATCCCATGGTGGATGGTCTAGCAGGTTGGGAAGGTCCAACGGAAGGGTCGTTGGGGATTCCACTGCCTACGTTCTGGTTAGGAAACAAAGGTTTCTTCCCAACCACAACGGGCTGACCAGAATGCAAAGTTTGGGCCAACGTAGGTTGTTGATTAGCTACCATAGTAACGTTACCAATAAGGTAATCAGGGGGAATGGAGTATCCTCCTCTCGAATTTTGAGGTGGGGGAGGAACTGGTATAGTAACCGTGGTAGTAACAGGTGTGTTGGACTGTTGTTGTTCAACAGGTTGGGTAGTAGGAAGTACCAAAATGGTCTCCTGTCTAGGAGATACATGTGGATGGATGGATGGTTGACCAGTTTCAGTAGTGTTCGCGTGTTGCATGGATGATTCCGATGACTCGAAAGATAAAGAGCGACCTAGGATTGGTCAGTCGTCGAACCTTATTTGAAAGTTATGACTTCGAAACTCCTCACCCATGGCATGTAAATGAGCCAATTGCTCGTGATAAGGTGTCAAGCAGTCGTTAGGACTAGCCTGACTAGGTGGGGGTGCAACGACAAAATGGGCCACTAGGTGACCGGTAGAAGATGTCCAATAAGCTGTTGAAGGACCAACAGCTGCTGTGGGGTCATCCTGGGGTTGATTTATCCATTCCAATGATCCAGGTTCTCCCGACATAACAAGAGGGAAGTCTTGTGAAGTGGGAATTTGTGCTTCTTCACCCTGCGAGGGATGAGAGGCAGGTGAATCTGGAGGAGTATGTGGAAACAAATGTCCTCCAATATTCAAAGTGGGGTTTTCCACTTCATGTGACCCAACCCTGGCTTGAGGATCCATCCTTACCCTTGAAATTACCTCCTGTTTAAGGGGATATTTAGGTGGTAAGTTTTGGATTCTACGGGACCTTCTCCAAGGAAAGTCAGCCAGAGTGACTGAAACAAAAAGTTTCTCCTAAGGCAGGCTAAAAGAAAAGGAGACCAGCCAAAACCCTACACAAACTAAGGCCACAAGCAAACTTATGTGATAAGAGTGGATTCAAAGTCTGGATCCTCACAGGATTGTCAAGGCTTTGCAACTCGCGATATACTGCAGGGTCCAACAATATGACGCAACAAGGAGGATTGGTACCGTACCCTTGCCTGCATACCTGATTACCTGGATGGTACGTGCGTAGTAGCTCCCCTAGTGTTGTTCTCGGTGTATTTCTCAGCCAAGACAGCCAAAAGGTTAACTCAGTTGGTCTCAGGAATCCTAGTGGTGTCTCCCAATATACGCAAGGTACATGGAAGCTCAAATCTGTAGTGGTGCTGTCTAATGCACAACCATTCGGCAAGAGACCTTCTGATATAATACCGAGTACGTGATACACCCTTCAATATATGCCAAGTACTCAAGGTGACTTGGTGGGTACGTGAAGGAGCTCGATATATCAATAAGTATGTGGAATACTACAAGACCCCCGGGATACAGTGCTGGAAAGTAACGACAACTGCCACGCTTAACGATGCCGAAACACATCTCTAACTTACACACAAGTTACTAAAATTTTTACCCTAGTTCTAACGTTAATTTTATATGGACGGTTAGGTGAATGCATGAGGTGAGTACATAATTGGAAGCATAATGCAAGTCCTAGCTACATGCAT
Organism: Larix kaempferi; assembly: GCA_027924585.1. Classification (NCBI taxonomy): domain Eukaryota; kingdom Viridiplantae; phylum Streptophyta; class Pinopsida; order Pinales; family Pinaceae; genus Larix; species Larix kaempferi. The sequence continues at coordinate 1,151,437 of BSBM01000800.1, read as the reverse complement.
GAAATATTCTTTTCTTTCGATGAATGCTACCTATGGGAGGGGGAAATATTTTTCTTTCCAACAATTTTACCAAAGCAAATGCAGTACAACTCAATCCCAAATCTACGAAAAATGACCAATGAAGTATTCTTTTCATTTTGTGCGAAACGCAAAAAATTACAACACTACTAATCCAAATCACAACATTTTTTCCTTTTCTTTTCCTTTTCAAAAAAAAAATGATGTTAGATAATGAAAAGAGAGGATTCTAAGATGGAGTATGCAAGCTTTTCAATTTCACTTTCAATGGCCTAAAAGCAATGAAAATAAAAAAATGCATCTACCTTTCCTTAGCATGGAAAATACTTTTGCAAAAACTAAAGTATACTTTGAGTCTTTCAAGAAGACGAGTGATTCATAATTCAAGAAAAACACAACTGATTACACATTCATTCAATTTTTCCAAAGATCGATAAGCAAAACATTCCAATGCATGAGCGATTTCTTCAAAGATGCTTGAAAAATGATGGGAAAGAAGCACTTCTAATCTTTCAATGGATGCATCAAAAGATGGAATCGATAGCAATTATTCTTTCAGAAGTAAATGACTAAAAATAAACCATGACTTGCAACACTCAGTATACTAAAAAAACTCAAGAAAAGACAAGCACTCAAACAGGTTGAAAATACACAAAACTCAAAATCAAACAGTAGCGATCAAACCAAAGCAAGCAAAGCTCAAAAAGTGATGTAAACGAGGTCTGGAAACTAACTTGACACAATGATTAGATCAGGGATGGAAGGAAGGGAATGCAAGGGTGAGTGGATGAAGGTGGGGAAACAAAAGTGTCCTCCACTACCGATTCTCATACTTGTCCAAAGAGGAACCCAAAATCAATCCAAACCAAACCAAACACTCAACACACAAATCAAAGATGAGGTCTTTGGCTGGATCTTGCAGCATAGAGGGAGTTCATACAGCAAGCCAAAGCTCAAATTAACAAATGGAGAGAGGATTCCTACATGCCAATTTTAACATATCGGTGCACTCTGTGACTATACACAGTGCGACGTCGCAGTTCACCAATGCGGGAAGTGCGACAGCGTCGCAATATATCAATGGGAGGATTGCGACGAGAGGCTAACAGACAGAGAACAAAGATAAAAAACAACACAATGTCTCTCTGTTTTCACTAACTAGGTGCGACATGAGAGATCTAAGTTCAAAAATGAATCAAATCTCCAAGCATGAACCATGAAATGGTTTGGAAATGAGTAGTACAAACTTAGAGGAAGCAGAAAAGAGTCTTCAAAGGGAAGATCTGATGGTGAAACCAGCTCAAGAAGCAAATGATAAATGAAAGGATTGCAACAAGTGATCAACTGAAAATGACTCTCAGATTGACAACTATAAACCAAAACAAAGTATTCCCTAGTATGGTCACCAGATTTGTTTGACGGACAATCTATTGAGAATGGACTCAAGGCCTGATCTCCCTAGCTTAACGTAAGTCTAGAACAAATAAGACAGAATATATTGTACTTTCCTAGAGCATATAGAAGTACAAATGGAAGATTAGATCGTTTACCTTAGATTTGTAGATCCCTTTCTCTTTTGTTGATCCAATGCTTCAACACTGCCAGATCTTTAAGCAACTAAACCCTGTTGAACATGTAATGGACAACGAATAGTGAAAGCATATATTTCATACGATAGATCTAAGTTAACAGTTAAGGAGGAAAACTGTAAATATCATCAATGAGACAACATTTATGGAAAGCCAATATATTAACTGTATTGAAGAGTGAGGAGTACAATAGAAAAGAGGATTACAACCATAGCCTTAACGTTGCAAGCTCCTTCCGACAAGCCATGCCAAAGCTCCTAGAGAGAAGTAGATGTCTCCCAAGCTAGAATATAAGGTCTCTTGGGCTCAGTTTCACCAGCATAAGAGTACCATAGACTTCCTCCCTTTGGGATGGGAGTGAGCTTCATTTAAATAGGACTAAGTGGATAGGGTATGGATAGGATAGGTTGAGATATGATAGGAGAGACTTAAGGGATCCTTCCAAGGTGTTAGGAACCGAGTGCTAGCTCTCCCAAGAGGTCAGGGATAGGGTCCCAAGTCAGCAAGATTCGAGAAGGGGCTTGAAGGGATATTTTTATCTATTAAATGGCATCAGCGTACCCTGAAATAGAGCAAGCTGCGACGTCGCATGTTGCATGAGTGCAACTTGCGATGACCTCTCAAAACCTAGTACAAATGGGTACAAATCCTTCCAAGTCAATCACTCAATCAAGGTAACTGCAGGGATGTATACATTGAATCTCATGATGGGAATATTTTAGGTGTAACACTTTGTCAATAGAATTCCAAGAGGAATTGGAAGATATAAGGGAAAGCTTCGACTAAAATGTTTCAACTATGGAAAAATTGGACATTTTGCAGCCAAGTGTCCCATAAAGAACAGGCAAAAGCAAATAAATCCTAGGATAAATTTTGGAGACAAAAGATTTGCAAACAAATAGACACTATTCACCAAGGTAGAAGATGAAGGAGTTTCAGATGATGAAGAAGAAGAAGAAGAAGAAATCATTCTTGAAAGAAAAAATGAAATTCTCTTTCTAACATAGGAAAACGATGAAGATCACTCAAAACATGATGAGGGTACCGTGGATCTCGAGGCATAAATCGTTGCAGTTTTGGAAGAAATTGAGAATCTAAAGAATGTGAATGAGAAGAAAGAACAAGATCATCATATTGCAAAGAATCAGTTGGCGAAAAGACTGAGTTTGGTATTGCAAAGAAAAGAAGAGGAAATCAACTCTCTTAAGGAGAAACTTGAGAAACCAAACTTGTTGTTGCAGCAGAAAGATGTTGGTGTCAGAAGTGGGATTGGATACACATTAATAGAGAAGGAGCATGTAGCAGAATGCTCACTGAATCAGGAAGTCCTGAAAATCAATAAGGCTGTCACTTAACTTAAGGTTAATCTTCAGAAGATTCGAGAGCCCCTGACTGAGGCATAGAGAAAGTTAGTTCTAAGGGAAAAAGAATGTGAAAAGTTACAAAAATAAGTAATTTTCCTAAACAAAACAAATGATCATCAAATCAACATGGGCCAAGAAGATAAGTCAAAGGTAGCTGCAACCAATCTCTCCTTTTAGGATTCAAGAAGACCAGTCTTTTCCAGGCATCAAAATTTCTTTTTGGGTCATTGTTATAATTGTTATAAGTGTGGACACAAGGATATTGATTGTAGAGCACCTAAAAGGAGTTTTACAAAACCTCCCAGAAGACAGTATTTTGAGAGGACTGACTCACAAAACAAAAAATATTTTTCCATACTGTCTGAAGAAATAGAATGCACCAAGTGCAGAAATTTTGGTCACACATATGACAAATGTAGACTTGAAATTGTTAATAAAGAATGCATGACAAATGACATTTGTGGGATAGCTCTCTATGCTCAGAAAAATGAGAATAAATGGTATATTTATAGCGGTTGTACTAAGCACATGACTGGAGATAGAGGTAAGTTCCTCACATTAAAAAGGGATAGAAGTGGTGATGTATCATTTGGAGATAATGGAACTACAAAAATTCTAGGAAAAGGAACTGTAGCCTTCACAGAAAATGCAAAGGCACAAAATGTTCTTTATGTTGAGGGATTAAAACATGATCTGTTGAGTGTTGGACAATTATGTGATGTTGATTACAATGTTACCTTTTTTGCTCACCACTATGAGATAAGAATAAATGGTTCTAAACAGATCATAGGAAAAGGAATCAGATCAGTAGGAAGTGTTTATGTTTTAGAAGAAATAGAAGGAGAAAGGTGCCTTGTCAGTCAACATGACAACAGATGGCTCTGGCACAAGATATTAGCATACCTAAATTTTTATAACATTGTAAAAGTTAGTCAGTTAGACGTTGTCAAAGGGATGCCAAAAATTACAAAAGCTGCAAACAAATTATGCGGGTCATGCCAACATGGAAAGCAGGCAAGAACAAACTTCAAAGAAAAATCATGCAGATTTATGTGGACCTGCGAGAGTTCAAATGCATCAAGGTGAGTTGTATTTCATGTTATTTATTGATGGCTATTCCAGGATGACTTGGGTTACCTTCTTAAAAATCAAATCAGAAGCTTTTGAGAAATTTAAGTTGTTTAAAGACAAGGTTGAAAATGAAAGTGGACATAAACTTAAGTGTCTTAGATCTGACAACGGTGGATAATTCACGTCTCGTGAGTTTAAAAATTATTGTGATGTACATGGAATAAGGAGACAATACTGCACAGCACGTACACCTCAACAAAACGGTGTCTCTGAAAGAAAGAACAAAACTGTTCAAGAAGCAGCCCGAACTATGCTGCTTGAAGCAAATCTTGCAGAAACCTTCTGGAGAGAAGCTGTAGGAACAACTGTATACATCATTAATAGGGCACAATTAAGAGTTATCTGTGACAAAACTCCTTATGAGTTATGGACAGGAAGAAAAGCCACGGTAAATTATTTCAAAAATTTTGGAAGCAAATGTTATATAAAAATTATTGATGACAATCTTGGAAAATTCAATTCAAGGTATATTTTTGGGCTACTCAACTGAAAAGAGAGCCTACAAATGTTACAATAAGAGATTGAAACAGATTGTTGAAAGTATAGATGTGGTAGTAGATGAAGATCTAACACAAAAACTGGCAGAATCTGAACTTGAGGACACATATGATGACTTGACTGATGAAGAAGAAACATCAAATAAAACAACAGAGGAACAGTCTCATCAACAGGAACAAGCTGAGGATAAACAACTCTCCTTGAAAGGTACAAAATATTCACTAAGATCTGTAAAGTGGGATAATCCAGAAGGCCTTATTATTGGAAATATTGAAGAAGGAATGAAGCCGAGACATGCACCACAGAGAATAAATATGGCATTACTTTAAAAAACTGAACCTAGAAGTTTTGGTGAAGCCCTCAAGGATGAACATTGGAATAACGCCATGAGAGAAGAATTAAGTCAAATTGAAAAAAGTGGAACCTGGGAGTTAGTTCCACGGCCAAAGAACAAAAACATAATTGATACTAAATGGGTGTACAAGAATAAACTAGATGAAAATGGAAATGTCATCAGAAACAAAGCAAGATTTGTTTGCAAAGGATATGGTCAAATGGAAGGAATTGATTTTGATGAAACTTTTGCACCTGTAGCTCGAATGGAATTGATCAGGATGTTTTTATCATTTTCATGTTATAAAATTTTTAAGGTTTATCAAATGGACGTAAAGCCAACCTTTTTAAATGGCACCCTGAAGGAAGAAGTATACAGTGAATAGCCTGAGGGTTTTGAAGATCTTGGTAAAGAAAATCATGTCTAGAAATTAAGAAGGGCACTCTATGGTATTAAACAGTCACCTAGAGCCTGGTATGAAAGATTGGACACATATCTTCTTCAACAAGGATTTAAGAGAGGAAGTACTAACAACAATCTCTACTTCAATATTGAAGAAGATAATCTATTAATCACTATTGTCTATGCTGATGAACTTTTCTTTGGAAGCAATTTGGATAGGATAAGTCAAGAGTTTGTAGCTAATATGGATAGAGAATTCGAGATGTCCATGATAGGAGAATTATCCCTTTTTCTCGGATTACAAATTACTCAAACTCCAAACCATATTTTTATATCTCAGACCAAGTATCTGAAGGAGACACTGAGCAAGTTTGGGATGGCCGAATGTTCTCCATTAAGCACACCCATGGAAACAAGTTGTAAACTCAGTAATCATGATGAATCTCTCTCAGTTGATGCCACTTTCTACAGGTCAATGATAGGCAGTCTACTTTACCTTACTACATCAAGACCAGAAATCATGTAAGCTGTTGGGATGGTGACAAGATACCAAGCCACTTCGAAGGAATCACATGTAGCAGCAGTCAAGCGAATTTTCAGATATCTCAAAGGCACAATGGAATTTGGGTTATGGTATCCCAAGAAATCCTATATCGAACTCACAACATTCTTTGATGTTGACTGGGAAGGCAACTTGGATAATAGAAAGAGCACGAGTGGAAATGCTTTCTTTTTGGGAGATTGTCTTGTATCTTGGATGAGTAGGAAACAGTCCTCAATATCACTCTCCACTACAGATGCTGAATACATTGCAGATGTTGAATGCTGCACTCAACTCACATGGATGAAACAAACTTTGGAAGACATGAAAATTCACTACAATCAACCTGTCACAATCAAATGTGACAATACAAGTGCGATAAGTTTTTCAAAAAATACAGTAATGCATTCCAAATCTAAACATATCCCTATTAATTATCATTATCTACGAGAGCAGGTGAATGAACAACAAGTCACACTCAAGTATGTGAGCACAAAGAGATAGGTGGCTGACATTTTTACCAAACCCTTTCCAAAAGATACATTTGTGTATCTTCGACAGAAGTTGGGAGTTCTCTCCCTTCAAGATTAATTTTAGTAGTATGTGAGGGTGTCATATGAGAATGACACCTATCACGGGAGCAACAAGTTACAACAACATATCAGATAGGGGGAGCTACCAGCTCAGCAAGTAAGATGAAAAGATTGATTGGTCCTTTGTCATTAGTGTCAAAGGGGGAGAGAAATTTTGAGGAGGTTTCAATCAATGACAAAGGGGGATATTGATGAGCAAAGTTGTCACTGATGACACAAATTAATGACAAAGACTTAGGCAAGCATTGACATAAAAGGACATGGCTTGATGATGTGCAAGATGCAATAAGGAAAAGGGCAATGGCATGGCAAGGTCGAGGACATGGAAAGGACAAGGACATGACAAGTATTCCAAGGATGATGACAAAGCAAGCATAACATGACAAAGGACAACTGCGGGCATATTTTGGAGCTTTCTAAGGGCTCATGCGGGCACTTCTATGTGCCCATGCGGGCATTTTCAAGAAGCCCATGCGGGCATTTCAGAGGACATGCAGGCATCTTGAACAAGGTATTGCGGAAATTTTTGTTGCCCCCTTGTGGGCATTTCAGAAGGCCCTGCAGCCATTTCTAGTGGGGTCATGCGGGAATTTCCAAAGGTAGCTGTGGGCATTTTTGTATGCCCTTGAGGGCATATTGGAAGGTCTCTTGCGGGCATCTTGGAAGGCCTCTTGCGGGCATTTCAAAAGGTCATATGCGGGCATAACTGAAGGATTGCAGGCATATTGAATGAAACCCTTGTGGGCATATTTGAAGGCCTCTGCGGGCATTTATAGAATCCCTTTTGGGCATGCAAAGAGGCCTATGTGGGCATTTATTAAAGGCTCTTGCGGGCATATTTAAAGGATGTTGCGGGCATAAGGAAAGCAATTTAAAAAAAATATCTTGCACCTTGAATAAAAAATTGAAGTGATATATTTAAGGAGATAATGTTAAGAGGTGCCCAGTCAAAGAAATAAAAAGGTTTAATAAAAATGTAAAGCTTATTCACCTGGTCGGCCTCTATGACTTATGAAAAAGTGTATAAATACACAAGTAGAGATAATATTCAAGCAAGTATCATGATGTGATGATTCAGGTGGTTGACTGAGGAGAGGAGTTTCATATTGGTGGACTAAGGAAAGGAGGTGCGAATTCTGGACAATGGAGGGTAATTTTCAGCAGCAAACAGGCTGTTAGGTCCAACAATTTTGTGTAGCAGCTTGGAGGGTGTTTTTATATTTTTCTTTAGCAACAAACAAGAATTTTTCAGCATAACTAATCGTCATGGTGGAAGGGTGGAGTAAGGGTGACAACAGGTTGAAGCCTATTGTAATTTCTTTAGTTGAAGCTGAAATATATAATAGAGGTTGAATCCTCTTACACCAGTTGTAGCTGGTGCATTCTTACTATGTTGGAGCACATATTTCAGAATGTAAATTTATCATATATATATAAATTTATAGTAGCTTGAAGAATTCATTATTGGTGTTATTGTTATATCAACTGTTATGTACTTGAATTGAATTTATTAGATCATTTTATCATAGATTAAATTCACAGGTGACTACAACACTAATTCATACCCCCTCTCAGTGTCATGTGTGGTTCTCACACGTATCTCACCAAGATCACTCAGGTAAGGGATGAGTTGGGAGTTGTGGGTGAGCAGGTTGAGGATAACGAGTTGGTTCAACAAGCATTGAATGGTGTGACCATGCCATGGGAAGTATTTTTCCAGTTCACCTTCCGAAGTGGGATCATCTGTGGGGTGATTTCACCCAAGAGGAGATATTAAGAGGTTATATTCAGGGATCAGCTTCCACCATTCCTGAGGAGGAAGATGTGGCACCAAAAAAGGGGAAACAATGGTTCAAACATAAGAAGGATTTGAGCAAGATCAAGTGCTTTTCCTACAATGAGTATGGACACTATGTGGGATAGTGTCCGCATAAGAAGAAGGGTAAGAAGGAAAAAGATGAGCATTTAGAAGCAGTAGAGGAGTTGGATGAGTTTAGCTCTAGGTTTGCGAGGTAGTTCTCATTAGATTTATTCATGTTAGGCCATGATAGTAGTTAGGGAAAGCTCCAGGTTGATGAGAGATGGAGGGTTGACTGCATGTAGAGCAATCACATGACCAGGATGTGAGATGCATTCCTAGTCCTTGAGTACACACCCATGCAAATGATTTGAGATGTGAAGGGGACTGATCACTTGGTCATAGGATTGGGTAGAGTTCATTTTCTACTTGATATTGGAGAGATCCTGGAGGTATCGGGATTGTTATTCATTCCAGGACTGAGAGGGAGTATACTCTCAGTGGCAGCCTTGAGTGTTGTTGGTTACTCAGTGGTGTTCCAGAGGGATATCATATTCACTTATCTAGAGGGAGTTGATCCACTCTTGATGGGTCACAGAATCGACGATGAGTACTTGATTCGGGGACAACCCACATATGGCACAGTAGGTTGGTTGAGTACATCCTCTTCAGATTCAGAGGGGGATAGAGAGCGAGATTATCAGAACAGAGATGGTGCTCAAAGGAGTGAGTCCTTTCAGCAGATGGGTGAGTGAGATGCTCACCATGATGATGAGGATCATAGGAGTGACTCTGGTTATTTGATGGATGAGCGAGATGCTCATGATGTTGATGAGACACAGGAGATTGATCCCTTGGACTCAGATCAGATGGATGAGCATGATGCTCATACAAGCACCAATCGGAGACTGAGTTGGTATGAGATGGACTTAGCTTAGGAGAGAGCTGAGCCATCTCAGATATTCAGAGGGAGTTTGAATCAGAGTTCAGTGATAGAGTCAGTGGTTGATCAGGGGGCTTCTTCCAGAGCCACTTTGATGGAATTTGAACAGGGTACTACAAGTAAGAGGGTAGCAGCGACAGAGGGGACAATTGGGCCAGTGTCAGCAGCAGGGGACTTGTTGGATCCAGGCATCAATGGTTGGACTTCCCTTGATAAGAGGGGGTGTTATAGATAGTGGTATCTTGGGAAGTCCTCCATGATTAAGATGCCTTGCATGGAGGTATATCAAAAGTATAGGAATCATGATGGAGTAGAGGGTGAGATGCACTCCACTCAGTTGCATGAATTGGAGGATGCATGTAGACCTTTCGGGGTGTTCTGCCTCATGCATGCATGATATTTGCATGTACAGTTAATAATTAAAATATGCATGCAAAAGTGATTTTTTGCATGCACATATATTAGGTTTTTGGTAAACCTAATTGATCGGTGAGATTATATATAGAGGCAGTAGGTCCTCGGATGAGGTAGCTCAGTTGAATTATCTAAGAGAGATCAGTTAAGAGTGAGGAGGGCGCATTAGTGCATGCAGGGAGACTTTCTGAGAGAGAGATAAGCTCCTGCAGGAGGGAGAGTGGTGTGATCTGAGATGGATTAGACACCACTTGTCCAGAGGAACTTGGCACCCAGTTCTGTGGACTGAGAGAGTTCATTAGAGTGGATAATATAGAGTTTGAGGAGGACGTATTCCAGAGAGGGAAAGGGGCACATTACCTGAGAAGAGAGGAGATCATTCTAGATCTGATCGATCGGTTGAGCAGCTGATACTTTCAGAGTGTCCTTGCCTTAGATTTTGAGGAAGGTTTGTGATGATCAGAGCTCAGATCTGTTGAGATATGATTTTGTATGAGCATTTGGAATCCTCAGGGAGGGCACACTTTTCCATACAGAGGAAGGGCACATTCACCAGATTGAGCAGTTGGATTTCTTCCGGAGCAAAGAATATTAGAGTAGTGCAGTAGGAGAGACAGTACATATAGAGTTTCCTGCAGACAGATCCAAATCCATTTGGAAGCTAGCGTTCATTTCCTCTGTGCATGCATCAGTTGTTGCATACAAATCTAGGGTTTTTACCTTGTCAGTTTTGGTTGAAATTTCTGAGGTAACCTTGTATGTACTTGTATTCATGTTATATTTCTCTAGGCTCGAGATAGAAGAAAGCCCCATAGATTGTTGGTTTTCCTCGTTTGGGGTTTCCAGGGTACATCTAGTGTTGTGTGATTGATTGAGTTTTCATTGTCTATGTGTTAAGAGGTCTATAGAATTTGATTCTTAAATCTTTATTGTATTATTGATTTATAGAGACTCAAACCGCTTGAGATCTCAGGGCTATCCAGAGGGAGTAGTAATCTATGGATAAAATTAACACCAAAATGACTTGGCATTTCATCCTAAGAGATGGGTGAATGTATTCATTTTTTGAAGTGTCACTTTGGATTCGTTTTAGAAGTCAAAGTTGGAATATCTAAATGGAGGAGCACCCCTATTCACGTGGGAATCTTCTCCACATGGAACTTTGGTGTTGGATATAATGAAACCAATGAAGGATGCACCTACCTCATGGAGAGGTGGCGCAATCCTTGTGGATTGACTCCAAATCAAAGATCAATCAAACTCAAACCACTTCACATTAACTCAATTCATGAAGGGCGCGTATGTGGGCGTCAAAATTGTGTGGCTGCCATCCAATGGAGGAAGGATATCCCAAGAATGAGGTGCACCTACCTCTCATTAGGTGGATCAATCCTCTTGCATTCATCACTAATTCAATCCCTTTGAAAGAGGGATTACTCCCTCTCTTCCAACAATTCACCCAGCCTCATCTAAAGTGACTCATGCACCCCCATCACTCTGTAAGCTCTATAAAGCATCCAATTCTCCATTGCTAAAGGTGGAATAGTGGAACCTTTGCTCTCGTGTACAATTTTAGTGTTGAATCTTTTCATGAATAAAAGGATTTGGAGGTCTATTACGGTGTCTTTGGATCGAGTTTGATGATCATTGTCTTATGTATTTTCTGAGGTAACTGTAGAGTTTCTTTTGTATTTGCTTTACTTGTCAATTATTAGCCTTGGAAGGATTAGTATTAATCGATAGGGGTGAGTAAATAAGTTTATTTTCTCATTTAAATTACTTATGTTTAAGATAGGAAATTTGCATGCTTAATAGTTTTTATGTGTGCTCTTCTCATCTTCGATTTAAGTTTTACTAATGTATTTGACTAGTTGTTTGGAAAATGTAAGGGTTTCTTTTACAGGTTCTTCAATTTGGATTGATGGACAAACTAGTTTGATTCCTTTATTCTCTGAATTCTTTGTCAATAGGACATAGTCTCTCTCAACGCCACCATAACAACTCCATCGCCCAAGTTCAAAAGGGCTTTGGATTTCTACTTTCTCTCCCTTCTTTAATTTAAATTTGTTTTCATTGGTTACTTGGGTTTGTTTCTTAGATCTGAATTTAAATAAGTTTATATCATTTTTTAGATCTGATTTATAAGTTTTACATTCTTAGATCTAGATTGCTTCAAAAGAGTTAAATTATTTATTTGAACTAGATCTAGCTTCAAAACAAATTTCTTGTACAAGTCAATCATTGGTAGATCTAAAAGATTGTTAGATTAGCTTATGTTTTTGGCATTATAAGATTATATTGAGAAAATTTAAAAGTCTTTCATTGGCTGTCCCAAAAGGCAAGCCAAGATCCATAAGAAAGATCCCTTTCTTGTGTTCATTTTTTGCATTTCATACTTAGAATTTTTTTTTAAAATTTTGTTTAGTAAAATTTTTTGGTTGTCCAAAAACACTTTCAAAGTGCTTTTGGGTACCTTTGGAACTAATAAATTGTTGGTTTTTAGCAGGTTGAAAGAAAAAAGAGAGAGAAAATATGGCAAATTTTCTAATTTTGGGCCATCCTGGGCACCCCGGGACCTCTCTTCTTCATAAAACTTGTTATTTTAAAGCATTGTAAGCTTAGTGATCCCATTTTAAAATGGATCACAATAATTTCTATATTGAAATAAGCGAGTAAAAAAAATATCATGTGGGATACCCATCACTCACACCCCATCCCCCTGGGGAGATTCACATTTTTTTTATGGCGTTATTTTTCTAACAAGTTTTATTTCCGTTTTAAACACAAACACACACACACAATAGGAAGTATACTTACAATATTTAAAACATCATAAATATTGTTTTAGTTGTTTCAATTTTTTGTTTCAAAGTAATAAATTTGGCATTGCTTTCCCAAAGTATGCTCTTGTCGTCACATAAAGGGATTTTCCTGAGTACATGATTGGATGATCAGAAAAGAGACTCCTTTCTTGTATTAATTAGCATAAGAATTTACTTCATTTATTTACCTTTTTCAATCAAACATAATAAACATTTAGTTCCAACTCAAAGTATGCTCTTTCCCATTGCGGGCATTTTCCTGGGCCTGTGGAAAATCAGAAATAGTTGCAACTACTCCATAATTCTTCACATCTAATAAAAAATCATACTAATAAAATTAACTACCTTGAACATGGTGAAAATCCGACACTCAGACCTTAATCATTATGTGGGGAAATTTCTCAGGAGAAGCGGGAACCACTGGGAGGTGACCTCGGGGCACAGTCAGGATACACCCTTGTTGGTGTACTATTTAACACCGTCCTCGAGACTCCATTCCAGCCCACACTTCTTCGTGAGGATCCACCTTTAGTTAAATTCAAGACATTACTCCTTGTACCTCACGGTATATCTAGAGCTCCCCCTTCCCATAATCAAATCCCATCTCATAATAAATTAAAACTGACCAAGAAGCACTTGCAAAGAATTTACAATACAACAACATGCATTTTTTGTCTCCATTTTGGCACTGATCTTATTTACAGTATTTCAAATTTTTATCATATCTTATATTGCTCATATCTATCTTATGTTGTTGATCGTAATTTATATTCTGCAAGTGATTTTTGATTTCAATTAAATCTTATTCAAAACTCCTAAAAAACTTACCCGATCATAAACCTAAATATTAATCAACCTTAGTAACTCATAGAGACTACCCCCTTGGTTTTGTTAGATTTCTGCCTAAATGAAGGAGTCAAGATCAAGTGACAGTACTTGACTTGAGACTTGCCACCCAAGGAATGCACCTAAGAAGCTTGAATATTTATGTTGCGATAACCCCAGGGTGTGTGTTCTGGAGGCAACAGGTCCCATATCCCACTGATCAAGGAAAGGAGTACATCACTTTCCTAGATCCAATCTAGGACTTCACATTGTTTGAATCAATGTCCTGTTCCCAGACTAGGTCCTGGTCCCTGACCAGGTTCTTGAGCCCCAAGATGAAGGTTGACCGAAGTCAACATCTTGGTATCTGACCAAGTGCCTCCATTCTTAAAGAATGGCTCTCAGCCCCAGGATGAGATTCAGTCCCAAACTGAATTATGTTGATCAACTTCTTGGTCCCTAACCAGGTGCCTCCATTCTCCTAAATAATGGCTCTCGGTGCTCTTCAAAAATAAACAATATATATATTGATCCAACTATTTATTATTTAGTGAGCTGCTACATATAATAAGTTATTTCATTCGGATGAAACTTGGTTTTAGATATTCCTCAATGTGTGATCTGATATTTGAGTATCTGGGTGTAAGACCATATCAATCACTTCACTCAGATTTCCTTGTCTCCCTGCTGCCAATTCAAAATTCCAGCAACTGGAAATCAGTTTACACATGCCTGAACTCAGATGTTGGTTAAATAAGGCTTCCATCTACATTATAAATGTGGCTTGGATGTGTTAATGGTTTAACAACCTGCAGTTATGCCCAATTGTCCCAATGAAAATGGGGCATTGTATTAGGTTAATTCGTTTACTTGGATAGAATGTTCTATTCAGCATACTTCAGTGATGTGCATCATTGAAGAAGAATAAACAATAAAGATGATTCCATAAAATAGTATGGGGGTGAACTATTCCATTCTCTGGTCTCTATAGGGTCCAGTAAAGCAACAATATAGACATGAAAAAATTGTATAAGATGCCAATGTTCGATCTAAAAAGAATAAACGATTCATTGTTTATTGAACTACCTCACATCAGATTCGTACCTCATTATTTCTACAGGAAAGAAAAGTATCTTTGAAGGGGAACTTGTATCATTTGGTGAAACAATCTTTATTTGTAATTCACTTTATGTCTACACAAATACAATAGTGAGAATATGCTTGATTAATGTTCCATAGTCTCAAATTGCATTGCCACAAGTATGATTGCTTCAAAACTCTTGCCAATAGAAAATTTTCATGGAAAAAGTTTCTACAATGCATGCAAATATATACTAATGGCCATCTTTGAAATTTGTTTGGGGAATAGATGTCCCAATGCAGTTACAAATATTTCTATGCGTATTGTTTGGATTATTAAGTCCATACAATCTGCTCTTTTGTTGATATTGGTATATGGTCTAGCATTCTCATTCTCAATAGTTGGCATAAAATTTGATGATCCTCTCACTCTGCAACGTCTATATATTTTATAACACATACATGGATTTTTTGAGTTCACATTAATATAACAATTTTCAATGGGTGGTACAAGCAATTGGACATGCAAATTCTCAAGTTTCCAATTACATTTGACCATGTTCACAATTTGTACCATTGTCATAATGGAGACCTGACATGGCATAATAAGTTTTTATGGCATTTTCTTTTCTAAATGCTCTTAAATGCATCATCCATGGTAACTAAGTGTGTACCTTATTGGGGGTTTGAACAACTCATCATGTACCTATTTTGGGATTTGAACCTAGTGTTAATATCGTAGGTTCATCAATTGAAAGGGCCCAGTCATACCACCTTCCATAAAAAATGGTAAACCATATAGTTATGCTTGGTTGCTGTAACTGCGTTTATGTAGTTATAATGAAATGCAATTAATGTTGTAATATGTAGGATGCTACTAACCTAACATATAATTTAATCATAGCTAAGAGCATTTAAGAACTGGTTGACATGAATATTGTTTCCCAAATGTAAGGACTTGAAGGGTTTTAGTTAAGTTCAACTATGAGAATAGGGTAGATGTCATCTACAATTACTTCCCTTCACTTTAAGTTGCTTAGACAAACCACTAAGTGGGGGTTCCTTAAGGCAACGAAGTCCAAGGATCTTTTCAATGTGATTTGGTGAATGGTTCAAAAGTCCAAACCACTTAGTGAATATAAAATGAAATATGATATTTATTGCCAAAAGATTAGATCATGAATGTAATAATATCAAGTTAAAAATGTTCATTGAAAGTTGTCATATCAAACACCATCAGTCTAAAGAGTTTGTTATTAAAAGTATTGAAATAAACTTGCATGAACAACAATGAAACTGAAGCATTAAGAGCATCAAATAAGTCAAATAACCAACCAAATGCTTCAATGAAGTATTCTGCATAATAATGAATTCAAATATATGTGTAAGATGTTAGGATATTTAGACACTTAGGAGTTAGTTAAGATCAATTTGTCTAATATATCCATTGGGAAAAGTGTGTTTCTTTAGTATGCATTAGTATGCATTTGTAAATACTTAATCCGATGGTCACGATATGTTCCCGACATAGAGTGATTCGACGGCTCAACTTCTCTTAGATCGTACCTACCCTTGATCTGTGGCTTAACACCCGATTGGTCCATGGTCTCTATTTAAAGAGCATGGAGGGTCATTGGAAAGTTGATCGATTATGAGAAGCTCATTTGTAACTTTCTTTCTTTGCATAAGAAATTGTCCCGTAGAAGCTATTTGGCTTGGGCCGTGGAGTGTTTCCCTCATGAGGGTTTAAACCATGTCAAAACATCGGTGTATCAATCTATGATCTGTTTGTGTGAAGTGGTTTCTCTAGGTGTTCAGTCTTTTGGGAGTACCCTGTGTACCCGAACATGGTATCAGAGCTTTTATGAAGAGCCACTTCCGGTTATGATCTAGATCTTGAACTGTTGTTGCCGAAACTTGAAAGGGTTTCTAGTTCTGGTATTTCTGTACATTTCTAGGCTGTGGGAGGTGTTCCATTACGTCCGGAGCGTCGTTTCCATTGGGAAATAGTTTTCATTTGATTGAAAACGGTTCCCGGTTGCTTCAGAAACGCGTATTTCATCAAATCTGAAGGTATAATGTTACAGTGACGCATTTTTTATTTTCTGGTTTAAAAGAAAAAAAAATCTCATATTTTATCAGTTTTTAATATTAGATTTTTTTTAGTTTCGGATTGTTGCTTTCCCTGTCTGCGTATGCTCTTTGCTGTGCACCTTGTGCCATCTCGGCAAATCAGAAATAGAAAGGGAAAGGGTTTTTCTCCGATGCGTATGTTCTTTGCCGTGCACCTTGTGCGATCTCGACAAATCAGAAACAGAGAGAAAACGTAGACTTTCCGGGCAAGCTAACGAAATATAACTCCCCAAGTGTGGAAAAGTTTTTTGTTTTGGTTTATGGTGTGATTTGCAGGAGAAAAGGCAAGCACAGAAACAGAGCAAGAAGAGTAAAAAAAAAAGAAAAAGAAAGAAAAAGCCCCCTTCCTCATTCCCATATTTTACATACCTTTTAATCTAGCTCACTTGGTTCAAAGTTGTTTTATTCCTTAATAGGTCTTGAGTTCAAGTCTTAGGAAGTTACTTTCAAAAGAAAAAGTGCATGCAATTTCTATTTTCAAGTTACTTTATTGTAAAAGTGCATCTCACTTAAATAATAAAAAATAAAAATAAAAAGTGAGTCACTTAAGTTCTTTTTTATTGTTGCACTATTTAAAAGTAACATTAATGTAAAAGTGAAATCACTTATTTTATAAAAGTGATTCACTTAAAGCAACTTTCTTGTAAAGTGATTGTCAAAGGTTCATCTTGGGAAGAGGGGGGTCATTTTTTTTTAGCTGGTTATTCTCTATGTGCCACGTCACTATTGGGGACATCTTCAGCATTTTCTTTGTTTAAGCATAACTTTATCATCCGAAGTCAGTTTTCAGTGCCATTTTTTTTAAATCACCTATTGTTTCGAGCTCTTCGCATCTAGACTATTGGTTTCTGCTTTTACAACCATTAATTTACAAATATGGCCACCCCTTGTGATATTCTACTTACAAGTTCCAACTATTTCTAATGAAAATCTCGTATGGAGGATGTTCTACGAAGTAGAGGACTTTTCAGAATAAACTTAGGGAAAGAAACAAAACCCACTGATGATGATAAGAAAATCAAATGGGAAAATAGATGTGACGAAGCTTGTGGATTGATTGGGATGTCAATCTCTACTGATTTGCAATTCCACATATCTGGAATTGATGAACTTGATGCTGCTTGGGACAAGTTGGAATCTGTGTTTGGTAAACACAATGAAATTTGAGGTCATCAACTTGAAAATGAGTTGATTTCTTTAAATACAAGTGATTTTTCATGCATTCAAGATTATTTATCTAAGTACAAAACTCTTAAACTCTTATGTGTAGAATGTAAGATTAATAGGGAAGACAAACAATGCATTTATCATATTCTTTCAAAACTTGGACCTGCATATTCTATTTTTGTATCTACATTTTACTCCATGAAAGAATCCTTGAATGCAGCTAGCTATCAAGAGCCTAGTCTTGAATCCTTTTGTGATTCCTTGATTAGAGAGAAAGATAAGCTCATCCATCTTGGAATAATCAACAATGCAGATACATCTGAGAAATCCTTATTGTCCCAACAGAAAGAAAAGTCCAAGCCTCCCAAGAAACAAAATTTTCACAATAATAAGTCAAACAAGGGTCCCAAACTCTCTCAGTCAGCTCCTTCTTTAAAAAATGACAAAGGATCCAAGCCAAAAGGCAAGAAGACTGAGCGTCACTGCAACTATTGCGGGAAAGATAATCATGATGAATCTAAGTGTTTCAAGAAGATGGCATCCTTGGAAGCAGCAATGAAGAAGCACCACATCAACTTAGATTCACCTTCAGAATATACCTCTCTTGGACATGCACTTTGTGCTTCTGGTTATTCTTATAATGCATCTTATTCTTCTACTTCAAATGAATGGCTCATTGATTCTGGAGCACCTTATCATATGGCTAAGGATCAAGCCATCTTTTCTACTATGCATGAATGTAAAGCCAAACAAATATTTGTTGGTGATGATAGATCTCTAAGTGTTGTAGGAGTTGGAATAGTTCCAGTAGATAATGGTCATTTCAGTGATGTATTATGTGTTCCAAGAATTTCCTGCAATTTGTTATCAGTCTATCAGATCACTCATTCTGGTGAAGGTAAAACTGTGATGTTTACACCTCACCAAGTTGTAATCAAGGATTTTAAAGATCCTCAACAGGTCCTAGCTACCGGAATTGCTGATGATATTACCAGGTTGTACAAATTTAACAACTTTGGGTCATCACCTTTTCCTTCAATTTTTGTTGCTCATAGTGATAACTTGAGCAAACTTAAATTATCGCTCATTGCAACAACTATGTAAAGAAAATATGGTGACAGGTCTTTCGATGGTATCTTGCAGGGATGGTGTTTGTTCCGGTTGTGTACTCAGAAAACATCATCGGGACAGTTTTGACAAACGCGCCTCTTGGCATGCCTCGGTTCCCTTGGAGCTTGTGCATAGTGACTTGTGTGGTCCTCTTCCATTTGCTTCCTTTTCTGGTTTCAAATATTTCTTAACTTTCATTGATGATTACACCAGACGCACTTGGGTTTATTTCATAAAACTTAAGATCGAAGTATTTAACATGTTCTTGGCTTACAAGGCCCTTGTTGAAAAACAATTTGGTCATCAAATTATTAAGTTAAGATCTGATAATGGAGGAGAATATGTTAACAAAAAGTTCACTACTTTCTGCACTGAACAAGGCATCCAACAATAGCACACTGTTCCATATACACCACAACAAAATGGTGTAGCTGAGTGGAAGAACCACACTTTAAAAGAAATGACTAATTGTATGATCCAATCTAAGGGACTAAGTCTTCAATTTTGGGCTGAAGCCATTAATTGTGTAAATTACATATTTAATCGCACCCCCACTAAAGCATTACAAGGTATCACCTCGGAAGAAGCATGGAGTAAAACTAAACCTGATGTAAGTCACTTCCGTGTGTTTGGTAGTGCAGCATCAGCTCACATTCCGGATGAAAAATGGAAAGCATTGCAGCCTAAAAGTGAAAAGTGTATATTTGTTGGATATTCGGAAGATGTAAAAGCTATAGACTTCTTCAACCACATTCTCATGATGTAATCATTATAAGAGATGTTAAATTTGATGAAAATATCTTGGCCTACGAGCCTAACTCGACGATTGTGCCATCTTTGGCCTGCGATCTTGATTCGGCGATTGTGCCTTCTTATTCTTCTTCCAACTTCCTTGACAGGTTTCCAACTCCATTTTCTGATGATGATAGTGAGGATGAAAATCCACCTCCGCTTGCTCATGTTCCTCCAATTGCACCAACACAAGTGCTTCCTCGATGGGTCCGTTCAACATGTGAAGTAGCTTGTGATCTTGCTGGTGATCCTACAGATCAACGGCGAACACGTTCTCAATTTCAGCGAGCCTCTTCTCTTTTGGCTCAAGTTTTCGAGAATCATGATCCATAAACCTTTGCAGAAGCTTCAAGAAATCTAGATTGGTATGCAACTATGGATGAAGAATATCATTCCTTAATGGCAAATGATACTTGGGATCTTGTACCTCTTCCAAAAGGAAGAAAACTTGTTAGATGTAAATGGGTCTACAGAACTAAGTATGCATCAGATGGAAGAGTTGAAAGAATTAAGGCAAGGTTAGTTGCCAAAGGTTTTTCCCAAGTTGAAGGGATTGACTACAATGAAACCTTTGCTCCTGTCGCAAAAATGAACTCCATCTGACTTATTCTTTCCCTTGCAGCCTTACATAACTGGGAATTCCATCAAATGGATGTCAAGTCTGCCTTCTTACATGGTGATTTACAAGAGGAAATTTACATGGAACAGCCTCCTAGATATGTTCAAAATAACTCTAGCCTTGTCTGCCACCTTAAGAAATCTTTATATGGCCTTAAGCAAGCTCCTAGAGCTTGGTATGCCAAAATGGATAGCTTTCTCCTTGACATTGGTTTTTCTAGATGCCATTCTGACCCCAATGTCTATACCAAGAAAGTAGGAAACCATCTCATAATACTTGTTCTATATGTTGATGACCTTATTCTTACTAGTAGTGACCCTAAGCTTATAATCCATGTGAAATCTAGTCTTAAGCAAAATTTTGAAATGTCAGACTTAGGACATTTGCATTATTTTCTTGGTCTCCAAGTCCTGCAAACCAAAGAAGGAATCTTTCTTTTTCAGTCTAAGTATGCTTGTGACCTTCTTCATCGCTTTCACATGGAAGATTGTACACCAGCCCCTTCTCCCTTCCAGTCCAGAGTCAAACTTTCTGCCACTTGTCCTTCACCTGAAGTAGATGCCACCTTGTATCGTCAGCTTGTTGGTAGTCTCTTATACTTGACTCATTCCCGTCCTGACCTTTCCTTTGCCGTTGGTCGTGTTTCCTGTTATATGAAAACACCTCATGAAAGTAACTGGAAAGCAACTAAAAGAATACTTCGATATATTTGAGGTACAATTCAGTTTGGGATTCATTACAGTACAGGGGGGAAACCTTTGTTGGTTGGTTTCACTCATTCAGATTGGGGCGGCGATCCTGATGATCGAAAGTCTACTGCAGGTTATGTTTTCAGTCTGGGATCTGGACCTATTACTTGGGCTTGTAAGAAACAACAAGCTCTTGCTCTTTCTTCAGTAGAGGCAGAATATTGAGCCGCAGTTAATGCCAGTCAGGAAGCTTTATGGCTTCGATAGATCCTTTCAGAGTTTGGATTCGAACAGCAGCAGCCTACTCCACTTTGGTGTGACAATCAAAGTGCCAGCAAGCTTGCCAAAGATCCAGTCCTACATCAACAAAGCAAACACATTAAGCTTCATATGCACCTCATCAAAAATCTTGTTCATGATCGTGTTCTTCAAGTGCTCTTTTGTCCTACAGATGATCAAGTTGCAGACATCTTCACCAAGTCTCTTACAGAAGCGAATTTTTCTAAACTTTGATCTATGTTAGGAGTTCAGGAACTTGTCATTAAGGGGGGATAGACTCTAATGCCTCCTTCCTTCTCCTAATAGTGTCACTTTTGTAAATCCTTCAATCCTATCCCAAGTTGTTCTTAAGGGGGGATGTTAGGATATTTAGACACTTAGGAGTTAGTTAAGATCAACTTATGTAATATATCCGTTAGGAAAAGTGTGTTTCTTTAGTATGCGTTAGTATGAATTTGTAAATACTTAATCCGACGGTCACGATATGTTCCCGACATAGAGTGATTCGATGGCTCAACTTCTCTTAGATCATACATACCCTTGATCTGTGGCTTAACACCCGATTGGTCCATGATCTCTATTTAAAGAGCATGGAGGGTCATTGGAAAGTTGATCGATTATGAGAAGCTCATTTGTAACTTTCTTTCTTTGCATAATAAATTGTCACGTAGAAGCTATTTGGCTTGGGCCGTGGAGTGTTTCCCTCACGAGGGTTTAAACCACGTCAAAACATCGGTGTATCGATCTGTGATCTATTTGTGTGAAGTGGTTGCTCTAGGTGTTCGGTATTTTGGGAGTACCCTGTGTACCTGAACATAAGACATCAATTAAAAATCATTTATGTTGTTGGTTTTGCCAACAGAACAATGCCATTCATAATAGAAAATAAACCAGTGAGAATAATTTCTTAACAGCCTTAAAAAACATGTTAACAAATGAAAGTGTGTGACTATCAACAATAATGATTCATTTCCATAAAAGAATGAAAATGAATTGAATAAACTAAATATTGAAATAAGTAACTAATTTTGAAATAGAATATACTTAGTTACTTGAAAATGTGTTATATAAGTGAAGAAATTGTTGATTGCTAACAATGCCAATGTGTTTGAACAGCTAAAAAATCATTAGCTCATGAATTGCATTAAGATTGTTTTAACATGTCAATAAAAGTTATGAAATGAACACATGATCATAATCATAAAAATTTATAACACCGTGTGTGAGAATGGATGCAACATTGTTAATTAGCCAAGTTAATTTAATTCCCTTAATGTTTAATAGAAATATGAAAATGACCATTCATCATAAGTAGAATTAGAAACCAACAAGCAAATATTCATCATTATAAGAGTTAGTTTAAATATGAAATATTATGAACTTAAAATGAAAAATCAACTTCTAGATTCAAAACAAAACAAAACAAGAAAAAAATTGCTTTAAAAGAAATTAAAAGATGAATTTTAGTGACTAAAAGAAGAGAGTGAGAAAGATTTAATGACTAGTGCATGAAGTCTAGTGAAAGGGCATGGGGTCATGATAGAAGAAAGTAGATCTCTTCATGATTAATGAGCAATAGTGGGTGAAAAAACATACACACCTAAGCCTTGATCTTTGATAGTCAATTAACCCTAGACATTCACGATGCTTTATTCTCCACAAGTTCAAGCCATCCAAAACCATTAGAGTACAATGAGAGAGGCTCTCTTTATATAGGAATAGAGCTCAACAAAATTATCAAATAAAAATAATAAAATATTTCTTGACATGGTAAAAACTAACAACCCTAACTCGACCTTCTCATGACATGGTTAAAAATAAATGTATTAGGTGGTTTATTGTTGCATCTATTCAATCACATCTAACCAATCAATATCTCAAGGTGAGAGAACATATTTAAAATAAAAGTAATGTCAAGCCTTCTCAAACCATGCACCAATAGTTAGTTCCATGTAGAAATTGGTCAACAACATGCCAAAAGAATGCTCCATACAATAAGGAAGTTGAACCACATGAATAATGATAGGAACAAAATTAAACATATAGAATAGAACACCCATGAACTCTGGAGAGATGACCTATAGAGAGATGACATATCGTGAATGTTGTTCAACCCATGTGAGAAATGTTTGATCCATGCCATGCTAATAAATGAAGGGAGTGGCCTCATATAAATATCTTATGTAGAGCCATCCCATGTCAGTGGGGAATGGCCTCACATCTATGTGCCCCCTTTTAAGTGAGAGTCATTTTATTGTGACAACAATCAAATCCTTGTTGGAATAGTTTGCCCCTTTGAAATTTGACTTTGTGTAGCTTGCAGTCCCACGAGTTGTGAGTGGCTCCATGCCATTATTTTATTTTAAGAAGGATTGATGTTGTTAATGAAGAGAGGGTAGACTTCCATAAATGTTGTTTTGAGTCTTGCATGGACAAACTCCTTGAAGTAGGACCCCACCATATGCCACGTGAATGTACTCTTTGTTAATTTTTTGATAATTTCATTCAATATTATCTAGGATCACTAAGAGAATAACAAGCATAGCATAACAATCAAAAGAGACAATGTGTTAACACCCAAAAAGTGCTCACTATCTCATCTACCCCATTACATGACTCATTTGTCCATATTTCCTACCATATTTGCCTTCAAAACCCTCAAATCCCATTAAAAAGCCTCCAAAAGGCCACAAAACCATCAAAAAAGCCTCCAAAAGGCTAAAAAACCCCTTTTTCCCCCAAAATTATCCAAAATTCCTCGAAAATAGCAAAAACCCTCTAAAAAGGGAATAAAAATATTAAAAAAAAGAGGAAAAAAGGAGGAAAAAACCCTATACAGCTAACCTAAACCATATGGTTCCCAAAACCATGGGCCAGCACTCCACCACTAAAAACCTATAAATAGGTGTTGGAGACCCCTCATTTCACATCCACAGTCAAATACATCCTTACTCTGCCAAAATCACTCTTGAAACCCTAGCTCACCCTTGAGCTACTTTCACCTTTGAGTGCCCCTTTGGCCCATTCCCAACCATTTGGAGAAAGAGAAGGAGCAAAGCTGGAGTTTGGAGCAACCCTCTTGGATCATTGCAAGAACTTCACCAACCTTCACATTGGAGGTAAATCTTTAATACAAAAAACCATTTATTATCTCTTGTCTTTTATGTTTCATGCACATGCTTAGAATAATTTCCATTTTAATATCTTGTCTTTTAATTACTGTTTATTGAACTGCTACTAAGGAGTCCATTCTCCTTAGTAGGTGCTCATTTGCACAAGCTAGGGTGAAGACCCTAGCTACAGTTTTGGCGACTCCCCTTGTGTTCCTTTGAATTTCTGGTTATCGTTTTTCAAGTTTTAAATATTTTTAATTTTCTGCAATATTTTTCTGTTCGGCTGTCCCTTTCGGCCGCCGTAAACCGCATCTTTTACCCCCTACAGTTGCGTCCCGACCGCGTCTTTCAAGCATTTACCTACGATCAGACCGCGGCTCTCAGACTGTTTCCGGCGACCTGCCGACCATTTTCAGTCTGTTACCTGTGATCCGACCGCGGCTATTAGCCTGTTTGGGACGGTCTGACTGCGATTGTTAACCCTTTTCCTACCTCCCTCCTACAGCTTTCGGCCATTTTCCCGCAACCCGTCGGTGCTTTTCGGCATTTTTCCTGTGTCCCGACTGCGCTTTTCAGCCTAAATCCCGCAACCCGACTGCGACTGTTCAGCTGTTTTCCGCGGTCCGACCGCCCAGATTTGCCAAAAACCCACGGTCTGTTCTCTGCATTTTTTCCCTATTTTGGAACCCAGCACTTTGCTGCACTATTTTCTGCACCTACACAGCCATCTATCCTGCCTGTAGCCATACTTCCCTACATCCTTTTCTGCAGTATTATTTCTGTTCCATTTACAGAATATTTTTAAAATTTCATCATTTTAATTGAAAAGAGAAAATTTTGCATTTCAAAGTTTAATTTCAGTCTTGTTATTTTTTAGTTAGAAAGATGCCCACCCTCGTGGCACTTTTACTTGGGTTCATCATCATCTCACATGCACACACTCTGTCACCTAATTCAAGTGAGCCTTGAAAAACTACTTAACACAACCAACGTTCTAACCCCACTTGGGGAACACATAAGAATTTTTGTAGTTAGGTAGGATCGGGGGGATAGGCATCCAAATAACACCCCTCGGTTGCTTACACTTGAGACATAGTTGTTGTCCATTAGGGAACCAAAATCCCCTAGTATTTTTTGGCACGGTCACAACCAGTTTATCAGAGGGCCTCTCCCCTAGGAGGGTTGAAGTCGCCAGACTGGTTCCGGAGGCCTGAGTGGAATACCGCACTCCATTCAGTAACTGAAGGGCTACCTTTCGCATTTCTCGGAGTATCACTGTATGGGGATACTACGGTAAAAGGACCAAATGGAAGATTCACCTTTCTGGACGTGTTATGAACGGGGTATCTTAGTTTCCTTTCTTCTAGGATTGACTACCCGGTGTCCCTCCCGGTAGGGGGATATCTTTAGCCACTTGGCTCTACTATCCATATTGTCTGAATTGGATTTCATCACCTTGCAGAGGATATGTCTAGTTGAGTCAGAATACTATTTAGCTAGGTGTTTGCATGCTCCCTTACCTCCTTTTGGTATAGTGAGTCCATCATTTTTATTTTTTAGGAAACCTGCTGCTTGTTGGTATTCTTACCATTTTTGTTGATACTCCACTTATTGTAGCAAAGCTGTTTATAGTAAGTGTTTTGAGTTGGTTGTTGGCCTGAGTGCCATATTTTTTGAGCTCTCCTTCTGCACACTCGGTTGCATTAGGGTTTTTGAGCTGTTTTTTCACTCAACACAACCCCCAGATATTTGACACCATCTGTCACCATTGAGTCCCCGAGACATTCTCGGTGCCTCCGGGGCGAGCCCCCACAGCATGATTCACTTGACACCACTCGTCATAGACATAGATCTTCATCACTTGATACCACTCATCATAGATCTCGAGCTTTGTCACTTGACTCCACTTGTCAACGGCATCGAACTCCGTCACCCGATCTAGACGCCCCTTATTTTACCTCTGATTCTAAGGCAGAGTCTGAGAACCCCATTTACACTGTACCAACCAGCCCCATGGCTAGCATGACTTCCACCCCTTTATTTGTAGGGACCATTGGTGGAGCATCCACCACCACACCAGCTACCACACCTGCTTTGGGCATGCCCTTGATGGAGCCCGTATCTACCATTCCGATCACTGTGCCCATTCCAGTAGCTGGCATACCTAGCGTCACTCCATCAGTGACTCACACTACCCTTGGCAGTGCAGGACCATCCCATACCACTTTCGTTCCTCCACTTGGTGGCAACATCCCTCCACCAGCCCCTACACTTGGGGGAATTGGCCCCCACATGGTCACACCCACTAGTATGTCACATCCTTCTACTAGTTTTCCATTCATGGCTAGCCTCAACCTTCCTGACCTAGCTAGACTGACTAATGATCCCATCAGACACGACCCTACGTGGCCTCACATTCCCACCAAGATTCCCTCCGACATCCCTAAGTTTGAGGGAAAGGCGGGTGAGGACCCCCAGAACCATATTATGTCCTTCAACTCCATAGTGGACGACTCTGTCCGCCTCCGTCTGTTACAACACACCCTCACTGGCTCTGCAGCTAAGTGGTACATCGAGCAGCCCCATGGGACCCATGCCACCTTTACCTACCTTGCCTCCACTTTCCTGCAGTTCTTTCAGTTACCTGTCCGCTATGACGCGGGAGTTGAGATCCTACTGTCTTGCAGACAGAACACGGCCACCCACATCACTGACCACATTCATGAGTGGCGTCGACTCCGCAGCCTCTACAAAATCAAGTTAGACGACCGTATCTTCCTAGATTGGTTTCTAAAATCCCTCCTTCCTGTCATTGCTAAGGATGTGGCATCCGAACGACCCCAGTCTGAAGAAGAGGCCATCCTCAAAGCCCAGCAATTTGACCTCATTTACGCCCAGTCAAGTTATCTATATACCATCATTCCTGACGCCCCTCATGGTGATTCCTCCCAACATGATGCGCCGAGGGCATCCCATGCCACAGATGGCATCATTGGTCGTGTTGCATCACATCCCCAACCATTTTCCATAGCACGTCCTAGCCATGGCCTCGACCTTTCGCGAGCTACATCTCAATCTGGAGCAACCAATTCGTATGCTCCCATGGCACATCACCACCATACCCACGGACCCTCATGTCCACCTCAGTGCTTTGGTCATGCACCACAACAATAACGCGGCACCTGCCAACCAGAACCCTGATCGGTCGCCCAAGCAGGCCAAAAATCCTAATCTGTGAACAAACCATCCTTGTTCTATTTGCGGGGTCTATGGCCACTACACACATGCTTGCCCACATTTGGAGCGAGATAGGCAACTATGGACTAATGATGCCCATCGCCAAGGGCACGCGGCTCCTCAAGCGCCACCCAACCCCCCCACCCCCCTCAGCAGCAACCTTTGGTGCTGCAAAACCCCTTACCTACCCAAGGCGTAGTGAACACTCAGCCGTTGGCTCCCCCTCAAGGCAACGCGCCATCATAGCAACAGATCACTTATGCCGCTCCTGATCAACCCATGTTCGATTCAGGTACCCACCACTTGTTGATGATGTCCTCCACTGATGTCAACCTCCAAACCCGTCAGAACCAATATGGCTCCACCCCTCAAGCCCCTCCCGCTGAAAAAACTCCTAACGCTCATCCCACTGATCAGACGTTACATATACCTCCGGCTCCCCTCGATGGCACCCCCAAAGCACCTCGCTTCCCACTTCGTCGCATCAACAATAACCCCAATGCTCGTGCTGCGTCAAATTACAACATTGTAGATGACTTAGCCCAATCTCCTGCAGCCATGTCTGCGTTGGAAGTATTAAAACACTGTCCTTCACAGCGTAAGACTTTACTTTCTGCCATTGGTGCTATTGACCCAAATGATTCGCAATTGATGGCCTTCGATTTGGACCAGTCTGAACCAAGCCTGCCTTCCACTTTAGCATTCCAAGTTTTTGTTTCCATTCGAAATCTTGTCATCCATCGATGCATCATTGATGAAGGTGCCTCTACATGCGTTATGTCCACATTTGTTTGGCAGAAGTTGGGATCCCCTACTATCCGGCAGTCCACCACTGCGTTGCGAGCCTACGACTGTTGTTCGGCTCAACCCCAAGGTCTATTATCTAATGTCCCCGTCCAATTGGCTGGTAAAACCGTACTCATTGACATAGAGGTCATCAATGCCCAACTTGATTATAACCTCTTGCTTGGCCACAGCTACATGTATGCTATGCGGGCGATTGCCTCATCCGTCTTTCATACCATGATGTTCCCCCATGACGGACGCATGGTCAAGGTCGACCAACTCACCTATTACGATCACAGTGCCCCCGCTGCACCCGAGAATGTTCTCCCCATGGTTGAATAACCTGTTGGTAGTGCAACCACCTCATTTGTTTCCTCCGTAGGACCCGGAGTTTACTCAGATACGCTGATGACCTCAACATTCCAATCCATTTTGCCCCCGTCATCTGCACCCGAAGTATCTGACCTATGTACCATTTCCCACAATACGCAAACACCCAACAATTAACCGCCCTTGTTACCTAAACCACCCTTGGTACCTAGTCACATTGGAATTACACCCATCCACACGATCCCCTTCCTAGTGCCTCCCTCGGGAGTAGTAAGCACCCCAGTTATGGATACCCTCAGCCTCCCCCGGGTTAACCTTAGGATTATCCGTGTGGTATATTTTGCCTCCCATTCCCCTGCCGACACCAAACGTCGTCCTACAACTGGTGCAACCCATTGCTACTACTAGTCAGCCACCTCCCGGTGTCACTACCCCTTCGTCATCTACGAATCCCACTCCTCTTGTCAAGCCCACTGGGGGCAGAGGACCACAACCATACACTGTTGTACCCCCTCCCAAGGCGGTTAAACCCCCCCCCCCGTGTTTCGTGCTCCCCCCAAATGCTCGTTGTGTGATGAGTTAGGCCATCCGACTCATCAATGTCCACAGTTACCTACATTACAGGAACACCTGTAAATGCTTGACGATGACCCCAACATCCCGGTTGTCAAACTCGATCCAGCCCCTAAGCCTCGCGATAAATCACTGCGTACTAACCACCCTTGTGCAATATGCGGTGTTTACGGCCATTACTCACATCACTGTCCTGATCTTCCAAATTACCGAGCAGATCTCTATGAGATGAATAATTTGGACCTTGAGACGGCACCCCCCACAATTGAGGAGATCCACCCCCCAGTCTCATCCCCATCCGGAGAGATTAACACCATTTATATGATCTCTTCGACTACCATTCCCTTGTCAACCAATTTGACAACTCGAAATTTCTGCAATGATGAGGAGATTCTTGAGGCTCTCACTGCCCCGGATTATCCCTGGGACGACATGCACCATCGTTCGTATTTCCTCCCAGAAGACTCCTCTTCCACCACAGCCACCCAATTTGCGGTTGAGTCCAAAGATTTTCTTCCCACCAAAGTTGACTAGTTTAAGGATCCTATTCCTGCTCCTGAGGCCTTTGAGGAAGGTAACATGGCCAACATCTCACCCGTCATCCACATAGATATCTCTGACCCACCTGGCGCTCTTGAAATCATTACCTTAGGAGCCTCCTGCAGTGAGTATGAGATTGGAGAGTACAAAAAACTTTTCCAAGAATTTCGTAATGTCTTTTCCTGGTCCTATACTGAAATGCTTGGTCTCGACCCCGCTATCATAGAACACCACATTGACACCGCTGAGTTAGGGGGCATAATAGATTACATCGACCCTGGGATAGGGGGCATGATCAATCATTTTGAACATTCCCCATCACATCTATCTCAGCACGTCAGTGAACCCATTGTTCAAACCCACACATATGTGATCCATAATCACAAACCCCATGCGCATAGCATGGGGGCAAGTCATTAACCCTGCTCACTTTTTCACATGCGTGATCTCAACCATTTTTTGAGGTCACATGTCACTTGTATATATGATTTGATTCGATACACCTAGTATTCTCCCCCCACGGGTCATCATTTCTCTCCACCACTGCATCCTTAGCTTGGTGGGATCACCTTTATTTGTAACCATTTTTTAACCCAGTTATTTCCTTTAACCATTCCGGAGTCCTTATGACCTCCGTGTTTCGCCCCATTTGCACCGCCGGATTCATATTTTCGTGCCCGTGATGATGCTTGAGATCATTTCTCGCTCTCACTAGGACCAATATCAACATTGTGTCTAGACACCATTAGTCACCTCGGTTTGCGTGCCACTTCGGCTGCTCTCCATTTTTAATATATTTTATATCATCGGATTCATTTTTTCGAGCCCGTGATGATGCTTGAGATCATTTCTCGCTCTCACCTCCAAATTTTTTGGGTATTTTTTCCAAAACGCCCCCCGTCGCCTCGGTTTGCGTGCCACATCGGTCATTCTTCATTTTTGACACTTTTTATACCGTCGGATTCATTTTTTTCGAGCTCGTGATTATGCTTGAGATCATTTCTCGCTCTCACTTGGTACATTTTCAACATTGTGTCCCGACACCTTGCTGCCTTGGTTTGCGCACCACATCGGCCGCCATCGGATTGTTCCACATTTTTACATGAGCCATTCACTCCTGTCATACTGTAGTTATTTCGTTATTTTTCCACCATTCATTATCCCGCAAGGAGGCCCACCAGTGTTCCCCCCTACCCTCGTTCTTGGTCATCATTAATGTTCCTTGATTGAGCACTTCCTCCTTGCTTGGCCATTCCTTTTGTTCGGTATAATTTTATCCCTTTTTCAGGTCGGACAAGTCCTTTACGAAAAAGGCACTTAGGGAGTTTCTGTTAAGCTCTTTTCTGACTCCTAAAACAATGAAAAGATCGCCGAGCAATCTTGCTTCCTTTCATGCTCGTTAAAGTACCTGAAAGGGCGTCTATCTGGTATAAGTTTAACTCTTTTCCGAACCTGGTAGACTAATTACGAAAAAGGAATACTCTAGTCACACCGGCTAGAAGAGTTCTTCATTGCATCCTTTTATGCTTCTTTGGGCCTTGGAGACTAACACACGAAAAAGAAACCCCCTGGAGTCTTCTTATCGCTTTCAGACTCTCTAAAATTGAAAGCAACCATGAGCATGAACTGTCCTAGGCTCATATAAATCCACACGACAGTACCATTCCATCATTTCAGAGTCTTCTTATCGCTTTCAGACTCTCTAAAATTGAAAGCAACCACGAGCATGAACTGTCCTGGGCTCGTACAAATCCACACGACAGTACCATTCCATCATTTCAAAGTCTTCTTATCGCTTTCAGACTCCTTAAAATTGAAAGCAACCACGAGCATGAACTGTCCTGGGCTCGTATAAATCCACACGACAGTACCATTTTACACACACTTCTTCTAGTTCCTTAACCCATGAAGAGGTCCCCCCGTGCCTCTTGGCACTATGATCGATCCTCTCTGCAGCACCCCAATCAGGTCGCCTTTGTTCAGAGTATTCTGCAGTCTCCTGCCCTTTTACCCCATCTTGAGTCTCACTCATCCTAGTCACTATCCTTGATCCATTACAGCTATGATCCCTTTCCCACCAGTCAGTTTCATATGCTGCCCAATCATCCCCGCCATCGTACTCTGAACAAAGAAAGTTTGAGTCCACCCACTCTACTTGCCCAGTTATCCCCCACGGTATGTCAGTCCTACCATCAGTACTCTCACACTTCGGTTCTCCACCTCGCGCTCCTATCAAGGAAACATCATTGCCTTGCTAGTTATAGGTCTCCCTCTGTCGACGACAACCCCTCTATTCCAGAGGATAGACCCAGAGGTCCCTGCGCCTTGGACCCATCACCATCAGTGGTGAAATGCCTACGGACCATTCTGAGAGGAGTCATCATTGCCTCTCCGAGTGGTTGTTTCTCACATGCTCGACTTCAACACCTTGATCGCATCGTTGAGAATCGCGCAGGGTTTATATCCCTTCAGTTATTGGTCGAAGACCCCGGATTTCCCCCCGACTCTAGCACATTGGTGAGTCACTTCGGAATTCCCAGTTATATGTTCCCGTGGATGTCCGGGTTGTGTTGGCAATTGTATTTGGAAGCCATCCAGTTATATGCTTCCTTGAGTACCCAGTTCAGTTCCAGTTCAGTATACCATTGAGGATATGACTCCCCGTCATTATGATCCAGCAGCTCATCAGTTCCTCCAGTACCCCACTTAGTAGCACTGTTGTCATTCCAGTGTATCAGTTTTTCAGCTCATACATGGTCAACCTAGCAGTATGTCCCAGATTTGTGTCCTCTCTGGACCCTTATGATGTACACAGTGATTCTCTATGTATCTTACAGGTCCCCCTTTTCGGGCCTCACAGTTATTGTTTATGTATCTTGATATGAGCATGGGTATGCCCGCCTCGTCCATATATTGATATTCTTCCTCATTCATTATTTGAGGCCATGTATATTTCAGGTCCCCATATTTTGGACCCCATTGTTATTATTGTTCTATATCTTGACACGAGCATGGGAATGCCCACCTTGTCCATATGTTCAAATTATTCCTCATTCATTATTGAGGTCATGTACTTTCAGTTTTTGCAGTTTGTTCGGGACCGTTGTTCCGGGCTCTAGTTCATTCCTTCTCTTCTCCACACCCCAGGAAAACCATAAAAGACTTATGATGTCTATCGGCCATACGATGAGCTCCTGCCCTCACACATCAGGGGGCAATCTGTTAACACCCAAAAAGTGCTCACTACCTCATCTACCCCATTACATGACTCATTTGTCCATATTTCCTACCATATTTACCTTCAAACCCTTAAGATCCCACTAAAAAGCCTCCAAAAGGCCACAAAACCATTAAAAAGCCTCCAAAAGGCCAAAAAACCCCTTTTTCCCCCAAAATAATCCAAAATTCCTCAAAAATAGCAAAAACCCTCTAAATAGGGAATAAAAAATATAAAAAAAGAGGAAAAAAGGAGGAAAAAACCCTATACAGCTAACCTAAACCATATGGTTCCCAAAACCATGGGCCAGCACTCCACCACTAAAAAACTATAAATAGGTGATGGAGACCCCTTATTTCATATCCACAATCATTCATATCCTTACTCTGCCAAAATCACTCTTGAAACCCTAGCTCACTCTTGAGCTACTTTCACCTTTGAGTGCCCCTTTGGCCCATTCCCAACCATTTGAAGAAAGAGAAGGAGCAAAGCTGGAGTTTGGAGCAACCCTCTTGGGCCATTGCAAGAACTTCACCAACCTCTACATTTGAGGTATAAATTTTAATACAAAAACCATACTTTACTTCTTGTCTTTTATGTTTCATGCACATGTTTAGAATAATTTCCATTTTAATGTTTAGTCTTTTAATTACTGTTTATTGAACTGCTACTAAGGAGTCCATTCTCCTTAGTAGGTGCTCATTTGCACAAGCTGGGGTGAAAACCCTAGCTACACAATGGACACAAAGCATTTCACCAGGGAAAACCAAGAAGGTGAAAAAACCCGCAACTTCCTTAGAGATAGAATAAGCCCCAATACAAAGATCACAAAGATCAATCCCCAAAAGATAGATGACTCCAGTAGCTACTCCTCCTCCACTTGTGCGCACTCCTATCTCTCAACTATGCGAGTTGTATGAGTGAGTGAATGAATAGAATGAGAGACACATACTCTCTATTTATACAATGACTTGACCTTCCTTTAACCTTAACTGGGCCGACTTCCTAAGGAAGCCTAATAACCCATCCACATGACTCATACAGGTATGACCCCACATAGGTGGTCTAATAACCCATCAAACATAAGTTATGACACTTACAATGTAACTTGTGACACTTGCAAATACAAATGACGACACTTCCAACCGGAGGAAGAATACATATCCATGGGTATACAATAAAGTACAAATGTAATATACAAGTGAATATAATTTGAAGCTACAAATACATCAACACTCCCTCTTAACTAGGAAGGTATTCTCTTGACACTGGTCATCAATACACATACGCACAAGTCTTCAATTCTAGAGCTAGATCATCGTCACTGGATCACGAAGCATCATCGTCACTGCTGCTGTACTCGTCATCTCGATCACTGGGCTATCTCTCAATTCTTATCATCATAGGAAGTTCTACAGAGACAACCCTTTTTCATGCTAGATGTAGGCCTAGCCTCCTGTAGGTCTTCATCATCTCTACGAGCTGGCCATCCTGTGGAATCCTTAGGGTTGATTACATGCGTCAACGAAACCTCGAAAGAGAATCCCAGGACTAATTACGAGCTTACTGCTCAACCTATCGGATATCCCAGGGAAATATTACATGTCACCTCCACAAAACCTTAAAAGAGTGTCTTGCGATCTGCAAGATCTCTAAAGAGCATCCCAGGACAGATTACGAGCTTACTGCTCAACCTATCGGATCTCCAGGACTGATTACATGTGATCTAAAAAAACATCGAAAGAACATCCCAAGACTGATTATGAGCTTACTGCTCAACCTATCATATCTCCCAGGGAACTATTATATGCCATGAACAAAACCTCGAAAGAGCATTTGCCAGATCTCCGAGGGAACTATTATATGCCATAGGAAAAACCTCGCAAGAGTATCTGCAAATCTCCCAGGGAAATATTATATGTCCCTCCAAGCAAAACCTTGAAAGAGCATTTGCCATATCTCCCAGGGAACTATTATATGCCATATGCAAAACCTTGCAAGAGTATCTGCAAATCTCCCAGGGCAATATTATATGCTTATTGCACAACCTGTCCATGGACACAGATTATCATCCCGATACTCATGATCAAACTGATCATCCTCGCATGGAGCATCATCCTAATGCTCATGATCATACTGATCATCATCATATAGTACATCATCTTGATGCACATCATCATCACATGATTATCCTAATCATCATCATACAGTACATAATCCTGATGAACATCATCTGGAGCATCGTCCTAATGCTCATCACACAACTCTTACATCCATAGCCATGGGAAGGATCCTCCTACCACCCTGCTTGGAATGTATCCTGCAAATGTGTCCCATCACTTCCTCCTCAAAGTATATTATATCTAAAGAACACCAAGCCTCTCTCTAAAGTACTCGAACTTCACTTTGGATAGTGGTTTGGTCAACACATCTGCAATTTTCTCATCTGTCGCAACATACTGGATCTTCACTGCTCCTCTCTGCACCATATACCTGATATAGTGATACTTGATCTCGATGTGCTTTGACTTGTCATAGAACACCGGGTTCTCAGACAACAGCACACAACTCTGGTTGTCACAATAGATACAAGTAGCATCCAACTGGAGATCAAATAAATCAGACAGTAGCTTCCTTAGCCATATTTCCTCACAACTAGCCGAACAAGCTGCAACATAATCTTCTTCGGCTATACTTAGTGTTATGCACGATTTATTCCTGCTAAACCAAGATATCACACCTGATCCCATACTGAAGAAACACCCCGAAGTGCTCTTCCTATCTGCAACATTGCCTGCCCAATATGAGTCAACATAACCCTCCAGGTTAAACTTTTGATTCGCATCATAGTTGAGCCCATAATCAACCATACCCTTCAGGTACCTCAGAATATGCTTTACAGCAATCAGGTGAACATGTCTAGGATCCATCAGGAACTGGCTCAAGGTGTTCACCGCAAAGCAAATATCTGGTCTTGTGTTCATCAGGTACATTAAGGACCCAATCATTTGATGATACATCGTGGCATCAACTGAATCTGATGAAGCATCACTCAGTAGCTTCAAGTTTGATGCCATAGGTGTGGCCATGGCCTTGCAGTTCATCATCCCAAACTGCTTCAGGATCTCTACTGCATACTTCCCTTGTCCAAGGAAGATTCCATCTATACTCTGCCACACCCCCATACCTAGAAAGTAATGCATCATACCCAAGTCCTTCATCTCGAACTCGGCAGCAAGCTTCCTCTTTGTGTCGGCAATCAACCTATCCTCACCTATCACAAACAAATCATCCAAATACAATAGGAGTATCACTAGATTTCCTTCCTCAACCTTGTAGTAAAGGTTGGAATCCGCTTTACTCTTGGTAAAGCCCAAACTAGTCAAGAAGCTGTCTATCCTGCTGTACCATGTCCTAGGTGCTTGTTTCAAACCGTACAAGGATTTCTTTAATTTGCACACATGTGACTCTCTGTCATGTGTCTCAAATCTGAGTGGCTTCTCCACATACACTTCCTCTTTGACTACACCATTCAAGAAAGTTGTCTTGACATCCATCTGGTGTATCTTCCACTTCATTACTGTAGCTGGAGAAAGTACTATTCTGATGGAAGTGTATCTGGCTACAGGTGCAAAAGTCTCTTCATAATCTATCCCTTCTTTATGGGATAATCCACAAGCCACAAACCTTACCTTGTATTTCTCTATGCGGCCATCTGCAGCATGCTTGATCTTGTAGATCCACTTGGAAGTCACAACAGACTTCCCTTCTGGTCTTGGGATCACATCCCAAATGTTATTCTTCATGATCGACTGGTATTCCTCGACCATAGCATCCTTCCATTCTGCCTTTTCGGTTGCTTCTTCATAACTGGAAGGTTCTTTGTTCATTATGTCACCGAGTAAGGCAACATAGCTGGTGTGTGACCTTGTCCTTTTTCTTTCTCCTTGTTCCTCCTCTGGAATACCATACCTTTCTGCATCTTGGATGAGCTCTCTAGCCCATGCTGGTTTCCTCTTGTGAGAGTTCTTCTCACGGGGTGGATCTACCAGTTCTTGTGGATCTTCTATTTCATGATCCACTTTTGGAATTGCTTCGTTCATAGTGGTGTCTTGTATTCTAGGTAATATTGGTTCTTCATTGTCTTCAACAGGTGTCTTCCTTGATTTGATGTATGCTAAGTCTTCATCAAAAGTCACATCCTTGCTGATGTCAATCTTCTTGAACCTTGGAAAGTATATCCTGTATGCCTTCGAGCTTTCACTATAACCCACAAATATACCCTTCTTTCCTAAAGGATCTAACTTTGTCCTCTTTTCTTTTGGAACATGTGAATATACTGGACAACCAAATATCCTGAGATGGCTAACTTCTGGTTTCTTACCAAAGAAAATTTCTTCTGGTGTCTATTTGTCAAGTATCTTGTGAGGCGTTCTGTTTTGCACATATACAGCTGTCCTTGTTGCTTCTACCCATAGGTGCATGGGACGATCTTGGTCATGAAGCATTTCCTGTGCTGCTTCCATGATTGTTCTATTATTCCTTTCTACAACTCCATTTTTTTGTGGATTGTAAGGAGTGGTCAACTCCCTCTTAATCCCTAAATCATTGCATAACTTCTTGAAGTCTCCTGAAGTGAACTCTATTCCATTGTCGGATCTAAAGGTCTTGATCTTCTTATCAGTTTGGTTTTCTATCAAGGATTTGAATTCCTTGAACTTATCAAGCACTTCATCTTTATTCTTCAAGAAATAAACCCAAGTCTTCCTAGAGAAATCATCAATGAAAGAAACATAATATACATACACACTTAGAGAACTGGATGACATCAGACCGCATACATCGGAGTGGATAATCTCCAAGATTCGTTTTGCCTTGCTTTCACTACTTGGAAATGCCTTCTTTGTGTTCTTTCCTTTTGCACATCCTTTTCAAACACCTTCATGATTTGACTGGATTTTAGGAAGACCTTCTACTACTTTGCTTGCAATTGGTAGTGCTCTATAGTGCACATGTGCAAGACTTCTATGCCAAAGTTCACTTGGCTCCATGTATTCATGTACCATAGCATGTTCAGGTT
This sequence comes from Larix kaempferi, assembly GCA_027924585.1. NCBI lineage: Eukaryota > Viridiplantae > Streptophyta > Pinopsida > Pinales > Pinaceae > Larix > Larix kaempferi. The sequence continues at coordinate 1,113,420 of BSBM01000800.1, read as the reverse complement.
GTCCCTTCAATTTGTACAATCCTCCCTCTTGCTCTCCAATCACTACTGCATCATCTACAGTCTTACCTTTTGGCCACATAAGTACTTGGCCATCCACAAATACAACTCTCATCCCCTTTGCATCCAAAGATGATATGGAGAGAAGATTCTTCTTGAGACCAGGTACATATAGAGCATCTTTCATTTTTAAAGACTTCCCAGAGTCTAGCTTGTAGGAGGCTTCACCACTTCCTTTTATAGGGTATTGATAGTCATCCCCAAGTTTCACCTTATGAGGTGACTCATGTTCAGATAGGTCCATGAGAGATTCTTTAAATCCCATCATATGTTTGGAAGCCCCACTATCAATAAGCCAATCATTACACCCATGTGTAACAGTACCTGTGAGAGAAGAGATTAGAACATACTCTTCGTCACTTGAAGAGTCTTCACTTTCTACCTTAGTCTTCTTCCTGGGAGGTTCATCATCCTCAACAACATGATCATGATATCCCTTCTTGTTGCTCTTCTTCTTGTTGCTGTTGGAGATCTTTATGTTCTTGGGACATTCTGAGGCAAAGTGTCCCTTCCCATTACAAGTGAAACATCTCAGATCTTTCTTCTCTCTTTGATGGTGGTGTGAAGATCTCTTGTGATAAGATTGCTCCCTCTTGAACTTACTTTTCTTGGTGTGTGTTGTGAGAGCTTGATCTTCATTTCCCATCTTTTCTTCTCGGGCCAAAAGCCTAGCTTCTTCCTGTGAACATTCCTACCACAGTCTACTGAAGGAGATCAATTTCTTTCTTGCACAGATATCTTGGATGAAGGAGTCCCATGACCTAGGTAGGCTATTTAATGTGGTCATGACAATTTATCCATTCTACACTACTTCATCCATAGCTTCAAGATGTTCTTTGATTTGAGATACCTTAGTAAAGTAGGATTGGATGGTCTCTCCATTCTGTATCTTTACCCCTTTCAATTGGTTCTGTAGAGTCATCTTCTGATTTATATTCTTTCCTTCAAACAACTTAGTCAATGAGTCAAACATCTCCTTAGGTATCTTTAGGGAAGACACATGGGGTATGGGATGGTCTTTGATAGAATTAACAATTATTCTCTTGGCCTTAACCAAGTTCTTCTTGTGTAAGGCCTTAGACTCATCTCCCTCTGGAATTGGAACCTCTTCACTTATGTAGGTGTCCAATTCATTCTCTTCTAGGATTAACCCAATCCTATACTTCCATGCTCAGAATTTATCAGCCCCTTCAAGCTTATCCTCAAGTTTGGTGTGGTGAGACATCTTAATAAGAAACTCAATTGGAAATAAAAGATTTAGGTCTTACCACTTTATTTGCTGAAACTGGATCTAGAGCTGGATTAGGGTTTGTCAGAGAAACCCTAAAAATTCAAACTTTGAATTTCAAACTTATGATTGGATGGAAAGATGCGCCTTGCTGAGCTGATCAAGTTGGTATACTTCAATTTTGAAATCTGCAAAATTTGACCCCTCAAAATTGACTTAGAAACTTTTGGATCTGCAGTTTCTGGTTTTTTGGTTTTCTAGCCAAAATCTTGAACTAATGTTTGATAGTGCCCGGGGTTTTACCTAGCCAAAAAGTTCGATCTTTGTCTCTAAACTTTGATTTTTCTAAGGAGCATTCAGCTATGGTCTCAGATTCCAAAAATTCCAACTTTCTCTGAAACCCTAATTTTCCGTAGTAGTGACAGGCCAAAAACTGAAAAATGCTTAGAATTGAATTCTGTCTCGACATAAAGATACGCCCTTACTAGGAGAGTCAATATAGCCTCCCGCCTTTGATGAAATATGGAGAGAAACCCAAAAAATAAGAATCCCTAGCTTCCGTAGCTACACAGTGTCTTCTTCTTAGTACCGCTCTGATACCATGTTAATTTTTCGATAATTTCATTCAATATTATCTAGGATCACTAATAGAATAACAAGCATAACATAACAATCACAAGAGACAATGGACACAAAGCATTTCACCGGGGAAAACCAAGAAGGTGAAAAAGCACGCAACTTCCTCAGAGATAGGATAATCCCCAATACAAATATCACAAAGATCAATCCCCAAAAGATAGATGACTCCAGCAGCTACTCCTCCTCCACTTGTGCGTACTCCTCTCTCTCAACTATGCGAGTTGGATGAGTGAGTGAATGAATAGAATGAGAGACACATACTCTGTATTTATACAATGACTTTACCTACCTTTAACCCTAACTGGGCCGACTTCCTAAGGAATCCTAATAACCCATCCACATGACTCATATAGGGCCAAACCCATACAGGTGGTCTAATAACCCATCAAATATAAGTTACGACACTTACAATGTAACTTGTGACACTTGCAAATACAAATGACAACACTTCCAACCGGAGGAATAATACATCTTCATTGGGGATACAATAAAGTACAAATGTAATATACAAGTGAATATATTCCGAAGTTACAAATACATCAACACTCTTTGGAGCTTATCCTTTATGAATATAAAGGTTCGTTGAAGTCATCCATTGAGAAAAGGGGTGTGCTTTTCCCATATAGTGACCCACATAACGTGCAATGGTGACACTAATAAAACGAATGTCCTTATACAATAAAGTGGATGGGTCATGATATTATTTCTTCACTTATGTGCAATTAAAAGGGGACCTTTAAAGTGGGTCAAACAAAGCATAAGCATTCCCCTTTAATTAAAAAATGAACTTGTGTCAAGGGAATAGCCCCTTCAAAGTAGATAATGGGGCTTACCTTCAAGTGATCATGCAAAAGCATCTTCAATCTTGACCATTTGTGTCAATCAATGTTAAATTGGTTCCAAGAGTTAGGGAACATCATCTATAAAACATCACCAAGTGTTAAACAATAATAAAGTTAAACTTAATAAAATAACTTAATTATATGCAAGCATTAACATAAAAGGCCCATGGGGCATAGAATAAATAGTGAATGGGTGTTCTATTAAGGCACTCCTTGTGTTAGGTCACCGGTTCGAAACTCTATGGATACTAACTTACAAAAAATATATATATATATATTATGTTTTTTTCTAATAAATCACTAATTAATCATCCCAACAACTTTAGAACTACCATGGTGCAACCATAATTGATCCAGATTTTCATGTTAGACTCCTAAGCCTAAGTGAATTTCATAAGTTTCTAAGCAAGGTGAAAGTAATGAAGTGAATGTAATGTAATGAAAGCGAAATTAAGTTGAAATGTTTGGGAAAGGGGTTCAAATTAACTATCATAAGAGGGTGTCTAAGTTCTAAGTCTGCCCCTTAGCTTTCAAGAACTAGGAGTTACTATTTTTTTTCTTCCATATGTGTGCTTTGGAAGTGAACTATTTTGTTGAAAAATGTGATAAGGGATGTCTTTGTCCCCATGTTTTTGTGTTTGCCATGGGGGGGACACAACATTGTGTTTCCTAGACTTGTTATGTTTTCAAAGTGACTTTTTAATAAAGTACTTCAGTATTATGTACTTTAAGTTGTCTCAAAATTATTTAATGTATTATTAATTATGAGATGTAATTAATAAAGGAGCATTGAATATAAGCCTTTATATCAAAATAATCTTAACCATTGGATGAAAAGATAGTCAGGTTTTTTGAGTTAGGGTTTTGGGAAAGCAAAAGTATAAATACAAGTCTAAGTGAAAGAGAAAACACACAGTGAGAGAGAAGAGTCATTTTTTATTTTTATGAGAGCACAATTCCCTAAAAAATCATTGGCACAGTTCCCAAGGAAATAAAAAAATAGTCTGTATAGTCATTTGCTGGCACAAAAATTGTACAGTCTGTATAGTCCTCTGCTGGAACAGTTTTCGAGACAAACTGTATAGTCCTCTTCTGGCACAGTTTTCGAGACAGCCCATACAGTTCTCTGTTGGAACAATTTTCGAGACAATTGTTGGCACAATTTTCAAGGTAGTTTGTACATAGTCCATACAACAGTCTGGAATTTTACTGAGATAAGTTTGTTTTTAATTTCATTTATGATTTTGTTGAGAGGAAGATAAATTTCTGAGTTGTGAGAAATATCAATTTTTCTCTTGTTTAATAAAAGACATCTCTCTGGGTTTTTCCGCATACTGGGGGCTTTTCACTGGGCATTGGCCCTAAACAAATGTGTTCACATTCTACAGTGATTGTGTGATTGTTTCATTGAGTCTTTTTTGTTCAAGTTATTTCTGGTTTTAAATAACTTAGAGCAGCATTAAATCATTTGTCAAGCAAAGTGTTTGAAGAAATGTTTGAATGAGTTTTTAGTACATTTGTTTAAATTTTTACATGGTATAAGAGCTTGGCTCTGTTAGTTTGTGGATTTTGTGATTTCTTGAAAGTAGTCAAGAAAGTTGGGAAGAACAAGTGTGTTGATTCATAACATAAAGAGTTCAATTTAGGATCAGTTAAATTCATGGCCTCAACAGGATTAAGGTATGAATATAGACTGGATGGGTCTAATAATTTCAGCCCTTGGAAATAACGCATAATTGTGTTGTTCAAAGAGTTGCAACTATGGGATATTTAAAGAGTTCAATTTAGGATCAGTTAAATTCATGGCCTCAACAGGATTAAGGTATGAATATAGACTGGATGGGTCTAATAATTTCAGCCCTTGGAAATAACGCATAATTGTGTTGTTCAAAGAGTTGCAACTATGGGATATTGTTGGTGCTTCTGAAACCATCACAGTTCCCTCAGATGCTTCTCAGAAGAGTGCATTTGAGAATAAATATATCAAGGAACACATAATATTTTTGGACTCCATAAAAGATCATGTGATACCCCATATCACAGGTAAGTCACATGCTTTTGAAATTTGGAATGCTTTATGTACTCTTTACCAAAGCAAGAACCATAATAGAAAGATGGTTCTCAGAGAAAAATTGAGTATCACCAAGATGAATGATGTCGATACAGTAACCACTTATCTCACAAAAATTTCCCAAGTTAGAGATGAACCGGGTGTTGCTAGTGAGAAAGTGGAAAATGAAGAGCTAGTCACATATGCTCTTAATGGTTTCACTACAAAATGGCACACATTTGTGCAAGGAATAGTTGCTAGAGAGAAACTTCCAGTTTGGACAAGGTTATGCGATGAATTTTTTTACACCTAAATCTCGTCATCATGAATCCTATGTCAACTTCATGCCTCAATCCCTGAAGTTTCCCTGACCAATAACACCCAGAGTAAGTTGTTAACTCTTGTGTCCACATTTTCTAGTGGCACTGGCACAGGTTGTTTTCCAGCAACAAGTTCCAGATCATGCCCGGCACAAAGTGTCATCTAACAGCATGCCCCAGTGGCTCAGGTTGCCTTTATGCATCTTGCACCACCCCCTTCCTAGTGCCAATTGACTTCATGCAGGGTGCGCCAGGGTTGGTTAAATTGGATAAAAAAGAGCTTCAAGCGACTTCTCGAAGCATGGTGAGGTGGAATTCTATCCCTAATTGCTAGGTGAGTTGTCCTTCGGTTCCCTAACCTCAAGGGAGGATTCCTTAGACTTCTCCCATTAGTTCCCAACCTACTCTATCCACTTGGTATTATAAATATGAATCTCCTCTCCATTAGAAGAGGAGGAAGGTCTATAGCACTCTCATGCTGGAGGAATTGGCTTAGGTGATCCTTGTTCATCCTTGGGAGTCTTACTTCATCCTTGGAGGATTTGGTTTGGCTTGTTGGAAGGAAGGTTGCGACGTTAAGGAATAGGTTGTAACGTTCTCTCTTATTGTATTATCCTTTGTTACAGTTAATACAATCTCTTCCCATATGCATCATTGTGTTGTTAATGTTTAGAGCTTACCTCCTTAACTGTTAGCTTAGATCAATCATATTCAATATATGCTTTTACTACTTGTTTGTGTCTACTTGTTCAATAGGGCTTTGCAGTTGCAGATCTGAAGGTTCTGGAGCATTGGATCAAGCAAGGAGCTAAGGGAATTGTGAATCTCAGGTAAGAGACTTACTTGCTACTTTACAATTATATTGATCTAGGGAAGTTGGTTATATTTTGTATCTATTTTTTCTAGATCTAGTTGGACTAGGGAGATCTAGCATTTAAGTCCGCTTAGGTAGATTGTTCGAAAACAAATCTAGCGACCATATTAGGGATTATTTTAGCTTTGATTTCAGTTTTAGTGTGATTCCATTGTTTTCTTAGTGATCCATTTCTTATCCTCCTAATCCCTTCCCACCATCAGATCTTATCATTAGAGTGTATGTTGGTTTCCCTGGATTCTTTTAGGATCAATATCAGATCATTTGATTTTTATCTTTTGGAGATCTTTTGATTTTTGCAATTGATTATTTGCCCGACACACCTCGGTTGTGCATCCAATGCGCTTCTACTCACCTGGCACTTGTTATTTATGTGCAATTTGCACCATTGGTGCTATTTTTTTTATACAGACAGCACCATTGGTGCTTTCCCCCTGTAGACAAACTGCGCTAGGAGCTCTGCAGTGTACTGACAGAGTGCACCAACCCTCTAAGCTTGGTTCTTGGTACAAAATCCTCTCCAAATTTTTCTTTTTGATCTGATTTACAAGCTTCTGTGTGCTGCATATTCTAGTCATAGACTTGTTTACTCAGCTTGCTTGCATTTGGATTTGTTTTATTGATTCTTGGGTTCCATTTGGTCAAGTGAGAGATTTGGTGGTGGTGGGAAATTTTAATCCCCCACATTCATCTTCTCGATCTTGCATTCCCTGATCACCTTACCAGGTCTATTCATTGTGTTAGATATGATTCCAAACCCTTCCTGCACTTATCCATTTAATTTTTGGTTGCATTTGGTCTATTTTGAGTGATTTGAGTGTCTTTGAATCCATCAATGGGTGCTTGTCATTTTTCTTTGAGAGTTTATGAGTCATTGGAGTGTTGCGATCAGTCTCTTGTTTTCTGATGTTGCATCTGAAAAGCATTATTATTATCAGATCTTGTTTTGATATTTGTATTGAAAAATCGAAAGTGATTGATTTTTTCTATCTTCAAAATCATGTGGAAATTGTTGTAGGATTGTTTCATGCTTTGGAATTCATTATTTATATCTTTGAGAAGTTTGAAAAGGAAATCGGTTGATTATATTTTTCTTAGTTGCGAGTCTTTCATCTCTTTGAAAAGATCAAGTGAATTCAATCTCTTGCAAAGTATTTAAAATTTGAAACGTTCTATGCACTTTTGGTCTTTTTGTGCTTTTTAGTTCATCATTGCGGAAATTAAAAGTTAGTGCATTCTAAGCAGAAAACCTCCTTTTCGTCATTCCTTAAATTCATTCTAGCTTGAAAATATAAAAGAAAAAGGGAAAAAGTTTTGATTTGGTGTGTTATTTTTGTGTTTTGTTGAAAAACGAAAAGAGTGCTTTCAACCATCTTTGGTAGATTTTTGAACTTGTTGGGATTTCTTATCTTTTGAGACCATTGAACATAAATATTTCTCCTTACCTTAGATCGATTTCATTGAAAGAAAGGGAAATGTGCACCTTCATGTAGCTAGGGTTGCATTATTTTTAAATTCCCGTCTACACCTCATGCATTCACCTAACCGCATAAGATAAAATTAATTGGTAGTGTTAGGTTAAAATTTACTAGTAACTTGTGTGATAAGTTAGTGACGTGTTTCGACGTCATAAAACGTGGCAGCTGTCATTATTTGCATGCATTGCATCCTGGGGGCTTGTAGTTCTTCCACGTACCAACCAGTATATCGAAGGCTCTTTCACGTACCCTTGGGTATATCGAAAGGAACTTCACGTACTCGGTAGTATATCGGAAGGATCTTTTCGTATGGTTGTGCATTAGACAACACCACTACGGATTTGTGCTCCCACGTACCTTGAGTATATCGGGAGACTCTCCTAGGATTCTTGAAACCAATCGAGCTAACCATTTGGTCGTCCTTGCACAACAATACACCAAGAACAACACTCGGGGATCTACTATGCACGTGCTTCTAGGTAGTCGAGTTATACGGATAGGGGTATGGTCCCAATCCTCCCTGGTTAGTGCTCTAAAAAATTGGGCCGAGTATAACTGTTGGACCCTAGGGTATATCGCGAGTTACGAAGCCTTGACAATCCTGTGAGGTTCCATACTTTTGAATCCACACCTATCACATAAGTTTTCCTGTAGCCTTAGTTTTTGTAGATTTTGGATTGCTTTTCTTTTGCATAGAAGACACTTAGGAGAAATTCTGCTTCAGTCATTTTGGCTGAACAACCTTTGAGAAGGTCTCGTAGAATTTTAAACCTGCCACCCAATTATCCCCTTAATCAGGAGATAATTTCGAAGGAAAACATGGATCCACCAGTTACCATCATGTCACATGAAGAAGAAAACTCCACCATGGAGTCGGGAGTGATATTTTCACTTCCCTTGAGTCCACTAATCACTGATCCTCCAAGGCCTGTGACCATGGAACCGTCTGCTTTGTGCAACACATCCTTCCACCTTTTGATGGAAAGAGAACCTGCGGCTATAGAATGGTACAATCAACCCCAGGATGACCTTTTATCCACATCTTTTGGTCCATCTGCATCCTTTTGGCACACCACTCTAGGGAAACAATGGGCCCACTTTGCTTTGCGTTCGGGGACAAAATATTCCCCCCCTTATTGGATTCCCAGTAATGAGCTCTTAGCTCTAGTCCATGAGCATATCACTCAATTATGCCAATGTGGCGATTTACTTTGGTTCCAGAGTCTCTCACGGAGAAGAGACACCTCGGAAGTGCCCATGTCTCAACATACCCCAATTCGTTCACTATATTTTACTTCACTGGAAACACCTATACATAATGTCACCACTTACGAACCTGGTCAACCCTCATTTACTGCAAGTACACCTCCTAATCAAGAGACCAGTTCCATACCCCAGGTAACTCAAAACATTGAAGGGAAATTATCCAACCCCCCTCATACTACTACTAGAACGCTACCCCCTCCTCCCCCACCCCAAAATTCGAGGGGAGGATGCTCTTAACCTCTTAATTTTATCATGAGTAGTGTTCCTCCACTAGTAAGTAGCCATCAACCTATTGCGATTCAACCATCAACAAGTGGTCAAAACATCGTTACGGGGGGGGGGGGGACCCCTCTTCGTTATCCATAATATGAGTGGAGGGATTCCAACTGTTCATTCTGTTTGAAGGTCCTTACCAGTTGCGGGACCTACCATGGGATTACCTCATGGTGGGGGACCATCCAACCTAACTCAATCACTATGGAGTCATACGTATCTGGATAATTCAACCCCCCATCGGGACAATACCATCTGGGGAACATTATTCCTGAGGTACCTTATCCCGGAAACTCAAACACTCCATGGGGACATCAGAATTTTATGCCAATTGGACCCCCACCAACCTTTCCTCAAGTCCCACCACCCCCATCACTGTTTGGTCCACCTCCACCTCCTTCCAAAGGCGGCGGACCCCCACCTCATTCCGAAGGGGGAAGACCTCCACCTTCTGGCAAAGTACCACCTCATTCTGGCGGCGGCGGCCCACCCCAATCCGGTGGAGGAGGCGGAGGAAAACCCCCTTTCGGCATCAAAGGACCCCCACCTTCTGGCGAAGGTCCACCTTGTTCTAGAGGCGGTGGACCACCTTATTCCGGAGGTGGAGGACCCCCACCTTTTGGAGGAGGCCCACCCTATTCCGGCATAGGAAGTGGAGGATCACCTTATTCCGATGGTGGTGGAGGACCCACACCTTTTGGAGGAGGCCCAACCTATTTCGGCAGAGGAGGTGGAGGACCACCTTATTCCGGTGGTGGTGGAGGACCCCAACCTTCTGACGGAGGCCCACCCTATTCCGGTGGAGGAGGCGGAGGACCCCCTTATTCCGGCGGCGACGAAGGACTCCCACCCTTTGGTGGGGGGTCACCTTATTCCGACAGAAGTGAAGGACTCCCACCTTTCGGTGGCGGACCACCCTATTATGGCGGCGGATGACCTTTAGGTCCACCACCCAACCTAGGCGGCACACCCCCTTATGGCCAATTCCCTATGGGAACACCTTACAATTAGTCAATTCAAGGTCCTATTGGTCCCCAAATGCCATATCAATACTACCATTATCTGTAGTCAAACCAAAAGATGTCGTTTCTGTCTACTTTAGACTTGCCCGACCTATCTCGTTTGACAAATGATCCCATCTCGCACGGTTATAATTGGCCACCCATTCTGGTTAAGTTACCTTATGATATTCCAAAGTTTGATGGCGAGCCTAGTGAAGACCCAAAGAACCATGTGATGACATACCATCTATGGTGCCCATCCAATTCCTTGATCGATGATTCGATCCGTCTGAGGTTATTTCAAAGGACCCTCACCGGTACAGCTACCAAGTGGAATATTGAACTACCACCGCACTCATTTCTTGACTTTCACTCTTTAGCTATGTCGTTCCTGACTCATTTCCAGTTTCCCATCCGATATGAAACTGGTACAAACTTACTGAATTCTCTCCGCCAGACTATCGCAACTCATATATCTGATCATATCCATGAGTGGTAGAGGAGACGACGTCTCATTAAGGTTCTTATTCCAGACCAATTATCAGCTGACTGGTTTACGAAGTCTCTTTTACCCACCGTAGCTAGAGATGTAGATATGGGTGGGGCCGCCACCGAGGAATAGGATATCGCTCATGCCCACTACTTAGACCTTGTCTATGCTCAATCCGTCACTTTATATGACATTGTTGCTGACGCCCCTTGCCCTACCTATCATATTGCAAAACCGCCCCAGGGACCTCATGCCAACGACATTATTGGTTCTGTACACTCCCATCCTTCTACTCAAACTGGTGGATAGTCGAACCACCATGGTTCTTCCCCACCCTCACCACAAGTTGGAAGCAGCACCACCAAGTCACCCACTCCTACTCCCATCGAAGAGGTGAATTCTGTTCAATCAGCTTCGCCTCAAAAATACGGTGGCAAGAAGAAAACCAAAGGTAAACCCAAGAAGTATTCCAACTAGCAGGAACATAAGAACCATCCCGAAGACACGAAACAGAAGCGGAAGGTCAAGTATCCTTGTTTACTTTTTGGTGGTGACCATTTCACAAAAGAGTGCCCACACATAGACAAAGTGCAGAAGTTTCTTAATGGAAAATCCACACCCACAGTTCCCAATGATCCCTTCCCCACCCAAAACCAACAAATGATTACCCAACCCTCTCCTTCTCAAGGAGAAACATCATCCACCACGCATGTTCTCATGCTGCATAGTGAAACAATTAGCCTAAATACACGATCACGATCATACGACACAGTCCCTCATAAAGAACCCAATGAAAGTAATATTGAAAAAGCTTCCGCCTCTACCATGGATATTTTCACACCACAAAGTTCTCTCACCATTGAGAAATCTCTAGTGGATTCAGTGTTGTGTCCGCCTAAGAGAACGATTAGAAACGCAATTTTCAATCCGAATGCTCGGGCAGCTCAAAACTATATAATTGTAGAGAACTTGGCACAATCTCTTTGTGCCATGTCGATGCTAGAAGTCTTGCAGAACTGTCCCAATTAACGTAAGACTCTTCTCGCTGCCATCGGTGCGGTAGACCCAGATTCCTCAAATACAATCATGTTTAAACTTGAGTATTTTAAACCAAGGCTTTCCCACCAGCTGGCTTTCCAAATTGCCACAAAGGTTGTTGGGAAGACAATCCATCGCACTGTGTTAGACGAAGGTGCCTCTACCTCGGTCATGCCATTATCATGTTGGCGAACCATCGGCTCTCCTGAGTTAAATCGTTCCCCTACTACCCTGAAAGCATTCAACGGTCATGGGTTCCAACGTCATGGGTTGTTACAAGTATTAGCAGTAGAGTTGGGGGGAAATACTATGACCATTAACGTGGAAGTAGTCGTTTCCCCTCTGTAATATAATATCTTGCTTGGTCATAACTGGTTTTATGCCATGACTATGGTTGCGTCATTTGTCTTCCACATTGTGCAATTCCCCCATCAAGTTCGAATTGTCACCATTGACCAATTGGACTTCTGTACAGCAGACACCGCTACTCACCTTAGTGACAATGTCCCTTTATTAGGACAATCATCACAGCCATATGAGAGCATGGGGGTCGGCCTCATAAAAGATTCATCTCTTATGGGCGTCTTTCCAACCTTGGATCCCCCTAACCATGTTGCCACAGTGAACATGATCTCCTCCATGATTCCATCATCTTCCAACTCTACAGATGAATGGCTTGTACTCGATGAGGCCACCATGCATTTGATTGGAGATACCATGCCTCTCTCACCAGCTGAAGCTACTTATGATTCTATCCAGTCAGCTCCTGAGGAACACTTGTCTATGGCCTCTACGTCTCGTTCTCTACATCGAATTTCATCCTCACCAGATCCTCTGCTTCGGACTTTCCATTCTGATGAGTCCATTATGGAGATTATGAGCACGGATGAACCTCTGTGGGAAGACCTTCACCATAGATCGTCTTTCCTACCCTCATTGGATTCTGTGGAGAACGTTATCACAACCATTTTTACACCAGATGTCTATCCTTTTCTGCAGTACCCGATCCTAACTTGCGATACAATTACTAAAGGCAACATGGAAAACATCATGCGCACCATTCTGATTGACATCTTGGTTACACCCGACGTCGTGGAACATATCCACATTGGCCAGAACTGCTCTCCCGAGGAGCTCACCACATTCATGGCTTTATTCAAACAATTTCCTGACGTCTTCGCATGGACCTATGAGGAAATTCCCGGGATCAATCCTGCCATTATTATGCATGAGATCCAAACCTATCCCGATGCTAAACCTGTCCGCCAAAAATTACGACCAGTACACCCTTGAAAAACTGCGGCAATTAAAGTTGAGATTGAAAAGCTCTTGAAGGCCGGTTTCATCTATCCTGTTCCTTTAACAGAATGGGTCTCCAATGTTGTCCCTGTGTCCAAGAAGCAGGGTACTATTATGGTCTGTATTGACTATAGGGACCTGAAAACGTCTTGTCCTAAGGACAACTACCCTACCCCCTTTATCGATCAGATCATCGACAATTGCGTTGGGAGCATCATCTTCTCATTCATGGATGGATTTTCCGGTTATAATCAAATTGAGATCCACTCGGTCGACCAACACAATATTGATTTCATTTGCCCCTGGGGTACGTTTTCTTATCGTAAACTACCCTTTGGCCTTAAACATGCTGGTGCTACATTTCAGCAAGCTATGTCATACGCTTTTCATGATGTGAAGGACTTTGTGGAGCCCTATCTCGACGATCTCCCTGTTCATTTGCAGTATCATGAGTTTCACATCGATCATCTGATGGTTGCATTCCTCAGATGCATGCGGTATAACATCCATTTGAATCCTCACAAGTGCATTTTATGCATCGAATCAAGATGCCTCCTAGATTTCATCGTCTCAAAGGACAGGATCCGCATTAATTCCTTGAAGGAGGAATCCATTGTTGGTCTCCCACCTCCTACTGATATCACGAAACTACAGAGTTTTCAAGGGAAGGAAACCTACCTACGACATTTTGTATGTAATTTCACTCAAAATACACAGGGATATATGCTATTGGTGAAGAAGGACGTCCCTTTCATCTGGGACGACCAAGCACAACAATCCTTCGACAATTTGAAGTCTTCCATTACTCATGCCCCTGTGGTCCAACCACCCAATTACTATAAGGATTATATCCTTTATCTTGCTAATTCCGCCACCATGATCACCATGGTTTTGGTCTAGGAAGACGATAATTCCCAGGAACATGTGATCTACTACCTCAGTAAGAGTCTTATTGACTCCGAAACCCGTTATTCACATGTCGAGAAACTCGCTCTCGCGACAGTCATTGTTGTCCAAAAGTTACATCACTACATCCTGCTACGCACCACTACTACTATTTCCGACTCGAACACCATGTACCACGTCCTTACATGTCAAGTGCTCAGGGGAAAGTATTCACATTGGATCGTATACTTCAGGAATTTGATCTCCTCTTTGAGAAAGCCAAGTCAAAGAAATCCTTAGTTTTTGCAGAGCTCATTTGCGATCTTCCCCGTGTTGATTCAAGAACTGAGCCCATCAACTCCCTTCTAGGTGATTCGTTGTTTCTCATTAACATGTCTAAACCATGGTATGGATATATCACATTATATATTCAAACCCAACGGTTCAACCCTCAACTATCTCGTGAAGATCGTCGTTGTATACACCACCACGCCAAGTACTACTTAATTATCAATGATACCCTGTATTGTCGTGGTGTTGACTCCATCCTTTAAAGTTGTTTAACACACAAGGAGGATAAACACGTACTGAATGACTGTCACTCTCGAGCTTGTGGTGGTCATCTTTCTGGTATGGCTACGACCCAGAAAATCCTATGCACAGGATACTACTGGCCTTCGATCTTCAAATATTGTATTGACGCTGTTATGTTGATGTTTATGTAACTTCGGAATGTATTTCATCTGTGTATTTTATATATATTTATTGTACCCTTATAAGAGATGTGTTATTCCTCTATAAGGAAGTGTCGTCATGTGGATTGACAAGTGTTGCAAGTGTGTGTACTTGTCGATGGGTTATTAGACCACCATGTGGGGTCGGCCCAGAATTATATATAATATAATGTCGATGTATCTAACTAGACAAGTCGGCCCCATTAAGTCTCTGGGCAAAAAGGTGAGTATAAATAGAGATAGGAGATCTCTATTTTACTCACTCGGAAAAGTAACTCACTCTCACTCTCAAAAGTGGCGCACTAGTGAGGATGAGGAGGATCATCTGCTAGGATACTATCTCAGTGTTATTTGGTTGTATTTTGGTTGAGCCATTGCTCTCTCTATCTCTGAGGAAGTTGTGGGGTTTTTCACCTTAGGGTTTTCCCCATGGAAACTCTGTGTCTCTTGTCTCTTATGCTTTTGATTCTTGTGATGCTTGTCATATTGTGATTGTCATGCATTGATATACTGTATATGTTATTCTCTCAGCAAAGATCCTAGAGTATAATGAATTAATGCTCAAAATTTAACACGTTAAGAAGTGTCCCCCATGCCAACACTTTCAATTCAAAAAGCGCTCACATCAAGCCCCTTTACATCTGTTTATTGCCGTCGGCCCCTTTTCTAAGTGGGGCATATATTTCATGCATTGTAAGTCTACCTCAGTGGGGGGGGCATGGTTACCTCATTGTAGCCATTGACTATTTTACTAAACGGGCCGAACCAATGCCTACGTACAATGAGGACATAAAAACCTATGCACTCTTCATGTTTAATCATGTCATTGCGTGATTCAGAGTCCCGCAACCCATCTTTACCGATCACGGATCCCATTTTCAAAACAAGATGGTAGATGAATTGAGCGCCAAACTAGTTTTCGTCATGAGAAATCAACCCCATACTACCCGTAGTCCAAATGGACAAGTAGAGGCCATCAATAAGGTCTTGAAAACCATGATTTAGCGCATGGTGGGTATGCATAAGTCAAACTAGAATAACATGCTCTTGTCTGCCCTATGGGCATACAAGACCTTCGTTAAGACTACCATCGGTTTCACACCTTTCTAACTAGTTTACGGATTGGAGGCAGTTCTACCGATAGAGTGCAAGATTCCATCACTGAAATTTGCAGTCGAACTTCTCTCGATCACCACCGCCGAGGAAGAACATTCCCTTCACTTGGAAAAACTCAATGAGACCCGCCGTGATGCTATTCTTGCCAACGAAGCGCATAATAAATGCATTAAAGCCCAGTATGATAATTCAATCAAACCTCGTATCTTCAACAGGGGGATTTGGTCCTCACATATGACCAAAAACATGATAAGCTAGGGGAAGGCAAGTTTGAGTCCATGTGGCATGGGCCCTACATCGTAAACCGTATCCTGGAGAAGGGAGCTTGCGAGCTTGAGGATTATGATGGAATATCTCTGGGGGACCCTCACAATGGGATCTACCTGAATAGTTACTATGCCTGAGTCTTTCACGCATTAGTATCTTGTATATATTGTACATGGTGTGTGTTTTGTGTGGTGTGACACTTTGCTTTAGTGTATTGTTGTAGAAATTTCTCCCTACGGATAGGTAGAAACTCTCTTAGGTTAAGGTAGACTTTAACTGACCCTAAACTAAGACAAAAAGATAACAAATGCTACCTTGAATTCCTAGATCTAAACAAATATCTCAAGATTATATTGCTGTAAGAAATGGAAGAGATCTAACTAACCTTCGATTCAATTGCTCGTCCTAATGGTCGCTCCAATCTCCAAGTCCTCGCGAATGAACCTGTCAGAATGAAACCAAGATACAAGCATATACGATTCTCTAGCAACTTGAAATATGAGTTAGGATCTAAATCTATAAAAGATACAAATCATATGATTGAAACAAGATCAACATACATGATTTGGGAAATAAGACAAGTTATGTTTTATTACCAGCTTGAAGTCACTTACAATGGTTGCTTGATGTCCAAGCCAACTCCTAGCTCCAAGTGCTTTCTCCTCTAGCTATCTCCACAAAGATTCAATATCATAGGTTTGATGTCTCCAAGAGTCCTCCCCTTTGCTCATGGAAGGCCTCTCTCTTATAGTGTGTAGTAGGGTTAACCAACAAGAGAGAAGGATGGATCTTGGGAGTGTTTAGTGGATCAGGATCACTAATCTGAGAAAGTGAGTTAGGATCGAATTAGGGATACCAATCCTCAAAAATCTCTCAAAAATCAAGATCCCACAAGCCATGGCAAAAAGGCTAAAAAATGAGTACAACGCCCTTTCAACTGAGCATAGTGCGGTAGTACCGCGTGGCAGAGAAGAAGCATAGCGTGGTAGTGGGGACTACCGCTCCCTTAAGGCTGAGCAAGGCACGGTAGTGTAGGTATATGAAGTCTCAGCTAGGTTGATTCTTGACAGGATAGGTTTGCTTTCAAGGATCATTCATCATTTTGCTCTTCTGGGTGTTTTAAGCAGTAGGGGGGAGTGTCGTCAACTATTTTTATGGTGAAGATGCGACACTGTGAAATATTGAGGTATAACATGTATTAGGATCTTGGTTTTACGCTTATATCATGTTCTACCTGCATGTTCATATGGAAACCTATTTTGGATTCACGGATGGCTCCAGCCAACATACCTGCAACCTCGCTTCGGCATCCTAGGTACTTTATTCCCCTACCGGCGAGCTCATTAGTTCGGGAGGGAGTTTTCTAGGGTACACAACCAACAACGTCACAGAGTATCACGTGGTTAACCATGTCTACGCCATCCGTGTTCCCACAAATTATTATTCTCCCACCTTAACCGTGTCTACGTCATCTGTGATCCCACGTTACTCCCTCTTTTCCAACGAGTACGTCTCTTGGAGAGGTCCTTTGAATCTGTTCAATACCTTCACATTTCAAGAGACATTAACACTGTTGCTGATTCCATGGACAATTTCATATTGGACTGGTATATTGCACATACATGAAACATTCATAAACATAAAAGTGGCACAACATGTACATAATTCATAAATAAACACAGAAGCAAGATCCCATAATCATCCATAAGAACACAATGTATAAATATTCCATAGAGGTTTTTATATATCATATCAAAATGTAGCACTGATACAAAAATTTGAAGCGTGTAAGCTTTCAGTAAATATCCCTGGATACAAAATCCGAAGCCTGTAGATTTCAGTACATATACATATACACAAGATTCTAGTCCCCATGACGATCATGATAGTAGATGATCACCCTCACTACTTTCCTAACCAGCGAACCGAAGCGCTCAGACACTCCAACTGTGTGGCGTTGATAACAATGAGGTAAGTCATGAATCATCGGCTCTTGGATATCCAGTGTCAAACATCGTAGGTTCTCCTCCACCTCATCCATCTCCTCGACAGCATCGTGCGTCGCAGCATCCACCTTCAGCACTGCCCCTCTCCGCGCAATCAGAGAGACACCAACTGGACATGATGGGCCCACATATGCATTAAACATATGTCAATCATCAGTACTACTCCAAAAACATATAAAAACATAAAATGAAAAAAACACAACAGAGTTGTCGTTCTTACCTATGTTGCCCCACTGCATTCCATTGGGGAGACCTAGGTCGGGATCCCCCTTGAATTCAGTACCATCATAAGGTTAGTCCTCAACCATGAGGAGTTGACCCCCCAACCACCTGAAGAAGGGTGTACCATAAGTAATCATGGGGCTACCGCCACCATGGCGGACCATCACCTCTGTCAAATGGAGCATGTCGGGATCCCCTAGATCTCGATCCTCTACCTCAACCTGCGGGCGCAGATGCGGCACCTGCTCCAGAAAGAATGAGACTATGAATGATCTTTAGTTGAATTGCTTCAGCGCACCACGTCGACACTTGGTGAGTTGATCTCACAAGTTTGCGAGGAGTCCCTTGCACCAGTTGAAGACCGTGGGAGCCATGCGCTCCTCAACATATAACATGTGGGATTTGCTCACCAAATGAGCATCCCTACTACCTGCCACCCTCACGATGGTGAACAAAACTGTGCGGAGAGCTCGATCTCTAACCTCCTTGATGGGAATATTCCCACCTACCATCTGGGTTCCATCAGTGCACCACTGGTCTATCAAGTCCTCCGTGGTTCGGTCACTCCCTCATGACCCTGATAAAGACACAGGACTCCCCCGTCGTGATAATCCTGTCAAGAAATAGATATCCTCGATATCTATCGTCAGTATGTGGACCCCAATCTGGAAGTGTTGCTGCAATGGATCCCAACACTGCATCAGATGCTCTAAGAGTGGCACTTGGGCTCTCATGCCCGGAACCTGAAAGAACTTCAGAAACCCACAGTTCCGCAGTGCGGCCATGCATTGTGGATCATTTGTTTCCTGAGCATCATCAATCTCATGCTCTCTTTCTTGCCATTCTACCACCATGGTGTCCACCCAAAACCTGTCCCAAGGAAATATAAATATCATTAGAAGCTTTCCAAACCATCCAATTCATTTATTTTTGGTTAGAATTTGAGTTTTCCAAACGGACTTGTGCCGACGCATCCCATCTTTGCAGACAGTGCGCCACCGATGCAAGCCTCTATGTTGGGATTTGCACTGATGAGCCCTTGGCACAGTTCCTGAAAGGGGAAACTACCCTAGTCTGAGGGTGCAATTTCCCTCCACAAAGCAAGCCCAAAACCCAAAAAATGGAAAGGAAATGAAATTATAAACCGTTGAAAATGAATAAGATAGGGATTTGGCCTACCTGATGCTGATGGCACTGAAAATGACGGATCAGAGCTACTGCAATCGGCAGTTGAAAATTGCACTCCAAAGGGTCACTTTCACCTCTCAATTTGGTAAAAGAAAAATAGTGACTATTTTTACTATTTTGCCCTATTTATATTGAAAAAGGTATATTCCCTTTTTTATTTTATTCGTTTATAGGTTATTTTACTATAGTTTGGATTATTTTTATATCTAATTACTCAACTAATCATTTTGACCTAGTCTTTGGAGTCCACAGGTGAAACGAAATGCTGTATTATAATCTTTGGTTGCGATCGTAGTCATCTCACACCCATTTCCAAGTGTGAACAACTCTTCAAGCGTTCTTTGTGTTATTATTTCACTCGTTAAAATTGAATATTAATGACACCGAGCTCACTCTTTGTTCCGTATCGTGCTCGTAAAACGATGATAATAAGTCACCGAGTTATATTTTATCGCTTTTTTGGGCTCGTTAAACTTCTACGAAAAAGGAACCCCTCGGAGTCCTCCTTTAAGCTCTTTTCAGGCTCCCTAAATATGAAAATATTTCCAAGCGAACTTGATGCGTTCACGCTTGTAAAAGTATTTGAATGATCATCTTTCTGGTGATAGTTTACCCATTTTTCGGACCAGGAGGCACTATTTATGAAAAAGGAGCACTCCAATCAATCATGGCTGGAAGAGTTCTCTCTCGCGGTGTTTTACCCTTTTTCGGGCGAAGAGACTAACTTTACGAATAAAGGAATTTTGGAGTCTTCTTTAGTTCTTTTCAGACTCTCTAAACATGAAACGACGCCGAGTTTACCTTCTTTGAACTCGTTAAAATATGACATAGAAGGGCCCGTTATGGGATGAACCCCTCCTATCCTAGGTTCGTAAAATATTTGGGATTGGACTCATCCATGGGATGAGCTATACCAAGCATCTATTACCCTCCTCAATCTCGTTAAAAAACAAAAGAGGTACTCGTCAATCATGATGGGGAATAGGGATGAGATTGTGTTCATCGTAGTTATTGCAGTACATAATCACTCTTGAACATGGCACTCAGTTGCATATGCATTCAGTACTTGGGAAATCCGTTTGTCTTCGAGTCCTCATAATTCCATGAGTCTTGTCACTCCCTTGGGTCATCTGAAGAATCCTTCCATCATCAGTTGCATTATGGGTTGGTACCATTCTTGTTGTTTCAATACTGCCAAGTCATGCCATGCCCATGTTCAAGAGATGTTCATTATTCATTATCTGCAGTCATTGTACCCTCTTTCATGTTGGTTTACCCTAATTCAGTCTTACACATCACTCTATTGTCCGATTCACTCCAAACATCTGTGATCGCGTTTCATGTCAATGATGGGGGATTCATCATGGCCCTCCTTCGACGGATTCATTCTTGTCAACTTCAACATATCATCCGAGGATTGAATCTAGAAACCAATCAAGTACCTTGGGACTGCATGCCTCAATGGCAGGTTAGCTCGCTTTCGACATGAGTTTACATCATTGAATATTGGTTGAAAGATCCTGTCGAGTGTTCGACCTCAACTCATTAATTCATGCTCGATGGTATGTATTGTGATACCTTGGGAATCATTGGCATCAATGGTGATTTCCCTCACGCTTGTTAACGGTATACATCAATGACCGGTAATCAAGTGGTTTCTACCATGTTCGACTCCAAGACATTGTAATCACATGGATAGATTTGTATCATTGCAGGTTCGGCTTGAAGACCCTAGATTCATTCACATTTCACCCAGGTTACAATGGAGATTGTTTAAGTCATATCACACGGATCCAATTTGTATTGGTCATGGCTATGTATATACGATTGTGTCCAGTAGCCATGATTGTGTTTAGTCAGTCTTTACTACCATGGATTTGCAATGTATTGGTCGGAAGCCATGTTGTGAATCATGTGAGACTTGTATCTCAGAGTCAGTTGTACTTACAGCAACACCTTCCAACCAACAAGACCTTGCCATCTATTTCACAAAGCATATCACCTGTCTCATTTTGTCATCTTCATGCTTTGGGGGGAATTCTGTTACACCTAAATCTCATCATCATGAATCTTGTGTCAACTTCATGCCTCAATCCCTGAAGTTTCCCTGACCAATAACACCTAGAGTAAGTTGTTAAACCTCGTGTCCACATTTTCTAGTGGCACTGGAGCAAATTGTCTTCCAGCAACAAGCGCCATATCATGCCTGGCGCAAAGTGTCATCTAGCAGCATGCGCTAGTGTATCAGGTTGCCCTTATTCAGCTTGTGCCACCCCCTTCCTGGCGCCAATTTCCTTCATGCAGGGTGTGCCAGGGTTGGTTAAATTGGATAAACAAGAGCTTCTAGCGACTTCTTGAAGCATGGTGAGGTGGAATTCTATCCCTAATTTCTAGGTGAGTTGTCATTTGGTTCCCTAACCTCAAGGGAGGATCCCTTAGACTTCTCCCATTTTTTCTCAACCTACTCTATCCACTTGGTATTATAAATATGAAGATCCTCTCCATTGGAAGAGGAGGAAGGTCTATAGCACTCTCATGCTGGTGGAATTGGATTAGGTAATCCTTGTTCATCCTTGGAGGCTTTGGTTTGGCTTGTTGGAAGGAAGGTTGTGACATTAAGGTATAGGTTGTAACGTTCTCTCTTATTGTACTCTCCTTTGTTATAGTTAATACAATATCTTCCCATATACTTTATTGTGTTGTTAATGTTTAGAGCTTACCTCCTTAACTGTTAGCTTAGATCAATCATATGTGATATATGCTTTTACTACTCGTTTGTGTCTACTTGTTCAACAGGGATTTGCAGCTGTAGATCTGAATATTCTGGAGCATTGGATCAAGCAAGGAGCTAAGGGAATTGCGAATATCAAATAAGAGACTTACTTGATACTTTACATTTCTATTGGTATAGGGAAGTTGTTATATTCAGTATCTATTTGTTCTAGATCCAGTTGGACTAGGGAGATATGGCCTTTAAGTCTGCTTAGGTAGATTGTCTGAAAACAACTTTGTTCAAGAAGAGTCCCAAGAGGGGACATTCCAAAATAACACTCAGAGAAATGAAGATAATGTTTCCCTTGTAATAAAAGGTAAGGGAGAATGGAAGAAAAAGGAGAAATACCTTAACAAGTTTCGGTGCTTTAACTGCAATAAGTATGGCCATTATGCTAGTCAATGTCCCAAGAGGAAGGGGAATGAAGAAAAAGAGGGAGCAACATCAACAGAAATAGGAGACTTTGCTACCCAATTTGAAAAGGAATTTTCTTTGGTTTCAGTAAAGACTAGTGTAGGAAGTTCAATAGATTTCCATGACATGTGGATAATTGATAGTGGATCAACTAACCATGTGATAAGGAAATATGGAGTTTTTCAGAGGACAGAAGAAATAGCCCCGGGACATTTTGTTGAAACAGACAGTGGAAGTCCTCCGGAAGAAATAAGAGGAGTTGGAATTGTGAGATTCCAACTAGGTTTTGAAGAGAATCTTGAAGTAGACAGGGTATTATTTGTTCGGGGTATGAAAGTCAACAGACTTTTTGTGTCATCATTGGAGGATGATGGGTATGGAATTTTTATCAAGAAGGGACATGTGTTTCTCTACCGGTTAGAGAACTCAGTTTATACCATAGTTATACTTGGGAATAGAAGAGACAAACTTTATTTTCCGCATGGAGAGGTGGAGGGCTATCCGAGTCAGAATATGAAAATGAGGCAAGTGCAAAGATGATACCTTTAGATGCTGAAAGTAACACTAGCAGAAGGCTCATCCAGCATAGAGAGAATGAGTAGGATCCAAAGTTTAAATTTTTCTTCCAACATCAGTTTTCAGAGCTAGTGGAAGTTCTTGACAGTGGTCAAGATGATAGTGTTGGGACCTCCCTCATTAAGAGGGAGTGTTGAAAAATGTAATGAGGGATGTAATTGTCACCATGTTTTTGTGTTTTCCATGGGGGGGACACAACATTGTGTTTCCTAGACTTGTTATGTTTTCAAAGTGACTTTTTAATAAAGTACTTCAGTATAATGTACTTTAAGTTGTCTCAAAATTGTTTAATGTATTATTAATTATGAGATGTAATTAATAAAGGAGCATTGAATATAAGACTTTAGACCAAAATCATCTTAACCATTGGATAAAAAGATAGTTAGGGTTTTTGAGTTATGGTTTTTGGAAATCAAAAGTATAAATACAAGTCTAAGTGAAAGAGAAAACACATAGTGAGAGAGAAGAGTCATTTCTGATTTTTATGAAAGCACAGTTCCCTAGAAAATAATTGGCACGGTTCCCAAGCAAATCAACAAAGTTGATACAGTCATTTGCTGGCACATAAATTGTACAGTACATATAGTCCATATAGTCCTTTTCTGGAACATTTTTCAAGACAATCCATACAGTTCTTTGTTGGAATAGTTTTCGAGGCAGATGTTGGCACAGTTTTCAAGGAAGTCTATACATTGTCCGTACAATAGTCTGAATTTTTTTTTGAGATAAGTTGGTTTTTAATTGCATTTATGATTTTGTTGAGAGGAAGATAAATTTATGAGTTGTGAGAAATATCATTTTTTCTCTCATTTAATAAAAGACATATCTCTGGGTTTTTCCCTGGGCATTGGCCCTGTTGTTGCAGCAACACCCCCCCAAAATTTTGTAGATATTGGGGCCCCTCCTATTTTCCTAGAAAGTCTGCTTAAAGAGTTAAGTCTCCTTTCGAGAGTTTTTGAACTTAGTTTTTTGTTTCAAATGAGAGATCTCTTCTCGAGTTAAAGTTTTCTTCTAAGTCAAAACTCAAAATTTTCTCCCGAAATGGCGGAAGAACTCGAGATTATCTCCCGAAACGGCGGAAGATCTTGGGATGTTCACCCGCAACTTTGGAAGAACTTGAAATTCTTTCCTGAAACAACGGAAACACTCGTCAAGTTTTGCCGCAACGGGTGCCTTCTTACCAAGTCCCTCGGCCATTCACTTTTTTGAAAAGACTTACCAAACCCATCCATCATTTTCGGAAGAACTCGTCAAGTCTTTCCGCAACGGCGAATCAACTCGAGAACTTGCACCATGAAACTTTTAGCTCATCTGTTCCAAAAGAACTCGTCAATCCTTTCCCCAAAAAAGTAGAACATCTTTCTATTATTTCCCGCAACAAGCGGATGCCGCGCTCGAACTCACAAAGTCCGCCCACGCTTCGAAAGAAACTCGCAAAGTCCGCCCGCAACAGCAGATGAGACTCACCTTTTCCCTCTAATTTTGACGGTTGCACATAAATGCCAAGTGGGTGGAAATGACCCCATCGTATGGGTGATTAACCCCGTTTTAATTTCGCCACCTACCCAATTAAATGCCCACACATACCAGGTTTGTATATAAGGGCGATGGGGGTTTTATTGTTCCCATTGGTAGTTTGTGATTTGGAGAACGCCGTTTGAAGCTGCGCGAATTGATTTGCTCCAGCTCAGCTCATTTTCTGCCGAGCCAACCCCATTTTCATAGTTGTTTCATTGCCAGGTAAGTATTTTCACCATTATTTTTGTCTTATCTTTGCGTCAAGATTTATCGGGTGGTTTTCGTTTTATTACATGGTCGGTGGGCACTCGTAGTAGACTATCCTTTAGACTTTACGACCATTGTAGCCCCATAGCATCCCCAATCTAGCTAGGCCAGCTTACCATTCACGATTTGGCCATTAGAAGTTTGCTTTCTGTCTGCTCAGCCATTTACTTATGCAGATAGTGCGGGTTCACTATAAGCCTACTACACCTGCATTTTTTGCTTACGCACCTAATCCTTTATTCCTCTATATTCCTTGAACCCTTCCCCTAAAACTGAAAGGACCAACCCAGGTAACGTGACCATCTCAAAAGGTCTGCCTATAATGAAGGGCATCCTATCTTCAAGGACAAGGAGGGAAACAAGTTTTTGTAATTCGTATGCCTACCTTTTTTCGGAAACTTTTCAAAAGTTCCAAACCCAGCATTACCTCCCTAGAGTGATTAAGTCTGACGGCTATAATACATTTTCTTGAATAATCTATGTTTTGTTTTCTTCCCCAGTATGCAGCCTTATAATTTATACCATACATTAGCATGCTAGTCCCTTCCTTCCTGTCTTGCTCTATTATTTTTCCGCCATATTTTACGTAATGGTTTACAATCTCATATTCTTTCACGTATGGTTGCTGATAGGGATAAGCCACGATGCCAAAAGGTAGCAGGAAGAAAGCTAAAATGGTGGAACCAGAGCCAGTAGAACCGAGGATTGAAACTCTCTTTCAGGACACAAAGTGCACCACGGGCATCCCTCCCAAGGTCCGGTGGGGAGATATTTACCGGATGATCAGGAACCAAGATATCCCAGACGTGCTCTTAGAAGAAGAACAAATCTACCTAAACATCAGGACATCTGGCATATCCAGGGCTTCTACTCGCCCTGAGCTATTCCCGTGCTCAGAAGTAATTGGGTGGATACTAGAACATGCCAATCCACAAACAAGAGTGTTGCAGGATAGCAAGGGAGAGGCATTGGCTTTGTTTCATCCAGCTTATATTGTGGTAGCCTACAAATTCTTGTGTCCCTAGTAGGCACTGAAGGATGAATGGTTGGGATAGATGAATAATTTTGAAATGGCTAAAAAGCTGTTAATCACAGGTAAGCAGCTAAGGAAGAGGGACAATGATGAGTATGACATTCAGAGCCTAAGACCTCCCTTTAGATTGATTTCCCTTATGTTAAGCATAATTTTCGGCATGCCTGATGGAACTGTGTATAGGATACAATGGGCCCCCATAATCCACTACATAGCATTTAAGGGAACTGTTTTTGATTGGGCTACTATCCTCTCAGATAGTTTGGCATCCACTATGGCCGCAGCTAAAGAAGGTTTGGCTCTAAAAAAGTCAGAGTTTTATATGCCTTCATACCTCATTGATTGCATCTTGGCAAAGCTCCCTTTCTCCAGGTTAGGTTGCTCATGGGATCAGTCCAACACCCCGATATACATTGCCTATAAAATTCTATGGGCTCAAAATTACAAGGCACACTATAAGCTCATTTGTTAAGAGTTCATTATGCCTCTGTATGAACAGATGTTCAATGAAGAGCCCAATTGCTTGTTAGAGAACACCATTGAAGTCATGGAAAATTACGGAGATTTCTACTTCTCGAAAGTAGGTACCTATATCAGAATGTTCGGAGGCACTAAGCCACCATACATCTTACCAAAATACGCCACTGATTATGTAGTCTTGAAAGAAGCAGTCAGGCAAGTTTTCCTTGATGGAATAGGAGGACTTTTTAATAAGCAGCATAAGGCCTCCTTCCCTCCTTTGCCTTTTTGTATAGGAGCCTATAAATTCTTAGGAGTTGCAGCAGCCGAAGAGTTCATTCAGGAGCTGGAAGCTTTTCACTTTGGTGAGGCAATCTTCCATAGAAATGATAGGCAGAGCAAGGTTGCGGAGCATTGCAAGGATTTGTATGCTCATTTTGAGTATGCCCATTACTATGATGTCGAAGAAGAAGTGTTCAGGGGAATAAATAATATGAATGAATTATAGATTTGTCGTCACAGCAGTGGGGCTAGCTCTAGCTCTACCACAGCCCGAGAAGCCAACCTCCAGAAAGAAAGGGAAGCGGTTGAGGCCCTAGTCCGTGAAGAACAAAGATTGAAAGAAGAAGAAGCAAGGTTGCACAGGGAAGCTGAAGAAGCAAGGTTGTGGCGGGAAGCAGAAGAAGCAAGACTGCAACAGGAAGCTCAAGAACAAGAGTAGAGGGAGGTAATTGAAAATCAGCAGCAGGCTGAAAAAGAGGAAAGAAGGCGTAAAGCTAAAGAAGAGAAAAAGGCTAAAGAAGAACTTAAGGCCAATGAAGATGCCCAGGCGGGTGGCTCTCGGGCACCCAATATATGGAAATAGACTCATCTCAGGTAGTGCAGACCCCACCTGCGGAGGCAGAAGTCCATATAAGAGACCTCCCGATCATCCCTTTCACCCCATCCGAAGATCATACGGTGTCCCGATGGGATAAATTTGTGTATTATAAGAAGAGGAAGGTTGTGGTCCTGAAGTCAGAAGAAAGGATAAAGAGACTTTTCCAGGAAGATATTGTCACCCGGCGAGAAACCACGGTTATGCAAAACACAAATAAGGCTACCATAGCCATGGCGTCCGCCACTGTGTCGGCAGCAAAAGCAACAGAAGATAATGTGATCGACATGGTCAGAGAGTTTGAGTCAACAAAGAGAAGAGCTCGCATGCTGCAACATACTGTGGCTAACGAGCAGGCTTATAGGGATCTTGTGGTGAACAAATATAATCGCCTGTTTGCTGATCACAATGAGTCGTCAGATAAGTATCGACATATGGAAGAAGAAAAGGAGTACCTATCAATCCAAATGATGATACTAGAAGCATAAAAGAATGATTCTGAAGCTAGATTTTTTCATCTGGAAGTAGATAGACATGCAATGGTTGAGAAGCTCGAGCAAGCAGAAAGTAGAGCGATGGATATGTCTCCCTTTCATGATCAATCCTGTGACATCTTAAGTCAAATGCATGCCACACAATAATTGATTACTGAGGAGGTGTGCAAGCTCAAGACCATGTTGGATAGGATGAAGGAAGTTAATATTGAAGCCATTAGGCTTAAAGGAAAGTACACTCGGGTGAAAGCAAACATTGTGAGTCAGATGGAGTGGAGAGAAGGAAAGATAGATTTCCCTAAGCATCTCCCGTTCAAATATGTGGACTGTTTTAAGGAGGATGTAGCCCTTATGGATTTTTGCAGGAATTGTGGCACCAAGCTAATAGCTAAGATCTAGGGAACGATGGGGAAGAGTAGTGGCCTGTATCAAAAGATTCTTGAAGTGCATGAAAAGTGCAAGATTGTTTTCCCTCAGACCTTGGATGATTTTCCAAGCAAAGAAAAATGCCTATCAGACTTGAAAGATGAACTGGGAATTCAAAAAGAGTATGTAAAGATATTGATGTGCTGGCCACCGATGATCTTCATCACTACATTTGGCCATCATCAGTACACAATCATATGCTCAAAGAGATCCACCAGGAAGCAATAGCATAAATTCAGGGTATTGAACCAGAGCTTGGTAAGCATGTGACTTCACAGAAGATCCTGCTCCCCTCACCAGCAAATGTGGTTGTAAGAGACACTGGTATATGGTTCAATTATATAGCAAAAGAAGAGAAGAAGGCAGCAGCAGCAGTAGTAGTCAGCACAGGCACATCATCCCCAGCAGAGGCACCACCCCAAGGATAAACGCGCTAGTCATAATGCGTTGTTTTATTTTTGGTCTACTTCTTTTTGTCCCTATGGTTAGAGCGTGAAGTCACAAGGACAGCTGTGCTTTTCTATTATGAGAAAGAACCCATGAATTGCTTTAATTTTGGAAAGTCTTTAAAAACAATTGTAAAAGGCCAGGTGGCAGCCCAAGAGGCATTTTGTAAACTTATAAATAGATGAATAGGGAATAGTGTAAAGGACTTCTGGTAAGGAAAAGGAATTTTCTAAACTTGTACGAACTATTTTGCACTTGCTCCAAGAAAATGAATTTTTCCTAATAAGAGCCTGGAGAGGACGTCTTTTGCCTAGAAATGTGTGTTGGATGCATGTTGATTCATTCTTGTGACATTCATATCTCACTGTGAGATTTTTCTTTACTATTCTGAATTATTTCTATGTATTGGGTGATCTTACTATTTTCTGTGCAATGATGTTTCTCCTAACATGAGTAATAGAATGCTTTCATATGGATTAAAAGCTATCTTTTATATCTTTAATCTCTTGTTGTAGATGTATCTTTATGATTTAATGGCTATCTATTGATCTTTAGATGCTTCTTGCAACACATTACTCATATTTACAGTTTTGCTCCTTGCAAGGATAGATTAGATTTATTTCAGTCTTAGATACAGATTTGCTTCAAGTTCTGCATTTAGATTAAATTAGCTTAGGCACTTGCACATCATCTTAACAATAAAATCAAAAAAGAACGGTGGATCGGGCCATAACCGGTGTAAAAGAAGCAAATCTCCAAATCTAACGGTAGCCGGAACCGCTAACCAGACGGATTCCCCACACCAAATGGTGGACAATCTAATTGGGATAGTTTACTGGGGAGAATCCCTTTCTGCTTGATGTTGCGATCTTTGGGGCATCAACAGGTCCTAAACACATGTGTTCACATTCTGCAGTGATTGTGTGATTGTTTCATTGAGTATTTTTTGGCCAATTTATTTCTGACTTTAAATTACTCAGAGCAACATTAAATCATTTGTGAAGCAAAGTGTTTGAAGAAATTTATGAATGAGTTGTTAGTACATTTCTTTAAAATTTTACATATTTCCTCTTGAGTTACGTTTTTCTTCCGTGATCTTTAAAATATTTTTATTTTGTTTATTTATTTGTTTTTATTTTGAAAGATTGGTCACTTTTTTGAATTTAGATTTGATATGCCATGGCATAAGGATCATGACTTTTAGAAGGGGGCATAGCTCACATTCATCATTTAATTCCATTCCCTTATAGTACTTTGACTCTTTTGACTTTGATTTAGGCACCATACATAGGAATAATATGTAGATACCTTAGAACATGACACATAAGTAGTTAATTGTGAAAGGGGTCATGATGCAAATGAGTGAAGTGAGAATTAAAAACAACTAGGTTGTTTCAGAGTTTGGATTGTTCTTCATCTAAATTAGACATGAAAACATATAATAGACTTTGTTCTCATGTAGAGATTTTTATATAATCATTGGTTACCATTTTACTGATGCATAGTACAAGTTCTTGAGTGTTTCTCTTTAGACTCTAAATCTTGGTCAATTGTTCCATTGTTTTAGATTTAGGTAGAAAGACATTCTCTATATGAAATGTTGGTAGGTGACATTCTTGCACTATTCATGTTGATTTTTCTAAGTATTGGTTGCAGTCCTTTGATAGATCATAGGTTTCCTCTTTTAGGTTTGTTGGAAATAGTGTTGTCATTGATGTTAAAGACAATGGTAGATTGCATATATCCAAGATGAATATTGTTTGAGCATTGGTTGTCATTGATGTCAACTAAAGATGATGTCAAGTGTTTTATTTTCATCTAATGTCAAAGAGGATGTCTATTGATTCATTTTGAGTAATTGATATCAATTGAAGTCAAAGTGGAGACAGTATTCTTGCAGAAGTATGAAGAAGTATATGGAAGCCACTTTGAAGTATTTTATGTGAAGGATGAAGAAGAAAATGGATATCATAAGGTGAAATATATGAATGTAACTTTAAAGTATATTGAGAAGTGCATTCAGTTTGAAGATGTGTGTCAAAGATACATCATACAAGATGAGTTTGAAGAAGTACATAAGGAATATATATCATGAAGAGCAGAAGTAATGTATCCTGCAACATGTGGTGATTGCGCATATATCAAGTCCATCGAGTCATACTCTTTCATGGTAGCAGTCAAAAGAGTTGGTTGGACAATGGTACATGTATTCATGCATCCAAGGAAATTGGTTGAGCTAATGGTACAAGTGCGCAAGTCTGTTGAAGGAATCCTTTGGAGTGCGCAAGCAAGCCTAAGCATTGCTTGGTTAATGGTTGGAAGTGCACAAGTCGTTAATGGCTGGACATTTCTGAAAGCACACAACTTAGCTAATCAGATGATACTTTTAGAAATTGGAACGTGCACAAGTTCCTAGAAGGGTACAATGGTTGAATACCATCTATGTAAAAATTCCACAGTCGATGGTATAGAAGATGTGCAAGTCCCACAAATGATGACAAGGAAAAGTTCAAAGACCCACTTGGAAGAAGTTTGAGTATGCGCAGATCCCGCAAAGTATTAATATCGCATGGGCATATTTCCCACAAGGGATGGCACAGCATAGGTCATATACACATCAAGATGAAGTATAAGATTGCACACATACCTTAAGGCAATGGTATATCAAGAGCACAATAGAACACCACCAAGGTGTAAAGTACCACTGAGTTGTGGACCATGAGGCACAAGACACATATCAGATGACACATCAATAGCATATATGATGACGCGTGGCATATGCATAATCCACGAAGTATGGAAGAATGGATGCTATGACCAAATTGTGGACATGCAATCTATGCAGGACCTGTATAAATAGAGATGCAAGTTGGATATTTGAAGTAATCATGATGGCGAGAGCATAAGAGCTTCAAGTCTAAGTTTTAGTTTGATTTTCGGTGCATCAAGGGGCTCGTGGAAAAAACATATGATCTAGCAAAGAGCTGAATGCGCACATGCAGCATAATGAAGTTTCGATGGTGCGTAAAGTTATGTTGTAGATCTGTGACGGATGCTCAAATACTAAAAGGAAAAAATATTGAAGTATGAGCAAGTGCTTGATGTTTCGAAGGACAATATTACAATCAGAGCGTCGATAGTCACAGATGTTGTAGAGACAGAAGTGCAGAGACATAACCAAACTTTATCATTCAATGTGTAGATGTCTAGCTAATGCATATGAGTATAAGTGAAAGAGTGTCAAGCTGAAAACTCCATCTGATGTGCAACGACAGTACAACAGCAGAATCTGATAAGCGCATCATGATGCAAATGATTTGAGACAAGTGCGTTAAATAGAATGGACCAATTATTTGTTAAGTTTAGCCTAAATTCACAAGCAAGATCACTGAAGGAAACACAATCACAAGATTGACAAAGATTTACCCTGGGAAACCCTCATGGGGTAGAAAACCCAGCAAATCTTTCCTCAATATAGATAATCAACCAATACAAGATGTAGTACCCAAACAAGAGCTCCTTCTCCTCCTAAGCAGACCTCTCTCTCTCCTATGCGCCAATCACAAGTGAGTGAATGAATGAGATAAATGAGGAACACGCCTCCTCTATTCATACTCATGTTCTAACTGACTTTTCACCCTAATGGGGCCGACCTCTCCTAAGAGAGTCTAATAACCCCTAAACAGTTAACTCAGGGTCGACCTCACATGGGAGATCTAATAACCCTAGTTACCACACTCTCTCGGAGGAATAAACATCTTCGGATATACAATAAGGTCACTACGGAGGAATGTACCATCTCCGGAATAATAAAATACAAATATAATATTCTTAGAAGTTACAATATTTCAACACTCCCCCTTAACGAGAAGGATATTATAACAACGTCTACAGGAGCAAGGAGTCATCAACTATATGATACATGATACATCTATAAATCATTGGAAGCTTTCTTCATACATCATCAGTAACTCAAAAAGTTTACTGGAACATCTTCAAGATCTTCAATACTGGAACATCAACATCTTCAGTATTGAGTCTTCATCTTCTGCAACACTTGAACAGCTACAGCAACAGCATCAACATCTGGATCTTCTCAATCAACAACATCTCGATCATCTCGATCAAC
Organism: Larix kaempferi; assembly: GCA_027924585.1. Lineage (NCBI taxonomy): Eukaryota > Viridiplantae > Streptophyta > Pinopsida > Pinales > Pinaceae > Larix > Larix kaempferi. The sequence continues at coordinate 1,080,734 of BSBM01000800.1, read as the reverse complement.
AACATCTGGATCATCTTGATCGACAACATCTGGATCATCACGATCAACGACATATGGATCATCTTGATCGACAACATCTAGATAATCTCAATCAACAGCATCTAGATCATCTCGATCAACAACATCTAGATCATCTCGATCGACAGCATCTAGATCATCTCGATCGACAGCATCTAGATCATCTCTATTGACAGTATCATCATAGCAGCATAATCTGCAATACACATGATCCAATTCCAGGATGATCAATCCTGATCAATTTTAGACAAGTCTCATATGTCTATGGACGATGCAATCCAAATCTATTTCCAGGATGATCAATCCTTATCAATTTTAGACAAGTCTCATGTCTATGGATGATGCAATCCAGATCTACTTCCAGGATGATCAATCCTTATCAATTTTAGACAAGTCTCATGTCTATGGACAATGCAATCCAAATCTACTTCCAGGATTATCAATCCTTATCAATTTTAGACAAGTCTCATGTCTATGGACGATGCAATCCGTGATCCTTTTAAAACAAGTCTCATGTCTAGGGACGATACAATCTGTGATCCTTTTAAGACAAGTCTCATGTCTAGGGATGATACAATCCGTGATCCTTTTAAGACAAGTCTCATGTCTAGGGACAATACAATCCATGATCCTTTTAAGACAAGTCTCATGTCTAGGGATGATACAATACCATCACGTACATTTTGAACCAAATGTCTAGGGACGATGTAGTCCTATCACGTACATTTTGAACCAAATTTTCAGGTACGATGTAGTCCTATCACGTACATTTTGAACCAAATGTCCAGGAACGATGCAGTCCTCTCACGTACATTTTGAACCAAATGTTCATGGATGATGCAGTCCTATCACGTACATTTTGAAACAAATGTCCATGGGCGATGCAGTCCTATCACATACATTTTGAACCAAATGTCCAGGGATGATGCAGTCCTATCACGTACATTTTGAACCAAATGTTCAGGGACGATGCAGTCCTATCATCAATTCTCGGAGACATATGTCTACGGATCAATTCAGGGACCGAAGTCCGGGGATGATACAATCTTCTCATCATCTTAGACCAATTCTAAGGACCACTCATCGACCTCATCGTCAGTATCACCAATACAGGTATCCACATCATCGACCTCACTATCGATGGAGGCAATCTCATCATCAGCGACCACATCATTCCCCCTTTCGAGGAGGGTCCTTCTGAACTACACCAAGCTTGTCTCGGAAATACTCAAACTTTACTCGAGACAGAGGTCTGTAACTTGTTCGTCAGTGCTTACATACTCGAGCTTGATAGCTCCTTTTTTCACCATATCCTGTATATAGAAATATCGGATCTCTATGTGCTTTGACTTATCATGGAACACTAGATTCTCTGTCATCTTGATACAACTCTGGTTGTCACGCAGGATCACAGTGGGATCCATCTCTAAGTCAAACAATCATGATAACAATTTCCAAATCCATATTGCTTCACAACTAGTAGAGCAAGCAGCTATATATTCCGCTTTAGCTGTACTGAGAGCCACACTAGACTGCTTCCTGCTAAACCATGAGATCATGGCAGATCCCAGACAATAACATCCACCCGATGTGCTCTTTCTGTCTGATACACTTCCAACCCAATCAACATCTGTGTAGCCATACAATCCAAAGTCATGATATCCAAGATAATATAGACCAAAGTCTATCGTACCCTTCAGGTACCTCATCACAGGCTTTGCAGCTATGAAGTGAACCCGTCTAGGTTCCACTAGATACTGACTCAAGGTGTTCACAGCAAAGCATATATCAGGCTTGGTGTTCGTCAGATACATTAATGACCCAATAATCTGTCTGTATAGAGTTACATCCACTAACTCTGATGAGTCATCCGCTAACAGCTTTAAATTGGAATCCATGGGAGTGGCCATGGCTTTACATTCCAACATATCAAATCTCTTCAAGATTTCCACAGCATACTTTTCCTGGTTGAGAAAGATTCCTTCTGATCCTTGCCATACTTCTAGTCCTAGGAATTAATGCATCAAACCGAGATCTTTCTACTCAAACTCTGCAGATAGTTTCTTCTTGCACTCGATAATCTGTTTCTCATTCCCAGTCAGAAATAGATCATCCACATACAACAACAATATGCCAGGTTCATCATCCATAACTTTGAGATAAAGATTAGGATTAGCTTTACTCTTGGTAAAGCCCAAGCTTGTTAAGAAACTGCCAATTCTTCCATACTAAGCTCTGGAAGCTTGCTTTAACCCATACAAAGCTTTCTTCAGTTTGCATACATGGGTTCTTCTATCTTCAACTTCAAATCCTTGAGGTTGTTCTATGTACACTTCTTCCTCAATTACACCATTCAGGAAAGTTGTCTTTACATCCATCTAATGTAATTTCCACTTTATCATGGATGCAAGTGCCATAATGGTTCTAATAGAGGTGTACCTTGCAACTGGTGCAAATGTATCTTCATAGTCAATTCCCTCTTTCTGAGAGAACCCTTTGGCCACAAATATTGCCTTATATTTTTCAATGCTACCATCTGCAGCATGCTTTATTTTGTAAATCCATTTGGAGGATACCACACTTTTGTCCTTTGTTTTAGGCACTATATCCCAAACATCATTCTTCATTATTGACTGGTACTCCTCCGTCATTGCCTCCACCCACTCTTTCTTATGAGATGCCTCTTCATAACTAGTGAATTCTTGATCTACAAGATCACACATCAAATCCATATAGCTGGAGAATGACTTTGGTTTCTTGCTCACTCTGGTGGAGCCTTCAGGAGCTCCATACTTTTCTGCTCCTAGTATAATGTCTCTTTCCCATGCTGGCTTTCTCTTTCTTGATATGTTTGAGATGGGGGGTTCTTGTGGTTCTATTATGTCATGGTCTTCAGGTGTTACATCTTCAAGGGTGGGTACAGCTTCTGTAATTCTGGAAGGTGCATCTTCCTCATATAATTCTTCATACTGGCACTTCCTTGATCTTTTGAGAGCTGCCTCTTCATCAAATGTCACATCCCTACTTATTTCCATATGATGGAATCCTGGGATGTAAATTCTGAATGCTTTGGATGTTTCACAATATCCAACAAATATTCCCTTCTTCCCAAAAGGATCTAGCTTGGTTCTCTTTTCTTTTGGAATGTGAATGTATACTAGGCATCCAAATATCTTGAGGTGGCTTACCTCAGGCTTCTTTCTTATCAACACTTATTCATGGGTCTTGAAATCAAGAGCACTATGAGATAGTCTATTCTGTACATAGACTGTTGTCCTGGCTGCTTCAGCCCATAGATACATAGGTAGGTCTTGATCATGTATCATTGTCTTCACAACTTCCATGATGGTTCTATTCCTTCTCTCCGTAACACCATTTTGTTGAGAATTGTAGAGTTAGCTCCCTTTTGATTCTAGCTTCTTTACAGAATACTTCAAAATCCTTTAAAGTATATTCTCCACCATTATCTGTCCTGAGTATCTTGATCTTCTTTTCTGAATGATTTTCTATCAAGGCTTTGAATTCCTTGAACTTTCCAAAGACTTCATCTTTTCCCTTCAGGAAATATATCCAAGTCTTTCTTGAGTAGTCATCAATGAATGTAAGGTAGTATTCATATACCCTCAAGGATGTGGATGGCATTGGTCCACATACATCTGAATTAATTAATTCTAATGTACTCTTAGTCTTTGTTTCACTCTTTGGAAATGGGTTCTTGATATTCTTCCCTTTTGCACATCCTTTGCATGTGCCATCATGATCAATCTTTAAGTTTGGTAGTCCTATGACTATCTTGCTCACATGAGGTAGTGCTTTGTAGTTAATGTGAGAAATCCTTCTATGCCATAGCTCACTTGGGCTAGTTGATTCATGAACAAGGGAAACTTCTGGATGGCCCTTGAGTTTGTATAGACCTCCTTCCTCTTCACCAGTAACAATTGCATCCTCAATTGATTTTCCTTTGGGCCACATGAGTACTTGCCCATCTATGAATGCAACCCTATAACCTTTCTTATCTAAGACTAAGATAGAAAGTAAGTTCTTCTTCAAACCAGGTACATATAAGATTACCTTCATCTTCAATGGAGTTCTAGAATCAAGTTTGTAGTTTGCTTCACCAATTCCTTTGATGGGATATTGATAGTCATCTCCTAGAGATACCTTTTGTGGAGATGTCTTCTCTTCAAGTTTTGAAATAGTCTTCTTTTGTCCTATCATGTGCTTTGAAGAACCACTATCAATGAGCCATGTATCTTCTCCAGGTGTTACTGACCCAGAGAGAGCATAGAATAGAACATACTCTTCTACATCTTCTTCTTCTACTTTAGCTCTTTTCTTTCGAGGATTTTATTCCTCTTCTTCTTCTGTGAAGTACAATTTCTAGTAAAGTGTCCTAGTTTGAGACATTTGTAACATTGAACTATGGAGAGGTCTCTTTCTGAGCTTGCTCTTCCTCTCCTTTTAAACCTATGAGGAGGTTGAGACTCCTTGTGGTCATTCTTCTTGGAGTTGAAGTGAATCCTTCTTCTTTTGGTGTGAGTAGCCAAAGCTTGGTCATCCTACTGAGAAGGGATTCTCTATTGGATACGCTAGACTCTTCTTGAATACAATCCTACCATACCACATAAAACTTCATACTTTCTTTTTTGGCACACATAGTTTGGATGAATGACTCCCAAGGTCTAGTGAGACCATTTAGAGCAGTCATGACTAGTTCATCTTCATCAAGGGTATCTCCAATGGCATCTAGTTGTTCCTTGAACTGAGAAACCCTTGAGAAATAGTCTTGAATAGATTCTCCTTTATTCATCTTGGTGCTCTTCAATTGAGCTCTCAGGTTCATCTTCCTATTGATGTTCTTTCCCTCATACATTCTAGAAAGAGCATCATACATTTCCTTTGGGGTATTCTTGGATGCCACTTGGGGAATCAAGTGGTCTTTGATAGAATCAACAATGATTCTATTTTCCCTAATCAAGTCCTTCCTATGCTTCTCCTTGGCTTCATCTTCTTCAGGTTCTGCAACCTCATCCTTGATATATTGGACAAGATCATTCTCTTCAAGAATGAGACCAATTATGTATTTCCATGCTCGAAAATTCTCTATACCCTCTAGCTTGTCTTCAAGCTTAGTGCTTGGAGCCATCTTATCCAGGGGACCACAGAAATTGAAGTTTCTCAAGAGATAGAATAACACTTACCAGGAGATGTGCTTGATTGAATTGAGATTACTGGTGTGTTCTTCTTCTGAAAACTTCAACTTTTCACCTTCTGGATCTGCAACAGAATTTCTGGTTTTCTGGTCTTCACTTTTCTGGTTTACTGGTGCACAGGTTCACAACTTTTTTGGTTTACTAGTGCACAGGTGCACACTTTTTCTGGTTTACTGGTTTTCTGGTCCAAACCCTAGACTAGGGTTTGACTTTACCGAAGTTCTACCCACTCAAAAAATTCGATCTAGGGCTCAAAAGTTTTATTTTGAGGAGGGTTATCTAGCCATGCAATCATAATCCAAAAATTCTAACTTTTTACAGAAACCCTAATTTTCACCAAAGGAGGAGAGAGAGGTATTTTCACCTTGTGAAAGATGTCCTATTTAGGCTAGCTCTGATACCATGTTAATTTTAGCCTAAATTCACAAGCAAGATCACTGAAAGAAACACAATCATAAGATAGACAAAGATTTACCCTGGGAAACCCTCATGGGGTAGAAAACCCAGCAAAGCTTTCCTCAATATAGATAATCAACCAATACAAGATGTAGTACCCAAATAAGAGCTCCTTCTCCTCCTAAGCAGACCTATCTCTCTCCTATGCGTCAATCACAAGTGAGTGAATGAATGAAATAAATGAGGAACACACCTCCTCTATTTATACTATTGTTCTAACTGAATTTTCACCCTAATGGGGCTGACCTCTTCTAAGAGAGTCTAATAACCCCTAAACAGTTAACTCAGGGCCAACCTCGCATGGGAGATCTAATAAGCCTAGTTACCACACTCTCTCGAAGGAATAAACATCTCCGGATATACAATAAGGTCACTATGGAGGAATGTACCATCTCCAGAATAATAAAATACAAATATAATATTCTTAGAAGCTACAATATTTCAACATTATTTGATGCATGCATTAGAGAAAATTTGGAGTCTAAAATGGGCCTCATATGAATACAAGCCACCTCATAGGAAAAAGAGCCATTGAATTCAAGAATCAATAGAATTTTAAGAAAACATTCAACCATAATGGTTGACATGGCATATTTTTCATTAAAAAAACTACTTTTTTTAGTTCGTATTTTCAGCATATCTCCCTATTGTTTTACTCAAAGTTCGAGCAGGACCACTCGTTGGATGCATAATTAAGAAACACAATTTTATGATTTATTTCTCATTTTTCGTGGGGTGGGGTACCTCAAAAGTATGAAGTGTGGGTACTCGTTGGATGCGGAATTTAATTATGCATCCAACGAGTGGTCCCGCTCGAAATTTGAGTAAAACGAAGGGGATATATGTTGAAACTACAAAGATAAAAATGTAGTTTTTTTTCTCTTTTCCTCCAAAATTCATAAATATTATTTCATTATTTTAACTATTATTTTATTATTTTCCTTAGGAGGCCCATTTTAGACCTCAAATTCTCTCTAATGAGGACGTCGCAGATTATCTTAGAGACTGCAGCACTTAATCAGAATGTACACATAAATAAGTGCGTAGTTCCATTTGTTACTAGTGCTTCATTTCAAAACAACAAACTATCAATTGAAAGTACAGCAACAATTGATCATTGCAGTCACACAAAGTAGAACGTTGAGATATATGAGATGTCGACTGTAGTATTAGCGATCAAATAGTACATGAAGTAAGTCATCAGCAAAAGTGTAATTTGAGACTCAATGAGAAGTCAAGTAATGTATGCAGTGCGATGACATATTATTGACTGCATACAAAGGTAGCACACAACAGAATTTTTATCAGAAGATCAAAAGAGTGCACAGAGTTGAAAGTTCAGTAAGACAACAACACACATTGGACATCGAGTCGATCGGATAGAGCAAGGAGACAGGGAGTTGAAGCTTCCTTTCAGGTTGGTTCCTATAAAACAAAGAAGACATGGGTTCAGTTCCTCCTTCCAGTTGGTGCTGGAGAAAAAATAGGGAGTAGAAGCTTCCTTCAGGTAAATTCCTGTAAAACTAGGGTGTTGGTGCCTCCTTCCATTTTGTGTTGATAAACATGGGAAGTTGGTTCTTCCTTGAATGTATTCTTTCTCATTATAAAGAAGCGTTCTGTGGTTTTCTCCCGTTTGGGTTTCCACGTAAAAATACTATGTGTTTTGTGTTGTTCATGTTGGTGCATATGTGTGTAAATGTTTATTTACTGATGCATAACTGAAGATTAAGATTAAGTAAAGGATAATATGTTAAAGAAGATAAAAAATGCCAATAACTGCACTAATATTGATTCACCCCCCCTCTCAATATTAAATCGATTCCAATAATTGGTATCGGATCAAGTGTCTTCAGTAACATATTAACATCTGTAAGATAGATCATTGAGCAGAAATGGAGAAGCAGGAAGGCCTTTCTATGAACAGAGCACCAAGGTCTGACAACACCAATTACATTTTTTGGAAGGTATGTATGGAAGTTTATTTGCAATCATTAGAAGCATATGTTTGGAAATCTATCATCAACGGTTATAGTGTACCAGCAGTAGTACCAGTCAATCCAGCAGAAAGGAGACTCTATGAAAGCAATGTTAGAGCCATAAATGCTCTGCTATGTGGTTTGACAGTGACGAATTCACCAAGGTTATGCATTGCACATCAACCAAGGAAGTTTGGGACAAACTCAGAGGTATATATGAAGGATACGACAAGGGAAAGAAAGCAAAGCTGCAAAACTACTCTGGGAATTTTGAATCTCTAAGAATGAAAGATGAAGAGATCATTGCATCTTACTTCTTAAGAGTGGATGATATTGTTAATGCTATCAAAAGTCTTGGGGTCACTCTGGATGAAGAGTCAGTTGTACAGAAGATATTGAGAACTTTGCCTCAAAGATTCGATGCGAAGGTATTTGTGTTTTAGGATCGATCTAATCTTGAAGACCTAACAAAGGATGAGCTTCAGGGGATTCTCACTGCATATGAGATGAGAATTGAGAAAGAGACTCCCATCAGAAAGGAATTTTCCTTTAAATCCGCAGAAAAGGCCAAGCATGATCATGACAAAGACTATTGTGATGAATCAGATGAATAAGAATCAAACTTTGTCAAGAAGCTGAAAAGAGGACGAGGTAAGTACAAGAACAAGTTTCTCTTTAAATGTTTCAGATGTGGAGGAGCAAGTCATTATGCCTCAAAGTTCCCTTTCAAAGAGAGTGGAGATAGCAACATTGATGAAGAATCTAGCTCATACGATCAAAAGACTACGTGCTTACAACACAAACCTGAGAACAAAAGTAGGATTCCAAAATAGAGGAAGAGTTTGTACACTGAATAAGGAAGCAATGTGTATGAAGGAAGTGACTGCAACAAAGAACCTAAGGAATTACTCTTCATGTCCCATGTAGTGGAGCAAAGAAAATATGAAAGAAAGAAGATCAATTCGAACAACACTCCCATTGTGCAAAGCAAGCCCGGATCACTAGACAAGTATTTCTTCAGTTGATCATTCAAAACACCTCCAAAGCCAGTCACACCTCCAAAACCTGTTGAAGAGGTCAAGACTGACAGTCAATTCAATGATGAAGATGCTGCAGAAATTGACTGGGAAGGTGAACTGATAAGTTCCTTGGACGAGTTAAAGAAGTCTAAGAAGAAGAATAAGCTATTGCAGGAACAACTGCCAAAGTATGAAGAACAAGACAGACCATGTCAAGAATTTGTTGACGCGTATATTTGTGAAAGAATAACCAGTTACGAGATTCAACTAAGTTGCACACAAGAAAAGGTTCTAGTACCTGAGAAGATAAATTTGTATTTAGAACTTCACTAGAGGAATTGGACTAGGAAATCAGAAAGATGACTAATCAACTTGAGAAAAAGGATAAGGAGATATCTTGTCTAGAAGACAAGATTATTGAGATAAAGGGAAAGAGACAAGTTCGTGTTAATTCCATCTACGCACAATCAGGATGTGACAAGAGAGAATATGAAAATGAAGTGCATAACAAGTCAAAAGACAGCACGTCAATGCTGAACAGGATTATGAAATATCAAATACCACCAGAAGACAAAACGGGTATGGGTTATGAAAAGATACCTAAGAAGATTTGTGACAGAAAACATTGCTTAAGTCAGGATAAGACTTCCAGGTATGATGGTTCCTTCCGCTATAATTCTTTTCGATATACTAATTAAATAATGATAAATAGGGTAAAGTGCGCAAGATGCAATTGTTTTGGCCATATTGCAAAATATTGTCAAACTGTGAGATGTTATCCATGCGACTGTTTTGGACACAAAGCTATGCACTATCGAAGTGCAATAAAATGTCTGGATGAAGAGTTGTTGTGCAATGGCTATTACACTCAAATAGAATTCAGTAGAAAATATCCAAAGCAGAATCAAAACAGAAGTGCACACAACAAGGCTTGGGTAAGGAAATCTCCTTAGAAGTGCATTCAAGATGCAGACAATCCAGGTGCAACAAGTAATTTCCGCCTATCTAGTTAGTCCCATAAGGACTATGGGAGACCCTTGAGTTCAACATGATGCATCTTAAGTAATTCAAGGGGATGTTAGTTAAGTGTGTGGTTGAGAATGTGTGATGTTAGTCAGAATGTGTGGTTAGAAGTGTCTGAAGTTAGAATGTGTTCGTTATGTTTGCGCATAATTGTATGTTTAGTCGATTATGTCGCAGAAAGGAAAAATTGCATGCATACATTAAGTGGTTATAGATTTAAACTGCATATGATATATTACAGAACAAAGAAGCATCACATTGAGTTCAGTGGTACAAATACATGCAGAAAATATTGACATGAAGAATCAAACACTGCTGAAAAGATATGATACTGCACAAAATGAATCTTTTCATTATAATCAAATTGGGCATGATTACAAAAATTGAATGAGTTAAGACCCAATGCCGAGGCCAAGAATGGAATATACAAGAAGGATAATAGAAGAGGAAAATTTGAGAAAATGTCGAAGCATTATACAGTCACAGTTTGAGGTCGAGTTCATATTATGGAATGTTCACAAGACATACCTCCAAATCCAACGAAACCAAGGTTGTGCCTTCAGAAGCAGGCTGCATAGGTAGAAGTTGCATAGTATCATACGACGATGATTCAACATGTTGAGGCCAAAGATGAGATAACTCATCTAGAATCTGTTGTTGTTGATGCTCCATATTATCAACCCGGCGATTCAGAAGAATCAAGTGCTCAAAATTCCTACAGTTCACTTGAGATTGAGAGTATTGATGAAGAATTTGGTTTTCCTGCACTTGTTGTTGCCAGGAACCCATGTCAATTCTCAAGCGCGAAAACTAAACCTGCCGAGTCTGAACTGCAAGCCGCACATTCTCAAGGGAATTGTTTACTCTGTGATAAAATGAGGCCATTGGAAGGAAAAGGAAGAACCAAATGAAGGATCAAAGAGCAAATGAAAGACACAAATGTGATACAGAAATGTAAGGATGCAAGAAGAAATGAACTAGGCATTGTTCATAGAGATATTATAGAATTCATTGAAGAGTGTTCACCCGCATGCAATTAGTTAATGAGATAGGCATTCAATGTCGCACAAATTGAAAAGGGTGGTGGAGTCGCCAAAATTAAATGTTGAACTTAATGATTCTTTGGAAACATTACAAAAAGGTGGAAATTCAATTCATTGCACCATACAATGAAGAATGTTTCCTCAAAAGGTTCGAGTATGGAAGCGGCATGTTATTGTTTCCACACGAACTAAGTGTCATTTCCTCTTTTATGCCGATTTGGCCGATGAACGAAAAATGTGCCATATATTTGGTTGTCTTGGAAAAATATGCGACAACATTAAATGCGACAAGGCCCTATGATAGTGCAGTAAATACAACAAGTGAAGTAATCGGGTGCATGAAATGTAATGAAAAATTAGTAAAGGACTAACTTAGGCATTGCACGGTTGCAAGCAATGGTGACAACATGGATCATTGTGCAAGGAATGTTGAAGTATTGTGACAGGAACATGATATAAAGGTAAAGGAGCAATGTGACATATTTATTAGAAATACAATCAAAGATAATTATGAAAATATATGAATATCAAAAAATTTCAAAGAAACGTAGCATGAAGATAGGGGGACTCATCCTTGAAAACAGTCATGATAAGGCTAGCATAGCACAAACAAAAGAGTATACATAGTGAAAAATAATGGCACCTCTTTTCCATTGATGTCAAAGGGGGGGGAATGCATGAAGCTAACATGTAAAGGCTAAGACATGAAAATATGCATGAAGTCATAAGGATAGAACGAAAGGAGAGATGAATGAAGATGAGGCATGGAATGAAGTTGGACACAGAAGTGATGCATGAAGTTAGCAGGTCAGCATGAAAGGGGGATAATTGCAGATAGAAAAAGAAGTAGCATGAAGTTCCAACAAACGTGAAAGAGCATGAAGATGTTTGAACAAATTATTTGAGTAGAAGTAGCAAGAAGCAACATGGTTCACGTAGAGATAATAGAAGTAATAACAACAGATAACACTGTATCCAAAATCCCAAAGAACTCAAGGGGATCATATACACAGGGGGAGCATTGCGACCAAGTATAGATGAAGCATATAGTTCAAAGAAGATCAAGCATAGCTTCATAAGGTGTTGGCATCAATTCCAAAAGGGGAGAATATTGAGCATTGGTTGTCATTGATGTCAACTAAAGATGATGTCAAGTTTTTGACTGTCATCTAATGTCAAAGAGGATGTCAATTGATTCAGTTTGAGTCACTGATATCAACTGAAGTCAAAGTGGATACACTATTCCTGCAGAAGTATGAAAAAGTATATGGAAGCCACTTTGAAGTAGTTTATGTGCAGGATGAAGAAGAACATGAATATCAGAAGGTGATAGATATGAATGCAACTTTAAAGTATATCCATAAGTGCATTCAGTATGAAGATGTGTTTCAAAGATACATCATACATGATGAGTTTGAAGAAGTACATAAGGAAGATACATCACGAAGAGAATAAGTAATGTATCCTCCAACATGTGGTCATCCTGCAGATATCAAGTCCACCAAGCCATACTCTTTCTTGGTAGCAGTCGAAAAAATTGGTTGGACAATGGTACATGTGTTCATGCATCAAAGGAAATTGGTTGAGCTAATGGTACAAGTGCGCAAGTTTGTTGAAGGAATCCTTTGGAGTGCGCAAGCAAGCCTGAGCGTTTCTTGGTTAATGGTTGGAAGTTTGCAAGCTATTAATGGTTGGATAATCCTGAAAGCACGCAACTTAGCCATTCAGAAGATACTTTTAGAAAGTGGAAAGTGCACAAGTTCCTAGAAGGGTACAGTGGTTGAAGACCATCTATGTGCAAATTCCACAGCCGATGGTACAACAGATGCACAAGTCCCATAAAGGATGACAAGGAAAAGGTCAAAGACCCACTTGGAAGAAGTTTGAGTATGCGCAGATCCTGCAAAGTATTAATATCATAAGGGAATATTTCCCACAAGGGATGGTACAACACAGGTCATAGACACATCAATATGAAGTATAAGATTGTGCACATGCCTTAAGGCAATGGTACATCAAGAGTGCAACAGAACACCACCAAGGTGTAAAGTCCCACCAAGTTGTGCACCATGAGGGTGCAAGACACATATCAGATGACACATCAATAGCGCAGATGATGACGCATTGCATATGCATAATCCGTGAAGTATGGAAGAAGGGATGCTACAACCAACTTGTGGACATACAATCTGTGCTTGACCTATATAAATAGAGAGATGCAAGTTGGATATTTGAATAAAGCTTGATGGAAAGATCATAAGAGCTTCAAGTGTAAGTTTCAGTTTGATTTTCGGGGCATTAAGGGGCTCGTTGACAGAACATGTGATCTAGCAAAGAGACGAATGCGCACATGCAGCAGAATGAAGTTTTGATAGTGCGCAGAGTGATGTTGTAGATCTGTGACTGATGCACAAATACTAAAAGGAAGAAATACAGAAGTATGTGCACGTGCTTGATGTTTCGAAGGACAATATTACAATCAGCACGTCGATAGTCACAGATGTTGTAGAGACAAGAAGCACAGAGACAAAACCAAACTTTATCAAACAATGCACATATGTCTAGCTGATGCATATGAGCAGAAGTGAAAGTGTGCGAAGCTGAGAACTCCATATGATGCGCAACAACAATACAGCAGCAGAATCCGATAAGCGCATCATGATGCAGATGATCTAAGACAAGTGCTTTAAACATAACAAACCAATTATTTGATGCACAAAACGTCGCAAATTATCTTAGAGACTGTAGAACTTAATTAGAATAGACACATCAATAAGTGCGCAGTTCCATTTGTTACTAGTGCTTCATTTCAGAACAACAAACTATCAATTGAAAGCACAGTATCAGTTGATCATTGCAGTCACACAAAGTAGAACATTGAGATAACTGAAATGCAGACTACAGTATCAGCGAGCACAAAGTACATGAAGTAAGTCATCAACAGAAGTGCAATTTGAGAGGAATGATAAGTCATGTAATGTATGTAGCGCAGTGACAGAGTATCGACTGCATACGAAGGTAGCGCACAAAAAAATTGTTATTAGAAGATAATAAGAGTGCACAGAGTTGAAAGTTCAATAAGACAACAACACATAACAACACATATTGGACATCAGGGTGGTTGGTTGGGGCAAGGAGAAAGGGAGTTGAAGCTTCATTTAGGTTGGTTCCTATAAAACAAAGAATATAGGGGGTCGATGCCTCCTTCCAGTTGTTGTTGGTAAACACGGGAAGTTGGTGCTTCCTTGAATGTATTCTTTCTCATTATAAAGAATCATTTTGTGGTTTTCTCCTGTTTGGGTTTCCACGTAAAAATCTTGTGTGTCATGTGTTGTTCATGTTGGTGCGTATATGTGTGGATGTTTATTTACTTATGCGTAGCTGAATATTAAGATCAAGTAAAGGTTAATATGTTAAAGAAGGTAAAAATTGCTAATAATTGCGCTAATACTGATTCGCCCCCCCTCTCAGTATTAAATCGATTACAACAAAGATTGTTGAAGATATTGTTGTCATTAATGTCAAAGACAATGGGACACTACAAATTTCCAAGTTAAAGATTTCAAGATGAAGACTGTTGTGAATATTGTGTCATTAATGTCAAAGGCGAGAGGAAATTGCAGATGGACATTTTTGGACTTTTGATACCTAGTTGGGATACCTTGTCTTTGAAGGACTTTTTCTCTGAAGACATAGCTCTAATAGGGGCATATGATATGGTTCAAAAGCTTATTCCAAGACCTTTCCGATAGTGTATGGCACTCCCTATAAATCCATAAGACTATGGAGATATTAAGTGTTAAAATAGTCCTACCAGAGTGTTAGGTCGGCCCTGCCAAGATATTGAACAATGTTAGGTCGCCCCATAAATGTGACTTAAAAATAGTATAATAAACATAAAGGGGGCAGATTTTTCAAGGTAGAATGAGCAAGACTAGGTCTAAAATAAGAAGGTTTGCCAGTGAGAAAATATGAAGTTCTAAATGGTATCTTTCTTGGTTTTCAAGGGAAAAATGAAAAGCTAAGTATGGCACATCTTTCTAGGTGACTATGGTGGATTTGAAGATGATCTAGTGATAGTTTAAAGATTGTTTTAAGGGTTTATTGAAGGATGATCTTGGAGCAGATTTCAAGTTGATCTTGTGATTGTTTTGAATATGTTTTAAGGGTTTATTTTGGAGCATATTTGAAGGTGATTATGTGACAGTATAGATGGTTGATGTAAGGCTGATTTTGGGGCATATTTCAAAGTGATTATGTGATAGTATAGAGGGTTAATGTAAGGATGATTTTGGGGCATATTTGAAGGTGATTATGCGACAATATAAAGGGATGATATAGGGCTGAGTATGGCGCAACTTTTGAGTAGATTTTATGATAGCATTAAGGATATAATATGGTGCAATATTTAAATTATATCAGCATTATTGTACATGTTTATTCAGTTCGTAGGTTCCTACACAAGATCTTACTAAGTTGGTGATCAGTTGAGGATATTGGTGTCTTCAGTAGGTTGGTGCCTACATAACTTACTGAGTTGGTCCTCAGTTGAAGATATTGGTGTCTTCAGTATGTTGGTGCCTACAAATGTCGTTGATTTGGTGCTCAGTTGAGGAGATTGGTGTCTCAAGTAGGTTGGTACTTACATATATTACTTAGTTGGTGCTCAATTGAGGGGATTGTTGTATCCAATAGGTTGGTGCCTACAAACTCTATAATAGTAGGTTGGTGCCTACATGAATTTATAAAGATAATATTTTGTGGTTTTCTCCCAAAAGGTCTTCCACATTAATTTATGTGTATTGTGATTTGAGTTTATGTGTGTTTATTGCTTTGAAGTTAATGAATGATTATTGAAAGAAAAAAAATTATACTAATTCACCCCCCCTCTTAGTATAAGCATAAGTTCAACAATTGGTGTCAGATCAAGTTCTTTCATAAACAATTAAACCACTGGAAGGCAGATCTCGAGCACATATGGCTTGTGAGAAAGTTTTCTCCGGAAACAAGGCTCTATTGTTTGATGGAATAAACTATGCATTCTGGAGCGCAAGGATGCAAACATATCTAAGGGCTCTTGGGTTTGATATTTGGAAATAAGTCATAACTCATTATACATATCAAAAAACACCACCATCAAATAAGACTAGAAAGACGCTTAGTGAAAACAATGCAAAGGAAAAGGATGCCATCTTGAGTGGCCTCTCAGATTCTATGATTGTCAAGGTAAAGCAATGCACATCAACTAAAGAGATTTGAGACAAACTACAAAATATTTATAAAGAAGAATCTCATGTTATGGCCATGGATACAAAGTCTATTGATGAAGAAAATCAAGATACTCAGAAAGAAAAGATAGATCCAAAAAAAGAGGGATATTGATGGAGAAATGGATACAAAGTAAGTTGATGAAGAAACAAAGATAATCATAAAGGAAAGTCAAATTCAAAAGAATAAGACATTAAAGAAAGACTCAAAATAGACAAATTTAAGAAAATTATAAAGAAACAAGAGCAGTTGCAGAAACATGAAAAGAAAGATCATGATCTTGATGAAACAAAGAAGACAATTATCATTCTGAAGACATAGTTAGAAGAGGAAAAAAGGATAGGAGTAGTGAGAAGTTAGCTCAAAGAAAATGAATAAATATGTGAGAAGCTGGAATCTGAAATTGTATCATTAAGAAAGGAATTGGAAAAGTTAAATGCTTAATTACACAAAAGTTTGAAGAGCACTGAAACTTTGAACGAGATTCTTTATTACCAAAAGTCAACATTCATCAAAATAGGTTTCAGTTATGATGAGAATCAAAATACCCCTGAAGAAGATTCAAGCAAGGAAAATTAATAAAATCCTAAAAGCTATGCCAATGTTCTCAAAGGCTCCATCAACAATAAAAGAAGCAGCAAAGGAAATGATTACCAACAACAACCTGATTCTTCTCAAAAGAACAACAAGAATGAGTTTAGAAGAGTTGTTCCACCAAGAGGACCTTTCACACCCAAGTACCAAAATCTCTTCTTTGGCTATTGTTTTTCTTGCAATAATTTTGGTCAGAAAGAAATAGATTGTAGAGCTTATACAAGAAGTGACCATGTGAGAAATAGAAATGGAGGTCCTTATAATACCTCAAAGGATTATTATGTGAGAAACAAAACTAGAAGTTCTTATGGGTTTGTTGATAGAAACTACAATTCATTTTATCCCCTACTTGATTACAATACTGAATGTTGTAAGTGCAATAACTATGGGCACATAGCACGTTACTATAGAAGCATCATAGTAGGATCTCTCAAACAAAAAGGAGAAGAATATGTCCTTACCAAACATAAAGAAGAATACTCAAAGGTTTGGAGAAGGAAGCAAAAGGAAGAAGAACAGAAGGAGGAATGTGAACTTGCACTCTATGATAAATATAAAGGGAACCAATGGTACGTTGACAATGGATGTTCAAAGCACATGACAGGGGATCAAACCAAGTTTCTCACCTTAAAAAGGGAAAAGGAAGGCAATGTTACTTTTGGGGATAATGCTTCTACAAAGATAGTTGGGAAAGGTACTATTAGTATTGATAATGGAAAGACTAAAACCCATAATGTCTTTTCCATTGAAGGGCTAAAACATATTCTTCTAAGTGTTAGTCAAATGTGTGATCAAGGTTACAACCTCACATTTGATTCTAAAGGGTGTGAAAAAACCAAAGCAGGTTCAAGAAGATTAGTAGAAATTGCGAATATAATCTCAAGTAACATATACATACTTGATGAAATCAAAGGAGAAATATGCTATATGGGAGTGATATCCCTCTCATCTCGCCACTAAATGATTAAGGAGAAGCACAAGCTCAGGGGGGGAAACCTTTTCCATTGATGTCAAAGGGGAAGAGTTACAGGAAAGGAAAAAATTGTAGACACAAGGAAAGTTACAGATATGGGGAGTATTTACATGATTACTAATATTATCCTTGCAGAAGGGTTGCCATAAATGACAAAGTGGGAGATGGTTGGAAATATTGTTTTCATTGATGTCAATGAAAAGTGGAGACTGCAGATGTCCAAGATGAATTTTGCAAGATGAATATTGTTGTCACTAATTTCAAAGGAAAGGGGATATTGCAGATGTCCAAGATAAAGATTACAAGATGAGGATTGTTGGAAATATTGTGTCAATGATGTCAAAGACAGGAGGAAATTACATATGGACATTTTTGGACTTTTGATGCCCAGTTGGTATACCATTTCTTTAAAGGCCTTCTTTCTCTAAATACCTTTCCAACAGTGTATCGTACTCCCTCTAACTCCATAGGACTGTGGATATATTAAGTGTTAAAATAGCCCTCTCAGAGTGTTAAGTTGGCCATGCCAGGATATTGAACAATGTTAGGTCGTCCCAGAAATGTCACTTAAAAATAGTATAAATAAACATAAAGGAGCACATTTTTCAAGGTAGAATGAGCAAGATTGAGTCTTAAATAAGAAGGTGTGCTAGGGAGAAAATATGAAGTTCTAAAGTGTATCTTTCTTTGTTTTCAATGGCCAAATGAAAATCTAAGTATGGCACATCTTTCTAGGTGACTATGGAAGATTTGAAGATGATATTGTGGTTGTTTTAAGGGTTGATTCAAGGGATGATGTAAGGCTAATATTGGAGCATATTTCAAGTTGATCTTATGAAATTTTTGGAGATGTTTTGAGGGATGATTTTGGAGCATATTTGAAGGTGATTATGTCACAATATAGAGGGTTGATGCAAGGTTGATTTTGGGGTAGATTTGAATGTGATTATGTGACATTATAAAGGGATGATATAGGGATAAGTATGGAACTGATTTTGAGGAGATATTATGACAGTGTTAAGGTCAGATTATGGTGCAATCTTTGAGGTGATTATATCAGCATTATTGTACATGTTTATTTAGTTGATTGGTGCCTACACAATATCTTACTGAGTTGGTGCTAAGTTGATGAGATTGGTGTTTTCATTAGGTTGGTGCCTACATATCTTACTGATTTGGTGCTCAATTGAGGATATTGGTGTCTTCAGTAGGTTGGTTCCTACATATCTTGTTGATTTAGTGCTTAGTTGAGGATATTGGTGTCTCCAATAGGTTGGTGCTAAATTGAGGGGATTGTTATCTCCAGTAGGTTGGTTCCTACAAACTATGTAAGAGTAGGTTGGTTCCTATAAATTTTGTAACAATAGGTTGGTACCTGCATGGATTTATAAAGATAAAATTTTATGTTTTTCTCCCAAAATGGTTTCGACGTTAACTTATGTGTATTTATTGTTTTGAATTTAATGAATGATTGATGAATTCTTACTCAAAGAAAAAATAGGTTATATTTATTCACCCCCTCCTCTTAGTATAAGCATAAGTTCAACAAGGATATGTGTTGTATTGTTTTAGTGACTTGGTCTCGTATTGATCATGCTTATCTTGATTTTCTTCAAACTTGGTATCTCATGTGGTGCTTCCTTGAACTTATGCTACAATTTTGCTACGCAATCATGCATCTCTGCCATCCCTTCTCATGATGTTGTTATTCTTGTATCTTCTAGAAAGTATTGACACTTCTTTTTATCTATCTTGTAAATCTAACATGACCCTGCATAAGTTAATTTGCACTACAGTCGAGTCATCATGGATTTCTAGTGCATGTTCCATGAGTCCAATGTACCATACCTTGTGGCTTTGCAGTACTTTTTTTGATGTTTCAAGTGTTCAATTTCCTTCTTGCACCATTCCATTTATTATGATAGCGTAAGGATGTTGGATTCATTTGCTTGTGTCCTAGTGACCCCCATCATAACCATGGCCACCATGACCATTATCGTTTCTATTGTTATCTAGATTTCTACCTAGACTATGATTGTTTTTCTCTTCTTATGCGTTTGTCGGATGCTCTATTTATTTTTCTCATTAAACATAAATGACTCTAGTCGAGCCATCATCTCTTATCATTTATGCCCTATCCACAAAATGTTGGGAACTTTGGTTGTATTGTGTAGGCTTAAGTAATCCTCTTACTTCCCCGGTTCTTGCAAAAAGCTCAATTATTGTAATGGGTTTATTGCTTAATGTTATGATTGAGGAGTATATAGTATGCCCCCAAATGATGAGTTTAAATAAGGGAAACACTTGTGTGTTAAGTTAATAGGCTCCTAAGCTCAGGTAGGGTTGGAAAATTTTACTGGGATGGATTTCAGTATAACACAAAGCACATGGAGAAGGAACTTGTACATGGGTTTACTAGGTGAAGCCATGGATTTCATTATTTTGGTATTGTTTTGGTCCTACCATGGTAGGTGAAAGTTTCCATGAGATCTTATATGGTGAGATTTTAATAGGAGAAACATGTGTGAAATTCATATGATCGCATGCTTTCAGAGAGAATTCTAGGTATGGAGGGGTTAAGTACCATCTAAGAAAAGCAAGAGTGAGTATTGGAAAAGTAAGGGTAGCCATTGTTATTTTTTCATCATTTAATTCAATATGAGCTAGGATCTTAACTGAGAGAACAACATGTAAAGCATATCAAACACAAGAGACAAGAGACACAAAGCATTTCACCGAGGAAAACCAAGAAGGTGAAAAACCCCGTAACTTCCTTAGAGATAGAATGAGCACCAATACAAAGATCACAAAGATCAAACCCAAAAGATAGATGTCTCCAGCATCTATTCCTCCTCCACTTGTGCGCACTCCTCTCTCTCAACTATTCGATATGGATGAGTGAGTGAATGAATGAATAGAATGAGAGAGTCACACTCTCTATTTATACAATGACTTGACCTGCCTTTAAATCTAACTGGGCCGACCCCACTAGGGTGGTCTAATAACCCTTTAACCCACATGACTCATATAGGTTCGACCCCACCAAGATGGTCTAATAACCCATCAAATATAAGTTACGAAACTTACAATAATACTTGTGATACTTGCAAATACAAATGACGACACTTCCAATCGTAGGAATAATACATCTCCATTGGGGATACAAATAAATTACAAGTGTAATGCATACAATATACAAGTGAATATCTTATGAAGTTACAAATACATCAACACTCCCTCTTAACTAGGAAGGTATTCTCTTGACACAGGTCATCAATACATATAAACACAAGTCTTCAATTCTGGAGCTGGATCATCATCACTGGATCATGGAGCATCATCGTCACTCATGTTGTACTCATCATCTCGATCACTGGTGCTATCTCTCAATTCTTCTCGTCATAGTAAGTTCTACAAAGCCAACCCTTTTTCATGTTGGTTGTAGGCCTAGCCTCCTGTAGGTCTTCATCATATTTATGAGCATGCTATCATGTGGAATTCTCAGGGATGATTGCGTGCGTTAACAAAACCTCAAAAGAGCATCCCATGACTTTTACGAGCTTACTGCTCAACCTATTGGATCTCCCAGGATATTTTACATTTGACCTTCACAAAAACATAAAAGAGTATCTTGCAACCTGCAAGATCTCTAAATAGCATCCCAGGATCTTTTTCGTGCCTAGCACAACCTGTCTAGATCTCCAGGATCTTTTACATGTGAACTCACAAAACCTTAAAAGAGTATCTTGCATCCTGCAAGATCTCTAAAGAGCATCCCGGGATCTTTTCTGTGCCTAGCACAACCTGTCTGTATCTCCAAGATATTTTCTATGCGACCCTTGCAAAACCTTAAAAGAGTATCTTACATACTGTAAGATCTCTAAAGAGCATCCTAGGATCTTTTACGTGTCTAGCACAACCTGTATGGATCTCCAGGATATTTTATATGCAACTGCACAACCTGTCCATGGCCACGAAGTATCATTCTAATTCTCATGATCCCACTGATCATCTTCTTGGCATGGAGCATCATCCTGATGCTCATGATCATATTGATCATCATCATACAGTACATCATCTTGATGCACAACATCTGGAGCATAGACCTGATGCTCATCACATATGATCGTCCTGATCATCATACAATACATCATCCTGATTTACAACATCTGGAGCATCAACCTGATGCTCATCACATATGATCATCCCGATCATCATACAATGCATCATCCTAATGTACAACATATGGAGCATCAACGTTATGCTCATCACATATTATCATCCTGATCATCATACAATACATCATCCTGATGTACAACATCTGGAGCATCATCTCAATGCTTATCACACAACACTTACATCCACATCCATGGGAAGGATCCTCCTACCACCATGCTTGGAATGGATCCTGTAAATGTGTCCCATCACTTCCTCCTCGAATTATCTTCTATATGAATAACACTAAGCTTCTCTTTGAAGTACTCGAACTTCACTCTGGCTAGTGGTTTGGTCAACACATCTACAATCTGCTCATCTGTCACAACATACTAGAGCTTCACTGCTCCTCTCTACACCATATCCCTGATATAGTGATATTTGATCTCGATATGCTTCGACTTGTCATGGAACGTCGGGTTCTCTGACAACTTCACACAACTCTCATTGTCACAATAGATACAAGTAACATCCAACTGGAGATCAAATAAATCAAACAGTAGCTTCCTTAGCCATACTGCCTCACAACTAGCTGAACAAGCTGTGACATACTCTGCTTCGGCTGTACTCAGTGCTACGCAAGATTGCTTCCTGCTAAACCAAGAGATCACACCTGATCCCATACTGATGCAGCACCCCGAAGTGCTCTTCCTATCTGCAACACTACCTGCCCAATATGAATCAACATAACCCTCCAGGTTAAACTTTTGATTTGCATCATACTTGAGCCCATAATCAATCATACCCTTCAAGTACCTCAAAATATGCTTTACATCAATCAAGTGAGCATGTCTAGGATCCGTCAGGAACCAGCTCAAGGTGTTCACCGCAAAGAAAATATCCGGTCTCATGTTCGTCAAATACATCAAGGACCCAATCATATGATGATACACCGTGGCATCAACCGACTCTGATGAAGCATCACTCAATAGCTCCAGGTTCGATGCCATAGGTGTGGCCATGGCCTTGTAGTCCATCATCCCGAACTGCTTTTAGATCTCTACTACATACTTCCCTTGTCCAAGGAAGATTCCATTTGCACTTTGCCACACCTCCATACCTATAAAGTAATGCATCATACCAAAGTACTTCATCTCGAACTCGGCATCAAACTTCCTCTTCGTGTCGGCAATCAACCTATCCTCACCTGTCACAAACAGGTCATCGATATACAATAGGAGTATCACTGGATTTCCCTCCTCAACCTTGTAGTAAAGGTTGGAATCCGCTTTAGTCTTGGTAAATCCCAAACTGGACAGGAAGTTGTCTATCCTGCCGTACCATGTCCTGGGTGCTTGCTTCAAGCCATACAAGGCTTTCTTTAACTTGAACACATATGACTCCCTGTCATGTGTCTCAAAACCAAGTGGCTTCTCCACATACACTTCCGCTTCAACTACACCATTCAAAGAAGTTGTCTTGAAATCCATCTGGTGTATATTTCACTTCATCACTGCATCCAGAGAAAGTACTTGTTTTGATGGAAGTGTATCTGGATATAGGTGCAAAAGTCTCTTCATAATCTAGCCCTTCTTTCTGGGAGAAGCCACGAGCCACAAACATTGCCTTGTATTTCTCTATGCTACCATCTGCAACATGCTTGATCTTGTAGATCCACTTGGAAGTCACAACAAACTTCTCTTCTGGTCTTGGGACCACATCCCAAACATCATTCTTCATGATCGACTAGTACTCCTCGATCATGGCATCCTTCCATTAATGTATCCCGGATCCTGGGAACTTCAGATTCTTCATTATCTTCAATAGGTAGTTTTCTGGATTTGTTGAGTCTTCGTCGCTTGTTCTTCGAAACAAGTCTCTCTTGTAGGTGATGGTACACGATCTTTCCTATAAGACAAGTTCAATTGCATGATTAGAAACATCTCATAGATTTCAGAACAAAATCTAACACATAAGGACATATGTCATACAATCATGCAATTATCTTAGCCGATGCTTCAATACAACATATATCCATATCCCGTAACTTTCTAGATGCCTTCCATCTCTACCAGAACATTGTTAAGAGTGTGCACTACTCCAACATGTCAGCAAAGAGGTTTCATTCTAGATAAGTAGCAATGGAATGTTGTGCAGTACCATAGGCCACTTACCCATTACTATATTAGTAGTATCTTGTTCATTAATGCAACTTTTCTAAAAATGCATAATAAACATCCTAAATCTAGGAATATAGGTATGTACATGACTGAACAATATCATTTAAGTAATCATATGTACAAGAAATGACAATTCAAATACTTATGTTTGTTTGTTTGTTGGGTGGACTCCATCTCAATCTTTGCTTCCTTACAGGAATTACTGGAGTGTGCTCCTTCTTGATCTTTTCTTCCTTGCAGGAACTACTGGAGTGTGCTCCCTCTTGATCTTTGCTTCCTGGAGTGTGCTTCCTCGTGATCTTTGCTTCCTGGAGTGTGCTTCCTCATGATCTTTGCTTCCTTTATGATATCATCATGATTATATGTCTTTGAACTTCTATCCATCTTGGATCACTATGCATGCTTAAGTGTGCACTAATTTCATCATTATGTCATCCTCAATATCTCATACATAATCATACATGCATTAGTATAATCTCAATACTATCAAAACATTATGATTCTAAATAACCTTAATCATGTATGGTCATGATCATTTCATACGCAAGCGTTAGTATTCAGGATTTCAGGGAGGACTTCTTTTACTCATGCATATTTTTATTTGACCATAGGACTCTTCTAGTTTGTCATATCATCAATCAAAGTAAGAAGCATAATATGCATAAACCCATGATTTCCCAAACTTATAACTTCATGAATAATCATTATCAATCATACCAAGTATACTTATATAAGATCCTAACACAAGGTAGGATTCTAAATTGATATAGGAAAACATACCTAGATTATCATGCTTGCTATTTATGTCTAACATGCCCACATAATGTCTTCTTGTTCTCTTCAATGACTTGTGCTAGTAACCTGCATATCTCATAATTTAACCATTGTAGAACCAAATTATACATACCTCATAAGTAGAGCTTCTATGTGATCCATGACTATGGATGAGTCTTAGTCTTCATGTCACCATGGTCATATGTTCTTGATCTAGAACTTGATTTGTCTTTCTTGATGTACCTTTCATGTTAGTGGACAACATAATCCTCATACAACACCACAGTGCATTAGTACAATCATAAGTGTCATAACCTTAATCAATGAATGTCTTATATCATTCACATGCATTCATACCTTTTACTAAGGTGATAAGACAAGTCTAAAATTAATCAAGATTGTACTAACCTCAATAATATGAAGACAAACATATCATAAACTTGATCATAAATAGATTTCAAAACATACCTATATCTCCTAAAGTCATACCTGTCAGGATTGCTTGTAGTCTTCTTATGTAATTCCTTAGCCTCATCTCCCTCTGGAACTAGAACTTCTTCACTTATGTAGGTGTCCAATTCATTCTCTTCTAGGATTAACCCAATCCTATACACTTTGATTTGCTGGATCTGCAGTTGGCTAGGGTTTGACAAAGAAACCCTAAAAATCCAAACTTGGAATTTAAAACTTCTGTCTGGACAGGGAGATGCAGATGACTGAGGCGAGCAAGCTGGTGTGCTCATATTTTGAAAACTCCAAAAAATGACCCCTCAAAAATGACTTTGAAAGTTTTGGATCTGCAGCTTCTGTCAAATTCTGGTTTTCTGGTCAAAATCCTGAACTAGGGTTTGATAAATCCTAGGGTTCTACCCAACCACAAACTTTATAAAGTGACAAGATGACTAGTTTTTACTATATCAAGCCCTAGCTTCCAATTTGTCACAAGTGCAACAAATGCCATAAATGCCATACAATGCCTTCCTTTAGGCTAGCTCTAATACCATGTTAGTTTTTCATCATTTAATTCAATATGATCTAGGATATTAACTAAGAGAACAACATGTACAGCATATCAAACACAAGAAACAAGAGACACAAAGCATTTCACCGGGGAAAACCAAGAAGGTGAAAAACCCCGCAACTTCCTCAGAGATAGAATGAGCACCAATACAAAGATCACACAAATCAAACCCAAAAGATAGATGTCTCCAGCAGCTACTCCTCCTCCACTTGTGTGCACTCCTCTCTCTCAACTATGCTAGTTGGATGAGTGAGTGAATGAATGAATAGAATGAGAGAGTCACACTCTCTATTTATACAATGACTTGACCTGCCTTTAACTCTAACTAGGCCAATGTCCCTTAGGAGAGTCTAATAACCCATTACCACTTGTCACTGGGCCAACCCCACTAGGGTGATCTAATAACCCTTTAACCCACATGAATCATACAGGGCCGACCCCACCAAGGTGGTCTAATAACCCATCAAATATAAGTTACGACACTTACAATAATACTTGCGAGACTTGCAAATACAAATGATGACACTTCCAATCGGAGGAATAATACATCTCCATTGGGGATACAAATAAAGTACAAGTGTAATACATACAATATACAAGTGAATATATTCCAAAGTTACAAATACATCGACAGCCATAACTAGCATACCTTTTACCATGAGAGGAAAAAATAAAGGGCACTTCTATGACATGCACAATTGAAGGAGAGGGGAATTATTGTTTTTTTAGGATGGATTTTTGTATCTCATGATGATGTAGATGTGGAAGTAGATGAAGGTGGTTAATTTGTAGAAGAGAATATGGTACACATGAGGCCATTATTTTGATGATGGAATGACTAGTGGTGGTCCATCATATTCCCCCAGTAATGAAGAGTCCTTGTAGAATATAGGTCCTATCTCGTTAAAAGAAGGGAGGTTATTTGTGATGACTGTGGGTGGGATATTAGAAAACCTAGGACACGATATACATATTTGAATAAAAGATATATTATTGAATTGATAAGATGATTAATGTATTACAAGAGCTCGCCTTTTATAAGGTTTGAGCGTGCTTAAGGAAGGGTTATGTCCCTTCAATTAACTAATTAATAATTTACTTCTTAATTTAATACATCATTTAATATTCATAGCATTGCCACTCCCTTTTAAGGAGCTTTGTCCTCAAAGTAATGGTAATGAGGGATGTAGCTATCGAAATTGTTCTGATTCCCATGTTGTGTCTTCTTCGGAAAGGTTTTTCCATTTTATGAAGTACTCTTTAATGACTCGTGTTCTTAATCTCTTCTCTCTAGTAGCAATGATAGATTATGGCTCGAATATGATTCTTCCTTCTTCATCTAACAAGGGAAGTATTGTTTGTGCCTTCTGGTGTTGACCTATCATCTTTTTCAAGCATGAAACATGAAAAACATTGTGGATGCGACTTGTAGTTGGCAATTCCAACGCATATGCCACCTGACTAATATTCTTATTGACTTGATATGGGCAATAAAAACATGGAGCCAATTTATTCTTTCCACCTTGTTCAAGTGATAATTGCTTATAGGGTTGTAGTCTTACAAATACCCAATCTCCAACTTCAAATTATCATTCTGTTCGGTGTCGATCTTCTTGTTGTCTCATTCTATTCCTGGCAGTATTCAAATTCTCTTTAAGTCCTTGGACAACCTTTTGGTTTTCTTCTAAATGGTCATTTACTGATGTGACCCTTGCTTGGTTGGTAATGAAATCCTTCCATTTTGGGGGTTCATATCCATATAGGTCTTGAAATGGTGTCATTCGTGCAGATGTATGATAAGTAGAATTATACCACCATTCCACAAGATGTAGCCATTGGAACCATTTATTTTGCTTATCAGTTACAAAACAATGGAGGTAGGTTTCTAAGCATTTATTGACGACTTCTATCTGTCCATCTGTTTGGGGTTGATAAGCTGAGCTCATGTTAAGAGCTGTCCCAATTTGCTTGCAAAAATATCTCCAAAAGTTCCCTTTAAACTTGGCACCCCTATCACTTACTATAATCTTGGGAAAGCCATGTAACTTGTAGACATTTTTACAGAAAACTTCGACTGTTTCTTTTGCCGAATCAGTTTTCTTCACTCCAACAAAATGTGCATATTTGGTTAACCTGTCTACCACAACTAGTATTTTGTCTTTTCCATCTGATATGGGTAGACCTTCAATGAAATCCATTAAAATTTCCGCCCATTTATGATTTGGGATATGTAACGGATGGAGTAACCCTGGACTTGAGATATTCTCAGTTTTATTCCTCTGACAAATGTCACAATCTGCAACATACTTGTGAATGTCGGCATTCATACCCTTCCAAAAGAATGATTGCCTTGCATTATAGTAGGTTTTAAAAAATCCTACATGACCAACGGCTGGGCAGTCATGTGACTCTTTAAGCACCTTGGTTTTAAAACTGGAGTTGGAACTTAAGTAAATGCGTCCTTTGTACCATAGAGGTCATTCTTCCATTCAAACTTCAGATACTGATTTATGTTGTTAATTATGGAGCAAACCTATGAATTCTTAGCATGTTCCTTGCGAATTTTGTCCAAAAATTCTGGGATCACCATGGATACGGTGTAGACTTGTACCTCTTCATCTTTCCTTGATAGAGCATCAGCTACTACATTGTCCATCCCCTTTTTATGTAAGATCTCCATATCGAAGGTAGAGATTTTATCGATCCACTTTTGTTGTTCGGTTGTTAATGTCTTTTGTTTTAATAAGTGTTGTAGACTATTATGATCTGTTTGGATCAGGAATTTACTTCCCAAAAGGTATTGTCGCCGTTTAGTTAATGCATGCATGATGGCAAGCATTTCTTTGTTGTATGTAGACTGTAGGTATTCTCTTTTGTTCAACTTCCTACTTTCAGAAGTGATTGCATGACCTTCTTGCATTACCACAACTCCTATCCCAAACCCTGAAGCATCACATTCGATTACGAATGGTTTTGCAAAATCAGGTGTTGCTAAAACGGGAGTTGAAGACATAATTTGTTTCAATGTTTCAAAGCATCTTCTTGATTCATCATCCCATTGAAAAGAATTTCTTTTTAGGAGATGTGTTAGCGGAGCAGTGACATGTGATAGTAACCTGTTAATCCCAAAAATCCTTGCAATTTTGAAACATTCTTTGGTTCAGGCCACTCCTTCATTGCCTGGATATTCCTTGGGTCCACCTTAACTCCTTCCTTTGAGATTATATGACCGAGATACTCCACTTGTTGCTTCCAAAATGTGCATTTTGATTTTTTTGCGTAGAACTGGTTTTCCTTCAGAAGAGATAGAACCTTTTCCAGATGCGTCAAATGTTCCTTCCATGTCTTGCTATATATAAGGATGTCATCAAAGAATACTAGCACAAATTTCCTTAGGTATGGCTCAAATAGTTCATTCATAGTTGCTTGGAACGTGGCGGGGGCATTAGTTAACCCAAAAGGAATTACTTTGAATTCATAATGTCCTTCATGATTTTGGAAAGCAGTCTTTGCAATATCTTCTAATCTGACCCTGATTTGATAGTACCCTAACCTTAAATCAAGTTTTGAAAAATATTTTGCATCATGAATTTCATCCAGCATATCATCGATGAAAGGGATTGGAAACTTGTTCTTAATCGTTATTTTGTTTAATCCTCTATAATCTATACATAGTCTAAACAATCCATACTTCTTCTGTACTAGCACGACTGGAGCTGTATAAGGGCTTCTACTCTTGGTGATGACACCACAATTCAGTAGGTCTTGAACCAACCTTTCTATTTCCGTTTTGTGGTGGTGGGGATACCTATATGGTTTAACCTTGACAGGATTTTATCCAGGTTTAATCTCGATTATGTGTTCTATACTCCTTTCTGGTGGTAGCTGCATGGGTAAGTCTTGAAATATGTGTTCATGTTTCTAGAGTAATTTTTGGATTTCCTTTTTGAACTCATTTGGTTCCTCCTATTTTCCTTCCAGTTGATGGCATTGGATTACGTATGCTGATGCTCCTTTTCGAATGAGTTTTTCCATATGCTGAGATGAAACTACTTGTGTGTCTGGTGGTTGAAAACCATATAGCTTAAAAATTTTCCCTTGCCATTTAAACTTGATGAAATGTTTTTGGTGATTAGCGGAATATGTTCCCAATGTTTGTAACCATTGGACTCCCAAAATGATGTCTACTCCTCCCAACGGTAAGGTGTAGAGTTTCGATTCCAGTTCAAAGTCTTGTATTTGAAGTCTTACCTTGTGGCACTTTCCAACTTTTTCAATCTTCTTGCCATCTGAAACCATCACCTTCATGTCTGGAACTAGATGTATGACAACTTGAGTTTTCTTGGAACTCTTATCTCAAGAAAGTTGTGAGTGCTTCCGGTGTCTACTAGCACTGTAACATTCTCATTTTTTATATGCCCTTTTAACTTGAGAGTCTGTGGTTGGCTAATGCCTGTCATGGCTGCTAGGGAGATTTTGGGAGTCTCGTCGTTTCCAGATGCCATATTTGCGGTTTCCTCCTCTTCATCTTCTGACTCTTCTTCTTCTTCTGATTCACTATTCTCCTCTTCTTCACAAGTATATAATTTCTTTGAGCTGTCCTCGAGGTGACACCTATGTTTGGGATTCCATTTGTCTCCACATTGTCGACATTTTCCTTCCCTCATTTGTTGATTCTCGAGGCTCTTCCTGTCGTCCCTTCTAGGTGGAGGGATGTATTTGTTTGTATCGTCCTCTGGAGTCGATTGGATGTTTCTTTATGAGTACGACTTCCCTTTATTTAATTGGAAACTATCAAATTTGGCCTTGGCTGATTTTGCTTTTCGTCTTGTTGCCTCGACATTTGGTATGTCATGCATTTTTAACTCTTTTTGTATGTATGGTTTTAGTCCACCCAAGTAAGTTTCTAGTCGTTGTTTTTCTGATAGCCCAAATACTTTGGTAGTGAGTGATTCCCATTGGTGTGTAAATTCTTCGACGTTTCCTTTTTGTTGTAACCTGGTAAGCTTCGAGAAAAATTCGTCTTCGTTGATTCCTTGAAACCTTTTTAGGAAATCATTTTAAACAAATTCCATGTATATGTGAAATGGTCACCTTTCCACCACATATACCAGTTGTAGGCATATCCTTCAAGGTGCATAGATGCATACTTCACTTTTTCTTCATCGGTTGTGATGTTACAGATATCGAAGTATTCCTCTGCTTTATTTAACCACGCAATGCATTGTTCGTCATTCCCACTGAACTTTGGCATTTCTATTTTTTCTTTGGGGGGATACACTACATAATGTTGATACTGATTGCCTCTTGTCTTGTTGTGTGGTGATTCAGAATTGTTGGTTGAAGCACTCGACATATCTGAGTTGTCTTTTGGTTTGCAATGATCATTTGTCTCATTCTGTCCCATCCTTTCCATGAACTTGTTTAACGTGTCGCTCAGTTGGTCTTGTTTTTCCTTCATCTCATCCAATTTATCGTCTAGCCTTTTTCCTAAAACTGAAACGACTTCCACTCTGATTTCATTTTTCAGCTTTGCATTGGAATTTTTTATTTCTTCCTTTAACTCTTCTTGAAACACTTTGTCAAGTTTGTCCATTCCGGAGTTTAGAACTTCGAGGATTTTTAAATCTCTAATTTGGTCTTTTTCTAATTTTTAAAGTCTGTCTCGTAACTCGGCCATGGTTCTTGACCTGGTGTGGGGAGGTGAATATTTGGAATTGATTTTGGCTTATATGGGGTACACAATAAAATATATCTATCTATATATATATAGTTATAGTTATAATAATATTTATTTGAAATAATACTATTATAATATTTTTTTTAATTTTATTAAGAACTTGGTTGATAAAACCCTTTTTTTTTAAAGAATATATATTATTATAATAATACTATTATTATTATATAATATTAATATTTTTTTGTTTTGTTTTTTTGTTGGCAAGATTTACGTGGAGGAGAGTGTGGAAGGATGCACGCGCGGGTGGAGTAGAGGCAGAGCTGGGATGGGCACGTGGAGATGGCGGTACATGGATTAGGGTGATGAGGATTGCAGTAGTTCATGTGAGCAGCCGTAGGGAGCAGAGCGGGAGGGAAGTGGAGGGGAGAACGACGAAAGCGGGGGGGTGTTATAGGTCAAATCTGCACTTCTCCGTCCGTGATCACCTTGAGCTGTCGATCACACAAAAGGACAACTTGGATTGAAGAGCATGATGACCTTAGATGATACATTGTCCTAATTCACCTCCCTGCAAGCTGACAAAACCCTAAAAAACAACATATTTTAGCATGTGCGCTACTCCTCTCAAGCAAAATAGCGCATATGCTCTACTCTAGTGTATAATAGTAGCGAACACCTCCTAATGGGTGCTACTCCTCTTCAGTAGACTAGCGTACAACATCTAAAAAGTGATAAATGCTAGTATTTAATGTTGTAGTCATGCCCTGGGCGCTACTCCACTGTGAAATAGTAGCACACACCTTAAAATATGATCAAAAAATAATTAATTTGACGAATGGTATTAGTTGCAGTTGGTTTCCCAACTTCCCTAACTTCCCCTACAACCACCTCTCGATCTGAACGGCCTACCTTGTCCTATAAATACAAGGAGGATTGAAGAGAGGGGTTGGACATTGAGACATAGAGACATTTTGGATATGAGAGCCATTGAGAGACTCTTCTATATGAGAAGATTGTATTGAAGGAGGTTATGCTGGAGGAATTCTGAAGTCAGAGAGAAGCAGGAGCCTAGGATCAGGTTGCATGAGCATGCTGCAAAGTTAGGTATACTTTGTATCATTCATATGTTTTTGACAATAAAAGGTTGAAGCATCTTTCTTGTCCCAAATCAAGTGCTTATTGTATTATGTATTTGTTTGGATCAATGTTGGTTAATGCTTGATGTTTGAATTACTTGTCAATTCCATCATTATTATATTGGCCAAGATACGCTGAGAAAGGTCTTTGTTTTGCAGTTTTATCGAACGGAAGATTGGATTCAGGATCGAGCACAAGATTGGATAAAATCTAGGATCAAAATTTGTTCAAAAGGTATGTCCTCAAAACCTATAATCCATTTCCATTCATAAACATCTATGTAATGCAATTAATATGCTTACCTGTCACCCCCTTAAGTTGATAATGTCCATTTCCTCATTATAGGGTAGTATTTCCTGCCAACAGACTAGCGACTCCGCTAGGGAGGTTGTTTTTATGCTCTAGGAAACCCTTCTTGATTGTCTTTCCAGTACTTCTTAACCCCTTTAATCTTCTGAGAAGCCTTGTAGGTATCCACTGCTTTCTTCTCTCTGCTTGACTCAGTCTTTTTGCATCTTTCCAAAGTTAGTTTGTGACTCTTTAAGACCTGTGCGCTACCCTACTGTACATACAACAGTGCCCAGGCACTAGTTTGTCTCTATACAGTAGTGCACACCTCCCCTTGAGTGTTGGTTTCCCTACTACACAGTAGGGAACATACCTGTAGCTTTCTGTCTGAGGTAGGGTTGAGTTTTCTACCTTTTTTGGTGGGTTTCTGACTTTGTTTTAGGTCTCATTGACTGGTCTTTGAGGTCTGTAACTTTTCTTTGAGTCTGAATACCCTTCTTTGAGTCTTTTTGTCATCTTTAGGTCACTTGTTTACTTGTGAAGTGTTCGGTTCATTTATGAATTTTTTTTGTGGACTAGGCATCGTTCCTTAGTGAACATAGTTGCTTATCTTTACCCTGATAGTGTGTTGCTGACCTACAAACCTGTATGCTTTGCATTTTCTATTTGTTGCAACACTTGGTTGCTCTTTAGGTATCTCATCCTTTGTTTTAGGGTTTGATCCATTCTTGGAGCCTTTGGGGTGTCTTCCAAAACCTTTGAGTCCCAACATTTCTTGACTTCATTGTCTTTTCTAGTATCAAGTGAGTTTGGAGTGCTTTAGTTTGCTTCATTTTTCAGTCTTTGTGTTAGTAGGGTGGTTGTTAGTTCGCTTGCCTATCGATTGCTTGGCTTATTGGTCTTGTTAGGGTTTGGTGCTTTGGGACATTCCTTTTGAGTTTGATTTCCAGTTTTGAGAATCTTTCCTCTTTATTTTCTTGCCGCTTTGCTTCCAAGTGTGAGGGCTTTTTCTTTTGAAAAAACTTGTAGGACAAGTCTTTGTCGAACCATTGTTTTGACAGCTGTGAGCTTAGGAGCCATTTTGCCATACTTACACATCTTTTATAAGTCTTATGTGATTCCTACTTTAAATTTCTTTTTCGTTCATATTAACAGAAAAAGAAAAAAAAAATTGGTAGCTTAAGAATAGTGAGGCTTATATATTTTGCAAAATAGCATAGTTTATTTTGTTTTGAATTTCAAAAGAAAACAAAAAAGAAAATTTGCTTAGATTTGCTTAGTTTTCAATTTGGAAAGAATATTAAATGAAAAAATAAAAAGTTTTGTTGTTGAAAGTTATAATTTATGCACTTTGCTTTTATGTTGCAACCACGCCACACAACGCACTACCTTTTGAGTAAAAAGTAACCCTAAAATTTTTTAATAAAATTAAATAGCAACAATTTTCTTTTTTAGGGATACACAACATCAACTAGTCTTGGTTAGGATCTTGGGTTTAAATCACCTTAAACCACCCAAGATCACACATTACGCAAAAATCGTAGTTCGACTATCACAGGTAAACCCACTTCATTCAAAGCTTGCCTGGGATCTATGCAGTAGGTCTTGTGAGATCAGATTGTTGGGAATACCCCTCCTACTTTCTGTTTCGAGCATATACCAGGATTGGATCGCGTTTGGGGACTCTTTTGAGTTTCGGGCTTAGTTACCCTGCCCACGCCTTCTGATTCGACCAGCGACTGTTCCCCCAGGAGTTTTTGGTGTGGTGGTAGCCTTAGTATCTGACCATAGGATCATACACAGGTGACAGCAAAGGGTATATCTGCTGTACCTAGGACAGACGTGGGAGGAAATCCCTTGCAGGTCTTTGGGAGGGTGGTTGGGTGATTCCAGCGCTTGCACACTCTTAGGAACCCATGTCTTTACTTTGTTAGTATATTTTTGTTGGACGCATATGCTTTGTAAGTCGTCCCGTAGTATTTGTTGATCAATATTTTGTGTTATTGTTGTTGGCGCATATGCTTTGTAAGTCGCCCGTAGTATTGTTGATCCATAGTTTGCAGTGGCCCAAGGTTTTGACCCATAATATTGGCGCCTAGACTTAGTATATAAGTGTGTGTTGAGACCTATGAAGGCACCGTGAAGTTATTTGTATTGAGCTTGCTCATAGGAGGTTGGCCCCTCGAAGTGGCCTGTGATCAATATAAAAGTGATTCTGAGTTCTGTCATTTCTGCTATTTCGCATATTCTTACTAATTAATTGTTGCAGGTGCTTCACATCTAGTATCAGAGAACTTTCTTGGGCTCGCTGGGTGAAATTTCTGCCAAATTTTTTTTTCGCATCTGTTGCAGGTTCGGATTTGGGAATAATCCCTATCCGCTTAATTGTGGGAAGTACTTGGGCATAAGCCCTAAAAATCATTGTGAGGAGTACCAGAGGAACCCCGAAGTAGCTGGCCCATTGAGAGGACCTGCCAGCAAAAAGGGAAACGGCCCCTACCTGATTGACTAGTTCCCACCCGTGAGGTAAACCAAGAGCTGTCGTTTGTGGCAAAGCGGTTATCAGTTTTACCTAAGTCATGGAGTGAGGGGTACTGCCCCAATATGCAAGCCGTCAGACAGCATTGGTGGTCGAGTGAAACCCCTGAACTGTTAGGAAGCCGCACATACCTGGGGTCCATATCTATTTTCAGCTGAACAGTTGTCGATCACTGCTGCGTCGTTTCAGATCCAGCCGTTTTCAATCCATTCGGCACCGTTTCAGATCCCTATATTTCCACTCACTTCTAGGCCGTTGCAGATTTATCTGTTTCAGATCCCTTCCCCCCCAAAAAAAACCAGTTTTTTTTCCATATCTCCCTTGTTTTCACTTTGTTTCCCTTGAAATTTCTGGGGAACCCCTGTCATCCCATTCTTCATATTTCATACCTGAGAACCCTATCCCCAATTCCCCTTTCCAAAGCCCGAAATTCCACATTTGTCTATTTTTAGGGTTTACCATAACTTCCTCAGATTTCACCCAATCACCTTCGAATTTTACCACAGAGTTCCTTTCTGAATTCTGCTTCTTTGTCCCCCTCTACCAAACTTTACCATTCTTTCACCCCGCTTCTGAAATCCTCATTTTTTGCTTCCCTATATATTCGATAGTGTCCAAAACCTAGTCAAACCCCAATTACCCTTCAGATATTTTCCCAAGTCCAGATTTTCCTTTACTGAAGTAGTTTCTGTTTTTGTTTTCCTACCCAGTCAACCAAAAAAAAAAAACACTCCTGGTTATGGTTGTCACCCGTGCAGGAGCAAAAACCATGGAAGAAGCACTTGCAGCCATCCAAGCCAAACTCCAGGATCTGGATGAAAAAAATTTTGGCCTCCATCTTGAACATTTAGCTATGAACAACAAACGGCAGTCTGAGTCTTCATCAGACAATGAGTTCTCTTTTTCCAGCAATTTTCGTGGTCCGAAGCTTGATTTTCCTCGCTTCAATGGTACTGATCCAACTGGATGGATCTATTGTGCAGAAGAGTATTTCAGTCTACATAATACTTTTGATGTCAACAAAGTTCCGCTTGCATCCTTTCATTTGGAACAGGAAGCTCTTCAATGGTACCGTTGGTACATCAAGGCTCATGAAGAGCCAAAATGGCCAGACTTTTGCTAGCTCCTTTTGCAACGATTTGGTTCGAGTGCTTTTGATGACTTCACAGGAGCCCTCACTAAACTTCACCAAATTGGCACTGTGAGAGAGTATCAAACCGAATTTGAGAAACTAGCCAACCACACTTAAGGATTGTTTGATGACTTTTACCGGAGTTGTTTTATCAGTGGTCTAAAGGATGCCATCCGCTCTGAGGTCAAAATGTTCTATCCCAACATAATGATGGAAGCTCTAGGGTTGGCTAAGTTGGCATAAGACAAGATTGCAGCCCAACAACACTCCAAGCCCACTTTTGTTCCCTTCCGAAATATGGGTTCTCAATGACCACCTATACCACAGGCTCCTCGACCAACTCCTATCAAGCATTTGTCTGAAACAGAGATGCAAGCACGCAGAGAAAAGGGGCTTTGCTATAATTGTGATGAGAAATTCACTCGGGGACATAGATGTGTTCAGCAAAAGCTCCATCTCTTGGATGTGGATTCTCCGCCTGCCTCTGAAATTGGTGACGAATATCCAGAAACAATGGATGCTCAGGTCGACATTCAGGAACCGCCTATTGACCCTCCATCTTAGGATGACCAGCTAGAGATATCTCTCCATGCTTTAGCTGGAATCACCACCCCCCAAACAATGCGGGTCAAGGGTTACTTCAAGAAGCTTCCTCTTACAATACTCATTGATTCTGGTAGCACTCATAATTTCATTGACCCTCGGATCGCCAAACAAGCGGATTGTTTTATCCATCCTTGCTCCAACTTTGAATTCATGGTTTCCAATGGGGGCACCTTACCTTGCAAAGGGAAGTGTCGAAATGTGCGTATCTCTATGGGAGATTATACCTTGTGCTCTGACATGTTTGCCTTGACCTTAGGCAGATTGGATGTGGTTTTGGGCGCTCAATGGCTACGCACACTTGGCCCTATCTTATGGGATTTTGCTGAACTTTGGATGCAGTTTTCCCTCAATGGAAAAAAACACACATTGACAGGATTACAACCAGGTTCTCTCAGCATCATCAGTTCACATCGCATGGAAAAACTCCTCAAGAAGAATTCACATGGTGTCATCGCTCAGATCCATTCCATTCAGATGCAACCATCAACGGTCTCCACTACTCCTTTGGATCTACAACAAATTCTGGATCGATATACAGGTTTCTTTGCTGGACCAGTGGGATTGCCACCTTCAAGGCCAGAAGACCATCGTATTCCGCTCCTTCCTGGCAGCTTTCCTCCCAACCTCAGGCCTTATCGCTACCCATTTCACCAAAAAACGGAGATTGAAATGCTCGTTCGGGACTTATTGAAGCAAGGTATTATTCGCCCAAGCGCTAGTTCATTTTCTTCTCTAGTTCTTCTTGTCCACAAAAAAGATGGGTCATGGTTCCTCTGCATTGACTTCTGAGAACTTAATAACCTCACCATCAAGGATAAGTTTCCAATTCCTGTTGTTGATGAGCTTCATGGGGCTCACTTTTTCTCCAAGTTGGATCTTCGTTCTGGGTATCATCAAATTCGGGTTCATGAGGATGATATCCCTAAAACAACTTTCTGCACACATGATGGCCATTATGAGTTTTTGGTCATGCCCTTTGGCCTCACTAATGCTCCTTCCACATTCTAGGCCTTAATGAATAAAATATTTCGACCCTACTTGCGAAAATTCATTCTG
This sequence comes from Larix kaempferi, assembly GCA_027924585.1. Taxonomy (NCBI): domain Eukaryota; kingdom Viridiplantae; phylum Streptophyta; class Pinopsida; order Pinales; family Pinaceae; genus Larix; species Larix kaempferi. The sequence goes on along the minus strand of BSBM01000800.1, from coordinate 1,042,583 downwards.
GTATTCTTTGATGATATCCTCATCTACAGTAAAACATGGGATGAACATCTCCAGCATCTGGATCTTGTCATGCAACTTTTCTCTAACCATCATCTCCACGCCAAGCAGTCTAAATGTGTTTTTGGATAGAAGGAAGTTGAGTATCTCGGGCACATTATCTCAGCACAAGGGGTTCGCGTGGATCTTGCCAAAATCGATGCCATGAATAATTGGCCGCATCCTCAGACACTCAAGAGCCTTCATGGTTTTTTGGGGTTGACTGGCTACTACTGCAAGTTTGTCAAGGATTATGGGAAGATTGCAGCTCCATTAACTGCTCTATTGAAAAAGGATGCTTTTACATGGACACATGCTGCTCAGTGTGCATTTGACTAACTAAAACAAGCTATGTGTACTACACCTGTTCTAGCTATGCCCGATTTTTCCAAGCCCTTCACTATTGAGAGTGATGCTTGCGGCAATGGACTTGGTGTTGTTCTCCTTCAAGATGAACACCCCATTTCGCTCACCAGCAAAGCCCTTTCAGGTAAGAATTTAGCTTCCTCTACCTATGAGAAGGAAATGATGGCTATTTTGCATGCAATACTGAACGGACCAATACCCTGTGCGAGTCTCAACGATGTGATCAAGGTGTTGAGGTTGAGCATGTGAGAAACAACCATTTGGAGAGGCACTGAGGACTCTTCTCGAAATGATTCGTAGGAACTCATCATAAATGGTGATGAGTCCAAGACACAGGGACCTCTAGGTCTATCCTCTGGAATAAATTTGGTTGTCGTCGACAGAGGGAGACCAACAACTAGCAAGGCAATGATGTTTCCTTGATAGGAGCACGAGGTGTAGAAATGAAGTGTGGTAGTACTGATGGTAGGACTAACATACTTGTGGGGATGGGAATTAATTGGGGTCATATAGTGGGTAGACTCAAACTTCCTTTGTTCAGAGCATGATGACATGGTTGACCTGGCAGTGTAGGGAACTGCCTTGTAGGTGCGGGGATCATAGCTTTTAAGGACTGAAGGGTATGTATTTACTGAGGGGACAAGCTGATGGGTGTTGTCGAGGGATTCTCAGGGTGACATACTGCAGAATACTCTGAACAAAGGCGACCAAAATGGGTAAGCTGCCATATGAGTAGACGTGATCTGTTGTGGCACCAAGAAGCACCATTGGGTCCTTCTTCGTAGTTTTAATGAGCTCCAAGAAGGGATAAAAGTGTGCTCTGAAATGGTACCATCCTGTGGATTTTGTGAGCCCAGGACTGTTCGTGCTCATGGGTGCTTTCATTTTTAAGGAGTCTGAAAACGATAAGAAGACTCTGCAGTGGTTGTGAGTACTGTCCTGTTGGTTTTACGAGCCCAGGATGATGATTGCTCGTGGTCGCTTTCATGTTTAGAGAGTCTGAAAGCGGTAAGTGGACTCCATTGGTGTTCTTTTTCGTAATTAGTCTACAAGGTCCAGAAAAGGGGTAAACTTATACCAGGTAGACACCCTTTCAGATACGTTTAGTGAGCATGAAAGGAAGCAAGGTTGCTCAACGATCTTTTCATTGTTTTAGGAGTTAGAAAAGAGCTTAACAGAAACTCCCTAAGTGCCTTTTTCGTAAAAGGGATTGCTCGGCCCAAAAAATGGGTAAAATTATACCGAACAAAAAAGTGGCTGATGAGAGCGAGAAAAGGTCTCAAACATCATCATGTGTGTGGAATACTGGATCTGGTGACATAAAGATTATCAAAAATGGGCAATGGCCAATGTGGCACGCAAACCGAGGTGATGGGTGGGCATGGTAAAAATGCCCAAAAAATAAGGGGGTGAGAGTGAGAAATGATCTCAAGCATCACCACGAGCGCGAAAAACTGAATCCGGCGATATAAGACATGTCAAAAAATAGACGACGGCCAATGTGGCACGCAAATCGAGGCGACGAGGGGGCGTGGAAAAAATGCCTGAAAAATCTGGGCGTGAGAGTGAGAAATGATCTCAAGCATCATCACGAGCGCGGAAAACTGAATCCGGCGATATAACACTCATAAAAAATGGACGACGGCCAATGTGGCACGCAAACTGAGGCGACGAGGGCGTGAAAAAATTGTCAAAAAATGGACCCAGTGAAAACAGGAAAAGGAAAGAACTATCATGAAGTTCTCGCTGTGCTGATTCCAACGGTACCAACGGTTTGAGGAACGGACGTCGTATGACACCGGAATGGGTGTTTGAAAAATGGTGGAATTTCTATAAATAGGGCGTGGGGCCCATATGACGTGTCATTGTTATGTGTGAGTTTGCCAGAGCAGTCAGAGCTCTTTCTTGATTTTTGAGAGATTTGACCGTTGGTTTTTTATTTCGCGAGTTTCAAGTAACTCTATTCGCCTTAGCCTTTTCAATTATGTCGTTTTTGGTTAGCGGCAGGCCCCCGAAGGCTGTGAAATTCCATGTTGGCCTTCCAACGTGGAATATCGCGGGTTTCGTCCCTTTTTCCACGATTGACATCATGGGTTTGAGGCTGATAGTCGCGATGTTCATCGTCACTGTCAGGTTGAAAGTCGCGATGTCCATCGTGAGGCATGGGGAGACAGTCGCGATGTTCATCGCGACTGTCTGGCCAATACCCGCGATGGTCATCGCGGGTTCTTGTATGGAAGCCGCGATGATCATCGCAGCTTTTGATGGAAAAGCCGCGATGGTATTTTTTGAAAAATTTGCCCTAGTGCTAAAAATTTCTTTGTTTTTTGGCAGGATGTTGAGGAGGCCATTAGTGTCATGGCGAGAGCGAGAGATGGAGGAAGATTTGATGGTTCGGATTCGTACTGATCAGGGGGTCCGGCAGGCTCTGGCGGTGACTGGAATGCTAAAGTTCGCTCAGATTCCACCAATGAGTTCAGTAGGGCCGCTACTGAACAAATTGGTGAGTTGGTGGGTTCCTGCAGAGAGTGCATTTATTATTGGGGGTGAGAGGTTGGAGATCACCCTTACAGATGTGTATTTCCTTACCGGGTTACCTCGCTTAGGGGAGGTGGGGGATCTTCTGCCAAGGATCCCGGCAGGTGTGGACATGGAGGATCTCCTGGAGACCTTCTATGTTGCTGGGGCGATTGTGCAGAACAACGCTCTAAGTCTGTGATCATTGCGGGAGTGGGACATGCGGGCTGTCGGAGCTTGTGTTGTGCGGGTGTTGGGTGCCGCGGTGCCACATCGTTTGTTGGGGGGACAAATGATGATGGTGGATTCTGTGCTGAGAGGGACCTACTATGCATGGGGTCAGATGTTTTTGGCTGGTGTCCGGAGAGATCTGGACAAGGTCAGTCGAGAGGGAGGAGAGTTCTATTATGCCTCCTTTTTGTGTTGTTTTTTCTTTGAGCGGGTACCGACTTTGCGGCCACGGGTGCCGGTTCGGGATGGTTTGGTGAGTGAGCTACGCATGGTGCAGTGGGGGCAGATGATGCCTCGTGGTGGTGGTGGTATCCATGAGTTCTTTTCGCAGGAGATGTATGAGCAGTGGGAGCATATCCCCCTGCTGATTGAGGACTATCCATATGCTGGTATGGATTATCGAGGAGATCCGGAGATGCCTCGAGCCCAGGGACAGGCCTGGGTTTTAGATGGTATGTTTTGTGTTTTGTTCTCTACTATATCATTTTTTAGATATGTTTGTTATGACTATAGTTAGATATTTATATGATGGTTGCTTGTGTGATTGTGCAGATGTTGGTCCTGTACCACCAGACGACTATGTGGCTCGTAGGGGTCGGGCGATGGTGGTTGCTCCACCTCCTGGAGCGGTACCTCCTCCGCATGGTTGGGGATTTGGGGCTTGTGGTCGAGGGGCTGGCCCTCGAGACGATGCTGTGGAGGGTGTCCGAGAGACATTTGATATGATTCTAGCAGGGTTCCCAGAGGATGGGTGGAGGGATCTGGATCGGGACATCGTCGAGCGATGTTTCAACATGCCTCATGAGTGGCGCTCGATCTTGCTGAGAGCGGCATTGATGGCGGCCGAGTGGAGGGATGGGGATCAGCGGGATTAGGCAGGGCCTGCGGAGGGGAGGATTCGTTTACGGGATGATCCAGCGGGGTCGGCGGAGAGGCGAGTCCGTGATCGGCATGATCCGGCGGGGCCAGCGGAGGAGGCACCAGAGGAGCCGAGGGACCGTGATGATTAGATGATATTGTATCCGCCCCCAAATGCTGATGAGCATATGGGGAAGAACTCTTTGTATGGCTGATGTATTTTTGTATATTGGGTGCTGAGGGAACCTATGACATGTTTGGACTATATTATGATGATATATATATATATATATATGATTTTGGCATATAGTCGCATATGCACATGGATGCATTCATTGTCTTTTTGTTTTCCCGTGGAGGCATGTTTAATTTTCTGTATGCCCGTGGAGGCACATGTTATGCACGTGGATGCATTATTTTGTTTTTGGTACATGCCCGTGGAAGCACATGTTATGCACGTGGATGCAGTATTTTGTTTTTGGTATATGCCCGTGGAGGCACATGTTATGCACGTGGATGCAGTATTGTCATATTTATATATGCCCGTTGTTAGCACTCGGATTTTCCTTGGGCTGTATCAAAGAAACCCGAGGTAACCTATTTCAAACCAATCTTTAGACTGAAAGTTGGCCTCCTTCAGCCAGAGAGGGCTCTCTCGGCAAATCTGCCATCCAATGTCACCACGACAACAGTTTGACAATAAAACTCAAGGGCCAATTTGTAAAATAAATAGAAACTTAAGGATTTTTAATGAGGTGGCTAGATCAACATGAACAGGATACCATTGGGCAATGGAGTCGAGAAAACAGAAAAATATAGACCAGCAGTTAAACAAATATTTTCATACAAAGGCAGGATAGCTGTCTTATTACAGTCAATAAGATTTTTGCAGGTGATAGGGAAAGAAATAAAGACAGTCCATTAACAACGGGCATCAATTTTTAGATGAATCCACTGCTAATTTTAGAGAAATAAATGGATGCTCAGAAGCGAATAAATCGAGGCATAGAAACATGAATCTCAATCTATTATGAACGTTCATCTAAGCATAGAAGAAAACGACAGAATGAAAGGAATAACGCAGAAAGTAAACTTGCACGAGTAGAGAAAGGAAATGGTACAGACTGCAATTTTAAACAACACATGAATCTTTGAAGAAAAATCTGTTCAATCCTGAGATCTTTATTAACTTCTGAAACCCTTCAAAATACCCAGAATGGGTTTCTCCTTACTGAAAATCCAACCCTTTGCATGTTGTAAAATGCATAATTTATACAAAAATTTGCCCTCTAAGCAAACCCTAACTGTATTCTTCTAAAAATAGCTTCTTGGACTTTCTGCCACCTATGTTCCTTTTCAAAACAGAAAAATTGAAATAAAACTTAATTGCCTTTTTACATTCGGCAGCATTTTTCACTAAATGATAAATTTATTACAAAGTATGACAAAAATATATTCATGGGATGATCTCCAGGTGGTTGCTCCCACTTGCTTTCGAATCCTTCACTAGCATTGAAAACCTCTTTTCTGTTTATCATTCCAATGATAGGTGATGCCAAGTATTACATCCCTTGAGCCTTTAAAAATATTCTCCAAGGATTTGTTGGGTTTTCGCCTAATAGTAGCTGCAAACATTGATTAGGGCTTTTCATTGTGATAAATAACTTTCTTGATACTTGCTTCAAAACATCTCCACAAATTCTGGATAATTTTGAAAATAGTGGCAGCTACAGTAACTTTCTTCATGAAATTGACCCTTTTTAATGTCTGCATGCATCCTGACATTTCCTAGATAATGGCTCGCTGTCAAAGCTGCTTCCACCTGCAAAATGTTTTCTAGTATCCCGAGATACCATCACAAATTGGGCTTGTCAATACCTTCCACCGTATTAACAAGTAGCTTCTGTTTTCAACACTAGTATGAAAACTCTGAAACTGCATACAAAGAAAATGAGATTAATAAAAAGCTGGCGTTTGCACATGGGAGTAGTGGATAAATATCAGTAGCTACGGTGTCTTGGAGGTAAGATGCCTTGGGGCCAACACAGAAAACGCCATCGCAGCTCATTCTCCATTGAAAAACAAAACACATAGATCTCTACGAAGGTATTCCACTTCCATTTGCTTTGGTGGGGCTTATCTTGACGAACCCAGACTCTCTGAGATCAATGTAGAGGGCGTTTTCCCTTCATTCTCCCTCCCGCATCTCCTTTAAACCCTTCCACGGATGAGGCTTCTGACCCTTACCAACCATTAAACAAATCGTGAAAAAGGCTTTGGAAGATTGGAGTGAAACCTGCGTGTGAGGATTTTAAGTTTCTGGAAGGTGTTTCTTCCTCGTCTCCCTACTCTGCTACAGAATAATGGAAGTAGCATCAAATCGGGCTCTTGGTGACGGGATGAATTTTCGTTCAGGGATAGCCTGCATTTCTTTCTAGCTGTGAAATGGTAAAATGTTGGTGGTCTGCGATGTATGCTTCACTCAGCCGTCGCCTTCCATTGCATGGCTCGACCTTTTCTTTGAATCTGACATTGGAATTCTGGGCATATCATGGCGTCAAAGCATTCTCTTATGGTGCTTTCTTCTCCAACTACAAACATGGTAGCAGTTTTATTCCTTTCGTTTGTCTTCAGCTCTCTTGACTCAATGGCGAATCCTCCTAGCTTTCGGACATGGGCATCTTTCTCCTCAGCTGCAAATGAATGGCGTTAGGGTTTGGTGTTCCGTTTCAAGTGATAAGACGCCAAAAGAGGAGACTACCTTCCCTTTTATACTCCCGCCAATGGTTGGTATCGCGCGAGGGTTGAGTGGTTTTCAATACCACGTTTCACATACGCGGACGTATAAAATATTAACACGTTGGATAGTGGTTTTCTCACCGCGCCCGCTCTTATCTCCTATCCACCGAGCACTTTTGCAATGCGGAGTCACGTAGACCGTTGATCTATATTGAAACTTCTCCATCTGATCTCGTTACGTGTCAGCATGGGAATCAAGGATCTGAAAACGCAGTAGTCGCAACAACCTCTCCTCTTTTTCCTCAGGGCATTTTCCCGGTGCGAAATAAACACCAGCTATGATCTCCCAAAATTTCACCGATTGACAATAATTTGTTGTTCTCCCATTTTCTGAGGAACTATTCTTTTCATTTGATAATACAGGGAAAGCAAATGATCGGGCAGTGCTTTTATCAGAACGGAGGCAGATACTTCCTCTCTATTTGGCTCCTTCATGATTTCTGAGAGACGGTCTTTTGGGGTATGTAGACATCTGCAAACACTTTAAACCTAACTACAGGAATATCTCCCACGGTGCGCTCGTTGACATTACCCGAATAGCTTAATAAAAGTTGATTTCTTACAACAAAACTGATTGAAGCACATCTTTCTCAGACTCTTCAACAATATCGCTCCAAGCATACGAATACACAAAGTCTACGCTAAACAATTTTTTTTTTTTTGGCCTTGTGCATTGCGATGGCAAGTGCATTGGAATCGGAGTTCGACCTTCGAGCCACCTTTTTGGAGAAATAAAATTGACAGCTGCAAATATTTTATGACAGGTATCTATTTGTTAATCCAGATGAGAGATAATAGTTTCCAGAATATCATTTTCTGAAAGCGATATTAAACAAAAATGGATTGTCATTTTGTGTCAAAACGCCCAGTTTTTTCCATTGTATTGCCTGTCCAAAAATCCCTCGAGCATGTAGTGAGATGCATATAAAATAAGAATTGTAAATATCGGGGTGAATTTCAACAAAATCCTGACTAATTCGACTTTGACATTTGCCAGAGTGCTTTGGGAAAACTGATTCGAGAGTGAGGTTTGGCCCAGTACCTTTTATTTTTATATAAAAATGAACTTTAAACCTTGCTAAATGAAGAGAAAAGCAACCTCGAACCATGTATCATATCCATAAGGGACATTTCTCCTGAGCAGTGCCACAAATGACTCCATGACCGCTACATATTCTCGAAGTCAGGTGACTATTTGACATTTGCAATAATTGGCAAATTTGGCCAAGTTTAAAATCATCATGCAAACTGATCTGTTTTGCGCCATCAATGTTGCCAGAAGATAATTAGCCAAAATTTTTACTGAGTGCCAACAACTGGCTCCTACTGGGGATGCTGTCCTCCCAGCAAGGCAGCAAAGAACACCGTAGACCATGTGCCTGACCACTGGGCGGCTCCCAATCCTGAAAACCTAAAACCTGCAACCTGTATCCTGTAACCAGTCTTTCACCCAAAAACCGTAGCTGAAAACCACTTTAACTGTAGAAAACTGAAAACTCACATGCTGAAACTGAAACTGAAAACAATACTGTACATACTGAAGACTGCTTGCCTGGCAAACTTATTTCTCCTACCTACCCTACCTTTAAAATGTCAAAGAATTCCCATCAATCAAGTAATTCGGAAACGCCAATGAAGCCAATTCATTAAATGTCCAAAGAATCTGACTCTTTCACTGTCAAAATAAGTTACTAACAGCAAATATGACAGCACCGGCAACCAATGATATTCTTTATTCTCATAGTAAAAATTTTGCTGCAAATTTAAACCGAGAAAATCTTCCATATACTCAAGTATAGGATCAAAAAAGATACATTTTATTTGAAGTACCTTTGGATTTTTTGCAATTTGACGGGAGAGCTGGAATGTTCTTTCTTCCTTAACATTCTTTTCCAGAAATGAATGATTATCCTCATAATCTAATGCATCCTCAAATAGAAAACACTCTACAAGATCATTAAATATGACAGCTCTATCTTTTTGATGAAAGAAACTGGTGTCTAATAGCTGATTTCCTTGCAGCGGATCGTCTTCAAAAATGGATTCCTTCATAAAATCATCATGATTGTCATCATTCAAATTCAGATTTTCATTCCCAAAAATGGAAGAAGATTGACTTACATATTCTGGAATATGTGAACACTGCAAATCTGTATAAGCAGGGGTCGTAGCATGACTCTGCAGGAGCCGATCTATTTCTTCTTCTGTTAAAAGAGGAGGTGGTTTGTGCATTTTCTGAATCAAACAACTATCGTTTTCCTTATCTTCTGCAGATTGATCATGATGCTGAAAGCATTCTTCATTTGTATATAAAGAAGTAGATGAATCATCATTTGTTTCTGAATAGAGCTCATGGGAATCTACTTTTATTTCTTCATTGATTTTATCTACAGCTAGCTTCTCTTGATCATCATGGCTATGGACTTGCGAAGAAAAATGATAAAATATTTCAGACATGTCTTCATCATTCATACCCTCCAGATCTTCATCAATATTTTCAAGATACTGTATGAAACCCTCAAACTGATCACAACAGCTTTCCACTAAAGATAAAGCTGGAAAATCTACTGTATAATGCTCAGAAAATGTTATGTGAAAATCTTTTAAAGAAAACAAGCTACCAGGTCTTAAACTTTCATACCAATCCCTTGCTTTTCCTTCTAAAGAAGCCATGAACATCTTCATAAGACAGTCCTCATGAAACATAATCTTCAGCTTGTGTATATGCGCATGAAATTTGATTAAATGTAAAGCAGCATTATCACTGTTTTCATCTCTGAATTTAGGCAAATAAGACTGCCAATCTATTTTAGGAATTTGATTCGGAAAACCGGGAATATGAGACCTGCTCATAGGAGCATACCTTCTTAATAACGAAGCCATCTCGAAATGATGGAACTGTAGATTCTGATTTGAAAACTGAGGAGACTTGTCCTGTGAACCAATGCAAAACTGGATTTCTTTAATGTGGAGTCGCCATGGAATTTCTGAAAACTGGATTCTTTGAAGATGGAGTCGCCAGGTGAAAAATGCACAGCCTGCTTGATATCTGACCGTTGTTCACCATCAACAATCAAACCTGCAACTTTGTCGTTCATACCCAGGGAAAATGAAACCCTCGTTCCCCGGCAACGGAGCCAAAATGTTAGCACTCGGATTTTCCTTGGGCTGTATCAAAGAAACCCGAGGTAACCTATTTCAAACCAATCTTTAGACTGAAAGTTGGCCTCCTTCAGCCAGAGAGGGCTCTCTCGGCAAATCTGCCATCCAATGTCACCACGACAACAGTTTGACAATAAAACTCAAGGGCCAATTTGTAAAATAAATAGAAACTTAAGGATTTTTAATGAGGTGGCTAGATCAACATGAACAGGATACCATTGGGCAATGGAGTCGAGAAAACAGAAAAATATAGACCAGCAGTTAAACAAATATTTTCATACAAAGGCAGGATAGCTGTCTTATTACAGTCAATAAGATTTTTGCAGGTGATAGGGAAAGAAATAAAGACAGTCCATTAACAACGGGCATCAATTTTTAGATGAATCCACTGCTAATTTTAGAGAAATAAATGGATGCTCAGAAGCGAATAAATCGAGGCATAGAAACATGAATCTCAATCTATTATGAACGTTCATCTAAGCATAGAAGAAAACGACAGAATGAAAGGAATAACGCAGAAAGTAAACTTGCACGAGTAGAGAAAGGAAATGGTACAGACTGCAATTTTAAACAACACATGAATCTTTGAAGAAAAATCTGTTCAATCCTGAGATCTTTATTAACTTCTGAAACCCTTCAAAATACCCAGAATGGGTTTCTCCTTACTGAAAATCCAACCCTTTGCATGTTGTAAAATGCATAATTTATACAAAAATTTGCCCTCTAAGCAAACCCTAACTGTATTCTTCTAAAAATAGCTTCTTGGACTTTCTGCCACCTATGTTCCTTTTCAAAACAGAAAAATTGAAATAAAACTTAATTGCCTTTTTACATTCGGCAGCATTTTTCACTAAATGATAAATTTATTACAAAGTATGACAAAAATATATTCATGGGATGATCTCCAGGTGGTTGCTCCCACTTGCTTTCGAATCCTTCACTAGCATTGAAAACCTCTTTTCTGTTTATCATTCCAATGATAGGTGATGCCAAGTATTACATCCCTTGAGCCTTTAAAAATATTCTCCAAGGATTTGTTGGGTTTTCGCCTAATAGTAGCTGCAAACATTGATTAGGGCTTTTCATTGTGATAAATGACTTTCTTGATACTTGCTTCAAAACATCTCCACAAATTCTGGATAATTTTGAAAATAGTGGCAGCTACAGTAACTTTCTTCATGAAATTGACCCTTTTTAATGTCTGCATGCATCCTGACATTTCCTAGATAATGGCTCGCTGTCAAAGCTGCTTCCACCTGCAAAATGTTTTCTAGTATCCCGAGATACCATCACAAATTGGGCTTGTCAATACCTTCCACCGTATTAACAAGTAGCTTCTGTTTTCAACACTAGTATGAAAACTCTGAAACTGCATACAAAGAAAATGAGATTAATAAAAAGCTGGCGTTTGCACATGGGAGTAGTGGATAAATATCAGTAGCTACGGTGTCTTGGAGGTAAGATGCCTTGGGGCCAACACAGAAAACGCCATCGCAGCTCATTCTCCATTGAAAAACAAAACACATAGATCTCTACGAAGGTATTCCACTTCCATTTGCTTTGGTGGGGCTTATCTTGACGAACCCAGACTCTCTGAGATCAATGTAGAGGGCGTTTTCCCTTCATTCTCCCTCCCGCATCTCCTTTAAACCCTTCCACGGATGAGGCTTCTGACCCTTACCAACCATTAAACAAATCGTGAAAAAGGCTTTGGAAGATTGGAGTGAAACCTGCGTGTGAGGATTTTAAGTTTCTGGAAGGTGTTTCTTCCTCGTCTCCCTACTCTGCTACAGAATAATGGAAGTAGCATCAAATCGGGCTCTTGGTGACGGGATGAATTTTCGTTCAGGGATAGCCTGCATTTCTTTCTAGCTGTGAAATGGTAAAATGTTGGTGGTCTGCGATGTATGCTTCACTCAGCCGTCGCCTTCCATTGCATGGCTCGACCTTTTCTTTGAATCTGACATTGGAATTCTGGGCATATCATGGCGTCAAAGCATTCTCTTATGGTGCTTTCTTCTCCAACTACAAACATGGTAGCAGTTTTATTCCTTTCATTTGTCTTCAGCTCTCTTGACTCAATGGCGAATCCTCCTAGCTTTCGGACATGGGCATCTTTCTCCTCAGCTGCAAATGAATGGCGTTAGGGTTTGGTGTTCTGTTTCAAGTGATAAGACACCAAAAGAGGAGACTACCTTCCCTTTTATACTCCCGCCAATGGTTGGTATCGCGCGAGGGTTGAGTGGTTTTCAATACCACGTTTCACATACGCGGACGTATAAAATATTAACACGTTGGATAGTGGTTTTCTCACCGCGCCCGCTCTTATCTCCTATCCACCGAGCACTTTTGCAATGCGGAGTCACGTAGACCGTTGATCTATATTGAAACTTCTCCATCTGATCTCGTTACGTGTCAGCATGGGAATCAAGGATCTGAAAACGCAGTAGTCGCAACAACCTCTCCTCTTTTTCCTCAGGGCATTTTCCCGGTGCGAAATAAACACCAGCTATGATCTCCCAAAATTTCACCGATTGACAATAATTTGTTGTTCTCCCATTTTCTGAGGAACTATTCTTTTCATTTGATAATACAGGGAAAGCAAATGATCGGGCAGTGCTTTTATCAGAACGGAGGCAGATACTTCCTCTCTATTTGGCTCCTTCATGATTTCTGAGAGACGGTCTTTTGGGGTATGTAGACATCTGCAAACACTTTAAACCTAACTACAGGAATATCTCCCACGGTGCGCTCGTTGACATTACCCGAATAGCTTAATAAAAGTTGATTTCTTACAACAAAACTGATTGAAGCACATCTTTCTCAGACTCTTCAACAATATCGCTCCAAGCATACGAATACACAAAGTCTACGCTAAACAATTTATTTTTTTTTGGCCTTGTGCATTGCGATGGCAAGTGCATTGGAATCGGAGTTCGACCTTCGAGCCACCTTTTTGGAGAAATAAAATTGACAGCTGCAAATATTTTATGACAGGTATCTATTTGTTAATCCAGATGAGAGATAATAGTTTCCAGAATATCATTTTCTGAAAGCGATATTAAACAAAAATGGATTGTCATTTTGTGTCAAAACGCCCAGTTTTTTCCATTGTATTGCCTGTCCAAAAATCCCTCGAGCATGTAGTGAGATGCATATAAAATAAGAATTGTAAATCTCGGGGTGAATTTCAACAAAATCCTGACTAATTCGACTTTGACATTTGCCAGAGTGCTTTGGGAAAACTGATTCGAGAGTGAGGTTTGGCCCAGTACCTTTTATTTTTATATAAAAATGAACTTTAAACCTTGCTAAATGAAGAGAAAAGCAACCTCGAACCATGTATCATATCCATAAGGGACATTTCTCCTGAGCAGTGCCACAAATGACTCCATGACCGCTACATATTCTCGAAGTCAGGTGACTATTTGACATTTGCAATAATTGGCAAATTTGGCCAAGTTTAAAATCATCATGCAAACTGATCTGTTTTGCGCCATCAATGTTGCCAGAAGATAATTAGCCAAAATTTTTACTGAGTGCCAACACCCGTGGAGGCACAGGTTATGCATGTGGATGCATTTTTGTTTATGATATGATTTGATTGGTGTGCCAGTCAAGAATGTTGTTGGCCATATGGTCTGCTACACTATTGAGGCTTCTTGGGACATGTGTAAATGAAATGGATTCAAATTGTCGAACCATTTGTTTAGTGCGCAAATTTTTTTTGAAAAGACAGGGATCACGTACCTGGTAATCATTGTTGAGCTGTGAAACAAGGAGTTGTGAGTCTAAGAACACATTAAGGTGACGTATTCTCATTTGGAGAGCTGCGGCCAGGAGGCCGGTCACGGCATCGTATTCAGCTTGGTTGTTCGTGGCAGCACCTAAACACACTCCATAGATGTGGATCAACTCATGTGAAGGGGAATATATTACCCAAGCTGCGGAGGCCAGATTGGGGGACCAACGGCTTGCACCATCAGCGAAACCGACGTAGCAGAGTGGAACTGGATCCATCTGTGGTCATGCAAAGAAAAACAAATATTTAGGTTTTTTGAATTTTTTGTGAAAAACAAAATAATATTGTACAATAATGGACGGTGGTGTCCATCATGTTTACTATGGGTAAAATCGCTTGAGGTACAACCCGTTGCGTGGGTTGCGTAGGGGGTTGCCTTCTGAATCGGTCAAAATGTATGCCCCCTGTCCAAGGCAAGTGTGTACAATATAGGGGCCTTGCCACATGGACACAAACTTTCCTTTCCCGGTTTTGTCATGAGCCTGATCGTAGGCTAGGACAAGGTCCCCTTCAGTGAAAGTTCTTGGGTGGACATGTTTATCATAACTCAGTTTGGATCGGTTCTTAGCTGCTTCCATGGTTTGAAGGGCTGTGCGCCGATCTTCATCGGCCTGCTCCAGGAGTAGCAAGTGTTGCTTGATTGGGGAAGTGTCCGGTAGGAGTTCAATGGCCATTTGTAGGGTTGGGATCTGGCACTCAATGGGGAGGACGGATTCGACAACGTGAACTAAGTGGAAAGGGGTAAAACCGATGGTGGTTTTGGTTGACGTGTGGTATGCCCATAGTGTCGGGAACAGCATGTGGTGCCAATTTGACTTGTGTTTGTCTACAGTGCTCTATAGTGCGTTGGAGGATGGTTTTCAAAATTTTGTTGATTGCTTCGACTTGGTCGTTTCCTTGGGGGTAGTAAGCAGAGGAGAAATGGTGTTCGAATTTGAGTAAGGTTGATAGTTCTCTCCAGACGGCGTCTTCGAAGTGAGAGCCATGGTCTGAGACAAGTTGCTTTGGCACTCCAAAACGAGCAATAACATGGTTGAGAAAAAACCGTGCTGCGGTGTCGGCCTTGCAATTGTAAGTTGGCATGGCCTCTGCCCACTTGGTGAAATAATATACGGCCACAATGATGTGTTTGTGACCGCCGGCTGACGTGGGATTTCAATCGAGGAAGTCGATGGCCCATTTGCAGAATGGTCCAGCAGTGACGACTGGATGAAGGGGGGCGGGTGGGGTTCTTGCTTTTGGGGCAAAAAGTTGGCATTTTTGACAATGTTTGACTGCAGTGATGCAATTAGTAAATAATGAAGGCCAAAAGTAACCTGTGCAGATGATCTTTTGGGTGGTAGCCATGCCAGAGAAATGGCCTCCGCAGGCACCGCTATGGCAATCATTAAGGACTTGTTCTGCCTCGCTATGAGATAGGCAACGTCGTAAAATGGTATCGACGCCGCGTCGATAAAGTATATCGCCTAACAAGAGGTATCGGGGGGCGTGGTGTCGTATACGACAGCGTCCGTCATGATCGATGTGGGGTCAAAATTTTTGTGTGCGGAGGTAAATTAAGATGTCGCCGTACCATGGGTCGTCGGTGAGATCCGTTTGGATAGCAGGTGATGACGAAGAAGATGGGAGATCTGTGATAAGTTGAGCTAGTGCTAGGGCCTTGGTGCTCTTTGGGTTTTTGAAAGTAAGGTCGTACTCTTACAGGATAATCACCCATTTAGCTACGCGGCCTTGAAGAAGGCGACGCGTCAAGAGGTAAACCATAGGATTGGAATTAGCTACGACTGTGGTGTGGCTTAAGAGAATATAATGTCGCAGCTTTTGTACTGAAAAAACGACGGCGAGGGCCATGTTTTCTTCATGTGGGTATCGGAGGGGTGGGCCGGACAAGGTCTGGCTCACATAATAGATGACATGCTCTTGGCAAGCAGTATCTTCTTGTACAAGGACTCCAGATACAGCATGTTCGGATGCTGAAACATAGAGGATGAAATCTTTGGTGAAATCTGGAGGAGAAATCAACGGGGCGTTTGTGAGTGCTTTCTTTAAGTCGGTGAAAGCTGTCTTTGCTTGTTGGTCCCATATGAAATGAGTATACAGACGTAATAGTCATAGGAAACCGTGGACCATTGTGGCATAGTCAGGGACAAAGCGGCGGAGGAAGTTGGACCTCCCTTGTAAGCTTTGCAGTTCTCTCAATGTGCGGGGTGACAGTAACTCTAGAATGGCTTGGACTTTTAAGGGGTCTATAGTGATGCCTTTTTTTGAGATAACAAACCCCAGTAGGCGACCTGATGTAACGCAAAAGACACACTTGAGGGGGTTCAAGCGGATGTTGTATTTCCGACACTGCATGAAAACTTGTCGAAGGTCATCTAAATGGTCAGATCGCTTTTTGGATCGAGCTGTGAGGTCGTCCAGGTAAAATTTTATGATCTTGTGGAGATTGTGGAAGCAATAAGTCATGGTGCGTTAGAAGGTGGCTCCAGCATTCTTGAGGCCAAAAGGCATGGCGCGATAGGCGAAGGTGCCCCATGGGGTGGTGAAAGCTGTCTTATATTGATCTTCTTTACGGATTTTTATTTGGTTGTATCCGGAGAAACCGTCCATAAAAGAAAGGACCTCATGTCCTGCACATTCATCGATTAGTTGGTCAATGAAAGGTGTGGGGAAGTTGTCTTTGGGAAAAGCGAGATTGAGGTCTCGGAAATCAGTACAAACGTGTATAGTGCCCACTTTTTTGTTTACTAGTACTGGGTTTGAAACCCAGGTGGTGTAGGCAATAGGATATATGAATCGTGCTTTTTGAAGTTTTTCAATCTCAGCTTTAACAGTTGGGAGCTTGGACAGGTGAATGGGCCATTGTTTTTGTCGGACAGGAGTCACATTGGGCCAAGTGTCGATGTGATGTTCCACAATTTTTGGATCGAGGCCAGGCATCTCGGTGTAAGACCAGGCGAAGACATCACGAAACTCTTGGAAGAGTTTCTTATGTGCCTGAGTTTCCGCTTGAGTGCAAGATGCACCTAACGAGATGAGCTCAGGTTTTCCGGGTGTGGTGGAAATGTCGATTTGGATAATAGGGGAAATGTTTGACATGTTCCATTCCTCAAAGGCATCAGGGGCAGGAATAGGATCCTTAAACCAGTCGACTTTGGTGGGGAGGAAATCTTTGGACTCGACCGCAAACTGGGTAGCTGTGGTGGAGGAGGACTCTTCTGGGAGGAAGTATGAACGATGGTGCATGTCTTCCCAGGGGTAATCAGGGGCAATAAGAGCCTCTAAAATTTGCTCATCGGTATGGAAGTAATCAGACCATAGATCGACGGGTTCCGGTTTGTATGTTGTCGAGATCATGTAGATTGTGTTAATCTCTCTGGATGGGGATGCTACGGGAGGGTAGATGTCCTCAATTGTGGGGGGTGCCGTCTCAAGGTCAAAATTATTCATCTCGTAGAGAGTTGCTCTGTAATCTGGGAGATCAGGACAGTGATGTGAGTAATGACCGTAAATACCGCATATTGCACAAGGATGGTTTGTGCGCAATGATTTATCACGAGGTTGAGGGGGGAGTTCTAGTTTGATTACTGGAACGTTGGTGTCGTCATCAAGCATTTGCATGTGTTCCTGTAATGCGGGTAATTGTGGACATTGATGAGTTGGATGGCCTAAATCATCACACAACGAGCATTTAGGAGGAGCACGAAACATGGGGGGAGGTTTAACTGCTTTGGGAGGAGGTACCACGGTGTATGGTTGTGGGCCTCTGCCCCCAGTGGGCTTGATAAGAGGAGGGGGATTCATAGAAGATGAAGGGGTAGTGACACCGAGAGGTGGCTGAGTAGTAGTGACAATGGGTTGCACCGGTTGTAGGACGACATTTGGTGTCGGCGGGGGAATGGGAGGCGAAATATACCACACGGGTAAACCTAAGGTTAACCCGAGGAGGCTGAGGGTGGCCATAACTGGGGCGCTTACTACTCCTGAGGGAGGGAATAGGCAGGGGATTGTGTGGATGGGTGTAACACCAATGTGACTAGGGACCAATGGTGGTTTAGGTAACAAGGGCGGTTGATTTTTGGGTGTTTGTGTATTGTGGGATAGGGTACATAGGTCAGATACTTTGGGCGCTGGTGACGGGGGTGGAATGGAATGGAATGTTGAGGTCATCGGTGCATCTGAGTAAACTCTGGGTCCCACAGAGGAAACAAACGAGGTAGTTGCACCACAACCAGATTGTTCAACCATGGGGAGAACATTTTCTGGTGTAGCGGGGGCCTTGGGATCGTAATAGGTGAGTTGGTCGACCTTGACCACGCGTCCGTCATGGGGGAACATCATGGTACGAAAAACGGATGAAGCAACTGCCCGCATGGCATACATGTAGCTGCGACCAAGTAATAGGTTATAATCAAGTTGGGCATTGATGACCTCTATGTCGATGAGCACGGTTTTACCAGCCAGCTGGACGGGGACATTAGCTAACAGACCTTGGGGTTGAGCCGAACAGACCTTGGGATCCCCTACTCTCCAGCAGTCCACCACTGCGTTGGAGAGTAGGGGATCCCAACTTCTACCAAACGAATGTGGACATAATGCATGTAGAGGCACCTTCATCGATAATGCACCGATGGATGACAAGATTCCGAGCGGAAACAGAAACTTGGAATGCTAAAGTGGAAGGCAGGCATGGTTCAGACTGGTCCAAATCGAATGCCATCAGTTGTGAATCATTGGGGTCAATAGCACCAATGGCAGAGAGCAAAGTCTTGCGCTGTGAAGGACAGTTTTTTAAGACTTCTAAAGCAGACATGGCTATGGGAGACTGGGCTAAGTCATCTACAATGCTGTAATTCGATGCAGCGCGAGCATTGGGGTTATTGTTGATGCGACAAAGTGGGAAGCGAGGTGCTTTAGAGGCGCCATCGAGTGGAACCGGGGGTATACGTAATGTCTGATCAGTGGGATGAGCGTTAGTGTTTTTGTCGGCGAGAGGGGCTTCAGGGGTGGATCCATATTGGTTCCGACGGGTTTGAATGTTGACATCAGCGGATGACATCATTAACAAGTGGTGGGTTCCTGAGTCGAACATGGGTTGATCAGGAGCGGCATAAGTGATCTGTTGTTGTGGGGGAGCGTTGCCTTGAGGGGGAGCCAACGGCTGAGTGTTCACTACGCCTTGGGTTGGTAAGGGGTTTTGTAATACCATGGGTTGTTGCTGAGGGGGTGGGGGGTTGGGTGGCGCCTGAGGAGCCGCGTACCCTTGGCGATGGGCATCATCAGTCCAGAGTTGCCGAGCTCGCTCCAAATGTGGGAAAGCATGTGTGTAGTGGCCATAGACCCTGCATATAGAACATGGGTGATTTGTTCTTAGGTTATTATTTTTGGGCTGCTTGGGATGACGATCCGGATTCTGGTTGGGAGGGGCAGCATTGTTGTTATTTTGTGGAGGATTGGTAGGTGGTGGACCTTGATGATGTTGTTGGTTGTTGCCGCGGTTACGTCCTCTTCCACGGTTTTGTTGTCCACCCCGGTTGCACTGGTTGTTTTGATGTTGGGGCTGATTGTGTTGTGTGTACACTTGCCCTTGAGCAACAGGAGGATTTTGGTTTGCCGCAGGTGCGGGAGCAGGTTGCGGTGGATAATAAGCTGGTGGGGCTGGAGGTGGTCCAGTTACCTGCTAGGGTTGTTGGTAACCCTGAGCTATTGGAGGTGTTGGGTTAGCTGTTGTAGCTTGTTGTGGGTAATACACTGGTTGTGGCGGGAACTGAATTGAGTTCTGGTTAGCCGGTTGGCTATAGTATGTGGGTGGTACATATGCCGATGGCGCTTTCCCATAGCAATGTTGTGGACAAGAGGGTCCATGAGTGTGATGAGTCTGATTCGTTGGAGCGTAGGAAGTTGTCGCTCCAGAATTAGATGTAGCCCTAGAGAGGTCTGGGGCATTTATGGTGCTCACCATGCTAAAAGGTTTAATTTGTGGTGTGACTTGGCCAATAATACCATTGATAGCATGTGATGCCCCTGACGTGTCACCGCATGAAGAATCGCCTCGTGGGGCGTCTGGTATGATGGTGTAGAGATAGCCTAATTGCGCATAAATTAGGTCGAATTGCTGAGCTTTTAGGATAGCTTCTTCCTCTGACTGGGGTCATTCGAAAGCTACGTCTTTTTCTATGAGGGGTAGGAGTGATTTAAGGAACCAGTCCAAAAATATACGGTCATCCAGTTTAATCTTACAGAGGCTACGAAGCTTGCGCCACTCATGGATGTGGTCCGTGATGTGGGTAGCTATGTTTTGTCTGCAAGATAACAGTATTTCAACTCCTGCATTGTAATGTACAGGTAGCTGAAAAAAATGAAGGAAAGTGGAGGCGAGAGATGTGAAAGTATGGTGGGTCCCATGTGGTTGTTCAATGTACCACTTGGCTGCAGATCCAGTGAACGTTCGTTGCAATAGTCTTAGATGAATGGAGTCATCCACTATGGAGTTAGATGAACACCATAGGTGAAAAGACATTATGTGGTTTTGAGGGTCCTCCCCAGGTTTTCCTTCAAACTTGGGTATGTCCGAGGGGAGATTCGTAGGCATGGGTGGCCATGTAGGGTTGTGCCTGATAAGATCGTTGGTTAGCCTGGCTAAGTCTGGTAAGTTCAGACTAGCCATGTAAGGTAAACTGGCAGATGGGTGTGGCGTAGTGACTGGGACATAACTATTCATGGTGGCATTATGTAGTGGTCCAGTAGCCCCTAAGGGTATGCTAGGTATTCAAGGTATGTGTCCTCCAACTGCTGTAGTTTGGTATGTACCAGCGTTTCCGAGTGCAACATGGGTTACACCGGGGTTAGGAATAGTGCCAGGAATTCCTGGGATCTGGGTTGTGGTGATGACAGGTGGTGTGATTCCTATGTTTGGCATACCCATAATAGGAGGTAGTCCTGTGTTGGGCATACCTAAAGGTGGAGTGTCCTCCATATTAGGCATGCCTAGAGGGGTCGTTGCTACCATGGATGGCACAGTAATAGAAGGGTTTGTGGATGTATCTCCAATAGTACTGGTAAAAAGTGGGTCGTTTTGTGGTCCAGCCATGAGGTTGGTTGGTGATAATTCAGTAAGGTTTTCGGATTCAGCCTCAGAATCAGATGTGAAGTGAGGCGTGTCAGAATTGGATGACTGTATGTTTGGCCGATGATGTGTCGAGTCAAGGGATAAGGCTCGACGTCGGTGATGTGGAGAGCCAAGTAGACTGAACTGAGGGGGTTCACCCTGAAGACGACGAAATCATCTAAAATTCTCAATGGTGAGAAATAAAAAATTTCAGTGTAAGGTGGTGATGTAAAGAACTCGAAACCCTAATGCAACAAAGAGTGCATAAAAGGGGAGTGAAAATAAAGGCTCTTAGGCCAAAACTCAACCTCAAAAAGCACTTATTATAGCAGCTGTGCTATAATAAGTGGAGGGATGCAACAAAATTGGTCAGAATACCAACAGTCAAACAGTTTCTAGAAAAAAGAGGTGCTACTAGACCAAAGGTGGGTAATGTATCATGCAAACCCCTAACTAGAAGTATTGTGAGTCAACAAACGATATCCTCTGCAAGGTGATCAAATCCAAGTCAGACAATATAGAGTGTTGAATCAACGGCTAGATATCCCCCTACCGGGAGGGACACTAGGTAGACAATCCTAAAGAATGGGAACTAGGATACCCCGTTCATGACTAATTCAGAAAAGGTGAATCTGTCGTTTGGTCCTTTTACCGCAGTACCCCCATACAGGGATACCCCAAGAACTGTGAATGGTAGCCTTCGGATACTGAATGGATTTTGGTATTCCACTCAGGCCTCCGGAACCATTCTGGCGACTTCAACCCTCCTAGGGGAGAGGCCCTCTGATAAACTGGTTGTGACCGTGCCAAAAAATTCTAGGGGATTTTGGTTCCCTAATGGACAACAGCTATGTCTCAAATGTAATAACTAAGGGGTGTTATTGGAACACCTATCCCCTCAATTCTACCTAACTACAAAATTCTTTTAAGTGCTCCCCAAGTGGGGTTAAAAGTTGGTTGAGTTTAAGGTAAATTTTAAGGCTCAGTTTAAATTATGTGGTAGAGTGGGTGCAAGTGTGGTATTTAAACTGATATTGATTTGCCTTGCTTGGGCGATTTTACAAATGAAAGAAAAGACACTTCCAGTTTTGCAAAAAATAATGGCGTTTTTGAAATGTAAATGCTTGAAAAAACTATTCAAAAATGATGGATCTTTGAAATAATTTAAAGGGAAGCAAATAACATGAATACTTCAAGAAATAAATGGATCTCTTAAAAATTGCTTGGGCAAAGTATTGAGCAAATAAACAGTAAAACCTTGATTTAGATAAAATGCAGAAAAATCTCTCTTTCAATTTCTGAAAATTTTTAAAAAGACTTTTTAAAGGAGCATTCTAAATAGTAAAAGATTTTTATGGCTGTAAAAATGCAGGAGTTTTAATACTGTAAAATATGCTAAATAGGCATAAAATACAGCAAAAAGTATTTTTCAAAAAATTGGCCGAATTGAAAAAACTTGCATCGCGGGTTTCGGGTAAACAGTCGCGATGGACTGCGTGGGTTTCGGCCTCGAAGCCGCGATGTGCAGCGCGGGTTCCTGTAACACAGTCGCGATGGGCAGCGCGGATTTCAGCCACGAAGCCGCGATGTGCAGCGCGGGTTTTCGTCACACAGTTGTGATGTGCAGCGCAGCAAATGGCCGCGAAGCCACGATGTGCAGCGCGGAAATTGGCCGCGAAGCCGCGGTGAACCGCGCGGAAAAAATCCGCTTAGTCGCGATGGGCCGCGCGACTGTCAGGAAAAAAACCGCGAGGCGAAAGCCGAAAATGGACGACGAAAAAATGAACCCGAAAATGGAAATTTCAGGCTGTTAATGGCAATAGAAGGGGCCAAGATCTAGAACAGCAATGGATCTGCTGTCTAGGATGGAAAATCTATGGATTAAACTAACTAAAACTAACAAAAACTAATATCTAAAGCAAAAAACTGAGATCTAAGTATTCGAAGCCAGCGGAGTCGCCAAAAACTGTTGGCTTGATTTTGCAACCAAGCTTAGTGCAATGGGCACCTGCTAACTAGTAGCAGCAGTATCAATAGAAATAAATAACAAACTACTTTAAACTACATTAATCATGGATCTATGTGAAATAGATAAGCAAACAATGGAAATATTATTGAAAGCAAAACAATTGACAATATGTAAAAAATGATTTTGTATTAAGAATAGGGGCAAGCAAGTGCTTGCAATGGTGATACCTCCAAATGGTGAAGATTGTTGAGCAACTTCCAAGGTGAGTAGCTCCAAGCTCCAAAGGTCCCTTCTCCAAGATAGCTACAATGGTCAAAAGCTCATGAGAGATTTTGACAGCATGAGGATAGGATGATGGATGGATGGAAAGTGAGGAGCCCCTACCACCTTTTTATAGTTTTTGGTGGTGGGGAATACCATTATGGTTTTGAGGAAACCAATGGTATTGACCAACATGGTTTAGGTACCTTTTCCCTCCTTTTTCCTTTTTTGAATATTTTTAATATTTTTATTCCCTTTTTAATATTTTTGGGAATTCTGGACCATTTTTTAGGGTTTTTTATGCTTTTTGAGGAAAATTAGTCATTTTGAGTGGAAAAAGGGGTGTACTAAGGTCTTTTGGTGACCTTTTGATGGCTTTAGAGGCTCAAATGGTGAAAAAGTGGACAAATGGGTCATGTGAATAAGGAAATGAGCTAGTGAGCACTTTTTGGGTGTTAACAATCACCAGAGTCTGAAATATTTCTTGGAACAGTGTGTCTCCTCCCCAGCACAACAGAAATGGTTTAGCACACTCATGGGTTATGACTATGAGATCACTTACAATAAGGGTAAAGACAATATTGTGGCAGATGCTCTTTCTCGCACATTTGATGCCCAAGGTTCTCTTTCAGCTATTTCTATGCCTGTTCCAAATTGGTTGCAATCTGTTCAACAGGGTTATGTCAATGACTCTTCCTTATCTCAAATCATCCAACGCTTGACCAACAACCCTTCTGTTTTACCACATTACTCTTGGGATGGTGCTTCTCTGAGATACAAGGGTCATCTGGTGCTTCTCCAGAGCACAGATCTTCAACAGGATGTCTTCTATGAACTCCATGCTTCTCCATCGGCAGGGCACTCTGGGTTCCTCAAAGCGTATGAAAGGGCACGGCGTAAATTATTTTGGCAGGGCATGAAAAGGACAATTCAACAGATGGTGGCTGAATGTGATACCTGCCAGCACAATAAGGGTGAAACAACACTCCTTCCAAGATTGCTCGAACCCTTGCCCACACCTACACGGATTTGGACAGATATTTCTATGGATTTCATTGAAGGGCTCCCTAAATCTGGCGAGAAGACAATGATTCTCGTTGTGGTTGATCGCCTCTCCAAATATAGTCATTTTTGTGCTCTCAGCCATACCTATACAGCCTCCTCAGTCGCTCAAATTTTCCTGGACTAGATCTTTCGTCTTCATGGCATCCCTTCTTCCATTGTCTCAGATCGTGATGCGACTTTCACCAGTAATTTTTGGACAGAACTATTTCGCCACACTAGCACCAAACTGAAGATGAGTTCAAGGTATCACCCACAAACAGATGGTCAGACTGAAATTATCAATAAATGCTTGGAAACTTATCTTCGTTGCTTCACCTCTGAACAACAACATCAGTGGGAAAAGTGGCTCCCTCTCGCTGAATGGTGGTACAATACCTCTTACCACACTGCCTCTAAAATGACCCCATATGAAGCAGTCTATGGTCACGCACCTCCAGTTCTTCTTCCATACACCCCCAATAGTTCACCAGTTCAGGAAGTTGACACGGTCCTTCGAAACCGTGATCAGATTCTTCGCATTTTGCGGGACAATCTTCACATGGCATGTGATGTACCTGCAATAATTAATTAATGCAAATACACGAGATATCAGAAATAATAGAACAGAATCGCTTTTATATTGATCACGGGCCACTTCGAGGGGGCAACCTCCTTTGAGCAAGCTCAATACAATTAACTTCACCGTGCCTTCAATGACCTCAACACACACTTATATACTAAGTCTATGCCCAATACTATGAGTCAAAACCATGGGACATATAATACTACGGGACGACTTACAAAGCATATGCGTCCAATACCATGGGTCAATACTATGGGCTAATATAAACTACGGATCAACAAATACTATGGGACGACTTACAAAGCATATGCGTCCAACAAAAATATACTAACATAGTAAAGAGAAGGGTTGACATAGGTTCCTAACATCCCCTCTCCCTTAGAAAAAGCTTTGTCCTCAAAGCTTTGGTTGGAGAAATCGCTGCAGAATCTGAAGGAGTGGTTCCCCGGTAGTATCCTCGGTTTGCATGTTGGGCCACTGACGCCTTTAGAGTGTCAAGGAGGATTGCTTGGAAGGTTGTAGATGAAGAAGAACCCTGTCAGCTGCGTGGAAAATGTGCTCAGAATGGTGCTGATCGGCTTGTTGTTTCAGGCGAATTCTGGCCATGTGAATATTGTCCTGCAAAATGAGAAGAATTTGATTGCGGTGTTGAAGAACCGAGTCAATTTCCTGAACTGGGGAGCTACTAAGGCTGTATGGAAGAAGAACTGGCGGTGTTTTTCCATAGACTGCTTCATATGGTGTCCTTTGAGATGTGGTATTGTACCACCAGAGCGCTGCTAGGAAATCCATAGAAATGGTTGGCCAAAGTTGTGTAGGGATGGGCAAGGGTTTGAGCAATCCCGAAAGGAATGTTGTTTCCCCCTTGTTGACTTGGAAAGTATCATCGTCAGCCACCATCTGTTGAATTGTCATTTTTAGTCCCGGCCAAAAGAAGTTACCTTGTTCCCGGTCATACATTTTGCAGAACCCAGAGTGCCCTGTTGATGGAGAAGCATGGAGTTCATAGAAGACATAGCCCTGTTGAACATATTGCAACCAATTTGGAACAAGCAGAGCTGTAGGAGAAATTGGGTCATCAATTGTGCGAGAAGGAGCATCTTCCACCATATTGTCCTTACCCTTCTTGTAAGTGATCACATAGGGATAACCCATGAGTTGGGTAACCCATTGCAGGAGTGTTTGGGAGGAGACCCATTGTTCCAGAAAATTTTCCAGACTCGGGAGATCAGTCTTGATGCAGAAATAATTCCCTAATAGGGATGGCTGCCACTTCTGTACTGCATGCAAAATAGCCATCATTTCCTGCTGAGAGGTAGATGTGGCTACATTCTTACCAGAAAGGTCTCTTTAAGGCAGCAAGCGCATTGGTTCAGCAAAGATACCTGCATATCTATCCAAGGAAGTAGTGGATATTGGTGATGGGTGCATCTGAATGGAATCGAGCTGAGCGATGACACCATGTGAATTCTTCTTAAGGATTTTTTCCAGGCGATGTGAACTGATGATGCAGAGAGACCCTGGTTGTAATCCCATAAATTTGTGTTGTGCCCCATTGACTTTAAACTGCATCCAAAGTTCAGCAAAATCCCATAAGATGGGGCCAAGTGTGCGTAACCATTGAACGCCCAAAACCACATCACATCCGCCTAAGGACAAGGCAAACATGTCAGAGCGTAGGTTATAATCTTCCATAGAGATACGCACCTTGTGACACTTCCCCTTGCAAGGTAAGGTGTCCCCATTGGCAACCATGACTTCAAAGTTGGAGCAAGGATGGACAAAACAATCAGCCTGTTTGGCAATCCGAGGGTCAATGAAGTTATGAGTGCTACCAGAATCAATGAGTATGGTAAGAGGGAGCTTCTTGAAGTATCCCCTGACCCGCATTGTTTGTGGGGTGGTGACGCCGGTTACAGCATGGAGAGAGATATCGGGTGGGTCGTCCTGAGATGGGGTGTCAACAGGCAGGTGTTGAATGTCGACCTGCTCATCTACTGTATATGTAGCTTCTTCATCAAGTTCTAAGGCAGGCGGAGAATCCACATCCAAGAGATAGAGCTTTTGTTCAACACATATATGTCCCCGAGTGAATTTCTCATCACAATTATAGCAAAGCCCTTTTTCTCGGCGTGCCTGCATTTCTATTTCAGACAAATGCTTTATAGGAGTTGGTTGAGGAGCAGGCGTGATGGGAGGTTGTTGGGAACCCATATTTCTGAAGGGAACAAAGGTGGGTTTGGAGCATTGTTGAGCTGCGATCTTGTCCTCGGCCAGCTTAGCCAACCCTAGGGCTTCCATCATTGTGTTGGGACAAAACATTTTGACCTCTGAGCGGATTTCATCCTTGAGACCACTGATAAAACAACTCCTGTAGAACTCATCAGACAATCCTTCTGAGTGATTGGCTAGTTTCTCAAATTCCGTCTGATACTCTCTCACTGTGCCAGTTTGGTGAAGTTTAGTGAGTGCTCCTGTGAAGTCGTCAAAAGCACTAGGACCAAATCGTGGCAAAATGAGTTGGCAAAAATCTGTCCAATTTGGCTCGGGATGAGCTTTAATGTACCAACGGTACCATTGAAGGGCTTCCTGTTCCAAATGAAAGGATGCAACTAGAACTTTCTGAACATCAAAAGTATTATGCAGATTGAAATATTGTTCTACTCGGTATATCCATCCAGTCGGATCAGTACCATTGAAACGAGGAAAATCAAGCTTCAGCCCACGAAAATTGCTAGAAGAAGAGAACCCGGTGGCTGTAAAAGATTATGGCTGTTTGGTATTGTTCATGGTTGAATGCTGAAGATGGAGGCTGAGAAATTTTTCATCCAGATCTTGGAGTTTGGTTTGGATGGCTGCAAGTGCTTCCTCCATGGTGTGTGCTCCTGCACGGGTGACAACCATAACCAGGTTTTTTTTTTTTTTTGGGGGGGGGGGGGGAATAGGTAGAAAAACACAAACAGAAGTTGAGTTACTAAAGGGAAATTTGGATTGGGGAAACCATCTGATGGGTAATTGGGGTTTAACTAGATTTTGGACACTGTCGAAAGGACAAGAAAGCAAAAAGGGAGATTTCAGAAGTGGGGTAATAGAATGAGAAAATTTGGCAGAGAGGGACAAAGAAGTAGAATTCAGAAAGGAACTCTGTGGTAAAATTTGAAGGTGATTGGGTGAAATCTGAGGAAGTTATGGCAAACCCTAAAAATAGACAAATGTGGGATTTCGGGCTTTGGGAAGGGGAATTGGGGATAAGGTCCTCAGGGATGAAAGATGCAGAATGGGATGACAGGGGTTCCCCGAAAATTTCAAGGGAAACAGAGTAAAAACAAGGGAGATATGGACAAAAAACTGGATTTTTTTATTTTTTTTTCCAGACTAGAGCGGCTATGGCTCGGAAGGGATCTGGAACAGCGCCGAATGGACTGAAAGCGGCTGGATCTGAAACGACTTGCAAAATGGATCTGAACGGCACAGTAGTGATCGACAATAGTTCAGCTGAAAGTAGATATGGACCCCAGGTATGTGCGGCTTCCTAACAGTTCAGGGTTTTCACTCGGCCACCAATGCTGTCTGACGGCTTGCGTATTGGGGCAGTACCCCTCACTCCACGGCTCAAGTAAAACTGATAACCGCTTTGCCACAAACGACAGCTCTTGGTTTACCTCACGGGTGGGAACTAGTCAATCAGGTAGGGGTCGTTGCCCTTTTTTCTTGGCAGGTCCTCTCAATGGCCAGCTACTTCGGGGTTCCTATGGTACTCCTCACAATGAGTTTTAGGGCTTATGCCCAGGTACTTCCCACAGTTAAGCGGATAGGGATTATTCCCAGATCCGAACCTGCAACAGAAAAAATTTGGGCAGAAATTCCACCCAATGTTCAAAAACCGGATCTATATTGCTCAGAATCGCTATTATAGCATGTTTCCGGAACTGGAACAACCACTCTGCTTCTACCCATGAAAGCGGAATAGAAATCTAGGCACTCGGTCAAAAGATTTTCTCGCCGCAATTTTCGCGGCCGTCACGGAAATTCTGAAAGATTGCTGATTTTAAATCCGCGATATCTCAACTTTTCGAACTCCAAATGAGATGATTTTTTTTTTGAAACTGCGTATTTTTGAAAGAGGAATTCAGATATGCAATCGGTTTCTTCTTATTTTGTGCAGAAAGTTTCAGAAATTGATCTGAAAGTCACCGCCCAAAAAAAGAAAAAAAAAATTCCCACTTGTGCCAAGGAAAGTGCTCTGATACCAGATGTGATGTACCTGCAATAATTAATTAATGAAAATACACGAGATATCAGAAATAATAGAACAGAATCGCTTTTATATTGATCACGGGCCACTTCGAGGGGACAACCTCCTTTGAGCAAGCTCAATACAATTAACTTCACCGTGCCTTCAATGACCTCAACACACACTTATATACTAAGCCTAGGCCCAATACTATAAGTCAAAACCATGGGACATATAATACTACGGGACGACTTACAAAGCATATGCGTCCAATACCATGGGTCAATACTATGGGCTAATATAAACTACGGAGCAACAAATACTACGGGACGACTTACAAAGCATATGCGTCCAACAACAATATACTAACATAGTAAAGAGAAGGGTTGACATAGGTTCCTAACATGGCAAGAAATCCCATGAAGCAACAAGCTAATCAGCATCGTTCTAAGTGCGCTTTTCAAGTGGGTGATATGGTTTTTCTTCGTCTCCAGCCGTACAAGCAATCCTCCCTGAAACTCAAAGGGCGTCATAAGCTCGCTCCAAAGTTCTATGGGCCATATCGAATTCTTCAAAAGATTGGGTCCGTTGCTTATAAATTGGAACTTCCTCCTTCTTCCCGCATTCATCCAGTCTTTCATGTCTCTTGTCTGAAGAAAGTTCTTGGCACCAACATCAGTGGACAAATGATTTTACCCGAACTGGATAATGAAGGATCCATCCTTTTGGAGCCGAAGGCCATGCTCAATCGGCGCACTCGTTAGCTTTGCTCTCGCTCTATCACAGAGGTCTTAATTCAGTGGCACGGCATGCAACCAGAGGATGCTACATGGGAACCACTCCTTCAGATTCAACAACAATTTCCACATCTAAAGCTTTGAGGACAAAGCTTTTTTTTTTTAAGGGGGAGGGGATGTTAGGAACCCATGTCTTTACTTTGTTAGTATATTTTTGTTGGACGCATATGCTTTGTAAGTCGTCCCGTAGTATTTGTTGATCAATAGTTTGTGTTATTGTTGTTGGCGCATATGCTTTGTAAGTCGCCCGTAGTATTGTTGATCAATAGTTTGTAGTGGCCCATGGTTTTGACCCATAGTATTGGCACCTAGACTTAGTATATAACTGTGTGTTGAGACCTATGAAGGCACTGTGAAGTTATTTGTATTGAGCTTGCTCATAGGAGGTTGCCCCCTCGAAGTGGCCTGTGATCAATATAAAAGTGATTCTGAGTTCTGTCATTTCTTCTATTTCACATATTCTTACTAATTAATTGTTGCAGGGGCTTCACACACACTTAGTCATTGTATTGTGGACCCTGGGTAACTATTCTTCATCCTTCATTGATCTGTTATGGGCCCTCATCATCCCAGATTCTTCTCCAGAAGGCATCTTGTTTGCTTGGTTTGCATAGTTAGGACTTTTTTAGTTGGCGTGCTATTTTCCCCCTAGTCTTAGTGGCCACTAGGTTTTTCTAGTTTTATTTTTATATATAATCATGGAAGACCAAGAGCTTTGTAGATCTACAAGGTTTCAAAACCTTCCTCCACTTCGAGGGGAACCACTACCGCCAGTTAGACGACAGAGGGTAGACTCCAGTGTTCCTTTGGAAACCACTAGTGAAATTGTAGCTAGGGTTTTCACCCTAGCTTGTGCAAATGAGCACCTACTAAGGAGAAGGGACTTCATAGAAGCAGTTTAGTAAAATGGTGAAATATGACAATAAATAAAAATAAATTTAAACTAACATGAGCATTGACATAAATTAAAAAATATGAAAATATGATGAAGATCTCTCTTTTTGTATTAAAAATTACCTCAGGTGTAGAGGTTGATGAAGCCCTTGCAGCAGTCCAAGAGGGTTGCTTCCAAGCTCCAGTGTTGTTCCTTCTCCTTCTTCCAAAGATGTTTTGGAAATGGGGCCAAAAGGGTTCTCAAGAATTAGCTCCAAATGGAGAGCTAGGGTTTCAAGGGAATTTTTGGCAGCGTGAGGATAGGGATGATTGTGGATGTGAAATGGGGAGCCTCCATCACCTATTTATAGGTTTTTAGTGGTGGAGTGACGACCCATGCTTTTGGGCACCATATGGTTTAGGTCAGCTGTATAGGGTTTTTGCTTCCTTTTTTCCCTCTTTTTCCTCTTTTTTGTATTTTTTATTCCCTTTTTAGAGGTTTTTTGCTATTTTTGGAGGAATTTAACTTATTTTTGGGGGGGAAAGGGGGTTTTTGTCCTTTTGGAGGATTTTAATGGTTTTTCAAGGTTTTGGAGGAAAATATGGACGAATGAGTCATGTGATGAGGGAGATGAGGTAGTGAGCACTTTTTTGGTGTTAACAGATTGCCCCTTGATGTGTGAGGGTAGGAGCTCATCGTATGGCCGATAGACATCATAGGTCTTTTATGGTTTTCCTGGGATGTGGAGAGGAGAAGAAATGAACTAGAGCCTGGAACAGCGATCCCGAACAAACTGCAAAAACTGAAAATACATGACCTCAATAATGAATGAGAAATAATCTCAACATATGGACGAGGCGGGCATTCCCATGCTCATAACAAGATGTAGAACAATAACAAGGGGGTCCAAAAAATGGGGACCTGAAAAATACATGGCCTCAAATAATGAATGAGGAAGAATCTCAATATATGGACGAGGTGGTCATACCCATGCTCGTATCAAGATATATATAAAACATAACAAGGAGGCCCAAAAATGGCGACCTGAAATATACATAAAGAGCCACTGTGTACATCATAAGGGTCCAGAGGGGACACAGAATCTGGGACATACTGCTGGGCTGACCATGTCTGAGCTGAAGAACTGATACACTGGAATAACAATAGTGCTGCTGAGTGTGGTACCAAAGGAACTGATGAGCTGCTGGGTCATAGTGACTGGGGGCATAGCCTCAATGGTACACTGATATAGAACTAAACTAGGTACTCGAGGAAGCATATAACTGGATGGCTTCTGAATACAATCGCCAATGCAACCCGGACATCCATGAAAACATATAACTGGGTGTTCTGAAGTGACTCACCAATTTTCTAGAGTCGAGGAAATCCGGGGTGTTCGACCAATAACTGAAGGGATATATACCCTGTGTGATTCTCAATGATGCGAGCAAGGTGTTGAAGTCGAGCATGTGAGAAACAACCACTCGGAGAGGCACTGATGACTCCTCTCAAAATGGTCTGTAGGCACTCACCACATATGGTGATGAGTCCAAGGCGCAGGGACCTCTGGAATAGAGGGGCTGTCGTCGACAGAGGGAGACCTGCAACTAGCAAGGCAATGATGTTTCCTTGATAGGAGCACGAGGTGGAGAACCGAAGTGTGAGAGTACTTACGGTAGGACTGACATACTGTGGGGGATAACTGGGCAAGTAGAGTGGGTGGACTCAAACATCCTTTCTTCAGAGTATGATGGTGGGGATGATCGAACAGCAAATGAAACTGACTGGTGGGAAAGGGATCATAGATGTAATGGATCAAGGATAGTGACTGGGATGAGTGATACTCAAGCTAGTGTAAGATGGTAGGAGACTGCAGAATACTCTGAACAAAGGCGACCTGATTGGGGGTGCTGCCGAGATGAGCGATCATAGTGCTGAGAGGCACTAGGGGGACTTCTTCATGGGTTAAGGAACTAGAAGAAGTGTGTTCAAAATGGTATTGTCGTGTGGATTTATACGAGCCCAGGACAGTTCATGCTCATGATTGCTTTCAATTTTAAGGAGTCTGAAAGCGATAAGAAGACTCTGAAATAATGGAATGGTACCGTCATGTGGATTTGTACGAGCCCGGGATGGTGCGTGCTCGTGGTTGCTTTCAATTTTAGAGAGTCTGAAAGCAATAAGAAGACTCCAGGGAGGTGCTTTTTCGTTTGTTAGTCTCCAAGGCCCGAAGAAGCATAAAAGGATGCGATGAAGAACTCTTCTAGCCAATGTGACTAGAGTATTCATTTTTCGTAATTAGTCTACCAGGTCCGGAAAAGGGTTAAACTTATACCAGATAGACACCCTTTCAGGTACTTTAACGAGCATGAAAGGAAGCAAGATTGCTCGGTGATCTTTTCATTCTTTTAGGAGTCAGAAAAGAGATTAATAGAAACTCCCTTAGTGCCTTTTTCGTAAAGGACTTGTCCGGCCCGAAAAAGGGATAAAATTATACCAAACAAAAGGAATGGCCAGGCAAGGAGGAAGTGCTCAATCAAGGAACATCGATGAGAACCAAGAACAAGGGTGGGGGGGAACACTGGTGGGCCTCCTTGCGGGATGATGAATGGTGGCAAAATAACGAAATAATTGCAGTATGAATGGAGTGAATGGCTCATGTAAAAATGTGTAACAATCCGATGGCGGCCGATGTGGTGCGCCAACCGAGGCAACAAGGTGTCGGGACACAGTGTTGAAATTGTACTTGGTGAAAGCGAGAAATGATCTCAAGCATCATCACGAGCTTAGAAAACTGAATCCGGTGATATAAAAAGTGTCAAAAATGGATAACGACTGAGGTGGCACGCAAACCAAGGCAACGGGGGGTGTTTTGGAAAAATACCCAAAAAATATGGGGGTGAGAGCGAGAAATGATCTCAAGCATCATCACGGGCTCGGAAAAATGGATCTGATGATATAAAGTATATCAAAAAATGGGCTACGGCTGATGTGGCACACGAACCGAGGCGACGAGGGGTGTTTTGGAAAAAATACCCGAAAAATCTTGTGAGAGCGATAAATGATCTCAAGCATCATCACGAGCACGGAAAAATGAATCCAGCAGTGCAAATGGTGCGAAAAACGGAGGTCATAAGGACTCCTGAATGGTCAAAGGAAATAACTAGGTTAAAAAATGGTTGCAAATAAAGGTGAGCCCACCAAGCCAATGACGCAATGGTGGGGAGAAATGATGGCCCGTAGGGGCGAAATACTAGGTGTATCAAATCAAATCAAATATACAAGTGATACGTGACCTCAAAAATGGAAATGTGAAAAAGTGAGCAGGGTTAATGACCTGCCCCCATGCTATGTGCATGGGGTTTGTGATTTTGGATCACATATGTGTTGGTTTGAACGATGGGTTCATTGACGTGATGAGTTAGATGTGATGGGGTAGGTTCAAAATGATTGAGCATGCCCCCTATCCCTAGGTCGAGGTAATCTATTATGCCCCCTAACTCAGAGGTGCCAACGTGGTGCAAATGTTGTCCCAAAGAGGGATCAACGGGGCATCGAGCAACTGCTGGCGGGGGGGTGTACCATGAGGCTGTGGGTCGTTGTTTTTGGCGAATGGGGGGCACGCCCGACCAAGTGTCAATGTGGTGCTCTATTATAGTGGGGTCAAGACTAGACATTTCGGTATAGGACCAGGCAAAGACATCACGGAACTCTTTGAAAAAAAATTTGTACTCTTCGATCTCATACTCAGTGTAGGAGACTCCTAATGTAATGAGTTCAGGAGCACCAGCTGGGGCAGAGATATCAATATGGTTGTGGGTGAGATATTGGCCATGTTACCTTCCTCGAAGGCATCGGGAGCGGGAATGGGCTCTTTAAACCAGTCGACTGTGGTGGGAAGGAAATCTTTGGACTCAACTGAGAATTGGGTGGCTGTGGTGGAGGAGGCCTCTTCCGGGAGGAAATAGGAATGATGGTGCATATCTTCCCAGGGGTAATCGGGTGCAGTAAGAGCCTCGAGAATCTCCTCATCATTGTGGAAACTTTGGGTTGTCAAATCCAGTGACAAGGGAGTGGTAGTAGAAGAGATCATATAAATGGTATTAATCTCTCCGGTTGGCGGGGATGCTGGGGGGTGGATCTCCTCAATGGTGGGGGGAGCCGTCTCAAGGTCCAAGTTATTCATCTCATATAGAGTTGCTCTGTAATCTGGGAGATCTGGACAGTGATGTGAGTAATGGATGTAAATACCGCATATTGCACAAGGGTGATTGGTACACAGTGATTTATCACGAGGCTTAGGGGTTGGGTCGAGTTGGACAACCGGGATGTTGGGGTCGTCGTTAAGCATTTGCATGTGCTCTTGTAATGCAGGTAATCGTGGCATTGATGGGTAGGATGGCCTAACTCATCACACAATGAGCATTTGGGAGGAGCATGAAACACGGGGGGGGGGGGGGGTTAACTGTTTTGGGCAGGGGTACAACAGTGTATGGTTGTGGGCCTTTGCCCCCAGTGTGCTTGATAAGAGGGGATGGATTAGTAGATGAGGAAGGGGTAAAGACACCGGGAAGTGGTTCACTAGTAGTGGTGATGGGTTGCGCCAGTTGTAGGATGACATTTGGTGTCGGAGAGGTAACGGGAGGCGTGATTTACCATACAGGTAATCCTAAAGTTAAATCGAGGAGGCTGAGAGTAGCCATAACTGGGGCGCTTACTACTCCCGAAGGGGGGAATAGGAAGGGGATTGTATGGATGGGTGTAACACCAACATGACTAGGTACCAATGGTGGTTGAGGTAGCAAGGGCGGTTGATGGTTGGGTGTTGGTGTATTGTGGGAAAGGGTACATAAGTCAGATATTTCGGTCGTTGGTGACGGGGGTGGAATGGATTGGAATGTTGAGGTCATCAGCGTATTTGAGTAGACTCCGGGTCCCACTAAGGAAACCAATGAGGTAGCTGCACCACAAATAGGTTGTTCAACCATGGGGAGAACATTTTTGAGTGCAGCAGGGGCATTGGGATCGTAATAGGTGAGTTGATCAACCTTGACCACGCATCCGTCATGGGGGAACATCATGGTACGAAAAATGGATGAGGAAACCGCCCGCATGGCGTACATGTAATTGCGGCCAAGTAAGAGGTTATAATCAAGTTGTGCATTGATGACCTCTATGTCAAAAAGCACAGTTTTACCAGCCAACTGGATGGGGACATTAGCTAAGAGACCTTGGGGTTGAGCCGAATGGCCGTCGTAGGCTCGCAGCGCAGTGGTGGACTGCTGCAGAGTAGGGGATCCCAACTTCTGCCAAACAATTGTGGACATAATGCATGTGGAGGCACCTTCATCGATAATGCACCGATGGAAGACAAGATTCCGAACAGATACAGAAACTTGGAACGCTAAAGTGGAAGGCAAGCGTGGTTCGGATTGGTCCAAATCAAAATCCATCATTCGTGAATCATTTGGGTCAATAGCACCAATGGCGGAAAGCAAAGTCTTGCACTGTGTAGGACAGTTTTTTAAGACCTCTAACGCAAACATGGCTGCGGGGGATTGAGCTAAATCATCTACAATGTTGTAATTAGACGCAGCGCGAGCATTGGGGTTATTGTTGATGCGGCGAAGTGGGAAGCGAGGGGCTTTGGAGGCACCATCTAGTGGAGCCGGGGGTATGCGTAATGACTGATCAGTGGGATGAGCGTTGGTGTTTTTGTTGGCGGGAGGGGCTTCGGTGGTGGATCCATATTGGTTCCGACGGGTTTGAAGGTTGACATCGGTGGATGACATCATTAACAAGTGATGGGTACCTGAGTCTAACATGGGTTGATCAAGAGTGGCATAAGTGATTTGCTGTTGTGGTGGCACGTTTCCTTGAGAGGGAGCCAACGGCTGAGTGTTCACTACGCCTTGGGTTGGTAAAGGGTTTTGTAATACCAAGGGTTGATTCTCAGGTGGTGGGGGGTTGGGTGGCGCTTGAGGAGCCGCGTGCCCTTGGCGGTGGGCATCAGCAATCCAGAGTTTCTGAGCCCTCTCCAAATGTGGGCAAGCATGTGTGTAATGGCCATAGACCCCGCAAGTAGAACAAAAATGGTTGGTTCCCAAATTAGGATTTTTGGCTTGTTTGGGAGGCTGATCAGGGTTCTGGTTGGCAGGTGCCGCGTTATTATTGTTCGGGGGATTTGGAGGTTGGCCGCCTTGGTCTGGAGGGGGTTTGTTCCCGCGGTTACATCCTTTGCCATGGTTTTGCTGGCCCTGTTGCTGTTGGTTATTTTGGTTGGGCTGCAGATTTTGTTGCACATACACTTTCCCTTGGGTGGCAGGTGGGTTCTAGGGTTGTGTAGGTGCGGGAGTAGGCTACGGTGGATAATTAGTAGGTGGAGGCGACGCAGGTGCTGAACCTTGTGGGGGTTGCTGATATGCGTGTGCAACGAGTTGTGGGTTTGCTGCAGGGGCTTCCTGGGGCGGATAATAAGCAGGTGGGGCTTGAGAGGATACTGGAGCTTGTGGAGCCTGCGGGTGATAATATGGCTGAGGTGCGACCATGGGGGCGTAAGCAGGGGATGCATGACCAAAGCACTGAGGTGGACATGAGGTTCCGTGGGAATGGCAATGTTGTGCCATGGGAGCATACGAATTGGTTTCTCCGGACTGGGATGTAGCCCGCGAAAGGTCGGGGCCAGGGCTAGGACGTGCTATGGAAAAGGGCTGGTTATGTGAGGATATATGGCTAATGATGCCATCGGTGGCATGGGATGCCCCCAGCGCATCGTGTCGGGAGGAATCACCGCGGGGGGCGTCAGGTATGATGGAATATAGATAGCTAGACTGGGCGTAAATAAGGTCAAATTGTTGGGCTTTGAAGATGGCCTCTTCTTTGGACTAGGGTCACTCGGATGCCACATCCTTGGCAATGATAGAAGGAGAGATTTTAGAAACCAATCTAAGAAGATACGGTCATCTAACTTGATTTTGCAGAGGCTTCGGCATCGACGCCACTCATGAATGTGGTCAGTGATGTGGGTAGCCGTGTTTTGTCTGCAAGACAGTAGGATCTCAACTCCCACGTCATAGCGGACAGGTAACTGAAAGAACTGTAGGAAGGTCGAGGCAAAGGAGGTAAAGGTGGCATGGGTCCCATGTGGCTGCTCGATGTACCACTTGGCTGTAGAGCCAATGAGGGTGCATTGTAACAGACGGAGTCAGACGGAGTCAGACAGAGTCGTCCACTATGGAGTTGGAGGAACACCATAGATGGAAGGACATAATGTGGTTCTGGGGGTCCTCACCGTCCTTTCCCTCAAACTTAGGGATGTCTAAGGGAAATTTGGTGGGCATGTGGGGCCACGCAGGGTCGTGTCTGATGGGATCATTAGTTAGTCTGGCCAGGTTAGGAAGGTTGAGACTAGCCATGAATGGAGAACTTGTAGAAGGATGTGACATATTGATGGTTGTGACCACGTTGGGGCCAATGCCCCCAAGTGGAGGAACTGGGTTTGGGTTGGGGACATTGCCCCCAGGTGGAGGAACGAAGGTGGTATGGGATGGTCCTACACCGCCAAGGGTAGTGTGAGCCACTGGTAGAGTTGGAATGGGTATGGTAGCCACCGGAATAGGTACAGTGACAGGAATGGTGGATGTGGGCCCCATCGAGGGCATACCCAAAGCGGGTGTGGTAGCTGGGATGGTGGTGGATGCTCCACCAGTGGTGCCTACAAAGAAAGGGTTTGAAGTCATGCCAGCCATGGGGCTGGTTGGTGCAGTGTAAGTGGGGTTCTTGGACTCTGCCTCAGAATCAGAGGTAAAATAAGGGGCATCAATGCCAGGGGACGGAGCTCTACGTCTGCGATGAGTGGATTCGAGTGATGAAGCTATACGTCTATGACGGGTGATTTCAAGTGAACTGTGCTACGAGGGCTCGCCCCGGAGGCGCTGAGAATGTCTTGGGGACTCTATGGTGATAGATGGTGTCAAGTCTTTGAGGGTTGTGTCGAGTGAAAAACAGCTCAAAAACCCTAATGTAGCCGAGTGTGCAGAAGGAGAGCACAAAAATATGGCACTCAAGCCAACAACCAGCTCAAAACACTCACTGTAATAGTTGTGCTACAATAAGTGGAGTGTCAACAAAAATGGTCAGAATACCAACAAGCGCAGGTTTCCTAAAAAATAAAAATAGTGGACTCGCTAGACCAAAGGAAGGTAAGGAAGCATGCAAACACCTAGCTAAATAGTATTCTGACTCAACCAAACATATTGTAATGTCCCTTGTTAGGAATTTTATTAAAATTGCAATTTTTCACTTTTTTCCTTGGTTCGACCTTTGACTAGTTTCGATCTCTAAGTCCCAAATTTGCTCCAAATGATCCCAAATCTTCTGAGAAGGTATATGAATGATATTAGAACATAAATATGTGTTTCAGGGATGCCTTTGTACCTTTAAAACACTTCTGCAAATACTCTTTCAATTCTGGCCAATGTAGGTAACTTTACTAGTGATTTCCCTTTGACTAGTATTGGTCTCTAGGTCTCAAATTGACTCCAAATGCCTTCAAATATTCAAGGAAGGTTTATGAATGATATTAGGAATTGAATATTATGTTCAGGGGTAACATATGGCCACCAAAAGACCTCTGCAAACTCTCTTAAGATTCTGGACCAAGTATGCAATTTTACTAGTAATTTGGGGTTCAAATCCCCCTAAGGTAAGTACTGAAAATGGCTTCCCAAATGCCTCCAAACCCACTCAAATTTATGAACAGAGGTATGTAATGTGTTAAGTATGTTATTAATGTATCATATGCACCATTAATGGTTTATTACAACTGTTCTAACCCTCTCCCATTCAACTGCAAAAATCACCAATTCAACCCTTGGGGAAATGGCACTATTTCTTCTCCCAATGTAATTAAACTAAGTAAAAATACTTCAAATGCTCAAGTACAGTACATGAAACTTGTAAAATACATCCATGGCAGTCCATTAATCACAAATTCATCATATAATCATCCATTCATTCGAAATCATCATCAATACATTGGTTCACAACAAGGTAGTGGGGAAATGGCATTGTTCTTCCATTAAAAATGAGATTTATACATTTCTAATTGGAATTTCGACCTGAAACTTTCTGGAGATGAAGAACAGAGTATTTACTTCATATTAAAAAATAAATGGGGCATTATAATCTCCCCCAAAGAGTACAATAGCTCACCAAAAACGCCCTCCCTCAAGGATCAAGAATATGCCATCAAAATTGGAAATGGTTGAAGGAGCGAGCTGCAATAGAAGAAACCATGAGCTGCCCTATAGCTTACACCTGCAAATAAATACTCCATTAAAGCTCCAAATGAAAGGTCTGAATGGCCTTTCCAATTTCCAACTTGGATGGGAATCTTTCACCCTCGAAATTGGCTAAGGCAAGAAACTAGTCATCCACTAGCTCTCCCTCTTCACAAATGCAATTGCAAATTATACAAATGATCAAAAGCCATTCTCATACTTCATTTCTACATTTTATAACCAACATTAGCCTTCTAAGGGTCGAAATCCTCTCAATAGATTCAATAGATTTCCATTTAGGAAATATTCCACATTTGCCACTTGTCTCCTAGTTCCGACCTTCCATCTTCTCCCAAATTCGATTTTGAGTCTCTTTAGCTTCTCCAACTCCCAAATTCGTCTTCTTTGAGCCTATTTTTGGGGCTGACATGTCATAGTGGTCAGATGTCAGAGGTCAGGTCTGCAATTTTTCATAGTTGTCATAGATTCTCCATCATTGGTGTCATAGGGGCTAGGGAATCTAGCCCAAGTGTCCACAAACTTCCACTTTGACTCTTTATCTTCCATGGAGGTTACAAATCATTCCCAATTCGACCTAATATGTTCAATGACATGTGTTATGACTTACCAACTCACCCAAGAGTGTTCACATTCCCATTAATTCGAATTTGCAAAAGAGAGATACCATGTATTATGAAAAATCAAGCTAGTGTGGGTCCCACATCCTCCATATGTCTCCAAAACCATTTGTCACCTAGGATTTCTCTTGAATTTCTTTATTCACTCTATTTATTAAATACTTGAACCCTTCTAATGTCTAAACATCATTTATTATCCCCCTTATTCCAAATCCCAAAGCTTCCACCCCAAACCTAGGAAACTAGTAATTTTCCTCCTTGGCAATTATTTGACCCTTAACATCAATTTTACAAACTCTAATGAATATGGCTAATGTGATTAGGCCATTGTGACCCAATTCCAAATTTGGGACATGACACATATCCTCTGCAAGGTGATGAAATCCAAGTCAGACAATATGGATAGTAGAGCCAAGTGGCTAAATATATCCCCCTACTGGGAGGGACACCGGGTAGTCAATCCTAGCAGAAAAGCAACTAAGATGCCCCGTTCATGACATGTTCGGTTGGGTGAATCTGCGGTTTGGTTCTATCGTCGATGTACTCCCACACAGGTAGTACACCGAGAACAACGAAAGGTATCCTTCGGTTACTGAATGGATTGCGGTATTCCACTCAGGCTTCCGGAACCAGTCTGGCTACTTCAACCCTCCTAGGGGAGAGGCCTTCCCGATAAATTGGTTTTAAACTGTGTCAAAAAATACTAGGGGATTTTGGTTCCCTAATGGACAAAAACTATGTCTCAAGTGTAAGTGACCGAGGGCTATTATTTGGATGCCTATCCCCCTGACCCTACCTAACTACAATATTCTTCTGTGTTCCCCAAGTGGGGTTCGAATGTTGGTTGTGTTAAGCAGTATTTTAGGGCTCACTTGAATTAGGTGACAGAGTGTGTGCGTGTGAGATAATGAACCCAAGTAAAAGTGCCACAGGGTGGGCAACTTTCTAACTAACAATAATAATGCAGAAATTAAACTTTGAATGTAAAATTTTCTTTTCTTTTTTCAATTAAAATGCTTAAACTGGAAAAAAAAAACTCTGAAAATGGAGCAGAGATCAAAACTGCAAAAAAAAGGTTGTAGGGAAGTATGGCTGCAGATAGGACAGATGGCTGTGCAGGTGCATAAAATATTGCAGCAAAGTTCTGGGTTCAAACAGGGAAAAAGTGCAGAAAACAGATCAAAGGTCTACGGCTAAACTGTGCGGTCAGATCGCGGGAAACAGGTCGACAGTCACGGGTGGACCACAGGAAAATGGTTGGAAGACGCAGGCAGATCGCAAGAAAATGGTTGAAAGTTACAGGGGGATCGTAGGAAAATGGCTGAAAGCCGCAGGCGGGTCGCAGGAAAATGGCTGAAAGCCACAAGCGGATCGCAAGAAAATGGTTGAAAGTCACAGGAGGATGGCAGGAAAATGGCTGAAAGCCGCAGGAAGATCGGAGGAAAGGGGTGAACAGCCGCAGTCGGATTGCATGAAACAGGCTGAGAGTCGCGGTCAAATCATAGGTAACAGACTGAAAACCGCCGGTAGATCGTGGGAAACAGTCTGAGAGTCGCGGTCGGATCGCAGGTAACAGTCTGAAAGATGCGGTCGGATCGCAACTATGGGGACAAGAGACGCGGTTTACGGCAGCAAACCCAACTGCCGAAAGAGGCAGCTGAAAGGAAAAAATAGAAAAATATTGCAGAAAATTAAAAACTTTTAAAAACTATAACCAGAAATTCAAAGGAACACTAGGGGAGTCACCAAAATTGTAGCTAGGGTTTTCACCCTAGCTTGTGCAAATAAGCACCTACTAAGGAGAAGGGACTCCTTAGTAGCAGTTCAGTAAAATGGTGAAATATGACAGTAAATAAAAATAAATTTAAACTAACATGAGCATTGACATAAATAACAAAACATGAAAATATGATGAAGATCTCTCTTTTTGTATTAAAAATTACCTCAGGGATAGAGGTTGATGAATCCCTTGTAGCAGTCCAAGAGGGTTGCTTCCAAGCTCCAGTGTTGTTCCTTCTCCTTCTTCCAAAGATGTTTTGGAAATGGGGCCAAAAGGGTTCTCAAGAATTAGCTCCAAATGGAGAGCTAGGGTTTCAAGGGAATTTTTGGCAGCGTGAGGATAGGGATGATTGTGTATGTGAAATGGAGAGCCTCCATCACCTATTTATAGGTTTTTAGTGGTGGAGTGTTAACCCATGCTTTTGGGAACCATATGGTTTAGGTCGGCTGTATAGGGTTTTTGCTTCCTTTTTTCCCTCTTTTTCCTCTGTTTTGTATTTTTTATTCCCTTTTTAGAGGGTTTTTGCTATTTTTGGAGGAATTTAACTTATTTTGGGGGGAAAAGGGGGTTTTTGGCCTTTTGGAGGCTTTTTAATGGTTTTTGAAGGTTTTGGAGGCAAATATGGTAGGAAATATGGACGAATGAGTCATGTGATGAGGGAGATGAGGTAGTGAGCACTTTTTGGTTGTTAACAGAAATAGAAATTCCTGAAGAACTACAACCTACAACAGAAAGACCTAAAATAGAGGTTCCTGAGGAACCATAACCAGGGACTCCAGATCAGCAACATTTTAGTACAGTTGAGATTGAGGATTTCACTTCTGGTGAGTTTAGTACCCCTTTTAATCCTCCTCTGACTAATCTTAGAAATTCACTGTTGATACCCATTGGTTTCCAGCAACCTGATTATAGTGCATATCATTTCACACCTGAGCATTTTATGACTAATATAGGAGGTGAACGGGGAGTTCCACAGACTCCCACAATAGGTATGAACACAAATACTGTGAATCCTCCTCCTACTGCTACACCGAGTTCGGCACAGACAACCTCTGAGAAATCCAAGTACCTAGATAAACTTGATGAAGTAGTAGGACTGCTCCTCCTTAATATTTCCGAATACCTCCATTTTCATGTCATTGATCTAGCCACTCCAAAAGAAGTTTGGGACAAGCTCTAATCTCTTCTTGGATAGAAAGATGACTTGAAAGGTCACAAGTTGGAAAATGAGCTTATCTCACTAAGCCCTTATAGTTTCGACTCCATCAATGAGTTTCTTACCAAGTTCAAAAATTTGATTTCACAATTGAAGAGATATGGAAAAGATAAAGAGGAGAACCATCTCGTCCTTGCCATACAATCAAAATTGGGCCCTAACTACTCTGTATTTGTCTTTACCTTTCAGACAACGAAGCTATCCATCCCAAAATGGAATTTTCCCACTCTTGATGACTTCATCACCTCTCTCACACAAGAGGAGGAGAAGTTGATTCAAATGGGGATGATCAAACCCAAGATGGATTCAGCACTTGCAGCTACTGAAGTGAAGAGAGCGAATGGCAAGGGAGAGAAAAATGTTTTTGACAGAAATTCAAATGAGCAGAAGCAAAAGGAGGCTCCCTATCAGTCAGAATGGGTTTCGAATTCCAAGAAGGGAAAGCAGTGTCACAAGGATAAATCCAAATGAACCTATTGCAATAGAGGATTTCATCCTCATAGTTCTTGAATGAAGAAGACTATAGACTTGATGGCTCAGTTACTTGAAAAGAATAACCTTCCAGTACCTGCATGTGCTAGGAAGAAAGAAGCTGAACCTTCTAGATCTGAGGACAAGGAGAGATTTCATGCTCTCATGGCAGGTCCATCAAGAGAGTCCTCCTTCATCATTGATTCAGGAGCATCAAGACACATTTCTTCCTCCAAATATCTCTTTACTGGTTTCGAATGCATTGTTGGCCCTTCCATCATGTTGGGGAATGATTTTGAGGTCTCCTCTGAGGGGATTGGAAGAATCAAACTTGATCATGGGTACTTCTTAGATGTGCTCTATGTTCCTACACTTAATATCAATCTACTTTCGGTCTACCAGATAACCCATACTAGAGATCCCAAGAGGGTGATCTTCTCTCCAAATGAGGTCGAAATACAAGACATGATTTCAAGAAATATCATTGCAAAAGGTGTTGCAAACCACAATTCGAAATTCTATGAATTCTTCCACTTTCTACCTCTCTCCAAACAGTCTACTCTTCACACACATGCAAATGAAGAAAGTAGGATATGGCATGAAAGATTTGGGCATCTCAACTACAAGCACTTGCAAGACATGCAAACTCAAAAGGTGGTTGAAGGTCTACCAAATCTCAAGTTTTCCCAAGGCACCTGTAAAGGTTGCTTGAATGGAAAAGATCCATCAAAGAAGGTTGAGAAAAAGATGATTCATAGAGAAGTGTGAATGCTAGATCCAAATCTACAAGAACCTAAATATCTATCA
The DNA here is from genome assembly GCA_027924585.1 of Larix kaempferi. NCBI lineage: Eukaryota > Viridiplantae > Streptophyta > Pinopsida > Pinales > Pinaceae > Larix > Larix kaempferi. Next base: position 997,749 of record BSBM01000800.1, on the reverse strand, counting down.
CCTAATGTTCCAACTCCTATTGCTAGATGGACCACCACTACTCCTGTTTCCACCATTGATCTTGTTGGAGATAGATCTGATTTGAAAAATACAAGAGTTGCACTCTCTCCCACATATCCATTTCTAGCTGAGAGATTCTTTCTTATGAATCATTGGATCTGATCCAAAAACATTCTTTGAGGCCTCCCAAGATCCAAGATGGGTAGCAGCTATGGATGAAGAGTATCAATCTCTTCAAATAAATGAGACATGGGAGCTTGTTTCTCTCCCTCCTGGGAGGAAGCTTATTCAATGCAAGTGGATATACAGAACAAAGATGGACTTAGATGGAGTCACAAGCAAGTATAAGGCTCGATTGGTTGCAAGGGGTTTCTCCCAAGTTCATGGGATTGACTATTCTGAGACATTCGCTCTTGTTTCTAAGATGGATTCCATCCATCTTGTTCTTGATCTTGCTGCATCCAAGCACTGGGAAGTGCATCACATGGATGTCAAGAGTGATTTCCTTCATGGAGATCTAGAGGAGGATATCTACATCAACCTAAGGGGTATATTGATGATCCTTCATTTGTGTGTATATTGAGGAAGTCCTTGTATGGGCTCAAGCAATCTCCTCGAGCTTGGTCTGCCAAGATGGATTCCTTCTTACTTTCACAAGATTTTTAGAGGTGCAAATTAGATTCAAATGTATACATGAGACGTGAAGGTAACTCCCTACTTCTTACTGTTATTTATGTTGATGATTTGTTGATTACTGGGAGAAATTCTTCATGCATTAGATATATCAAAACAACTTTGCACAACTCCTTCTCTATGTCATATTTGGGACTGCTAAAGCAATTTCTTGGTCTTGAAGTCACTCAGAGTGATTCAGGAATCAAAGTTGCACAATCCAAATATGCATCAGATCTACTTGACAGGTTTCATATGAGCGAATGCAAACCAGCATCATTTCCTTTTCTTTCAGGGATCAACCTTGAGGATGGCTCTTCTACACCTTTGGTGGATAGTACTTTGTATCGGCAATTGATTGGGTGTCTTTTGTTTCTTTCACATACTTGACCTGATCTATCCTATGAAGATAGTGTTGTCTCCAGATACATGTAGGAGCCTCATGAGCTTCACTGGAAGGAAACAAAGAGTATCTTGCATTATGTGGAAGGGACAAAGACACATGGTCTTTTTTATGCAGCTAGGTCTCCTTTGAACCTAGTTGGGTATACAGACTCTGATTGGGATGGAGATAGATCAAATCGGAAGTCTACATCTGGTTTTGTTTTCATGATTGGATCTGGACCTATCTGTTGGTCGAGCAAAAAGCAAATTGCTTTATCTCTTTCTTCAACTGAGGCTGATTATAGAGGTGTTGTGAATGTAGCCACACAGTTCATCTAGTTGTGAGGCATCTTGTCAGAGTTTGGGATTCGATTCAATACTCCACCAGTCATTTATTGTGACAATCAGAGTGCTATCAGGATCTCCATAGATCCAGTTCTGAGACAGAGAACCAAACATATTGAGATACATGTGCATTACATCCGAGGATTGGTGCATGAAAGTACCATCACACTGCTCTACTATCCTACAGAAGAGCCAATTGCAGATATCTTCACCACGACCTTCTCGGTGAAGAGGTTCACTTACCTTAGATCTCTTCTTGGGGTGAGTGATATACATGATTGAGTATCCTACCACAATTTATTTTAGGGGGGGCTTTCTTCCCACTAGGTTTTCCCTCTTTCCTCACTTTATTTATTTAGATTTTTGTATGGGGTGACCTTTGGTCTCAGTTACCAGGGCCCTACTAGTTTTTCAGTTACTTCCTCATAGTTTGGCTTGGGCGGGGGTGTTGGAATATTCTCACCATCATTATTTATATTTGCATGCATCCAGTCATCAGTATGGTAGTCTCCCCAGCACCTGGATCCTATTTTCAGCCCCCTAGAGCCTTTTTTAGCCCTTAGTAGCCCTCCTACCCATCTAGTGCTCCTTGTTTTCCTCACTTGGATGACATATGCACCCTACTACACCTACTTGGATTCTAACAGTCAGTTGCAGCATTGATTGACCATTTCTTTCATTTATTGCTCAGTTTAACTGCATGTAGCTTCCAGTTATCTGTATCGGAGTGCCACTTGACCTACTGACAGCCTCATGCACCCTCCTTGGAGTCTCCATCCCTTTATTTGTGCTCACATGGCTCTATTAGACTCAGTTAGACTCATTTGACTATTTGTGACTACTAACACTATTTGGGTGATGTCTCCAATGCTATCCAAGCCACACATTAAGGAGAATTCGAATCACCTTTAGCTAATTGAATTCACTTGAAAGTATTGAGATTGTATTCATTTTTCACAGTGCCAGCTTCCAGCTGATGTATGATTATACTGCAGATTTCTCCATTTATGAGTTTATGAGTGATAATGATTCAATTCTTCTTCTTCTCTACAATTCTTGAGTGAGATTTGTGAGGTTTGCTCTAACTGTGAGATCTATATTGTAGATTATCACACCAATGTTCACCTTTTTGATCTTCAATGATTGCTTGTAACTGCTAGATCCCAACTCAGGTCCCTCTATTGCACACTCTCCCTCGGTCTCTGGTATCTGTAGGTTTCTTGGATTTTCCTCTTCCTATCCTTTCTTATTGACATTGTAACATTCCAAAACTTCATGCACTGTGGGATGAGGTAGATGCGCAGCGCATAGGGGTCTTGACCCTGTTATATCTCTTGGAGGAAAAATATTTTCATTGGTAGCCTGGACATTGCATCTACTACTAGAAATTCATCTTCAAAATTGAAGGTTACCTTGAAATTACTAATCATCAAATCCCATTATGTTGTACCTTTGTGCATCTCAAGCTTGATGTACCAATTCTTCATAACTGTATCCAACGTGTGCACAAACCGATGCATCCACGATTGTTTTGGCACTGTACTTTTTAAGCAACAAATTCCCCCAGAAAACATGAAAAGAGCATAAATAGACCATAAATAGTAATTCACACCTTAATAATGAATAAAATAGATTAATAACAAGCCTCTTCGAGGGGAAACCTCCTTATACAATGTACTAAGTACACAAGACAAGATGAGTTGAGATTATCAAATGAAAAAGGTCTCCTTCCTATATATAGGAGACAAAGAGGTACAATTACACTAATGGACCCAAGCCGACATAACTAATATAATAATATTAATGACAATTACCACTAATAAATCCAAGCCGACATCAATAATATGTAATGAGCCACAATATAGGGGGTAATGTGCCAAAATTTAAGGCTTAACATGCTCCTCCTCTTTAGACAAATGTTGTCCTCAACGCTTGATTAGTCGTGGATGCTTCTATATGAAGGACTCATCTTCCCATGTCAAATATTTAACTGGTAAGTTCTTCCATTTGATAAGGTACTTAGTAATACCCCAATTGCGTAGTTGTTTGGTCCTTGTTTCCGTGAATTTTTTTATGTTCCAATATGAATTTTCCTTCTTCATCCAGCTTCGGTAACATAGTTTAAATTGGGATCTTGTCTCCTATTACCATCTTTAAGCAAGAAATATGGAAAATTGGGTGTACCCTTGAATATGAAGGGAGCTCCAATTTGTAATGGGCCATACTACCAAAATTATGCAACACTTTATAAGTACCATAGTACTTAGGTGCTAATTTATTGTCTTTATTTGGTTACTTGAGGGACATCTGTTTGTAAGGTTGCAGCCTCGGAAATACCGAATCCACTTCTTCAAAACTGCTTTCACTGCAATGTTGATCTACTTGTTGTTTCATCCTTTTTTCTGACATAGACATGTTGTCCTTCAGTAACTAGAGAACTTCTTACTGGTGCTCTAGGTGATATTCCACGGCTTGAACTTTAGATTTTCCTTTTAAGGGATATGTGATGGATGGAGGATGGTACCCATAAAGTGCCATAAATGGAGACATTTTAATGACGTATGGAAGGAAGAATTGTATCACCATTCTGCCAAAGATAACCATTTCACCCACTGTGTTTGTTTGTTAGATGCAAAGCAGGGAATATATCCTTCCAAAAATTTGTTCACTATATTAGTTTGTCCATCGGATTGAGGATGATAGGATGAACTGTGGTCCAATTGGGTACCCAAACAAGAAAATAGTCGAGTCCAAAATTTTCTAGTGAAAATCAGATCTCAATCACTTGCAATAATCTGTGGGCTTCCATGTAACTTCTGAACTATTTCCATGAAGGTTGCAGCAACTGTACTTGCATTAAAAAGGTGAGAGACTGCAAAAAAGTGTGCACACATTGTGAGTCTATCAACAACCACCACAATAACATTCTTCCCTTCTGACTTGGGTAGACCTGTGATAAAATCCATTGAGACTTACTCCCAGCGCTGACAAGGTATTTCTAATGGTTGTAAAATACCTGGGGTGTTAACGAAGATCCGACTTTGTGAAGTAAGTTGCTCCATGTAGTTCATCTAACAATTCATCAATGACAAGAATGGGAAACTTATCTTTAATGGTGATCTTGTTGAGCTCTATATAATCTAGACACAGATGCCATGAGCCCTCCTTCTTGTGTACCATTACCATGGGTTCAAAGTAAGAACTTTGGCTAGGCCTAATTATGCTAGCTGCTAACATTTCTTCAACCATATGCTCAATTTCACTCTTCTGGCCATAGGGGTATCTGTAAGGTCTAATGTTAGGAGGAACACTTCTTGGAATTAAGTGAATGGCATGATCAAAATATTGAGTAGGTGGAAGACCTTTTGGAATATCTTCAAATACCTTGGATTTCTTACCAATGACCCTTTGAAAATCCATGGGAATAGGAGGCTTAGATGTTTGAACATCTAGTGATCATAATTGTGCAATTATCCCTTGATGTCCCTTTTTCAACAATTTTTTCATACCATTAGAGCTTATCACCCTTCTTGGATTCCTTGTGATACCTCTTAATTCAAATTTTTTTCCTTCCCATGAAAAGTTCTTGAAAATTAAAAGCCAATGTTCCCAATGATTGTAACCATTGAACCTCCAAGACAACATCAACACCATCCATTGGGATAACAATCATTTGACTATTCAATACATATTCCCCGATAGTAAGATTGATATTATGCCATTTCCCTAAGCAATTGATAGTTCCTCCATCTGCAATCATTACTTGAAACTCTAGTGATGGATATACAAAGCAATTGAGAGCTTTGGATAGATTACAGTGAATGAAATTATGAGTACTACCATAATCAATCAACATTGTTACCCTTTTCTTTTTGATATATCCTTCGATCTTGAGAGTTTGGGTAGTGTTAATTCCATCCAATGCATGACAAGATATGGTGGAAGTAATCTCTTCAGGAGCAATCTCTTCTATTTCTTCGGCTTGAAATGGTTCCTTTTATTTTGCTTCCTCCTCTTCACAATCTATGTAGAATAATTTCTTCTCACCACACCTATGTCCCTTACTGTACTTGTTGTCACAATTAAAGCATAGACCTTTTTCTCTTCTATCATCTAGTTGTTGGGGTTTCAACCTTTGAGGCGGGTTAGAAGAAGGAACGTTATTGTCTCTATGTGTGTTGGAAGTGGTCCTTTTAGTATACATAGAGACATTTTTAATTTCAACCTTCCTTGCCACCATGTAATCCTTCTCTAAGTATGTTGGTTCGAAGAGGCACACCTCATGTCGGATGTTATCCTTCAAAGTTCCAATAAAGAGATCCAACAATTTATCATCTAGTAAGCCATCCACTCTGAGACTGAACTTTTTAAATTGTTGAATGTGCTCGCTTACTAGACCTTTTTTCCTTAGATTTGTCAATTTTGTAAAGAAGGAATTGCTCTCAACACCATCATGGTATGATATCAACTCTTCTATAAAAATGAACCAAGGGATAATGGAGTTCTTTTTGCATTCACAAAGAAATTTGTACCACACAAACTGATCAAGTTCTAAATATAAAGATGTTGTGAAATTTAGTTCACACCAAGATCTGATCAAGAAATTACAACTCTCACAAGTAATTCTCACACAACTAGTCAAGAACACTGCAAAACAGTCAAGTATGATGAAAACATAATTACTCTCATGAATAATAATACATCAGCCAACCTTGGGAAATTAATAGGCTGCAAATATATAGCATTAGATCAAATATTTGAATGCATAAGGATTCCATTAGAATCCTCACAAAAGTAGGCTTACTAAAAATATGCAAAACCCCCCTAGGTGGCAAGTGTGCTTTCCAAGTCACCTCAAAGGATCATGAATTTATGATTTAGTGATAAGATGGTGATGTATGATGGAAAAGCATGCTAAATCCATAATTTGGAAGGAAGAAACATCATGGAGGATGAGTTGTCCAAAAACCAATGATGACTAGTCAACTAGCTTTCACCTTTCACCAAAAAGTGGTAAAAATTAGTAAAAGAAACTAAGGCGCCTTTCTATTCCAGGATTGGATAAGATCAGCTAGAATCCTAGGAAATCTTATCCAGAATCTTCAAAAATGTGCCCAGGTGAGTTTAGGAAGCTTGTGGTCCACACAATGTCTAATTTAGCCAACTACATAGTCTAACACCTAGGAATTAATAAAAAAATGGTCAATAATTCTATCCTAAGGTATTAAATGACATGGATGGGTTTAAATATTCCAACACCCCCCCCATAAGCCTGAATTTATGTGCTAAAAATCAGAAATAAAAATAGGGCCCAGTAACAAGACATGGTCACCATGTACATACTGCCTTTTCCATGAAACAAGGAAAGAAGGAAAACCTCATGGGAAAAACCTCCCCTAAAAAATGGACATAATCAAAATTGAAATATTGTTGATCAATCCTTCACTCCACCACATGTTCAACCATCCCGAGCAGTGATCTCAAATAGCTGAAAGTCTTCTCAGTAAAATATTTGGTGAAGATGTCTGTAGTTTGCTCACCTGTTGGGCAATACTGCAGATCAATGATCTGGTCATGCACTAAACTCCTAATGTAGTGCATATGGATGTCAATATGCTTGGTCCTCTATCTTTGTACTAGATCACTTGAGACCCTTATATCAATCTGATTGTCACAAAAGATGACAGTGGGAGTGCTAAAGGAAATCTCAAACTCTGAAAGAATACCCTGCAACCACACACACTGAGTAGTAGCATTCACTGCTCCTCTGTACTCGGCCTCTATTGAAGATAATGCAATTGCACTTTGTTTCTTGCTATACCAGAAAATAGGACCACCTCCAAGCATGAAAAAAAATCCAAATGTGGATTTTCTGTCAAGGCTATCACCAGCCCAATCTGAGTCAGTAGAGCCAAGAAGATCTAGGCTAGAATCTGCAACATAGTGAATCCCATCAGACTTGGTGCCTTGCACATAATGCAAGATTCTTTTTGCAGCCCTCCAATGAATCTCATGTGGTTTCCCCATGTATCTTGAGTCCACGCTCACTGCATATGCAATATATGGTCAAGTATGAATCAAGTACAACAAGCTGCCAACTAGCTGCCTATACAAGGTGTTGTCCACCAATGGTGTAAAATCTGCTTCTTCAAGTTTGACTCCTGAAAGGAAGGGAGTCTTTGAAGGCTTGAAATAAGCCATATTGAACTTATTTATTAGGTCATATTCATATTTGTACTGAGATATCTTAGTTCCATTCTCAGTTTGAGAAATCTCAAGCCCCAAAAATTGCTTAAGAATTCCCAAGCCAGTCATGGAAAAATATTGATGCAAAGCAGTCTTTAATGAAGCAATTTGATCAGTAGAGATACCTGTGATTAGTATTTCATCAACATATAACACAATAATCATAATTGAGCCATCAATCAGATTCATGTAAACATTTGGATCAAATTTGCATCTAGCAAAAGATTGTGACAAGAGAAAGTTGTCCATTTTCGCATACCAAGCCCTGAGGGCTTGCTTAAGACCATATAAGAACTTCTTCAACCTGCACACATATTTAGGATCAGATGTATAGCCTTATGGCTGATGCATATAAATATGTTCCTCAATATCTCCATGGAGGAAGGCACTTTTGACATCCATGTGATGTACTTCCCAGCGCTTGGCAACGGATATTGCCAGAACTAGTCTTATCGAATCCTTATGTGCAACTGGTGCAAAAGTCTCATTGTAGTCAAGGCCATGGACTTGGGAGAAACCCTTTTTCCAGCAACCTAGACTTATATTTCACTTATTCACCATCAAATGCAAATTTAGTCTTGAATATCCACTTACACCTTACCATTTTTTTGCCTGGGGGGAGCTTGACTAGCTCCCATGTCTCATTCTTTTGCAATGAATGAAACTCCTCATCCATAGAAACCTGTCATCTTGGGTCATGTGAGGCTTACTCATATGTCTGAGGATCAGAATCCACCACCAAATAACATCTCTCAGATAAGTAAGGATCATTCACATTGAGAGCATTCTCAAATTGTGATATAGTCCTCGTAGTATCCTGAGGATTTCCCACTAGTTCACCATCTGCTTGAAGAGTCTTAGCATCCCACTTTGGCCTTGTTAGTGAATTAGGATCTGTAATAAAATGGTCTTCATCATCAAAAATATCAGAATCAGAAAATTCAAAAGGAAGTTCACTTATAGCTTCAAGTGGTGGTGTGGAGGGTTCTCCAATTTCAACACTCTGTGAGGGCTCTTCTTCGAATTGAACACTCCTCTCAATGAAGGATTTTTGAGAAGGAGTGCTCAGCAACTTGTATCCCTTGGATTCATCTGAATAGACAACAAAAATACATGGTTGAATTTGGGGATGCATAGCCCTCCTCTTCTCAAGTGGAATTCTAGCCCAAGCCTTGGAGCCAAATATCATGAAATGAGAAATATCAGGTTTGTGCCCAGCCCAAGCCTCAAAAGGAGTGATTCCTTTTAGTGCTTTCTGAGGCACTCTGTTCTGTATGTATGTGGCACATTTTATTGCCTCAGCCCAAAGTCTTGGAGACAAGTACTTTGCCTCAAGCATGCATGTGTCCATCTCCTTCATAGATATGTTCTTCCTCTCAACAACACCATTCTGCTGAGGTGTGTAGGGAACAATGTGTTGCATCTGTATGCCTGAAGAGGCACAAAATTGTTGAAACTCAGATTTGATGTATTCCCCACCATTATCAGATCTAACGATCTTGATATGTCTACCTAGTAAAGTCATCTATGAAGGTGAGGATGTATTTGGCATGGTTCAAAGACTCATGGGGGAATGGACCTGATATGTCACTGTGACTAATCTCCATGGGTGTTAAGGTTTGCTCAGTTTTGGATCTTTCAAATTTATGCTCTGTGTGCTTTCCTAGGATGCAGTTTTGACATACACCTTTAGAAAACTTGATATTGGGCAGCCCTATGACCATCTCTTTCTCATGGAGTTGGGAAAGATATTTATATTTTAGGTGACCAAATATTTCATGCCATAATTTGATTGACTCATTGGCATGGGTAATTAGAGAAGAAGGAGAGGGGAATGGCACAAAATGAGAGAATCTATAGTTTTTTAAGCTATGGTCAGCAGAACCTAAGGCAACAATTCGGCCTGTTGACATTTCACAGATTTCAACATCATTAGGTGTGAAGATCACCTTTTTAGGAGATCCAGTGTGAGTCATCTGGTATACTGATAAAAGGTTAGCAGCAATTCCTGGAACATATAACACATTAGTGAATGAGCCAAAATATAGATCAATGTTGCCTTTACCTTCGCTTGAAGTTTCAGAATCATCACCCAACACAATGGTTGGACCACTGGAAGAATCAAGAGATGAGAAGCTCTCTCTTGTAGACACCATGTGCCTTGAATTTACGGAATCTATGATGAATGAGGTAGGATTTGATGTGCTTTCCATCAGTGCATGCACTCACTCCTTATCTTAAGAATTTTTTCCTCCTCCATCCTTCCTTTTTGCGCTCTCAGGAAGAGGAATATTTGCTTTCTCCAGGAGTTGAGCCATTTGATCAATGGTCTTCTTCATGCAGGACCTTTTAGGATGAAAGCCTCTGTTGCAATAGTTACACTTTGCCTTCTCACTCTTCTTATTTGGATTCCTCTTGAAGTTTAAGGAGTCTTCATGGACTTTCTATTTGTCCTTCTTCTGATCAATGGGTTTCTTGAAATTTCCCTTCTTCTTTCCTTTCAAGCTCCTTGAATTTCTAGTAGTCAAACAATGATATTTTGATGGATTTTTTATTGCTCCCATCAATACCAACTTGTCTTGTTCTTGTGTAAGAGATTCCATGAATTCTGAGACTGTAGGACTCTTCCAGTTTAGAATTGCCTTCCTTGTGGCATGGAAGGTCGAAACAAAGATTGAGTAATCAGGGCCAAGCTTGGAGAGAATGGCCAAGATTAGTTGCTCATCCTTTTTATCAATTCTTCATTGCTTCAATTATAGAACAAGTGACTTAAACTTTGAGAAAAAGTCTTGGAGGTTCTCGAAATTTTGTGGACTCAATGAAACAAGTTCATTATCTGGTTGGTGGCCTCTTAATTCGTCTGTCTTTCCAAACAAATCTTGGAGCTCCTCCCATACTTCATTGGGTGTGGTAAAACCATATAGATGGAATAAAAGATCCCTGGATGTGGTGAGACATGGGAGACCATAGGCTTCATCTCTTCGATTGTGCCACTTTGCTTTCTCAATTGTTGAGGTTGGCTCAGTTTCAGTTGCCATAGTCACCCTATAGAGGCCTTTGCTCCTCGACATGATATCCATCTGCGCTTTCCAATCAAAATAATTGAATGGAGTGAGTATGATTTGATGTGACTGATCCATGGCATATTTTAAATATCTTTTAGAGTGGTTTGGGTGCGCCCCAAGATGCTCAGTTGTGCCCTCTGGGTGATTGTTGTGCCCTGTAGATGACTGAATTTTCCCTCCTTAAGACTGGTTGGATCCTGTAAGACAATCAAAGGAGAAAGAATATCTTGATAGCTCTAATAGCATGTGAAATTTAGTTCACACCAAGATCTGATCAAGAAATTACAACTCTCACAAGTAATTCTCACACAACTAGTCAAGAACACTGAAAAACAGTCAAGTATGATGCAAACAGAATTACTCTCATGAATAATAATACATCAACCAACCTTGGGAAAGTAATAGGCTGCAAATATATAGCATTACATCAGAGATTCGAATGCATAAGGATGCCATTCGAATCCTCGCAAAAGAAGGCTTACTAAAAATATGCAAAACCCCACTAGGTGGAAAGTTTGTTTTCCAAGTCACCTCAAAGACTCACAAATTTCTGATTTAGTGATCAGATGGTGATGTATGATGGAAAATCATGCTAAATCCATAATTTGGAAGGAAGAAACATCATGGAGGATGAGTTTCCCAAAAAACAATTATGACTAGTCAACTAGCTTTCACCTTTCACCAAAAAGTGGTAAAAATTAGTAAAAGCGGCTAAGGCGCCTTTCTATTCCAGGATTGGATAAGATCAGCCAGAATCCTAGGAAATCTTATCCATAATCTTCAGAAATGCACCCAGGTGAGTTTAGGAATCTTGTGGTCCACACAATGTCTAATTTAGCCAACTACATAGTCTAACACCTAGGAATTAATAAAAAATGATCAATAATGCTATCCTAAGGTATTAAATGACATGGATGGGTTTAAATATTCTAACAGATGAAATAGGTTCCTTTTGGATATTTGGCACCTAGTGTATATCAAAGAATTGCTCCATCTGGAATATCCATGTTATGGGGTCCTTGCCATAAAAAAAATTCATGTTAATCTTGGGGATTTGTATACCCCTTCGGGGCCATCCCAGGTTACTTCCATTATTAGAATCAATTCCTCTTGGAATATTATTATTAATGGAATGTTGCTCAACATGGACACTATCTTTAACTTCCTGAGTACCCAAAGACACATAATCACCTGTAGGGATATTTTCCTTCGAAATTTCTAGGATATTAGAAATCATTTTCATATTCTCCTCCATCTTATTATCCATATGTCCCATAATATTTTCCTCTAATTTAAGTAAATCAATCGTTTTCACAGACCCTTTAATCATATCTTCCAACTTGGACACTCAGAAGGATAGGTCTTCACTTTCATCGTAGGCCAGGGATGAATCCTCAGGTGGCTTGAGTGGAGTATGATTTTTCCACTGCCTTTTGGTGGCATTTTGAACAATATAAATATATATCACACCTTGTTTTCACCTCAAATAGATCCTTCTACTAAAATCTATTTCAAAATTTAAAATGGCGTACCTTTTTCCAACCTTGATTTAAATATTGATTTCCAACTGAGGAAATCCTAAAATTTCAGCCCCTATGAGTCTGAAATCTTGTCTTGTGGTATCCTGATATGTCCTTTTTCCAATGTCGCAGGTCTCATTGAATTTGGATGTGCCCATAAAAGTAGTGACAATTTTCTCAACACTTGTTATTTTTGGCCTTTTCAGAAGAGCGAGAGTGTACGGCCTACCACGTGTCTGATTTTCAATCTAATTCTGAAATTGATACCACATATACTATGGTCTATCTTATTTTTTATGCAACTAGTCTCACTCAATTGGATCTTGCATGCTCCAGATATAACAATTTTCCCTAGAACACTTGTTTGAGACCAACATTTGGGCTAGTCAAAATCCCTGAATTCCTAAGGGTATAAATCCAAACTTTTAATGATCCAAGATATGAAAATTTTACCTCATATAGTTTAACTTGTTTTCTAGATGGGGTTCGATTTTTTCTGTCTAAAACCATATAAAAAAAGATATAGCAAAAATTCCAAGATGATTTGTTTTGGAAGCATCCAAGCTCTGATACCAAATGTTAAGCAACAAATTCCCCAAAAGAGCATGAAAATAACATAAATAGACCAAAAAGAGTAATCAATGGCTTAATAATGAAGAAACAAGATGAGTAGAAAACCTCTTCGAGGGGGAAACATCCTTATACAATGTACTAAGTACATAAGATAAGACTAGTTGAGATAATTCAAATGAAAAGGTCTCCTTCCTATATATAGGAGACAAAGTGGTACAATTACAACTAATGGACCCAAGTGGACATAACTAATATAATAATACTAATGAAAATTACCAATAATAGACCCAAGCCAACATCAATAATATGTAATGAGCCATAATATAGGGGGTAATGTGCCAACATTTAGGGATTAACAATACTCCATGTTGTAATACACTCTGCAACATGGTCCAATGGGCGGCTCAACCCCACATATTTATGTGCATAATACTCAGTACCAAACATGACATGCATCAACCTCTTGCACTGCTACCAATCACTCATTCTTTCCTTATGAGGATCCCTCCAGCATTTGGGTGTTGCTTTCAGTGCGATATCTAATGCTAACATCCTTTGTTGTTTTGGTATCTGATCTTCAAAACTTGTTGCAAACAAAAATACATTTGTTAAGCCGTCATATTTTGGGATATCACATACCTATGTCCCAATCTAGTGTAATGAAGCTATGCCGCGTTCCCACCTTTTGATATGAACTTCATGCATTGTTTGATGCTAGTATTCAAGGGATTCCTCGGAATCTAATGCGTAGGAACTGAAGCTGCACCAATTTATCACACCATCTGCAATGGGATACACATAGTCCTCCATCCTACCAATCATTTTGTATAGATTTTCCATCTCCCCATTCTTGACTAGTTCTACATACCTTCTCCCTTCTGTTGGGTCCAATGGCGAAGTGACCCTCAATTTGTCTCCTTTAAAAATAATTTATCTTTTATTTCAGTCGATAATGACCTGATTCGCAAAATCCCATCCAAGTCCTAGTAGTGCAGGATATGGTTCACTATCATCTACAATCTCAATGACTTTGAAATCAGTGGTGTTGCGCACCCCATCCACATCAACAAGTACCCTGATCAATCTTCCAATTTAAATAATTTTGTGCTAGTTGGATAGTCTCAAATGAATGTTAGACTAGATCAGCTTCGGCCTCCCCATCAACTCCCATGTTTTCTTTGGAAATACATTTACATCAAAGACCAGATCTAGAATGATATAATCCATATCATAATCTCCTATTTTCCCACTCAAGCAGAATTCCCTATTGGTCCTTTTGTTGCACTACACCTAATTAACTCCGACAGGTTCTTCCTTCTCTTGCTTACAGTGTTCAATCATCCAACACATGATACCTAGAGCATATTCATCCTTCATCAATTCTAAAGAGCTTTTCAAAAAGTTTCTTAGAGTATTTACCTTTACATATGGTCCCTCTGGTACTAAAGAATCATATATTGGAGGCATGTCATATACCTATCATGATGATGATGCTCCAAATTTTGTCCTTAACAACTCTTGTCTTGCTTGCTTGTATGTGTCATTTTCCCTCTAAGGATCAAACATCGATACTTGCAGCTTTCCTAACCCAATGTTTGGTGCACAATTCCTGCTCTAGTGCATTGGCTCCCTTCCTATCTCCTTTGCACATAACGATTGTTATCCTCGGTTGGGCATCATGCTCCTTTGTTGCAATCATCTACACATTTTGATTCTAGTTCGGATTCAAAATACGATTATGGTTCTGGTTTGGGATCTGATTTAGGTTTTGGTTCAAGTTCTAATTCTAATTTGGATTATGAATCTGATTTTGATTATGATTCCTTCTTTGTTTCCATTTTGCGACTAACAATGGGAAGTGTTTTGTTGCATGGTCCAAATGTCTGCAGTATGTGCATGAGTTCTGGAAATCCTGCACAAAATGTCCCTACTAGCCACAATTGTAGCAGATGATCGATCCTCTACCTTTGTCGGATCCTCCTCTACCTTGACCCCTAAATCCTCCTCCTTTCCTCCCTTGATTATAATCCCTCGGGGCATTGGTTTGTTGTGTTGCACCTTCCTTTCTAACTTATCCTTCGACTTAGTACGCATCTGAAGTGCACTATCTCATAAGATCTAGTGCGTGAAAATCCTTCTCATAATGTCCTACTGACTTGTAAAAATTACAAAACTATATTCTTGGAGTACTTTCATATTTCTATAGTAATGGACAATTGATAGGGGAATTATTCCCTCTGCTTATCTCGCCCCACATGCTTCCTCCTGTGGGAAAGGGATTTTGAGCTCTCATTGCCAAATGCTCTCTATATGTTGGACACTCATTCTTATAGTGGCCCTTCTTTCTATAAGTCGTGCACCATATTTATTCAGGCTTCTCTTTCCCTCTAGCAATCTCTTGTAATTGCATTGTCAATCTCACTAGCTACGATTAGACCTAAGTGATCCCTGCACCATTCTCTCCTATAGGTGACACCTCTAGCTTCATAGCAAGATCCAATGCATCAGACTACATCGTAATCTTTTGTTGCTTCAAGGGGCCGCATATATGTGGCAACAACCCTGTAATGAACCATTTTTTATGTTTCTCCTCTTGAATTTGAAATTTTACCTTATCCATCAACAGTTTGAATATTTGGTCATATTCCCATACCGACTCATTTGACAACTATCTGATCTCCTTTAGCTAAGTAATATACCGCGACTCATACTTTGGCTTCTTAAATTCCTTTATCATTTCATCCTTGACTCCACCCAAAGTTTTGTTTGGTACAATGATATGATACTTCATATACCATGTCATTACACGATCCGTGAAAGTGGTTACCAACTATGCAACTTTATAGCATCATCTTGGACTTGCTTTGCTTGCCATATTGCTTCACACACAAATAAGTGTTGATTTGGATTGTATATCCCCACTCCTTGGAAGACATGCATCTGCAAAGTAGGGTCTAACCTGTGAGGCACCTGCAACAATTACTTAATGAAAATATGCGAAATAGCAGAAATTACAGAACTCAGAATCACTTTATATTGATCACGGGCCACTTCGAGGGGGCAACCTCCTTTGAGCAAGCTCAATACAAATAACTTCACGGTGCCTTCATAGGTCTCAACACACACTTATATACTAATTCTAGGCGCCAATACTATGGTTCGAAACCATGGGCCGTTACAAACTATGGATCAACAATACTACGGGCGACTTACAAAGCATATGCGCCAACAACAATAATACAAACTATTGATCAACAAATACTACGGGACGACTTACAAAGCATATGCGTCCAATAACAACATACTAACAAAGTAAAGACATGGGTTCCTAACATCCCCTCCCCCTTGAAAAAAAGCTTTGTCCTCAAAGCTTTAGATGTGGAAATTGTTGTTGAATCTGAAGGAGTGGTTCCCATGTAGCATCCTCTGGTTGCATGCCGTGCCACTGAATTAAGACCTCTGTGATAGAGCGAGAGCGAAGCTGACGCGTGCGCTGATTGAGGATGGCCTCTGGCTCCAAAAGGATGGATCCTTCATTATCCAGTTTGGGTAAAATCGTTTGGCCGCTGATGTTGGTGCCAAGAACTTTCTTCAGACAAGATACATGAAAGACTGGATGAATGCGGGAAGAAGGAGGAAGTTCCAATTTATAAGCAACGGACCCAATCTTCTGAAGAATCCGATATGGCCCATAGAACTTTGGAGCGAGCTTATGACGCCCTTTGAGTTTCAAGGAGGATTGTTTGTACGGCTGGAGACGAAGAAAAACCATGTCGCCGACTTGAAAAGTGCGCTCTGAACGGTGCTGATCAGCTTGTTGCTTCATGTGATTCCTTGCCATGTGAAGATTGTCCCGCAAAATGCGAAGAATCTGATCGCGGTTGCGAAGGACCCTGTCAACTTCCTGAACTGGTGAACTGGTGGGGGTGTATGGAAGAAGAGCTGGAGGTGCCTGACCATAGACTGCTTCATATGGGGTCATTTTGGAGGCAGTGTGGTAAGAGGTATTGTACCACCATTCAGCGAGAGGAAGCCACTTTGCCCACTGATGTTGTTGTTCCGAGGTGAAGCAACGAAGATAAGTTTCCAAGCATTTATTGACAATTTCAGTCTGACCATCTGTTTGTGGGTGATACCCTGAACTCATCTTCAGTTTGGTGCCAGTGTGGCGAAATAGTTCTGTCCAAAAATGACTAGTGAAAGTCGCATCACGATCCGAGACAATGGAAGAAGGGATGCCATGAAGACGAAAGATCTGGTCCATAAAAATTTGAGCAACGGAGGAGGCTGTATAGGGATGGCTGAGAGCACAAAAATGACTATATTTGGAGAGACGATCAACCACAATGACAATCACTATATTTCCGCCATATTTAGGGAGCCCTTCGATGAAATCCATAGAAATATCTATCCAAATCCATGTAGGTATGGACAAGGGTTCAAGCAATCCTGGAAGGAGTGTTGTTTCACCCTTATTGCGCTGGCAGGTATCACATTCGGCCACCATCTGTTGAATTGTCCTTTTCATGCCCTTCCAAAAGAAGTTACGTCGTGCTCGTTCATATGTTTTGAGGAACCCAGAGTGCCCGGCCGATGGAGAAGCATGGAGTTCATAGAAGACATCCTGTTGAAGATCTGTGCTCTGGGGAAGCACCAAACGACCCTTGTATCGCAGAGAAGCACCATCCCAAGAGTAATGTGGGACCGCAGAAGGATTGTTGGTCAAGCGTTGGATGATCTGAGATAAGGAAGAGTCATTGACATAACCCTGTTGAACAAATTGCAACCAATTTGGAACAGGCATAGAAATAGCTGAAAGAGAACCTTGGGCATCAAATGTACGAGAAAGAGCATCTGCCACAATATTGTCTTTACCCTTCTTGTAGGTGATCTCATATTCATAACCCATGAGTTTTCTAACCCATTTATGTTGTGCCGGGGAGGAGACACGCTGGTCCAAGAAATATTTCAAACTCTGGTGATCAGTCTTGATGCAGAAATGATTCCCTAATAGGTAGGGACGCCACTTCTGTACTGCATGCAAAATAGCCATCATTTCCTTCTCATAGGTAGAGGAAGCTAAATTCTTACCTGAAAGGGCTTTGCTGGTGAATGCAATGGGGTGTTCATCTTGAAGGAGAACAGCACCAAGTCCATTTCCACAAGCATCACTCTCAATAGTGAAGGGCTTGGAAAAATCGGGCATAGCTAGCACAGGTGTAGTACACATAGCTTGTTTTAGTTTGTCAAATGCACACTGAGCAGCAGGTGTCCATGTAAAAGCATCTTTTTTCAATAGAGCAGTTAATGGAGCTGCAATCTTCCCATAATCCTTGACAAACTTGCGGTAGTATCCAGTCAACCCCAAAAAACCACGAAGGCTCTTGAGTGTCTGAGTATGTGGCCAATTGTTCATGGCATCGATTTTGGCAGGATCCACGCGAACTCCTTGTGCTGAGATAATGTGCCCGAGATACTCAACTTCCTTTTGTCCAAAAACACATTTAGACTGCTTGGCATGGAGATGATGGTTAGAGAAAAGTTGCATGACAAGATCCAGATGCTGGAGATGTTCATCCCATGTTTTACTGTAGATGAGGATATCATCAAAGAATACCAGAATGAATTTCCGCAAGTAGGGTCGAAATATTTTATTCATTAAGGCCTGGAATGTGGAAGGAGCATTAGTGAGGCCAAAGGGCATGACCAAAAACTCATAATGGCCATCATGTGTGCGGAAAGCTGTTTTAGGAATATCATCCTCATGAACCCGAATTTGATGATACCCAGAACGAAGATCCAACTTGGAGAAAAAGTGAGCCCCATGAAGCTCATCAAGAAGCTCATCAACAACAGGAATTGGAAACTTATCCTTGATGGTGAGGTGATTAAGTGCTCGGAAGTCAATGCAGAGGCGCCATGACCCATCTTTTTTGCGGACAAGAATAACTAGAGAAGAAAAGGAACTAGTGCTTGGGCGAATAATACCTTGCTTCAATAAATCCCGCACGAGCATTTCAATCTCTGTTTTTTGGTGAAATGGGTAGCGATAGGGCCTGATGTTGGGAGGAACGCTGCCAGGAAGGAGCTGAATACGATGGTCTTCCAGCCTGGAAGGTGGTAATCCCACTGGTTCAGCAAAGACACCTGTATATCGATTCAGAATTTGTTGTAGATCCAAAGGAGTAATGGAGACTGCTGATGGTTGCATCTGGATGGAACTGATCTGAGCGATGACACCATGTGAACTCTTCTTGAGGAGTTTCTCCATGCGATGTGAACTGATGATGCTGAGAAAACCTGGTTGCAATCCTGTCAATGTGTGTTTGTTTCCATTGAGGGAAAACTGCATCCAAAGTTCGGCAAAATCCCATAAGATAGGGCCGAGTGTGCGTAGCCATTGAGCGCCCAAAACCACTTCACATCCGCCTAAGGGCAAGGCAAACATGTCAGAGCGCAGGGTATAATCTCCCATAGAGATATGCACATTTCGACACTTCCCTTTGCAAGGTAAGGTGCCCCCATTGGCAATCATGACTTCAAAGTTGGAGCAAGGATGGATAAAACAATCAACTTGTTTGGCGATCCAAGGGTCAATGAAATTATGAGTGCTACCAGAATCAATGA
Organism: Larix kaempferi; assembly: GCA_027924585.1. NCBI lineage: Eukaryota > Viridiplantae > Streptophyta > Pinopsida > Pinales > Pinaceae > Larix > Larix kaempferi. The sequence goes on along the minus strand of BSBM01000800.1, from coordinate 978,317 downwards.
GGATTGTAAGAGGAAGCTTCTTGAAGTACCCCCTGACCCGCATTGTTTGGGGGGTGGTGATTCCAGCTAAAGCATGGAGAGATATCTCTGGCTGGTCATCCTGAGACGGAGGGTCAATAGGCAGTTCCTGAATGTCGACCGGGGCATCCAGTGTTTCTGGATCTTCGTCACCCATTTCAGAGGCAGGCGGAGACTCTACATCCAGGAGATAGAGCTTTTGCTGAACACATCGATGTCCCCGAGTGAATTTCTCATCACAATTATAGCAAAGCCCCTTTTCTCTGCATGCTTGCATCTCTGCTTCAGACAAACGCTTGATAGGAGTCGGTCGAGGAGCCTGCGGTATAGGTGGTCGCTGAGAACCCATATTTCTGAAGGGAACAAAAGTGGGCTTGGAGCGTTGCTGGGCTGCAATCTTGTCTTCTGCCAACTTAGCCAACCCGAGTGCTTCCATCATTGTGTTGGGACAGAACATTTTGACCTCAGAGCGAATGGCATCCTTTAGACCACTGATAAAACAACTCTGGTAAAATTCATCAGTCAATCCTTCGGTGTGGTTGGCTAGATTCTCAAATTCGGTTTGATACTCTCTCACAGTGCCAGTTTGGCGAAGTTTAGTGAGGGCTCCTGTGAAGTCATCAAAAGCACTAGGACCAAATCGTTGCAAAAGGAGCTGACAAAAGTCTGGCCAGTTGGGCTCTGGATGAGCCTTGATGTACCAACGGTACCATTGAAGAGCTTCCTGTTCCAAATGAAAGGATGCCAACGGAACTTTGTTGACATCAAAAGTATTATGCAGACTGAAATACTGTTCTGCACGATAGATCCATCCAGTTGGATCGGTACCATTGAAGCGAGGAAAATCAAGCTTCGGACCACGGAAATTGCTGGAAGAAGAGAACCCATTGTCTACTGAAGACTCGGACTGCCGTTTGTTGTTCATAGTTGAATGTTCAAGATGGAGACCGAGAAATTTTTCATCCAGATCCTGGAGTTTGGCTTGGATGGCTGCAAGTGCTTCCTCCATGGTTTTTGCTCCTGCACGGGTGACAACCATAACCGGGATTTTTTTTATTTTTTATTTTTATTGGGTAGGAAAAAAAAAACAGGAACTACTTCAGTAAGGGAAAATTTGGATTTGGGAAAAAATCGGAATGGTAATTGGGGTTTGACTAGGTTTTTGACACTGTTGGATAGACAGGGAAGCAAAAATGAGGATTTCAGAAGCGAGGTGAAAGAATGGGAAAATTGGGCAGAGGGGAACAAAGAAGCAGAATTCAGAAAGGAACTCTGTGGTAAAATTTGAGGGTGATTGGGTGAAATCTGAGAAAGTTATGGCAAACCCTAAAAATAGACAAATGTGGGATTTCGGGCTGTAGGAAGGGGAATTGAGGATAGGGTCCTCAGGGATGAAATATGCAGAATGGAATGACAGGGGTTCCCTGAAAATTTCAAGGGAAACAAAGGTAAAACAAGGGAGATATGGAGAAAAAACTGATATTTTTTTTTTTTTTTTTTATCAGACTGGAACGACTACGGCTCGGTGTTTTTTTTTTTTTTTATTTTTTTTTTTTACAGACTGGAGCGGCTACGGCTCAGAAGGAATCTGGAACAATGCCGACTGGCTGGATCTGGAACGGCTTGCAAAATGGATCTGAAACGGCGCAGCAGTGATTGACAATAGTTCAGCTGAAAGTAGATATGGACCCCAGGTATGTGCGGCTTCCTAACAGTTCAGGATTTTCACTCGGCCACCAATACTGTCTGACGGCTTGCGTATTGGGGCAGTACCCCTCACTCCACGGCTCAGGTAAAACTGATAACCGCTTTTCCACAAACGACAGCTCTTGGTTTACCTCACGGGTGGGAACTAGTCAATCAGGTAGGGGTCGTTGCCCTTTTCGCTGGAAGGTCCTCTCAATGGGCCAGCTACTTCGGGGTTCCTGTGGTACTCCTCACAATGAGTTTTAGGGCTTATGCCCAAGTACTTCCCACAGTTAAGCGGATAGGGATTATTCCCAAATCCGAACCTGCAACAGATGCGAAAAAAAAAAATTTGGCAGAAATTTCACCCAGCGAGCCCAAGAAAGTGCTCTGATACCAGATGTGAGGCACCTGCAACAATTACTTAATGAAAATATGCGAAATAGCAGAAATGACAGAACTCAGAATCACTTTATATTGATCACGGGCCACTTCGAGGGGGCAACCTCCTTTGAGCAAGCTCAATACAAATAACTTCACGGTGCCTTCATAGGTCTCAACACACACTTATATACTAATTCTAGGCGCCAATACTATGGGTTGAAACCATGGGCCGTTACAAACTATGGATCAACAATACTACGGGCGACTTACAAATCATATGCGCCAACAACAATAATACAAACTATTGATCAACAAATACTACGGGACGACTTACAAAGCATATGCGTCCAATAACAACATACTAACAAAGTAAAGACATGGGTTCCTAACATAACCCCACCATTGTATTCTACATATTACTGTTATTAGGTGTCACAAATTATTTTTGAGCAGTCAAATTACCCCCACTATTTTGACTACCTTTACTATTATTACTAATTGGAAATGACAGACTTGGATTTCTTACCTCAATTGTTGGGGACATGCACGGGATCGTGGGTTCGACGCAAATCCCATCCTGAACATGGATACCCTCTTTAGACGGCCTGAGTTGATAGTCCTTTTCCTTCTCTGGGTACAACAGTCCTTCGATATGGGGCCTCGCACAAGTGTCCCTTTCTTCACAATTATTGTGTTGCTCCTCTACCTTAGTTGTAGTCCTCTTCCTACTATCTTTCCTAAATCTCTTTCCATCATGCAATAATCTAGTCTCTTCTATTGACGCATCATCTTCCCTTGTCTATGTCCTTAGCTCATTCGCTCCTCATTTATTCTTTTCTTCCTTTACATAGACGATTCCCTGGTCATCCCCCAGTCCCCCTATGCGTGTAGAAATTTTTAGTTGATAGAGTGATTTGATTCCAATATCATCGTTCCTTTGTCACATAACAACATCTTGATCTAGGTATATAACGACTTCAGGTACCTTCCACGTAGACCCTTAAAGAACTCCCTTTCAGTTGTGCTATAAGATTGGGTATAGTCAATAGCAAACTCTGTGACATACCCCTTCAAAACACTATCCACTCAGTAGTCTGTCGTGCCAATATCGGGTTTCTTATAGTGTTTACTAGTCAGATCCATTCAGGGGTCCAATTCATTGGACCATCAACGTGAAACCTCAGATTTTGCTCAACCAACCTCAATAACCACTCTGCCAAATTGTTAGGAAACTCACAGAAGAAGATCTCATGGAGATATGTATAAAAGTACTTTTACGACCATTGTTCTTTACTAATCTAGGGGTTCTTATTATGCTCTCTAGAAAACTCGTAGTCCTACTCCTTCAACTAATCCTCTATCTCTTCCTTCATTGGTCTCCATAAAAACATCAATTAAGTCTCACTTCCCTTTAGGCGTAGATCCTAGTCCCGGCAATGGAACCATTTGTTGGCGCGCAGTTAGACCCAAGTTTCAACATACTTTGACCAACAGAAACCCAAGACACCGGCCCTTTCGAAATCACCTGCAAGGAAGATGAACTCTCACATGAGGTATCTAGGAGGACTATAGAAACCAAGCTTCCGCAGTACTGAAGGGATGTGAAACATTCATTCAACATATCTATCATTTATTCATCTATCGCACATAAACATGTACTTAAGCCTATGGACTGATACATCATTCAATACATAATCATCAACAAAGCATTCATGTGTGAAACAATCATAACATTTATCACATTACAAAGATCAACAATATAGCTCAACTTAGGTTCACTTCCTTCATATTATTAGCAAAACAGTCTCACACAACATACATTGTGCAATGCACAATAGTCTTCAATTGCCCAGCATTACACAACAAAATAATGACTCACAAATACACAATAGAACACTAAATCATGAGCCACAATAATGTCGGGCCAAAAACAACAATAAAAACTATTGGCTAACCCTTTACCCAACAATCCCTTACATATTTATACAACACGACATGGGATGATCCCGTTACAAAGTGGACACAAATATCCAATTGGATCCTAACTAACTTATGCGTGGTTTGGTCCATTTGCTAAGTTGTCAAAGGTCCATCTTCTGGGCACAACTTCCAAGACCAGTCCAAACTCGCTCCAACAATCCTTGTCCTTTCATTCCCAATTCCCCAACTCTCCCTCTCTCTCTCTCTCTCTCTCTCTCTCTCTCTCACACACACACGCACGCGCTTAATTTCCAATTTTTTGTGTGTGTATTGAGTTCTACAACCATTCATGTCATTGATATCCATTTCGGACCATTTATCCCAAAATTCTCTCTCTCTCTCTCTCTCTCTCTCTCTCTCTCTCTCTCTGTATCTATCTAGTTATACATTTCGGATCACTTGGACCAAAACTCTCTCTCTCTCACACACATTTTCAACTTTGTTTGTCTATACTGAGTCTTACAACCATTCATGTCATTCATATCCTTTTCGGATCACTTGGCCTCTCTCTCTCTCTAAAATAATAAATCTCCTTGGACAAGAAACTAGTTGAAAGGGTTAGCTAATAGATTTTTCTCAATCAGGTAGCTCAAAAAAAAAATCACTACTATAAGTAGAGGAATAACATGCACCTCTATCCATTCACCTTCTTGATGACTAACTCATGGTCCAAAGCAATTCTCCAAACTAGATTTCCAATAAGGGATTAATTGCATCCAACGGGGTAACTTTCCACACAACCAATGTAATAATTGAAACTAGGAGGTGCCCCCCTTGAGTAGGTATCAAAATCAATGAGAATGTAGATCAAAACTCTAAGTACTCAACAAGATTTCTCACTGTACCCAACATGCCACATCAATGGGTTATACATATACTTGATGAACTATTGTGTCATGGAGAGGAATCTAGATTTACATCACTTCCAAGCCCCTCGGGGTTATGGTGTGTAGGAACACTGTCACCTACCCAAATTTTGAGATTATTATTTTATTTGCAAAATACTTTATGTTAAATTATAATTACAAAGTTTTGTAATTATGACCAAGTTTGGTCAAGGATGAATGTAATTACTGATTATTATTATTTAATAAATTAAAATAGGAGACAAACACCCAAGGGAACTATTAAATGAGAGTTCACTAACCCACTAGGAGGAATGGAAGCTGTTAGAAGGTATGGGACAGATGGCAGCATTTGCACCCCACCACTAGTTGTTGGTTATGGGACAACTACCCCTAAAAATGTGGCATTATCCCCCAGGTGGGTGGAAGAGAGCAGGCAGCTCATTAATGACCAGTTAACCACTAAAAGGCCTAGGCATTCTAGATAAGGCAATTCGAATTGGGCAGGCAGCCCCTTACAATATTTTCTATAGAAATATTCCTCAAGTGCATCAGGTGATCACTAAGAGATTCAAATAGGGAGGCTATGTGAGAGTGCAACTGTGAGTCTGCTAATTATACTGAGAAGGCAAACAAGAGGTGCTGGTGCGGGCCTCTTTGACTGCTGAGTCTTAATGACTGAACAATCTACATTCTATTGCAAGTTGATGTACTAAGGCTTCTACAAAATCTTCCTCCTGGTGGTTCAGTGAACATGCTCGGGGGTCCTAAGGCAAGTAAATTGGTTGTCTTCAGGAATAGGTTGGATGGAACAGGTTCCTTGGGCTGTTTGTTTCTCCTACAGTCAACCAGGTTTTACTATTCTTACTTTTGTTTACAGTTAAATGTTTATGCATAATAGAATTATTAGTTATAAGTCATATAGAAGAAACTATTTTATTTCCTGATCTAAGTATGATTCTGAATGAAAGAGCTTTATGAAATAATTGAATCGATAACCATCTCTATATTTTTCCCCATGCTATTCTCGGCAGCATACTCCAGTATAGAGAAGTAAATTAAGAAAGATGGGAGATAGGTTGAATGCCATTGATTGGAAAGATGAATACAGTAGTGTTCATGTCAAATTATGTCCTATGTTTAAATGCAGGATATATCACAGTATAGTATAAATAGCTGCATAATATTTATTTCATTCCTAAATAAAAACACATTTTGTTTCTGCATAGTTCTATATATTTCTTTTTAACTCTATCTAGTTCATATAGTAATCACATGCATTTCAATATTATACATTTCATGTTTTCAGAGCATTTATATTTCAAGAATTATAGCAGCTGCAAAAATTAATCTCTGTACAGATAAAATTAAAAATATATACATACTATTTCTTCACTAACTATCACTTCTGATTTCATTTATTAAATATCTACACAGTAGCATCAAACCCTAAGTTATTACAAGACTTAGAATCCGAATGATTTTTGGTACTCAGTTGATACATTTCTTATCAAGCCATTCATGGCAAACTTCAGATAATTATTTTATGACAAACCTATTATCTAACCCTAAACAACATTCTAATTCTAACTTACTAATTCTCGTATTGAGAATACAAACAAGATATTTAAACATCAGATATTTTCACTTAGCCGAAAGTATAATTTGTTCAAACCCTGGCAAGAAAACATACACTGTATCGAAACTAATTGATACACAGGTTAAGTCTCGAGTACAAAAGCTCTGTACAGGTCAGATAGCAAATGAAAGCTATAGGTAGGGTTTCATTTGCAAAACAAAATAGAACACTATGGCATAGCCAATTCAAAAACATTTGACAGCCGAACTTTATCTCATTACATTTCCAAAACATAAATATCAACAACGATGACAAAGTACAAAACAACTATCTACAATCAGCCATCGTTATTCGGCACCACCTTAACAATTATTTACATAATATCTCAACCATTACTTTAAAAACACAGTGTTCCATTTCAAAAACGAGCCATTGTTTATAAGTGCAAGAGAACCCTCAGTTCTTGGTTTTCACATTCAAAAGTATAACAAAGTTTACATTACGGACCTGTCAAGGTTCCCAACATTACACAAAAGTTTAACCCTTATCAACCAAAACGTTAAAACGAGGTCAAGATCCACAAACTACACAGGGTTTTACCCTAGACTTTAGCAGCACAAAAACGAGTGTGAAGTTCTTATCAATGACACAGCCAAGCATCAAATAGCCAAGTAGTAACTTAAACAAATGAAGGCTATCCTCTATACAGTATGCATCAAAATAAGACTTTAAAACTCGATACTCGACCATCACCGAAATAAGGTCGAATAGTTCCAACTCTCGGCACACAATAGTGACCATCAAAACCATGCAAAAGGGCACCTAGGAGGTTTTGAGAACCACCGGAGCTTACCAAGAAGCAGTAGTAGCATACCCATTCTCCAATATTATGCATAAGAAACCTCCTACGAAGTGGGTACCTGCCAAAATACAGTTCGAAGGGTTAAAAAACAAGAAAATGCTATTATAAAAACAACACAGTATTAGTTTTATTATCGTCAACACTTACCATTAGAAACGAAGCCCTGAACTTTGGCACACCACACAGTAAAAATGACGAAGCCTAATGGCACTTTACAGCAACCTCGAATTAAACACAGAAGATCTTTTCACAAACTGGAGGATCGAACCCCAGTTCAACTATGAATTCAACAACTGACAAAAGAAAAACCACACACAACTTCCATGTTGTATCGTAGTGCTATGGCACAAGATGGTGAGCCTGCAACTATTAAGAAATATCCCTCACAGGTTCCAGGCTCGAAACCAAGGAAGGAGTCCTCCTCTCAACCAACTCTGAAACCCTACATTGCAGCAGACTGTTGGCTCCACGACCTTCCACCAAAAACACAACAATGAATGTCGAAAACCATTTTTTCCATTACTTACCAACGCGTGAATAGGGTTTCATTCACAGCCCCAAATCTTGCAGAGATCAACGGTGGGAGATCTGCCAGTTAAGGCACGTTGATTTTTTAACCACGATTGCAATCAATATTGCATTAATTACTTCATCTACCAATTTCCAAGTAAGCATATCGAGAGCCAATGCCTGGCACAGCTCAACTTGTTGTGATGCTCATTACAAACACAAACCATGTGAAGACCTTACAACTGTGCTTCCACATCACTTAACGATGGAACGACGTTATTGCTAGGCCTGTCAACGCCATCTTGGAAAGCATGCCAAGTTAATACCCTGTCAACATCAAAATAATTGCATTGTTAGACCCATGGATCGTATTTCATTTTAGTCTCTATAGTTTATTGTTATGCATCGTAACGTTTGTATTGTTTGCCAATGAATGGTGTGATTGTATAGTCACTTTATAATGTTAACATTTCATTACTAAGACTCGTATATAGATATATAGAATAAAGCTTAGCCATATATATATATTGTTAATCATTTGATAAATGGAGACCATAGATATAGTTAGGATTCTAGCTATGCAAAAGTAGATTTAGATACTATATACATTATAGATTTCACACAATAGCAATGAATTTCCAATTCATAATAATAGTGTGAGCCTATAGTTATAGATAAGTGATACATATTTTAATATGCTAGCCATGTATTGCAAAGTTTAATTGATAGATGTAATACTTGAGGCATAGTTTAAATGGTGACGTTATACACTATAATGTTGAGTTCATAGCACAAGTACTAGTCACTAGACCGTTCATTTATTAATTGTGTAATGATAATCAAATAATCAATTCAAGACTTAGAATAGTCTAAGATCTGTGGAATCAAGACGTAATGATAGTTCCAAAGTATAAACACTATTTTTCTACAAGCTTTCTAATAGCTTTATCAATAGAGATTTGTATCACTGTTTTGATAATAATGACAATAGTCATATGATAATAATTGCAGCATTATAACAAACACTTGGACGACGTGAAATTATAACACTGAAGAGTTTTGGTAAGTCAGCACACAAACTAGATTTAGAACCAAGTATCCATACCTCCAGTAACTTGTTTCGCAAGGAATTACTTAGCATTTTAATATTATATTGACGTTGAATTAAAAGACAGATGAACTCTTAACACATGTTGTCGTAGGAATTCTTATCTGTGGTCTGCACATGGAAACAGGATTCAAATGCCTTAGCTAAACGTAGCTAAGTAAACTCCAGGGTACCTCATAGGTCCCCTTCGTCAACATACAAACAAACTGTCAGCACTTCATCAAGAACATCATAATAGTATCTTATGCATAATCATAAAAGGATCTTTCGTTAAGAAGTTTAGCATCCGTTTAAATCTGAAATAGAAAATACAAATATATCATGTTTTATTTGAGAAGTATGACATGTCATCGTTATTGATTATCTTAGTTAAGAAATTTAATTAATTGATATGTTCCGCATTAACGACTTCGATAATTATTTCTATTATAAAAAAATTTAAATTTTGGTATTTTTACGGGATGTTACATGTGGTATCAGAGCTCAGGTTCGAACTCTAGGCCTGAAAAGGTCCAAGAACACACAGCAGAAAATTTACTTACAGCAGAAATCTTACTAATTCAAAATTTAAACTTTTTGTGTTATACAGAAATTATTTTAAGTTACAGGTATGGCAGGATCAGTTGAACATTTAGAAGACAGATTTCGACCCAACAGTCATAGCACGGGATAACATTATGAAGAAGAAGTCCATGGCGAATTAAATGATAATTCATCAGAATTGTTACGTGCATTTCAAGAATTAAAGGCAGAAATCAGATCTGTAAAACAAGACAATGAGAAAATTCTGAAAACACAAGAGGAACTTAATCAAGTACTATTCGAACAATGCCCAACTGATGAACAGGATAGAGAAATTGAAAATACCTCTAAGATTGAATATTTACCTCATCGAGACGGGGGTAAGAAAATGAAAACTGATGATGCGAATGGCATTTCAACATCATCAGAAGCTGCCCATGACAAACGCAAAAAGAAAAGAAATTATTTAAGTGATAGAAGCAAAGGAGACTACAAACCCAAAAGAAAAGGTCACAAACAATATGAATAGATTTCTGGGGAGTTTAAGAAAATCAAACCCCCAACCTTCAATGGTGAAACTGAAAAAGGCGAGACAGCAGAAGCATGGTTGTCCAGCATGAAGAAGTACTTCCAAATTTATGATTACTCAGAATCATTGAAGGTAAAGATGGCAATATACAACTTGATTGGGAAGGCAGATATTTGGTGGCAGGACATCAAAAGACAAGGATATGAATTGGAGCACTTTTAAAAAATATTTCAAGAAAAATTTCTTATCTGAACAATACTATGAAGAAAAATCAAAGGAGTTCTATGACTTAAAGCTAGGAACTATGAACATGAAAGAGATGAATAGTAAATTTATAAATTTACTGAGGTATGTGCCATATCTCGTGGAAGAAAAAACGAAGATCCAAAGATACATGAGTTGTCTACCTTTCAACATTAAGGACAGAATCGAGTATGACAATCCAAAGACCCTAGAAGAGGCCATGAGGAAAGCAACTTTCTGTTATGACACTAATCGGAAAAGAGAAGGAATATCAAACTGGAAAAGTCATAAACCCAGCAATTTTGAGTTGAAAAAGAAAAATTTCAGGTTTAGTGGGAATTCTGGTTTCCAAAAGAAAAATTTTCAGAATTGGAATTTTCAAGGAAATAATCCCAGAAACAGTCAGCAGCAGAATTTTACAACTCCTAGAAACACTCCCAATACTACCAGAACTAATGATCAAAAGGCACCTATCAAATGTTTTGAGTGTCAAGGTCCTCATTATGCATCAGAATGCCCCAAGAGGAAGCGGACAGCTAACAACATTCATTCCATACAGACTGAACCTACTATTGGAGACTTGGCAAGGGAGATGCCCAGAATTAATGCAGCACTAGACAATAGGCAAGCAGATCATCAAGTCTCTATGGTAGAGATTGAAGGTATGCTACAAAACCATCCTGTTACTATTTTGATTGATCCAGGTGCTAGCTTAAGTTATATATCACCAGATATTGTAGAAAGTTTTAAATTGAAAACAGAAAAATTCAGTAAATCTTGGTTAGTTAGACTAGCAACAGGAAAAAAAAGGAAAGTATTTGATTTTATTGAAAGTTGTGCTTTATCCATGAATCAGTTAAAGACACAAACCAAGTTGAATGTTTTACCTTTGGGATCCTATGATATTATAATCGGAATGGACTGGTTAGAAGCCCATCATGTCATTATGAATTGTTATGAGAAAAGTTTTACATGTTTAAATGATGAAGGAGAAACTGTAGAAGTAAAAGGTATTCCAAGAAAGACATCCCTTAGACAGATTTCAGCCATGCAAGTAAAGAGGGCAGTTAGAAAAGGATGTCAAATGTTTGTAGTAAATGTAGTGAATGATGAATCGATTACTAAAGAGGACAAACTAAAACTAGAAGATATACCTGTCCTAAAAGATTTTAAGAATGTTTTTCCTGGAGAGATTCCAGGATTACCTCCTAAGAGAGATTTAGATTTTACCATCGAGTTAATACCAGGGGCGGTACCGAATTCTAAAGCTCCATATAGGATGAATATACTGGAATTAAATGATTTAAAATCACAGTTGAAGGAACTGATTGATAAAAACTATATAAGACCCAGCGTGTCTCCTTGGGGAGCACCTATTATATTTGTTAAGAAGAAAGATAGTACCCTAAGATTGTGCATAGATTATCGCCAACTGAATAAGATGACAATCAATAATCGATATTCGTTGCCCCGCATAGACGATCTATTTGATCAGCTACATGGAGCAACGATATTTTCAAAGATTAATTTAAGGTCATGATATCATCACGTGCGTGTGAAGGATGAGGATATTTTAAAAACAGCCTTTAGAACTCGATATGGACATTATGAGTTCGTAGTCATGCCATTTGGCTTGACTAATGCCCCGGCTGTATTTATGTGTTTAATGAACAATATTCTGCACAAATATTTGGATAAGTTTTCTATTGTGTTCATAGACGACATTTTAGTGTATTCCAAAATCAAAGAAGAGCATGACGAACATCTGCGTATTATCTTACAATTTTTGAGAGATCATCAACTATATGCTAATTTTAGTAAGTGTGACTTTCACAAGGATAAAATTCAATATTTAGGACACATAATTTCCAAGCAAGGAATCTCAGTTGACCCCGACAAGATAAAAGCCATTAATGATTGGCCAGTTCCTAAGGATGTGTCAGATGTAAGATCATTTATGGGTATTACTGGATATTACATCAAATTTATAGAGGGTTTTTCAAAGATTGCAAACCCCATAACCTCCTTACAGAATACAGGAAAGAAATTTGTGTGGGATCAGAAATGTTCAGACAGTTTTAAGAAGTTAAAGGAATTATTAACTACAGCACCTATTATGAGGATAGCAGATCCTAATATTTTATAGTATGTATCGATGCATGTAATGACGGACTCGGTGGATTCCTAACACAAGAGGTACATGCTGTTGCATATGAATCTAGAAAGCTGAAATTACATGAGAAGAACTACTCTACTTACGATTTAGAGTTATTAACAGTAATTCACGCTTTAAAAATGTGGCATCACCACCTTATTGGCAGAAAATTTACCTTGTTGACAGATAACATGGGTCTGAAATATTTATTAGATCAGACAAATCTGAACGCTAGACAAGCGAGCTGGTTAACTTTTCTAAGTGAATATGATTTCAAAATTCAACATATTAAAGGGAAAGAGAACAAGGTTGCTGATGCATTAAGTCATAAAGAAAAACTGAATTTTATTTCAGCCATCAGTACTTACTCAACAGATTTAGAAAATCAAATCCTTGAAAGGAGTGAAACGGATGAAGAATACAGAAAATTACAAGAAAGGACAGCAAATAACAATTCTGAAAATTGTATGGCAGATTACAGTTTAAAGGAAAATGGGTTGTTATTATACAAAAACAGATTGTATGTACCCAACATACTAGAAGTAAAAATTATGATTTTAAATGAGATGCACAAAAGCCATTACTCTGGTCATCCAGGTTATCAAAAAACCATCACTATGCTACGGAAAGAGTACTATTGGCCCAGAATGAAGGATGAAGTAGCAGAGTACATATCTAAGTGTTTGGACTGTCAAAAAGTGAAGGTTGAACATCAACATACAGCTGGACTGTTGTATCCACTACCTATACCTAGCTGGAAATGGGAAGTGATAAGCATAGACTTTATTACCGGTCTACCCAAAAATCAGAAACAAAATGACTCTATCATGGTGGTAGTGGATAAACTCAGCAAGGAGCACATTTTATACCTGTAAAAACCACTCATAAAGCTCCAAACATTGCAGAAATCTTCATGAAGCAGATTTTTCGATTACATGGTATACCGAAAGTGATAATTTCAGATCGTGACTCTAAGTTTACTGGAAACTTTTGGAGGTATTTGTTTAAAGGTTTGAATACAACCTTAAACTTCAACACAGCATTTCATCCACAAACGGATGGATAGAGAAAAAGAGTGAATTAGGTATTGGAAGACTTGCTGAGAATGTATGTTAAGGATCAGCCTCGTAAGTGGGAAGACTACTTGCATTTAGCAGAATTTGCATATAATAACCATTATCATGCATCATCCATACTTAGCCCTTTTGAAATTCTTTATGATAGGAAATGTGATACACCTATTTCATGGAATGATCCAGTAAATAGAATTATTTTAGGACCTAAATTGTTGCAAGAATTAGAACAAATTGTGAAACAGGTACAAAGAAATCTTAAAGCTGCCCAAGATAGGCAAAAGAATCAAGCAGATCTTAAAAGGACTCATGAAGAGTTCCAGGTTGGTGAACATGTTTTTCTCAAGGTAAAACTGAAAAAGAGTTCATTGAAATTGGGAAGTTGTGCCAAGTTGGCACCCAGGTATTGTGGTCCTTTCGAAATATTGTCAAGGGTTGGACCAGTGGCATACCAACTGGCTTTGCCACCAAATTTAAAGATACATAATGTTTTTCATATATCATTTTTAAAGAAGTATGTACACGATGCTACTCATGTTGTAAATTGGAATGATGTACAGGTGGGACAAGACGGCGATTTTCAGGTGGAACCAGACTGTATCCTCGAAAGGAGGGAAACTCTACTTCGGAATCGCACCATTGGGCAGGTAAAGGTGCAATGGAAGCACCTTAGCCCAGAAGAGGCAACCTGGGATTTGGAGAGTAGTATGTGGGCAACATACCCAACTCTATTTCAGGAACACTTAGAGAGTGATTAAGCAACATCGAGGATGATGTTGAGACTTAAGGGGGGGTGTATGTCACCTACCCAAATTTTGAGAATATTATTTTATTTGAAAAATACTTTATGTTAAATTATAATTACAAAGTTTTGTAATTATGACCAAGTTTGGTCAAGGATGAATGTAATTACTGATTATTATTATTTAATAAATTAAAATAGGAGACAAACACCCAAAGAAACTGTTAAATGAGTGTTCACTGACCCACTAGGAGGAATGGAAGTTGTTATAAGGTATGGGACAGATGGCAGCATTTGCACTCCACCACTAGCTATTGGTTATGGGACAACTACCCCTAAAAATGTGGCATTATCCCCCAGGTGGGTGGAAGAGAGAAGGCAGCTCATTAATTACCAATTAACCACTAAAATGCGTAGGCAGCCTAGATAAGGCAATTCGAATTGGGCAGGCAGCCCCTTGCAATATTTTCTACAGAAATATTCCTCAAGTGCATCAGGTGATCACTGAGAGATTCGAATAGGGAGGCTATGTGAGAGTGCAACTGTGAGTCTTTTAATTATACTGAGAAGGCAAACTAGAGGTGTTGGTGCAGGTCTCTTTGACTGCTGAGTCTTGAAGACTGGACAATCTACATTCTATTGCAAGTTGATGTACTAAGGCTTCTAGAGAATCTTCCTCCTGGTGGTTCAGTGAACAAGCTCGGGGATCCTAAGGCAAGTAACTTGGCTGTCTTCAGGAATAGGTTGGGTGGAACAGGTTCCTTGGGTTGTTTGTTTCTCCTACAGTCAACCAGGTTTTACTGTTCTTACTTTTGTTTACAGTTAAATGTTTCTGCATAATAGAATTATTAGTTATAATTCATATAGAAGAAACTATTTTATTTCCTGATCTAAGTATGATTCTGAATGAAAGAGCTTTATGAAATAATTGAATCGATAACCATCTCTATATTTTTCCCCATGTTGTTCTCTGCATCGTACTCCAGTATACATAAGTAAATTAAGAAAGATGAGAGATAGGTTGAATGCCATTGATTGGAAAGATGAATACAATAGTGTTCTTGTCAAATTATGTCCTATGCTTAAATGCAGGATATATCACAGTATAGTATAAACAGCTGCATAATATTTATTTCATTCCTAAATAAAAACACATTTTGTTTCTGCATAGTTCTATATATTTCTTTTTAACTCTATCTAGTTCAGATAGTAATCACAAGCATTTCAATATTATACATTTCATGTTTTCAGAGCATTTATATTTCAAGAATTATAGCAGCTGCAAAAATTAATCTCTGTACAGATTTAATTATAAATATATACATATTATTTCTTCCCTAACTATCACTTCTGATTTCATTTATTAAATATCTTCCCAATAGCATCAAACCCTAAGTTATTACAAGACTTAGAATCCAAGTGATTTTTGTTACTCGGTTGATACATTTCTTATCAAGCCATTCATGGAAAACTTCAGATAATTATTTTATCACAAACCTATTATCTAACCCTAAACAACATTCTAATTCTAACTTACTAATTCTTGTATTGAGAATACAAACAAGATATTTAAACATTAGATATTTTCACTTAGCCGAAAGTATAATTTGTTCAAACCCCAGCAAGAAAACATACACTATATCGAAACTAATTGATACACAGGTTAAGTCTCGAGTACACAAGCTCTGTACAGGTCAGGTAGCAAATGAAAGCTATAAGTATGGTTTCATTTGTAAATCAAAATAGAACACTGTGGCATAGCCAATTCAAAAACATTTAACAGCCGAACTTTATCTCATTGCATTTCCAAAACATAAATATCAACAACGATGACGAAGTACAGAAAACAACTATCTACAGTCAGCCATCGTTGTTCGGCACCACCTTAAAAATTATTTACATAATATCTCAACCATTACATTAAAAACACAGTGTTCCATTTCAAAAATGAGCCATTGTTTATAAGTGCAAGAGAACCATCGGTTCTTGGTTCACATTCAAAAGTATGACAGAGTTTACATTACGGACCTGTCAAGGTTAACAACATTACACAGAAGTTTAACCCTTATCAACCAAAACGTTAAAACGAGGTCAAGATCCACAAACTACACAAGGTTTTACCCTAGACTTTAGCAGCACAAAAATGAGTGCGGAGTTCTTATCAACGACACGGCCAGGCATAAAATAGCCAAGTAGTAACTTAAACAAATGAAGGCTATCCTCTGTACAGTATGCATCAAAATAAGACTTTAAAACTCAACACTCGACGATCACCGAAATAAGGTCGAATAGTTCCAATTCTCGGCACACAGTAGTCACCATCAAAACCATGCAAAAGGGCACCTACGAGGTTTCGAGAACCACCGGAGCTTACCAGGAAGTAGTAGCAGCATACCCATTCTCCAATCTTATGCATAAGAAACCTCCTACGAAGTGGGTACCTGCCAAAATACAGTTCGAAGGGTTACAAAACAAGAAAATGCTATTATAAAAACAAGTAACACAATATTAGTTTTATTATCGTCAGCACTTACCATTAGAAATGAAGCCCTGAACTTTGGCACACCACACAATAAAAACAACGAAGCCTAATGGCACTTGACAGCAATCTCGAATTAAAAATAGAAGATCTTTTCACAAACTGGAGGATCGAACCCCAGTTCAACTATGAATTCAACAACTGACAGAAGAAAAACCACACACAACTTCCATGTTGTATCATAGTGCTATGGCACAAGATGGTGAGCCTGCAACTATTAAGAAATATCCCTCACAGGTTCTAAGTTCGAAACTGAGGAAGGAGTCCTCCTCTCAACCAACTCTAAAACCCTACATTGCAGCAGACGGTCGGCTCCACGACCTTCCACCAAAAACGCAACAATGAATGCCGAAAACCATTTTTTCCATTACTTACCAACATGTGAATAGGGTTTCATTCACAGCCCCAAATCTTGCAGAGATCAACGGTGGGAGATCTGCCAGTTAAGGCACGTTGATTTTTGAACCACGATTGCAATCAATATTGCATTAATTACTTCTTCTACCAATTGCCAAGTAAGCAAATCGAGAGCCAGTGCATGGCACAACTTAGCTTGTTGTGATGCTCATTACAAGCATACAACAGGGCTTCCACATCACTTAACTGTGGAACGACGTTATTGCTAGGCCTGTCAATGCCAGCTTGGAAAGCATTCCAAGTAAATACCCTGTCAACATCAAAATAATTGCATTTGTTAGACCCATGGATCGTATTTCATTTTAGTCTCTATAGTTTATTGTTATGCATCGTAACGTTTGTATTGTATGCCAATGGATGATGTGATTGTATAGTCACTTTATAATGTTAACATTTCATTACTAAGACTCGTATATAAATATATAGAATAAAGCTTAGCGATATATATATATTGTTAATCATTTGATAAATGGAGACCACAGATATAGTTAGGATTCTAGCTATGCAAAGGTAGATTTAGATACTATATACATTATAGATTTCACACAATAGCAATGAATTTCCAATTCATAATAATAGTGTGAGCCTATAGTTATAGATAAGTGATACACATTTGAATATTCTAGCCATGTATTGCAAAGTTTAATTGATAGATGTAATACCTAAGGCATAGTTTAAATGGTGATGTTATACACTATAAAGCTGAGTTCGTAGCACAAGTACTAGTCACTAGACCGTTCATGTATTAACTGTGTAATGATAATCAAATAATCAATTCAGGACTTAGAATAGTCTAAGATCTGTGGAATCAAGACGTAATGATAGTTCCAAAGTATAAACACTATTTTCTACAAGCTTTCTAATAGCTTTATCAATAGATATTGGTATCACTGTTTTGATAATAATGACAATAGTCATATAATAATAATTGCAGCATTATAACAAACACTTGGACGACGTGAAATTATAACACTGAAGAGTTTTGGTAAGTTGTTACACCCAAAATCTACTCATCATCAAATTCAGTGTATAGATCCCTAAAGTCACCTAGACTAATTATTTTCATCTGGGAAGATTTGTACTCAATTGTATAAACTTTTGAGAGGTTGTCGCAAGTTGCACACTAGCAACATGCGACATCGTGTCTTGCTCCACTGCAGGGTGCGACGAGATCTGTTAATGGGCAAAAATAGCTTATTCGAGATCCTTCTTGAAACTTGCTCATTTAGGGGCTTATCCCTGACCTCTAGGGAAGTTGGTACTCGACCCCTAACTCTTTGGGAGGATCCCCTATTTCTCTCCTACCATCTCTCAACCTATCCTATCCATACCCTATCCACTTAGTCCTATATAAGTGAAGCTCACTCCCATCCCAAGGGGAGGAAGACTATGGTATCTACATGCTGGTGAAATATCTCTCAAGACACCTCCATTCACCCATTGGAGAACTCATACTTCCTTGGACGGATATGGCAATTGGCTTGGTCGGAGAAGGGCTACTGCATTAAGTCTTGGTTGTAGTTCTATATCTCTATCATGTACTCCTCTATTTGCAGTAATACAAATGCTTTCCACCAATATTGTTCTTATGTGCAATGATATTGTGTAGTTTACCTGCTTAACTGTTTACTTAGATCGCTTATTGTATAGATGTCTTTTACTGGTTTCTCTTGTTTCTTGTCTTGACAGGTCTTGCAGCTTGGATCTGACGACCGTGGGACTTGGATCAACATTCGAGAGAAAGGATTGCATAGTAAAAAGGTAATACATCTAGTACTTGGTCCTTAAGTAGATCTAGGAAATGCACTTGTAGTCTGTTCTATTTGTTCTAGACTCACATTGAGCTAGGGAGATCCGGCTCGCGTCCGCTCGAGTGGATTGTCCGATAAACAATCTGGCGACCATAATGGGGAGTAGTGTTTGTCTTGTTTAGTGGTCATTAATTTGATATTCATTTTCGGTTGATTGCTTGACATAAGCCTCTTTTATCATTTTTTTTCCATTTACTTCTTAGGATCGATTTCACTATCAGATCTTCACATTGAAGATTCTGATTTGCTTCCTCTGAGTTTATACAACTCATTTTCAAGCCTGTTTATGGTTCATTGTTGAGAGATCTAATTCATTTTTTAATCTAGACCTCGCCTGTCGCACCTGGGCAGTAGAAACAAAGCGACACTGTGTCATTCTAAGTCTCTGTTCTTCACCTATTAGTCACCCGCCGCATTCTTTACATTGGTATCCTGCGACATCGTCGCACCTCCCATGAAGGCAAACTGCGACGTCGCACTGTGTGTAAGGACAGAGTGCGCCGATCTGTCAAAAGTTGGCATACAGGCATCCCTTCCCTCATTTGACAGTTTGAACCTTGGTCTGATGTATGAACTCTCTCTGTGCTGCAAGATCCAGCCAAAGACCCCATTTATGATTTGTGTGTTGAGAGTCTGGTTTCATTTGGATTGATTTTGGGTTCCGTCGTGGACAAGTTTGAGAACCGGTAGTGGTGTATGCTTTCATCTCCCCCACCTTCATCCGTTTCGCTCTTGCATTCCCTTCCTTCCATCCCTGATCTAATCATTGCATTGGATCACCCTCTAGACCTCATTTACATTTGTTTTGAGCTTTGCTTGCTTAGTTTGCTTACTGCTGCTTGATTTTGAGTCAAGTGTGTTTCTCAGCTTGGTTGAGTGCTTGTCTTTTCTTGAGTTTTCTGTATATATTAGTGCTGCAAGTAGTGTTTTCCTTTCAGTCATTTAGATCTGAAAGCAGAGTTGTTATCAAATTATTGCTTTGATGCATCCATTGAAAAATTAAAAGTGCCTATTTCCCATCATTTCTTGAACACTATTGAAGAAAATTGTTGTGCATTGGAGAATTCTCGTTTATGTTTTGGAAGAATTGAATGAATGTATGATCTATTGTGTTTTTCTCGAATTGTGAATCGCTCATTTTCTCGAAAGGCTCAAAGAACGCTTCAATTTTTGCAAAATTGATTCCATGCTAAGGAAAGATAGATGCATTTTTTATTTCTGTTGCCTTTAGATCATTGAAATCGAAATTGAAAGGCTTGCATATTTCATTTCAGAATCCTCTCTTTTCATCACTTAGTGTCATTTTACCTTGAAAAGGGAAAGAAAATAAGAAATTGTTTTGATTTGGTTTAGTAGTGTTGTGTACTTTTGTGTTTTGCATAAAAGGAAAAGAATACTTTCATTGTCGAATTTGTTTGAATTGGGAATTGTGTTGCATTGAGTTTGTTTTGGCGATACCATTGGAAAAAAGCTTTCTCCTTCCCATAGCTAGAATTCATTGAAAGAAAAGAATATTTCGTGCATGTAGCTAAGGCTTGCATTATGCTTCCGATTATGTACTCACCTCATGCATTCACCTAACTGTCCAAGATAAAATTAACGGTAGAACTAGGTAAAAATTTTAGCAACTTGTGTGTAAGTTAGAGACGTGTTCCAGCGTCGTTAAGTGTTGCAGCTATCGTTATTTGCCAGCACTGTATCCCGGGGGTATTGTAGTCTTCCACATACATCGGTATATCGAGCTCCTTCACGTACCCACCAAGTACCATAATACGTACTTGGCGTATATCGAAGGGTGTATCACGTACTCGACACTTATATCGGAAGGTCTCTTGCCGAACGGTTGTGCATTAGACAACACCACTACGGATTTGAGCTCCCACGTACCTTGCGTATATCGGGAGACACCATTAGGATTCCTGAAACCAACCGAGTTAACCATTTGGCCATCTTGGCAAAGCAATACACCGAGAACAGCACTCGGGGAGATTAGCATGCACGTATTGTCCAGGTAATCGGGTATGCAAGAAAGGGTACGGTCCCAATCCTCCTTGTCGCATCATATTGTTGGACCCTGCAGTATATCGTGGTTTGCAATGCCTTGATAATCCCATAAGGTTCCAGAATTTTGAACCCACTCTGTCACATAAGTTTGCTTGTTGCCTTAGTTTGAGTAGGGTTTTTTCTGGACTGCTTTTCTTTTAGCATACCTTTAGGAGAAACGTTGTTTCGGCCTTCCTGGCTGATTTTCCTGATACTCTTGCAGATTTTCCCTGGAGAAGGTCCCGTAGGCTATTAAACTTATCTCCCGAATATCCCCTTAATCTGGAGGTTATTTCGAGGGTAAGAATGGATCATCGTAACATGGTCGTAGTTACTGAAGCGGAAAACCCCACTTTGAATGTTGGAGGACTTTTGTTCCCACAAATCCCTCTAGATTCACCCACCTCTCATCCCCCGCAGGATGGAGAAGCACACATCCCCGCTTCTCAAGGCCTTCCTCCCGTCATCCTGGGAGAACCTGGATCGTTGGAATGGATAAACTGACCCCAGGACAACCCCACAGCAGCTGTTGGTCCTTCAGCAGCTTATTGGACATCTTCTACAGACCACCCAGTGGCTCATTTTTCCATCTCATCGCCACCTAACTGGACTACTCCAGAGTTATCTAGGCCTTACTATAGGCCTAACCCTACCGAAATCTTCGGCCCCATTCATGAACGTTTGGAACAGTTACATATTAAAGGTGATGAGATTCGAAGACAAAGTCTCGGGCAACACTCTGAAGAGTTCCATAATCGCCATTTCCAAATAAGATTTGACGATGAAAATATCCCAGTTCATCTGATATCTTTCGAATCACCTAAAGTACCCAACCATGTGACTACTAATGAGACTGGTCAACCCTCGCAGGAGTCCAGTCCTACACCTCAAGTGAACCAACCGATGGAAGGACAACAGTCCAACACACCTGTCACTACCGCAGTTACTTTACCAGTTCCTCCCCCGCCTCAAAATTCGAGGGGAGGGTATTCCATTCCCCCGGGTTACCTTATTGGTAATGTTATTACTACGGTAGCTAGTCAAAAACCTACGTTGGTTCAACCTTTAACTAGTGGTCAACCTTTTGTGGCTAGGGGGCAACCCCCGTTTCCTAACCAGAACGTCGGCGGTGGAATCTCCAATGGACCTTCCGTTGGACCTTCCCAACCCGCTAGACCATCCACCACGGGATTATCTCATGTTGGGGGGGCCGTCGAATGTAAATCAACCCTCATGGATTCAAGCGTATCTAGGTTCTGTTAACCCTGCGTCGGGCCAACCTAATCCCGAAAATGCACCATACGGGATACCTCATCCCAGGAATCCATACACTCTATGGGGGCAACAACCTGTGTTGCAACACGGACCCCGGCGGACTATCCCTCGAGTACCACCACCCCCGATCAGTCCTCCCCCACCTCCTTCTGGAGGCGGCAGGCCCCCACCTAACCCTGGTGGAGGCCCACCTCATTCTACCTACATCCCCCACCCTTCCAGTGGTGGCAAGAATGGTCCACCACCCCCTCTAGGTGGGGGCGGCGAGGGGACCACCCTATCATGGTGGAGGAGGACATTTCCCTTCGGGCGGCGATGGTCCACCACCCCATCCAGGAAGAGGCGGTGGAGGACCTAATTACTCTAGTGGTGGCGGTGATAGTGGAGACCCTCATCCTTCCGGCGGCGGAGGTGGTGGGATCCCCCACCCTTATGGCGGTGGAAGTGGTCCACCACCCCCTCCATGTGGAGGCGGTGGTGGGCCACCTTATTACGTTTATGGACCCCCACCTCCTCCCGGTGGTGGCAGCGGACCTCCACCCCCTCCCAGTGGTGGCAGCGGACCTCCACCCCCTCCCAGTGGTGGAGGTGGACCCCCCACCTTATTGGAATGTACCACCTTATGGTGGCGGACCTCCTTACGGTCTGGGCGGCACACCCCCCCTACTGTAAGTTTCATCCTGGTACACCTTACGGTCAATTTTGTCCTTACACGCCCTATCTGTATTATCAATACGCACAGCCTAATCCACAGCTGCCCTTCTTGGCTACTTTGGACCTACCTGACCTATCTCGCTTAACCAATGATCCTATTTGCCACGGATCCAACTGGCCACCGATTTCGGTGAAACTTCCGTCTGATATCCCCAAGTTTGACGGCAAGCCGGGTGAAGACCCTAAAAACCACGTGATGACATACCACTTATGGTGTTCATCTAATTCCTTAATGGACGATTCAATTCGTCTTAGATTGTTTCAAAGGACTCCCACCGGTCCGGCTGCCAAGTGGTACATCGAGTTTCCACCCCACTCTTTTCCTGATTTCATCTCTCTTGCTATGAACTTTTTGATGCATTTCCAACTGCCTATACGATATGAGACTGGTACGGAGCTTTTAACCTCGCTCCATCATAATACCGCCACTCACATTTTCGATCATATCCATGAGTGGCGAAGGAGACGATGTCTTATTAAAGATCCTATTCCAAATCAGCTCCTAGCAGACTGGTTTACCAAATCGCTCATTCCCACCATAGCAAGAGACGTTGCTATGCGAGGTGTTGTCACCGAAGAACAAGCCATCGCGAGTGCCCATGTGTTAGACCTATTCTACACTCAATCCGGCACTTTGTTTGATATTCTGCCCGACGCACCCCGTGACGCTAATGACCCTGTGAAACCACATAAGGGACTCCAAACTGATGGAATCATTAGTTCCCTTAACACCTAGCCTGCTGCTAGCACTATTGGATCATCCAACCCAACTCCGGCTGGCCACAGCACCACCAAGTCCACCACTCTTGCTGTAACTAAAGAGGTGAATTCTGTCCAATCAGCTTCATCTTAGAAGTCTGGTGGTAAGAAGAAGAACAAGGGGAAACCCAAAAATTCTTTCACCCAGCAGGAACAAAAGAGCACTCCTGACGATACCAAGCAGAAACGGAAACTAAAGTATCCTTGTTTACTGTGTGGAGATGACCATTTCTCCAAAGAGTGTCCCCATAGAGACGAAGTACAAAAGTTTCTTAGGGGTAAACCAACTCCCGCAGTCCTCAACGATCTGTTTCCTACTCAAAACCAGCAAATGATTGCTCAACCCCCCCAAACCCAGGGGGAACCATCCAATACCACGCATGTTCTCATGCTGTGTAATGAGACGATCAATTTAAATACTCGCTCGCGATCTTACGACCCAGTCCCTTCGAAGAAATCCACTGGAAGTAATATTGAAAAAGCTTCCGACTCTTTGACTGATGTCACTGTACCATCAACTTCTCTCACCATTGAGAAGCCATCCTTAGACTCGATATTGCGACCGCCCAAGAGTATGATTCGAAAAGTTGTTTTCAATCCCAACGCTCGGGCGACACAAAATTACAATATCGTAGAGGACTTGGCCCAAGCTCCTTGCGCCATGTCTACCCTGGAATGTTTGCAACATTGTCCTAATCAACGCAAAACTCTCCTTGCAACCATCGGTGCAGTCGACCCCGATTCCTCGAATACCATCATGTTTCGACTTGACAACCTTAAGTCGAGGCTCTTGCACCAACTCGCATTCCAAGTTTCTGCGAACATTGCTGGGAAGATTGTCCATCGTACTCTTTTAGACGAAGGTGCCTCCACTTCTGTCATGTCGATCGCCTGTTGGAGAGCCATTGGCTCCCCCGAATTGAATCGTTCTCCTACCATGTTGAAAGCATTCGACGGGCGTGGCTTTCAACCTCATGGGCTCTTACAATCTCTTGCAGTTGAGTTGGGTGAAAAGATCGTAACCATTAACGTGGAAGTGGTCTCGACCCTGACAGATTATAATCTCTTGCTTGGTCGCAATTGGTTTTACACCATGCAAGCAATAGCCTCTTCAGTCTTCCGCATAGTGCAATTCCCCCACCAAGGACGGATTGTTACTATCGACCAATTAGACTTTTGTACACCAGATGCCACTACTCATCCTGGTGACCATGTTCCTTCCATTGGACAGATGTCAAAACAGTATGAGAGTGTAGGGGTTGGCCTTTTGAAAGATTCATCTCTCATGGGCATTTTTCCAGCCGCAGACCCCCCTAATCATGTTGCTACAGTGAACATGGTCTCCACAGAGATTTCATCTCACTCAAACGATGCTTGGCTTGTACCGAACGAAGCCACAACACACCTGTTTGGAGACATGATGCCTCTTTCACCCGCTGAACGTATTTACGAGGCTATCCAAATAGCACCGGAGGACCATTTAACTGTGGCCTCCCCATCTTGTTCTCTACGATGGACATCATCTCTACCTGATCTCTTACTTTGGACTTTTCATTCAGACGAGTCCATCATGGAAGTAATGAATATTGACGATAGTCCGTGGGATGATCTCCACCATAGGTCATCTTTTCTTCCCCCTTTGGAGTACATAGAGGACAACATTCACACCCTCTTTTCACCAGATATCTACCCATCTCCTCATTCCCCCATCCTTACATGTCTTACGGACACGGAGGGCAACTCGGCCAACATTGAGCCAACCACCCCGGTAGACATCTCGGTGAAACCAGGTATAGTGGAACACATTTGCATAGGCCATGAGTGTTCCCCTGAAGAAATCCAGTTAGCACGGCCTTGTTCAAGCAATTTCGAGACGTATTTGCTTGGTCCTATGACGAGATGCCTGGGATAGACCCCACAATTGTTTCTCATGAAATAAAAACCTATCCCGACATCAAACCTGTGCGCCAAAAGTTGCGACCGGTACACCCTCGAAATATTGCGGCAATTAAGGCAGAAATTGAAAAGCTCTTAAAGGTTGGTTTTATTTATCCTGTCCCATTGACGGATTGGGTCTCAAACGTCATTCTTGTGAACAAAAAGTAGGGCACCATTCGCGTCTATGTTGATTATCGGGACCTTAACCAGGCTTGTCCAAAAGACAACTACCCGACCCCCTTCATCGACCAGATTATCGACAACTGTGCCCAAAGCATCATCTTCTCATTCATGGATGGCTTTTCTGGTTACAACCAGATTGAGATCAACCCAGTTGACCAACATAAGACGGCTTTCATCTGCCCATGGGGTACATTTTCATACCGCAAACTCCCATTTTGCCTTAAAAATGTTGGCGCCACGTTTCAGCAGGCTATGTCATATGCCTTCCATGATATTAAGGACTTCGTGGAACCTTACCTAGACGATCTCCCTGCTCATTCAAAGCAGCGCGAGTTCCACATTGATCATCTGACGGTCATTTTCCTCAGATGCAAACGGTACAATATCTGTCTGAATCCTCATAAGTGTATCTTTTGCGTTGAGTCTGGATGCCTCTTAGGATTTATTGTTTCAAAGGATGGGATCCACATTGATCCCTTAAAGGTGGAAGCCATCATCAACCTACCACCCCCGAATGATGTTACGGAACTTCAAAGTCTCCAAGGGAAGGTGACTGCTCAAGAAGGACGTCCCGTTCATTTGGGACGACCAAGCTCAAAAATCCTTCGACAGTATCAAACATGCCATCACGCATGCCCCCGTGCTCCAACCGCCTAATTATTATCAAGATTACATCTTATATCTTGCCGCTTATGCTACCACTATCACCATGGTTTTGGTACAGGAGGATCAAAACGCCTAGGAACATGTAATATACTATGCAAGTAAGGGTCTAGCCGACGCTGAAATTAGATATTCACATGTCGAAAAACTTGCTTTCACGGTAGTCATTGTCGTCCAAACGTTCCGTCAATACATCCTGCTCCGCACCACCACTATCATCGCCGACTCGAACCCCATGTACCACGTACTGACACGTCAAGTGCTTGGGGGCAAGTATTCACACTGGATTGTGATACTACAAGAATTTGATCTTCTTTTCGAGAAAGCTAAGTCTAAGAAGTCTTTGGTGTTTGCCGAGCTCATTTGCGACCATCCCCGTCTTGATGCAAAAGTTAAGCACAATGACTCCTTTCCAGATGAATCATTGTTTCTCATTAGTACGACTGATCCGTGGTATGGATATATCTTGTTATATCTTCAAACCCAACACTTCGATCCTCAACTGTCTCGCGACAATCGTCGTAAGATACGTCACCACGCAAAGTACTATTTGATCATCAATGATACTTTGTATCATTGTGGCGTCGATTCAATTCTTCGACGTTGTCTAACTCACGATGAGGCTGAACACGTTCTCAATGACTGTCACGCTGGGGCATGTGGCGGTCACCTCTCTGGGATGGCTACAGCCCAGAAGATTTTGCACACAAGATATTACTGGCCTACCATCTTCAAATATTGTATTGAGGCCATTAAGAAATGTCCTCCTTGCCAACACTTCCATATGAAGAAGCGCACTCACCCTGCCCCACTACATTCAGTTATTGTCGTTGGCCCATTCGCAAAATGGGGCATTGATTTTATGCATTGTAAGCCTACCTCAGCCGGGGGGCTTAGTTACATAATTGTAGCTGTGGATTACTTTACAAAGTGGGCCGAAGCTATGCCTACATACCATAACAACGGCAAAACCGCCGCACTCTTCATGTTCAATCATATAATAGCGTGGTTCAGAGTTCCCTAGGCAATTGTTACCAATCATGGTTCCCATTTCCATAACCATATGGTTGATGAACTGAGCGACAGGTTGGGTTTTCGCCATGAAAATTCAACACCCTACTACCCGCAATCCAATGGATAGGTGTTGCTTGGTTTTTCAACCAAGCATGTGCAAGGATGCACCTATTAACAATGTAATAGCCGTTTCAAATGAAAAGCAAAAACAATTATAAATTTAATCTAACATTAACATAAACATGTGTAAATAAACAAGAACTAAATCAATAACAATAGATCTATGGAAGAACAAGAGAAAAAATAATAGATTTTTTGTATTACCTCAAAGGTGGGGATGTTTGATGTTGAGCAACTCCAAGGTTGAGGTGCTCCAAGCTCCAATGGTCTCTTTTCCAAGATATGCTGGAATGGGGGTCTCCAAACTCGAAATGGGAGGCAATGGCTCTCAAATGGAATTTGGCAGCATAAGGATAGGATGAAATGTGGATGAAAAGTGAGGAGCCCCTATCACCTTTTTATAGTTTTTGGTGATGGGGAATACTATTATGGTTTTGAGGAAACCAATGGTATTAACCAACATGGTTTAGGTCTATTTTTCTCTCTTTTTCCTTTTTTGAATATATTTTATATTTTTATTCCCTTTTAATATTTTTTGGGAATTTTGGACCCTTTTTTAGGGTTTTTTGTGTTTTTTGAGGAAAAATACATATTTTGAGGGGAAAAAGGTGTATTGTGGTCTTTTTGGTGACCTTTTGATGGTTTTAGAGGCTCAAATGGTGGAAAAGTGGACAAATGGGTCATGTGAATAAGGGAATGAGCTAGTGAGCACTTTTTGGGTGTTAACAGATTGCCCCCTGATGTGTGAGAGCAGGAGCTCATCGTATGGCCGATAGACATCATAGTTCTTTTGTCTTTTTCCTGGGGTTTGGAGAAGAGAAGAGACCGATTGGAGACTGGAACAATGGCCCCTTGGAAGCTGCAAAAACAAAAAATATTACATGGCCTCAAAATGAATGAGGAAAAAAAAAAAAAAATCTCTGATGATTGATGAGGCGGGCATACCCATGCTCGTATCAAGATATATACATAACAATTAGGCCCAAGAAGGGGGACCTGAATAATACATAAAAATATGTTGGTACATCATAATGGTCCAGAGGGGACACAATCCTGGGACGTACACATGGTCATACCATGACTGATCTCAATAACTGATACACTGGAAAAGGCAACAACCATTCTGAATAATGTATCAGAAGGGTTGATGAACTGCTGAAACTGAAGGTGTCCAACATCTGTAGGGACTCAATAACTGTGAGTCAACTTTGAGGATTATGTGTAACTATATACTCGAGGGAGTATAAAACTGGGGTACATCTGAATACTATCGCCAAGCGCAACCCGGATATCCATAGGAAAATGTAACTGGTTGTTTCCTTAATTAGACTCTCAAATGTGGTAGAGTCAGGTGATATTTGGGGTCTTTAACAAATAAATGAAAGGACCGATACCCTGAACGAGTCTCAACGATGCGATCAAGGTGTTGAAATTGAGCATGTGAGAAACAATCATTTGGAGAGGCACTGAGGACTCCTTTTGAAATGATCCGTAGGCACTCATCATAAATGGTGATGAGTCCAAGGCACAGGGACCTCTGGGTCTATCCTTTGGAATAGATTTGGTTGGTGTCGACAAAGGGAGACCAGCAACTACCAAGGCAATGATGTTTCCTTGATAGGAGCGCGAGGTGCACAACTGATAGGACTGACATACTGTAGGGATGGGGAATGACTAGGTTCATAGAGTGGGTGGACTCAAACTTCCTTTGTTTAGAGCATGATGACATGGTTGACCTGGCAGCATAGGGAACTGATTTTTAGGTGTGGGAATCATAGCTTTAAGGGATCAAGGATATGTATTGTAGACTGGAGTAACTCTGGGGGGGACAAGCTGATGGATGCTATTGGGGGACTCTCAGGGTGACATACTGTAGAATACTCTAAACAAAGGCGACCATAATGGGGAAGCTGCCTTATGAGAAGACATGATCTGTTGTGGCACCGAAAAGCACCGTTGGGTCCTTCTTCGTAGTTTTAATGAGCTCTAAGAAGGGATAAAAGTGTGCTCTGAAATGGTACTATCCTGTGGATTTATGTGAGCCCAGGACTGTTCATGCTCGTGAGTGCTTTTATTTTTAAGGAGTCTGAAAACGATAAGAAGACTCTGAAATGGTGGAGGAGTACCATCCTGTGGATTTGTACGAGCCCAAGACGGTGACTGCTCGTGGTTGCTTCCATTTTTTGAGAGTCTAAAAGCGATAAGTAGACTCCATTGGTGTTCTTTTTCATATGTTAGTCTCCAAGGCCCGAAAAAGCATAAAATGATGCAAATGGAGAACTCTTCTAGCCGATGTGACTAGAGTATTCCTTTTTCGTTAGTCTACAAGGTCTGGAAAAGGGGTAAACTTATACCAAGTAGATGCCCTTTCAAATACTTTTAGCGAGCATGAAAGGAAGCAAGGTTGCTCGGCGATCTTTTCATTGTTTTAGGAGTCATAAAAGAGCTTAACAGAAACTCCCTAAGTGCCTTTTTCGTAAAAGAATTGCTCGGCCCGAAAAAGAGATAAAATAATACCGAACAAAAACGTATTGGTGAGAGCGAGGAATGATCTCGAGCATCGTCACGAGCACGGAAATCTGAATCCGGTGACATAAAGATCGTGAAAAATGGGCAACGACCAATGTGGCACGCCAACCGAGATGATGAGTGGAATTTTGAAAGAATTCCCACAAATAATAGGGGTGAGAGTGAGAAATGGTCTCAAGCATCATCACGAGCGCGGAAAACTGAATTCGATGATATAAAACTTGTCAAAAATAGACGATGACTGATGTGGCACATAAACCGAGGCGACGAGGGGGCATGTAAAAAATGCTTGAAAAATCTGGGCATGAGAGCAAGAAATGATCTCAAGCATCATCATGAGCGCGAAAAACTGAATCCGGCGATATAAGACTCATCAAAAATGGACGACGGTCGATGTGGCATGCAAACCGAGGCGACAAGGGGCGTGGAAAAAATGCCTGAAAAAACTGGTGGTGAGAGCGAGAAATGATCTTAAGCATCAGCACGGGCACGGAAATATGAATCCGGCGGTGCAAATGGTGCGAAAAATGGAGGCCATAAGGACTCTAGAATGGTCAAAGGAAATAACTAGGTTAAAAAATGGCTACAAATAAAGGTGATCCCACCAAGCCAAGGATGCAGTGGTGGGGAGAAATGATGACCCGCGGGGGAAGAATACTAGGTGTATCAAATCAAATCAAATCAAAGATACAAGTGATATGTGACCTCAAAAATGGTTGAGATCACGCATGTGAAAAAGTGAGCAGGGTTAATGACCTGCCCCCATGCTATGTGCATGGGGTTTGTGATTGTGGATCACATATGTGTTGGTTTGAACAATGGGATCATTGAAATACTGAGATAGGTGTGACGGGGAAGGTTCAAAATGATTGATCATGCCCCCTATCCCAGGGTCGAGGTAATATATTATGCCCCCTAACTCAGAGGTGTCAATGTGGTGCAGATGTTGTCTCAGAGAGGGATCAATAGGGCATTGAGCAACTGCTGGCGGGGGGGTATACCATGAGGTTGTGGGCCGTGGTGGCATACTAAAGTGATAATATGATGATGGGGGATTCCCCTTGTGAGGTGGATGCCCCCAGTATCTTCGACGAGAATCACGATGATGATGAGTAGGCAAGGTTTTGGGCCTGCCCCCATGTTTTGGACATGTGGTTTCCTCGTCGATTTGAAAGGGTTTAACATGTGTGTCAAAGGGATCAGTGGAAGGGGCCGACCGGACAAAGGGGTCTCCAGTGGAAACCATGTAAATGGTGTTAATTTCTTCCGAGGAGGAAGATTTTGGGGGATATATTTCCTCAATGAGAAGAGGGGATATCTCTAGGTCGGCATTATTCAGTTCATATAGTGCTGCTCTATAATCTGGGATATCAGGGCAGTGATGTGAATAATGGCCGTAGATGCCGCATATCGCACAAGGGTGGTCGGTACGCAAATATTTATCACGAGGCTGAGGGGGCAGCTCGAGTTTGACAACTGGAATGTTAGTGTCATCATCCAACATTTGCATATGCTCTTAAAGTGCCAATAATTGTGGACATTGATGGGTAGCATGGCCTATATCGTCACACAAAGAGCACTTGGGGGGAGCACGGATTGTTGGGGGATTCTTCGCCAACTTGGGAGTCGGTGAGGGGGTGCGAGTTGTGGGTCCAATGGTGTAGGTTTGTGGGCATATGCCCCCATTGTAGTGGAGTTCAGGGGGAGCATAACTAGATGTTGATGTGGTGGCCACAGTTGGGGGTGGTCGGTTTTGGAAGTTCGCGACACCGGGGAGTGTGCAATTGGAGGTATTGATAGGTTGCACCGGTTGTAAAATGACATTCGGTGTCAGAGGAGAGGTTGGGGTAGGTAGGTACCACACAGGTAGTTCTAATGTTAATCCTGGGAGATTAAGTGTAGCCATGATTGGTGTGCTGATGGCGCCTGAAGGGGGAAATAAAAATGGGATAGTATGAATTGGTGTGGCTCCTACGTGAGTTGGCATTGAGGGTGGTTGCAGGAGTAAAGGGGGTTGTTGGTTTGGTACCTGTGTGTTATGCGAGAGGGTCCACAAATCAGATATCTTGGTTATATTCAAAGGGGGTGGGATGGATTGGAATGTGGAAGCCATAGGTGATTCCGAGTGTAATCGGGTCTAACTGTGGAGACGAACGATATAGATGCATTCTGAACTGGTTGTTCAATCATAGGGAGAACATTTTTAGGTGCAGTGGGGGCGTATTGGTTTCGACGCGTTTGGAGATTCATGTCAGACAATGACATCATAAGGAGATGATGACTACTTGAAACCATCGGTTGGTTTGTGTGTGCAGCATATGTGATTTGTTGTTGTGGTGTTGTGGTTCCTTGAGGAGGATCCAACGGACGAGTGTTCGCCACTCCTTGTGTGGGCAAAGGATTCTGTAGCACCATGGGTTTTGGTTGAGTAGGTGGCGCTGGTTGTGATGCATGCCCTTGGCGTTGGGCGTCATCATTCCACAGTTGGCGCGCTCGCTCCAAATGGGGGCAAGTGTGTGTGTAATGGCCGTATACTCCACATATGGAACATGGGTGGTTTGTTCATAAATTGGGGTTCTTACCCTGTTTCGGTGGTTGATCAGGGTTTTGGTTGGTAGGGGAAGCGTTGTTGTTGTTTGGTGGATAAGTCTGAGCGACTGGAGGTTGTGGTGCAGCAAGCGCTGCCTATGGTGGGTAATAAGCCGCTGGGGCTTGTGAGTCAACAAGAGCATGTGTGGCCTGTTGATGGTAATACATACGAGGTGAAACCAAAGGTGGATAGGTTGAAGGTGCATGACCATAACACTGTGGTGGACATGAGGTTCCATGAGTGTGGTGGGGGTGGGCCATGGGAGCATACGAAGTTGTAGCTCCGGAGTGAGATGTGGCCCGTGAAAGATCGGGGTCGGTATTATTACGCATAATGGAAAAGGGTTGGTTGTGGGATGCAACTTGTCCAATGATACCGTCGGTGGCATGGGATTCCCCTGGCACGTCATCCGGGAGGAATCACCGCAGGGATCGTCAGGTAAGATGGTATACAAGTAGCCACACTAGGCATAGATCAGATCAAATTGCTGCGCTTTTAGAATGGCTTCTTCTTTCGACTGGGGTCGTTCAGAAGCTACGTCTTTGGCTATGAGAGGGAGGAGTGATTTGAGGAACCAATCCAAAAATATACGGTCGTCAAGATTTATCTTGCAGAGACTATGGTGCTTACACCACTCATGGATATGATCGGTAATGTGTGTAGCAGTGTTCTGTCTACAAGACAGTAGTATTTCCACTCCTGCATCATAGTGTACAGGTAGTTGAAAGAACTGAAGGAATGTTGAGGCGAGGGATGTAAAAGTGGGGTGTGTCCCATGTGCCTGCTCAATGTACCACTTGGATGCAGAGCCAGTGAAAGTTCTTTGTAAAATTCTTAGTCTAATAGAATCATCTACTATGGAGTTCGAGGAACACCATAGGTGAAACGACATGATGTGGTTTTGGGGGTCTTCCCCATCTTTTCCTTCAAATTTGGGGATGTCTGAAGGGAGCTTTGTGGGAATAGGGGGCCAAGTAGGGTCATGTCGAATGGGATCATTTGTCAGCCTAGCCAAGTCTAGTAGGTTAAGGCTAGCCATAAATGGCAAACTGGCGGAGGGGTGTGATGTTGTCATGGGGGCATAAGTGCTAGTGGTGGCGTTATGTATTAGGCCACTGCCTCCTAGGGGAATGTGTGTGAAAGGGATATGTCCTCCAATCAAAGGGGTATGGGTGGGAACTGTGTTCCCAAGTGTAGCTTGAGTTATAGATGGGTTTGGATTTGGTATAGTAGACCCAGGATTTGGTATGCTGGAAGTGATTCCAGTCAAAGGTATACCTAGAGCAGGTGTAGGTCCTGTGTTGGGCATCCCTAGAGTCGATGTAGTTCCCATATTAGGCATGCCTAGAGTGGAAGCAGATCCTAGGTTGGGCATACCAACATTGGTTGTGGGAGTAGTGGCCAATGTGGTAGCTGGGATGGTGGAAGAAGTTCCACCAACAGTCCCTGTGTTGAAAGGGTTGGAAGAAAAATCAGCCATAGGGCTAGTGGGTGCGGTGTATGTGAGATTTTTGGATTCTGCCTCAGAATCCGATGTGAAATGAGGCACGTCAAAATCGGATGATGGGGCTCTATTCCGATGACGTGTGGAGTCAAGGGAACCGTACTACGGGGGTTCTCCTCGGAAGCGCCAAGAATGTCTCGGGGAATCAATGGTGACAGTTTTATCGAAAGATTACCAAGTGGTGGTGAGTGGAAAGCTGTAAAGCCCTAATGTAACCATGCGTACAAGAGGGGGGTGTAAAAAATAAATGGCACTCAGGCTAAAAAATCAACCTCAAAAACACTTACTATAATAGTTGTGCTATAGTAAGTGGAGTAATCAAAAAATGTGGTCAGGAAACCAACATGCAAACAGTTCCTAAAAATAGAAAAAAGGTAGACTCTATGACCAAAAGGAGGTAATGGAGCATGCAAACACCTAACTAGAAGTGCTATTATGACTCAACGAAAACATATCCTCTGCAAGGTGATGAAATCCAAGTCAGACAATATGAGTAGTGGAATTAAAGGCTAGATATCCCCCTACCGGGAGGGACACCGGGTAGACAATCCTAAAAATTGGTCACTAAGATACCCCGTTCATGACACGTTCGGTTGGGTGAAGCTATGGTTTGGTTCTATCGCCATTGTACTCCCATATGGGTGGTACACCGAGAACTGCGAAAGGTATCCTTTGGTTACTGAATGGATAGGTATTCCACTCAGGCTTCCGGAACCAATCTGGCTACTTCAACCCTCCTAAGGGAGAGGCCTTCCCGATAAATTGGTGTATAACCGTGTCAACAAATAATAAGGGATTTTTGGGACCCTAAAAGTTAAAACACTATGTCTCAGATGTAAATGATTGAGGGGTGTTATTGGAACACCTATCCCCCCAATCCTACCTAGCTACAAGATTCTTTAAGTGTTCCCCAAGTGGGGTTAAAGTGTTTGTTGAGTTTAGGTAGATTTTAAGGCTCAGTTAATTAAAAATGTGGAAGATTGGGTGCAAGTGTGATTATTTAACTGAAAATGAATTTGCCTCGCTTGGGCGATTGATTACAAATTTAAAAAACAAGACGATTCCAATTTGCAAAAAATAAAAGGCTTTTTCTGAAATATAAATGCTTTAACAAAAATAATTCAAAAACTATGGACTTTTGAAATAATTTTTAAAGGAAAGCAAATATCGTAAAAATTGTAAGAAATAAATGGATTTCTAAGAGCTTGCTTGGGCAAAACTGTTGAGCAAATCAAGAAGGTGGTTCAAAATTTGCAAAGAAATGAAATGTATGATCTAAGCAAAGTGCTAAAAACCTTTCTTTCACTTGTTGAAAATTTTTAAAAAGATTTTAATTGAGCATATGTAATAGAAACAAGATTCACTATTGCTGCAATAATTAAAACGGAATGTAGAAAAAATGATGCTGGATGAAAGAGGCTAAATGGGCAAAAATGCAGCAGAAATTTTTCTAAAAATTGGGTCGAGCATAAAACAGTAGCATCGCGGGTTTTTAGGCAAAAGTCGCGATGTGCATCACGGGTTTTAGGCGCACAGTCGCGATGTGCAGCGCGGAAAAAGGCCATGAAGTCGCGATGTGCCGCGCAGAAAAAGGTCGCAAAGCTGCGATGTGCAACGCGAAAAAAGGCCACGAAGCCACGATGTGCAGTGCGGAAAAAGGCCGCAAGGTCGCGATGAGCCGCGCGACTGTCGGGCGAAAAGTCACGATGCGAAAATGAAAAAAATGTTCGCCGGAAACAAAACCGAAAAGTGAAATTTCGGTCTGTTAAAGGCTACAAAAAGGGCCAAAAGCTAGGGCAACAATGAGTATGCTGTCTAGTATGGCAAATCTGCTAATTTGAATGGTAAAAACAAGTAAAACACAAAGATCTAAAGCAAAAATTTTAAGTTCGAAACCCAGCGGAGTCGCCAAAAACTGTTGCTTGGTTTGTCAACCAAGCATGTGCAAGGATGCACCTATTAACAATGTAATAGCAGTTTCAAATGAAAAGCAAAATCAATTATAAATTTAATCTAACATTAACATAAACATGTGTAAATAAACAAGAACTAAATCAATAACAAGAGATCTATGGAAGAACAAGAGAAAAAATAATAGATTTTTGGTATTGCCTCAAAGGTGAGGATGTTTGGTGTTGAGCAGCTCCAAGGTTGAGGTGCTCCAAGCTCCAATGGTCTCTTCTCCAAGATGCTGGAATGGGGGTCTTCAAACTCGAAATGGGAGGCAATGGCTCTCAAATGGAATTTGGCAGCATAAGGATAGGATGAAATGTGGATGAAAAGTGAGGAGCCCCTATCACCTTTTTATAGGTTTTGGTGATAGGGAATACCATTATGGTTTTGAGGAAACCAATGGTATTAACCAACATGGTTTAGGTCTCTTTTTCCCTCTTTTTCCATTTTTGAATATATTTTATATTTTTATTCCCTTTTAATATTTTTGGGGAATTTTGGACCCTTTTTTAGGGTTTTTTGTGTCTTTTGAGGAAAAATACATATTTTGAGGGGAAAAAGGTGTATGGTGGTCTTTTTGGTGACCTTTTGACGGTTTTAGAGGCTCAAATGGTGGAAAAGTGGACAAATGGGTCATGTGAATAAGGGAAT
This sequence comes from Larix kaempferi, assembly GCA_027924585.1. NCBI lineage: Eukaryota > Viridiplantae > Streptophyta > Pinopsida > Pinales > Pinaceae > Larix > Larix kaempferi. Next base: position 941,378 of record BSBM01000800.1, on the reverse strand, counting down.
GAGCTAGTGAGCACTTTTTGGGTGTTAACAACAGGTCGAGGCCATTAACAAGGTCTTGAAAACTATGGTTCAAGGGATGGTAGGGACACATAAGTCCAATTGGAATAACATGCTCTTTTCAGCATTATGGGCCTACCGAACTTCCGTCAAAACCGCCACAGGCTTCACTCCTTTCCAATTGGTATATGGATTGGAGGCTGTCCTATCAATAGAGTGCGAAATTCCGTCTCTACAACTCGCTGTCGAACTTCTTCCTAACACTACTGTCGAGGAAGAACGTCTCTTGCACTTAGCAAAACTTGACGAGTCTCGTCGAGATGCCGCTCTTGCTAATGAAGCGCACAAGAAACGCATCAAAGCCCAATACGATAAGTCAGTTGAACCTCATATCTTTAATGAGGGTGACCTGGTCCTCACTTATGACCAGAAGCACGACAAACTAGGAGCAGGGAAGTTCGAGTCCATGTGGCATGGACCTTACGTTATAAAATGTGTGTTGGAAAAAGGTGCTTACGAGCTTGAAGACTATGACAGAATCTCTTTGGGTGAACCCCACAATGGGCTTTACCTGAAGAGATACTATGCTTGATCTCTTATGCATAGACTTGCTTGTATATACTGTACATGGCATGTTTTTGTGTGGTGTGACGCATTTCTTTTTCGAGTATCTTTTGATCTCGTTTTTGCTTCTTATACCATGTTCTGTCTACATGTGCAGATGGAAACGTGCTATGGATTCGCGGATGGCACCAACCGGCATACCCATAACCTTGCTTCGGCAACCTGGGTACTATATTCCCCCACAAGTGAGCTCATTTGCTCAGGAGGAAATTGCCTAGGGTTTGCAACCAACAATGCCGCAGAGTATCAGGCAGTAATCGGAACCCTAGCTGACGCCATCTCCTTGCGTATGAACCACATTGTCATCCACATGGATTTTCAATTAGTGGTTTCTCATCTTAACTGGGTTTACGCCATCTGTGATCCCACCTTACTCCGTCTCTTCAGACAAGTACATCTCCTGGAAAGGTCATTTGAATCCATTCAATACCTGCACATTCCACGAGGGTTAAACACAGTTGTTGACTCAATGGCCAACTTCATTTTGGATTGGTACATCGCACACACATAATATTCATAATATATAAAAGCATTCACGACATGTAAATATTGTAGAAGCAAACATGTAAACAAGTTCAGATCACTAATCATTTAAAAAAAAACACATAATGTATAAATGACCAATAATGTCTGTATATATATATCGCTCAAAAAGTAGTGCTGATACAAAATCTGAAGCACGATGGCTTTCAGTAAGTCTCTACAAAAATCTAAAGCATCATAGCTTTCAATAGTACAAAATTTGAGGCCTCTAAGCCCTCAGTACAAGTATAGTAGTGTCATCAGGCCTGATGCCTGACCTGTACACCACCCCTAGCTCGAACAGCTCGTTGTCGCTAGGTGAGGAAACAATCCACGGTCTGAGCCACCTTGCGGAGTAAGACGTTGAAGTGCACAGACGCTCCAACCCCAAATCTCTGCATGGGCCTCGGTAAGTCATCAATATCTGGCTCTAGTACCTCCACAGTCAGCTGGGATAGGTTCTTGTACACATCCTCCATCTCCTCGATGGCAGCATGAGCACCTATAGGAACGACTCCCTCCCCGCCTTTGTCTCTCCTCGCCAGAAGGGAGAGACCCATCGGTCGTACAGGGCCCACATCTGCACACACATATTACATACTTGTTAGCACTGCATCAAAAAAATGGTATAATATGCAAAACTAAAAATACAAGGGTTTTGTTCTCACCTATGTCACCCCATGCAGCACCCTCCGGCAGTACCAAGTCGGGATCCTCTCGGAAGTCCGTGCCACTGTATGGAAAGTCCTCGACCATGAGTAACTGACCTTCTATACAATTGAAAAACTCAGGACCAAAGCTAATGATGGGCCCACCACCATGACGGGTCATGACCTCAGCCCATCTGAGCATATGGGGATCCCTGGGCTCCCTGTCATCAAGTAGCAACTGCGAATGTAGAAGAGGAATCCGCTGTAAGAGGAATGATACTATGATCGATCCATACCCAAACTGCTTGAGCTCCCCTTGCCGACACTTAGTCAGCTGAGCTCGGATGATTGCGAGGAGACCCTCGCACCAGTTGAAAACCATGGGGGACATACAGTCCTCCGCATACAAAATCTAAGTCCGAATAGCTGTGTGTGGAGATTGTCTACCCGCCACCCTAGTAATGGTAAGCAATATGGTCCGCAGTGGACAGCTCACCACATCTCTGATGAGGATCTTCCCATTGGAAGGTCAAGAAGTAGCAACACAATGCTGCGACACCATGTCCTCAATTGTACGGTCACTGGCCCGTGTTCCAGTAAGATGTACAGCGTCCCCCCTTCGGGACAAACCAGTAAGAAAGTAGATATCCTCAATGTCTATCATGAGAATATGCTCACCAATCACAAAGTATTGTTGTGCTGCATCCCAACTCTAGAGCATGTGTGTCAGTAGTGGGATCTGGGATCTCATCCCCTGGATCTCAAAGAACTTCAGTAACCCGCAGTTTCTCAAAGCATCCACGCATTATGGATCGTTCACAGCTTATTCATCTTCTGCTTCAGTTCTCTCTCTCACCACTCCAATACCATATTGGCTAGCTGGTAACTTGCCAAGAAGGACATTTAAACATTATTAGGTCCTACTTCAACCCTCAGAAATCCATTTTTTGAATTATTTTTTATGTTTGGATTGTGGTTCTCCGCTGTCGCACTGTACGTTTAGGTACAGTGCGATGTCATTGCACCTCTCATATTCGAGGCTTGCAAAGACTCGGTCTCGTCGCAGGTCCTGAAAGGGCAACCTGCGACGAGCCAAGGGCGCATGAAGCCCTCCATAACACCATCAAAAACCCCAAAAATTTACCTAAAAGCAAAAACTAAACCACTGGAAAGTTGCTGGATGAAGTTTAGGCCTAACTGATCCGGACGGTTGGTGAAATGATGGATCATAGCTCCCGAAATCGGCAAAGGAAGTTTTGGCTCCAAATTGGTACTTCTCCACCCAAATTGGCAATTTGAACGACGAAATCTATTTTTGGCCCATTTTTCTATTTATAAATAGAATGGAATATTCCTTTTCAAATATTTTGATGCTTTTGGGCCATTTACTATAGTTTCGACCGTTTGTCATTATATTTGGGACTATTTGACACTTTCTCTAGTGTACAGGAGTCGTAAAGTGGTCTTTTGTGTTGTTTCTCGCATCACCAATGGTAACTATAGGTATGAACACCCCTTTGAATGTTTTGTCATTATTAGTTTTGGTTAGTCGTAATTATTGCATGAGGATGAGTTTACTCTTCGTTTGTTCTCGTACTCACGAAACCATGAGAACAAGTACCGAGTTATGATTTATCACTTTTCTGGGCTCGTTAAACTTCCACGAAAAAGGAAACCCCCCAGAGTCTACCGTTAAGCTCTTTTCAGGATCTCGAAAAACAAAAAGATTGCCAAGCGAAATTGTCACGTTCACGCTTGTTAAAGTGTTTGAATGGTCATCTTCCTGGTGACAGTTTACCCCCTTTTTCGGGCGATGAGGCTAACTTTTCAAAAAAGGACAGTTGGAGTCTTCTTTAGTTCTTTTCAGACTCTCTAAACGTGAAATGACGACCGAGTTTACCTTCTATGGACTCATTAAATTTTTACATTGAAGGGCCCATCATGGGACGAACCCCTCCTATCCTAGGTTCGGAAAATATTTGGGATTGGACTCATCTATGAGATGAGCTATACCGAGCATTTGGTTACCCTCATCAAGCTCGTAAAAAACACATGAGGCACTCATCATTCATGATGGGGAAAAAGGAAAGTGTTTGTGTTACATACCTTAGTGGCAGTATATAGTTGTTCTTGAACATGGCACTCATCTGCATTCGCATACAGTACTTGGGTCATCTGTTTGTCTATGAGTCCCCGCTTACTTTCTGAGTCCTATTACTCCTCTGAGTCATTCGGAGAAAGCTTCCATCATCAGTTGCATTAGAAGTTTGCGTCATTCTCATTATGTCAAAACTTTCGAGTCATGCCATGCCCATGTTCAAGAACACGTTCACTATCTATCATTTACAGTCAGTACACACATCGTCATGCCGTTGTTACTTTGAGTCAGTCTTACATATTACTGTACCATCCGATCCACTCTACACATCTTTTGTCGTGTTTCGCATCGATTGATGGGGGATTCATCATGGCCCTCCTTCAACGGATTCATCCTTGTCGAATTCATCACATCATCTGAGGATTGAATCTAGAAACCAGTCAAGTACCTTGGCCCTGCATGCCCCAATGGACGGTTACCTTGCTTTCATCATGAGTTTACATCATTGACTTTTGATTGAAAGATTTCATCCTGCGTTCGACTTCAACTCATTTATTCACGCTCGATGATATGTACTATGATACCTTGGGAATCATTGACATCAATGATGATCTCCCTCGCACTTGTTAACGGTTTACATCAATGGTTGGTAATCAAGTGGTTTCTACCATGTTCGACGTCAAGACATTTGTAATCACATGGATAGATTCATAGCATTACAGGTTCAGCTTGAAGACCCTGGGGAGTCATGTTTTACCCAGGTTGCGATGGAGTTTGTATTGAGTCATATTACACGGATCCAATTTTGTATTGGTCGTGGCTGTGTTATCATCTCATCATGGATCTACGCTTGTGTCTAGTAGCCATGATTGTGTTCAGTTGGTCATTACTACCATGGATCTGCAATGTATTGGTCAGCAGCCATGTTGTACTTCATATGAGATTGTCAGTTCAGAGTCAGTTGTACTGTAGCAGTGTCCTTCGTCCATCGAGCCTATTGCCATTACTTCTTTCAAAGCACTTCACCTGTACATCCTTAAACAGCTTCATGCTTTGGGGGGCATTCTGTTACAACCAAAATCTACTCATCATCAGATTCAGTGTATACATCCCTAAAGTCACCTAGACTAAGTATTTTCATCTAGGAGGATTTGTACTCAATTGTATAAACTTTTGAGAGGTCGTCGTAGGTTTCACATTAGCAACATGCGACATCGCGTCTTGCTCCACTGCAGGGTGCGACGAGGTCTGTTAATGGGAAAAAATAGCTTATTTGAGATCCTTCTCGAAACTTGCTCATTTAGGGGCTTATCCCTGACCTCTAGGGGAGCTGGTACTCGACCCCTAACTCTTTGGGAGGATCCCCTATCTCTCTCCTACCATCTCTCAACCTATCATATCCATACCCTATCCACTTAGTCCTATATAAGTGAAGCTCACTCCCATCCCAAGGGGAGGAAGACTATGGTATCTGCATGCTAGTGAAATCTCTCTTAAGACACCTCCATTCACCCATTGGAGAACTCATACTTCCTTGGAAGGATATGGCAATTGGCTTGGTCGGAGAAGGGCTACTGTGTTAAGTCTTGGTTGTAGTTCTATATCTCTATCATGTACTCCTTTATTTGTAGTAATACAAATGCTTTCCACCAATATTGTTCTTATGTGCAATGATATTGTGTAGTTTACCTACTTAACTGTTTACTTAGATCGCTTATTGTATAGATGTCTTTTACTGGTTTCTCTTGTTTCTTGTCTTGACAGGTCTTGCAGCTTAGATCTGACGACCATGGGATGTGGATCAACATTAGGGAGAAAGGATTGCGTAGTAAAAAGGTAAGACATCTAGTACTTGGTCCTTAAGTAGATCTAGGAAATGCACTTGTAGTCTGTTCTATTTGTTCTAGACTCACATTGAGCTAGGGAGATCCGGCTGGCGTCCGCTCGAGTGGATTGTCCAATAACATAAGTCAGCACACAAACTAGATTTAGAACCAAGTATCCATACCTCCAGTAACCTGTTTCACAAGGAAGTACTTAGCATTTTAATATTATATTGAAGTTGAATTGAAAGACACATGAACTCTTAACACATGTTGTCGTAGAAATTCTTACCTATGGTCTGTTAGATTTTAAGCATTAATTCAATATGCTATAGGATCTTTACTGAGAGAATAACATGTATAGTATATCAATGCATAACAATCATATCAAGCATGTCAAGCATCACAAGAATCAAAAGCATGAGAAAATAGACACACAGAGTTTCCGTGGGGAAAACCCTAAGTTGAAAAACCCCACAACTTCCTCAGAGATAGATAGAGCAATGGCTCAACCAAAGTACAACCAAATACAATAGATAGTCTCCTACTATGCAGTTGATCCTCCTCCTCCAATGTGCACCACTTTCTGAGTGAGAGAAGAGTGAGTTCTGAGATAATCAAAATAGAGAATCCCGACTCTCTATTTATACTTGTCCTGACCTGCCTAATTACTTATGGGGCCGACTTGTCTAACTCAACCTAATAACCCTAGTTACATATATTTCGGGCCGACACCCACATCAGGTAGTCTAATAGCCCATCGGCAAGTTAATCCACTTGCGACACTTGTCAATACAAATGACGACACTTCCTTATAGAGGAATAACACATCTCTTATAAGGGTACAATAAATATATATATGAAATACATTCTGAAGTTACATATACATCAACACTCCCTCTTAACTAGGAAGGTATTTCTTGACACAGATCATCGGGCACAAGTCTTCTTCTCTGGATCATCGTCATCGATGCTCATCATCGAATCATCATCATCGTCACAGCTGCGGCTATCTCGTCCAATCTCTAAATCTACTCGTCATAGGAAGTTCTACAGAGCCAGTCCTTTTTCATACTGGATGTAGGCCCACCACCTGTAGGTCTTCATCATCACTGGTCATACTGTGGAATCCTCAAGACTCATCACTTGCGTCTGCAAAACCTTGCAAGAGCATCCCAGGCCTTTTACGAGCACACAGCTCAACCTCTCGAATCTCTCAGGATCTTTTACATGCCACTGCACAACCTGTCCACGACCACAGAGTACCTGATACTCACTATACATCCAACTGATGTATATCATCACATGATCAACCTGATCATCATCATCACTATGAGCAAGCCATCAAGTAAGTACACCTCAGGACTGATTACACTACCTCTGCAAAACCTGCAAGATCTCTCAGGACTGATTACGCTGCCTCGGCAAAACCTGCAAGAGCATCTCAGGACTGATTATATGCCTCTACAAAACCTGTGTACCAAACTATCACATCAATGTCTTCAGATCACCACATAGTCCATGGAGCACAACCTAGATGCACACACACATCACTTACACTCACCAGCATGGCAGGACCAACCTACTACCATCTGGGAAAGGCTCACAGCACTTACATCAGCGACCATGGGAGGACCAACCTACCACCATGTCGAAATGGCACATCACTTACATCAACGACCATGGGAGGACCAACCTACCACCATATCAGAAAGGCCCATCACTTACATCAATGACCATGAGAGGACCAACCTACTATCATGTCGAAAAGGCTTTAGCACTTATATCATGACCATGAGAGGACCAACCTACCATCATGTCAGAATGGCTCCAGCACTTATATCTCACCATGGGAGGACCAACCTACCACCATGTGAGAATGACCCAACCCTTACATCTCACCATAGGAGGACCAACCTACCACTATGTGAGAATGGCTCAGCCCTTACATCTTGCCATGGGAGGACCAACCTACCACCATGCAAGAATGGCCTGGCCCTTACATCTTGCCATGGGAGGACCAACCTACCACCATGCAAGAATGGCCCAGTGTGCATCTGTGTCTCCGGACTCATCACTTCCCTCTGGAAGGCATCCCGATCTAAAGTACACCAAGTCTCCCTCTGAAGTATTCAAACTTCACTCTGGCAAGCAGCTTGGTCAACACATCGGCTATCTGCTCGTCTGTTGCAACATACAGGAGCTTCATAGCTCCTCTCTGCACCATATCCCTGATATAGTGGAACTTGATCTCGATGTGCTTCGACCTGTCATGGAACACTGGGTTCTCTGACAACTTCACACAACTCTGGTTGTCGCAATATATACAGGTAGCACTCAACTGTAGATCAAACAAATCAGATAGTAGCTTCCTAAGCCATACTGCCTCACAACTAGCTGAACAAGCTGCAACATACTCTGCTTCAACTGTACTTAGTGCCACACAGGACTGCTTCCTGCTAAACCAAGAGATCACACTTGATCCCATACTGAAGCAGCACCCCGAAGTGCTCTTCTAATCAATGGCACTGCCTACCCAATCCGAATCAACATACCCTCCAGGTTAAAATTTGGATTCTCCTCATACTTGAGCCCATAATCCACTGTACCCTTCAAGTACCTCAGAACATGCTTTGCAGCTATCAGGTGAACATGTCTCGGATCTGTCAAGTACTGGCTCAAGGTGTTCACTACAAAGCAAATGTATGGTCTTGTATTCATTAGGTACATCAAGGACCCAATCATCTAACAATACATCGTAGCATCAACCGATTCAGAAGAAGCATCACACAGAAGCTTCAGGTTCGATGCCATAGGTGTGGCCATGGCCTTGCAATCCATCATCCCAAAACTCTTCAGGATCTTTACTGCATACTTCCCTTGTCCAAGGAAGATTCCATCTGCACTCTGCCACACCTCCATACCAAGAAAGTAGTGCATCATACCCAAGTCCTTCATCTCGAACTTGGCAGCTAGCTTCCTCTTCGTGTCGGCAATCAGTCTATCCTCACCTGTCAGAAACAGGTCATCCACATACAATAGTAGTATCACTGGATTGCCTTCCTCAACCTTGTAGTAAAGGTTGGAATCCGCTTTACTCTTGGTAAAGCCCAAACTGGATAGGAAGCCATCTATCCTGCCATACCAGGTCCTGGGTGCCTATTTCAAACTGTACAGGGCTTTCTTTAGTTTGCACACATGAGTTCTTCTATCATGTGTCTCGAACCCGAGTGGTTGCTCCACATACACTTCCTCTTCAACTGGCCACAGGAGCAAAGGTCTCTTCATAATCAATTCCTTCTTTCTGGGAGAAGCCACGAGCCACAAACCTAGCTTTGTATTTCTCGATGCTACCATCTACAGCATGCTTGACCTTATAGATCCATTTGGAAGTTACCACGGACTTCCCATCTGGTCTTGGGACCACATCCCAAACATCATTCTTCATGATCGATGGATCATGGCATTCTTCCATTACTTCATCCTGAATCCTAGGAACTTCGATATTTTCAATAGATAACTTTGTTGCTGAACAAATATTGTAGTCCTTCCTTTGTAGGTGATGGTATACGATCTTTCCTACAAGACAAGTTAAATTGCATGATTAGAAACATCTCATAGTTTTCAGAACAAATTCTTATACATAAGGAAATATGTCATACAGTCATGCAATTATTTTAGCCAATGCTTCAATACAACATTTATCCATATCCCGTAACTTTCTAGATGCTTGCCAATCTCTACTAGAACATTGTTAAGAGTGTGCACAACTCCCAACATGTCAGCAAAGAGGTTTCATTCTAGATAAGTAGCAATGGAATGTTGTATAGTGCCATAGGCCACTTACCCATCACATGCATATTAGTAGTATATTGTTCATTAATGCAATTATTCTAATATGCATAATACACAACCTAAGTCTAGGAACATAAGCATATACATCATTGAATTTAAACAATCAGGTATAGAAGAAATGATAATTCAAATACTTATCTTTGTTTGTTTGTTGGGTGGACTCCCTCTGAATCTTTGCTTCCTTGCAGGAGCTGCTGGAGTCCTATTCTGAAGTAGCTTCTTCCACACCTTTCTGTTGTGGATTGTAAGGAGTGGTCAACTCCCTCTTAATCCCTGCATAACTTCTTGAAGTCCCTTGAAGTGAATTTTCCACCATTGTCGGATCTACAGCTCTTGATCTTCTTTTCAGTGTGGTTTTTCTATCAAGGTTTTGAGTTCCTTGAACTTGTCAAACACTTCATCTTTGTTCTTTAAGAAATAAGTCCAAGTCTTCCATAGTGCACATACCCACTCAGATAACTGGATGACACAGGTCTGCATACATCGGAGTGGATAATTTCCAAAATTCCTTATGCCTTGCTTTTACTGTTTGGAAATGCCTTCTTTGTGTTCTTTCCCTTTGCACAACCTTTGCAAATTCCTTCATGCTTTGTCTGGATTTCAGGAAGACCTTCTACCGCTTTGCTTGCAATTGGTAATGCTCTATAATGCATGTGTGCAAGCCTTCTATGCCAAAGTTCACTTCGATCTACTGAATCATGGACCATGGCTTGTTCTGGATGGCCCTTCAATTTGTACAATCCTCCCTCTTGCTCTCCAATCACAACTGCATCATCTATAGTCTTACCCTTAGGCCACATTAGAACTTGGCCATCTATAAATGCAACTGTCATGCCTTTTGCATCCAATGCAGAGATTGAGAGTAGATTCTTCTTGAGTCTTGGAACAAAGAGTACATCTTTCATCTTCATAGACTTTCCAGAGTCTAGTTTATAGGAGGCTTCACCACTCCCTTTTATGGGATACTGGTAGTCATCTCCAAGCTTCACCTTGTGGGGTGAATCATGTTTAGATAGATTCACAAAGGATTCTTTGAATCCTGTCATGTGTTTAGAAGCCCCACTATCTATGAGCCAATCATTACTTCCATGAGTAATGGTTCCAGTGAGAGTAGAAATCAAAACATATTCTTCATCACTTGAAGAATCTTCACTATCTTCTCTAGCCCTCTTCCTGGGAGGTTCATCATCCTCTACAGCATGAGCATGATGTCTTCTTTTGAAGTTCTTCTTCTTGTGAGGACCCTCTTTCTTATTCTTAGGACAATCTTTGGCATAGTGTCCCTTATCATCACATGTATAGCAACGGACATGGGTCATGTCCCTTCGATGTCTGGGACTACTTCTTTGATTGTGATATTTTCCTTTCTTGCCATGATGGTGAGCTTTCTTGTCACCATGCCTTTTGGAGTGAGTTGTGAGTGCTTGGTCTTCACTCCCCATCTTCTCTTCTCTGGCTACAATTCGAGCTTCTTCTTGTGACCATTCTTCCCACAGTCTACTAAAACAGATAAGTTTCTTTCTAGCACAAATTCCTTGGATGGAGGAATCACATGACCTAGGGAGGCCATTAAGAGTGGTCATCACCACTTCTCCACTTTCTACATCTTCACCCACAGCTTCAAGTTGTTCTTTTATCTGGGAGACCCTTGAGAAATATGACTGCATAGTCTCTACATTCTGTATCTTGATATTCTTCAATTGATTCCTCAGAGTCATCTTCCGATTTATGTTCTTGCCTTCAAATAGTTTGGTCAAGGAATCAAACATCTCTTTTGTGGTGTATTTAGGGATGACACATGGGGGATGAGATTATCTTTAATAGAATCAACAATGATCCTCTTTGCCTAAACCAAATTCCTCCCATGAAGAGCCTTAGCCTCTTCTCCCTCTGGGACAAGGACCTCTTCACTTATATAAGTATCCAACTCATTTTCTTCAAGGATTAACCCAATCCTATACTTCCATGCTCGGAAGTTATCAGCTCCTTCAAGCTTATCCTTAATCTTGGTGTGGTGAGACATCTTTAAAGAGTACTTCAAATGGAAATAGAAAAGATTTAGGTCTTACCACTTGTTTGCTGAAACCTGAATCTAGTGTCGGATTAGAGTTTGAGTTTCCCAGAGATCTACCCAACCAAAAATCTTGATTCAAAGCTCTAAGCTTTTGATTTTCCAATGAGCTTCCAGCTGTGTCTTCAGATTTTAGAAATTCCTATTTTTGAGGAAACCCTAATTTTTAGGGCCAAAACTGAAAGTGCTCAGAATTGAATTCTGATTGGACAGATAGATTCACCTTTCTGAGGAGAGTCAATCCATCATATTTCGTTTCCAAAATCTATGGAGAGAAACCCAAAAACAAGAAGCCCTAGATTCTGCAACTGCACAGTGTCTTCTTCTCAGGTTAGTTCTGATACCATGTTAGATTTTAAGCATTAATTCAATATGCCATAGGATCTTTACTGAGAGAATAACATGTACAGTATATCAATGCATAACAATCATATCAAGCATGTCAAGCATCACAAGAATCAAAAGCATGAGACAATAGACACACAGAGTTTCCGTGGGGAAAACCCTAAGGTGAAAAACCCCGCAACTTCCTTAGAGATAGATAGAGCAATGGCTCAACCAAAGTACAACCAAACACAATAGATAGTCTCCTACTATTCAGCTGATCCTCCTCCTCCAATGTGCGCCACTTTCTGAGTGAGAGAAGATGAGTTCTGAGATAATCAAAATAGAGAATCCCGACTCTCTATTTATACTTGTCCTGACCTGTCTAATTACTTATGGGGACGACTTGTCTAACTCAGCCTAATAACCCCAGTTACATATATTTCGGGCCGACACCCACATCAGGTAGTCTAATAACCCATCAGCAAGTTAATCCACTTGCGACACTTGTCAATACAAATGACGACACTTCCTTATAGAGGAATAACACATCTCTTATAAGGGTACAATAAATATATATATGAAATACATTCCGAAGTTACATATACATCAACATGGTCTGCACATGCAAACAGGATTCAAATGCCTTAGCTAAACGTAGCTAAGTAAACTCCAGGGTACCTCATAGGTCCCCTTCGTCAACATACAAACAAACTGTCAGAACTTCATCAAGAACATCATAATAGTATCTTATGCATAATCATAAAAGGACCTTTCGTTAAGAAGTTTAGCATCCGTTTAAATCTGAAATAGCAAATACAAATATATCATATTTTATTTGAGAAGTATGACGTGTCATCGTTATTGATTATCTTAGTTAAGAAATTTAATTAATTTATATGTTGTGCATTAACGACTTCGATAATTATTGCTATTATAAAAAAATTTAAATTTTGGTATTTTTACGGGATGTTACAAACACACTCTTTATCTCCTTATACCACAATACCTCTAATTGTGGGTCTCCTTTGCAAGGATTATATTTTTCCAATCTATCTCTTAATGTCTTCAACCGTGAAAAAAACAATTCTATCAACTGACACATCAAGTACACCCGTAGCCTCATTACACACTTAGACAATGTTGGAATAGTTTTCAGACTACTCTCATTTATTCATAGATTCAAACAATTATCTTTCATGAGGCTATTAAGAATAAATATAGGAATGACAATATGATGGAAAGGGATCACTGGCCACCTCTTTTAATTTTCATACCAAAGCTACAAATATATAGTACATGACGTGTTGTGTATATGACCCTTTTTGTTCCCTTATTTCACCTTGTTCTGTGACTATTTTGACACAATCATGTATTATCGTTGCCTCTCTTGCCTACATTTTGCACATTTTGGCCTTAGTAAGGATTGATCTTGTCCTCTTTGCTATTTGTCAATTGCTTATGATTGGATAGAGTTATGTTGCCATTATTGCCTACTAAAGAAGTGATGTTTTCAAGTTCAGTAACAGTCTCCCTACAGGTTACAGAATGAAGGATTAAGAGAGCTGGAGGATAGGCATTTCAGTATCGAGCTACCACATTAAGGCATCAAGATTGATGTATTTCCTACATTGTTTCAGTTACCTATCTAGCGTCTAGATGATGATGCAGTCGATCCAGGAATTGGAGGTTTTGTGCTTAATTCAGTATTTTGAGTCTATGATGACTCATAGTTGACCACTCTGATATCCCTGGGATCATCTCCACTTTCCACGATGCATATCTCTTAATTATCTCTTTGAAAATCTGAAGATAGGCTTTCTTTGGAAACTTGTTGTAACTATGCGATTTCTCCTATTTTCTCATAAGCATTGATGTATAAAAGACATGGGGACTCTTCAGAAGGGTTAGCCTCAATTACATAAGATCTATTGAACACTGTATCAAGCTTTTATATAAGAGATTTCTGGGTTATCTGAGTTAAATGTGTTGATCAATTTCGTGTGATTGAGAGGCTTTTCAGCTCATGTTGCTGAAGGCAGGGCCCCCTTCTGTAACAGGTGCTGTTATAAGTAGGATTTCTTTCCTTTATGCATGTGTGTTCAGATTGATAGATTAATTATTGATGCGGTGTTGATTGGTTCAATTATTTGATATTCAGAATTTGTGTGTTGATCATAGCTGAGTGTGAATCCTTTAATGAGTGGTGTGATTGGATTACAGAGTTATTTTTTATCATTTACAGAGGAGCATATGAATGATGAATGCCAAGTTAGTATTATTTCTGCAGTGAATGGATGCATTAGGTTATTTTAGAATTATGTTGTGATTGCGTAAGGATAGAGGTAGATTGTGGAATTCGATTAGTTATTCAATTTCTCCATTACAGTTGTGATTCATTGAATTGTTTTCATTAGAGATTTCTCAGTTTGTCAATTTAGAATTGGAAATTAATTTGCTTTCTGTAATTTGACAGAGTGTTGTTGGTAGTAATTGCTTTCTGTAGTATAGCAGAATCTCATTGATAGTTAGATGCTTTCATTAGACTGCAAGATCCTTTCTGTAGTTGGCAATTTCTTAGGAGTCCATTCACTGAAAGATTGCATCCTAATTTTAGTTCAGTAATTCATTAATCTTCTCTGTGTTAAGATCTTCCAAGTTGCAGTGTCTGGCATATATTTTGCTTGGTAGCTCATAAGCCTTTGTGGCCCTGGGTTGATAATTTATGAACAACTTTTCATTTCAATTTAATTAAAAAGGAAATAAAAGAGCTCGTCATTTTGGCGCCGTTGCCGGGGAGCTGCCAAGGACATTGTAGTTTGATTGATTATTTTGGTTCCAGTTGTGATTTCTTTTCTTTTGAGTGGATTGTGTGTGACAATTCTTTTTGGAAATAGTATGGTGTGATTTCAGAGGAGGGTCAAGTAAGACGCACCGACATATTCATTCAGAATATTGCCTGCCGCAAGCCCTGTGATCTTGGAACGTGCAAAGTATTCATGCGTAGAGTAAGAGATAGTACAGGTAGACTGGTATATGCATACGATACCCCCCCAAGTACTACCCATGCAGGAATTTTAATAAGAGGAGGACGTGTTCAGGGAAGGTCACCTTCTCTCGGTAGTTCTAAGGCAGAATTCGTTCCAAAAGAATTGGTTCAAGAAGAAGGGTCTCCTGAACAACTCAGTATTAACAATCAAGGAGGTGAGGAGCAATTGGTTGTTGAATCCCCGTTGTCCATCGGGACAGCTACTTTAAAAGATCTAATGGTGGGTATGGATGGCTAGGGAGAACACATTCCCCATGGGGAAGAGACAAACCGAGGAAATACAAATGGAGAATCTAGTACGGGAACGGTTACTTTCGAATTCCCAATTCGAAATTCCGGATCTACACTTACAAACCAGATGAAGAAAATTCCACATTCGGCATTGCCCAACTTTCATGGTATGGCAAGTGAAGACCTAGATACGTTCCTATTTGAATTTGATGTCCTGTGCAGGAGCTATGACTATGTTATAGATCACCAGAATCTCAAACTTTTTCCAGCCACTTTGAAAAGCTAGGCTCTAAGGTGGTTCATGGGCCTGGGAGGAGATAGTATAACGACTTGGGCTCAAGTGAAGAAAGCTTTCCTAGATAAATATCAAGAATATTGCAAGGACAAGGACCAAAAGGAAGCCATCTTTAAGATGACCCAGCAGGAGGATGAGAATTTAGAAGACTACGTGGAGAGATTTCAATATAATTTACTAAGATCAAGACAGAATGGGTTGAATGATGATACATTGAAGATTCTGCTCTTACGAGGGATTAGAGATGATTGCATTGATCCGCTGAATTTGATGGGTGCAGGGGATGTATCCCTACTAAAATATGTGGAAATATGTGACCTCTGCAGAAGGTATTCAAGGAATGCCTCCAGATCAGGAAGAGGAATTCGGGATACAGTAAACAGAACCACGAAGACCTTAAGAGAAGGAGTTTCAAGGGTGGAGATTGGGAATCTCTTGGAGGATTTCAAGACCGACATACTTAGTTCCCTGAGTTCTCAGTTAGATGCACTTCAAGCAAAGAAAAGGCAAGAGGAGGAGGATCGAGCCTTGGCTATCTTCTGTCCTAAATGCAGAAAGAGACATCCCCTCAAAAGCTGTCCATTGGACAAAGTGGAGATCTGCCTCCTATGTGAGCTGGAGCACCCTACAAAAGAGTGTCCTTCGCTGCCTGGACTCAAGGCTATATATGAAGAAGCAGGGACGGATACAAAACCGATCTGTTTTATATCTCATAAATGTACATGGCAACCTCGATCTTCAGGTACAGTACTAGACCCCATGCAATCATTTAATCCTTATTGGAATAATGCTCAATTACATCAGTCGCAAGTTCCACAAGCTCCACAAGCCCAACAAAACTCTCAGCCTTGGTACCCACCTTTGCCTCAACAAACTTGGGCACCTTCCTATCCCCAGAGTAACCCTTGGTAATCAAATTGGAGAAATTCAAATTTTGGGAATAATCAACAGATTCAGCATTTAGCTCTGCAATTACAGAATCCTCAATTCCCATTTGCACCAGTACAACCATTAATGCAACCCCTTCTACAACCTCAGTTAACCTTGCCATTGAACAATCCACCTCCAAAACCACTCCTTCCTACACAACCAGCTCCTATCCCTAATCATAAGGTTGGACAACCTGTGATGGCTACTGAAATACCAAATTATCCAGCCTACTCCATCTCCGCGGTGGACTGCCATGACATTCAATTACGCTCTGGCAGGCAAATTAATAAAACCACCTCTCCTATAATTTCAGAGGAGGAAGAGGAAGAAACACCAGGAAACTTACCAGTCCAATCCAAAGAAATATCAATACGATCCGAAGACAATTTCCCACCCATCCCACCCAGGGAATCACCTCCAATAGATCAAAAACAACTACCACCATATCTCGAATGCTTGGCTATAGAGAAGTTGATGCCACAGTCAGAATTTGATCTCCTTGGAGAATTACGAAATGTCTGCGTAAAAATTCCACTATTTCAAGCTATCAAAGACATTCCCATTTACTCCAAAGTGGTCAGAGAATTATGTTTAAAGAAACCGGGCAGGAAATGAAAAGACCCCCCAACAGTCCATGTGATAGGTGATTTGGCTAAATTGATGATGGGTAACACTCTTACGGCTAAGTACTCTGACCCTGGTAGCCCTGTTGTTAAAGTGCAAATCAATGGCATTTCTCTCTCTAATACATTGATAGATTTGGGAGCAGCTATTAATGTCATGACTAAAAGAACAATGGACATATTGGGCATTACAAACCTCAGGCAGACTTCTACTATTTTACAGTTAGCTGACCAATCTCCTGTAAAACTAGAGGGAATTATAGAAGATCTTGTTATTTCAGTCGACTCATGGGAGTACCCGGTGGACTTCATGGTTCTACAAATGAAATCAAATTTGGGAGGTTATCCCCTAATTTTGGGGCGACCATGGTTGGCCACGGCAGATGCTTATATTGGCTGTCGATCAGGAAACATGCGCATATCTCATGGCCATGCTGTTAAGGAACTCACTTTATATCCTCCTGTGAAGCCAATAATACAACCTGAACTCCCTGATTGGCCAGAGGAAGAGAAAATTGAGCAAGAAGATGAAACCCTACAGCTGTACATGATTGAACAAACACTGGCAGCAAAACAATTAACTGAGGATGATCTTCTCAGTAAATTCATTTCTTCTAATCCCTCGGGAGACTTTGTGGAGTTGTTTAGTACAGTTTGCGCTACTGAACAAATTGACAGTACTCCGAGTTCATCTAATAATGCTGCTATGCCTGATAGGGAGTCTGAAATTATGGAAGTGGAAATTGAACCTGGTAAGCTCCTGAAGATTAGCTCTACATTGTCGAAGCAGGAAAGAGAACAGCTGACCGCATTGTTAAAGAAACATAAGTCTGCATATGTCTGGGATTATAGTGACATGAAAGGTCTACACCCTGACCTGTGCACACACCATATTTATACTAAGGAGGATTCTAGACCCATCAGGCAACCCCAGCGCAGGATGAATCCGGCACTCAGAGAGGTGGTCAAAGAGGAACTACAAAAGTTGCTGGCTGCAAATTTTATTTATCCCATTTCTGATAGCAAGTGGGAGTCTCCATTGGTCATGGTGCCTAAAAAGAATGGGAAGTGGCGTATTTGCGTTGATTACAGGGAATTAAACAAGGCCATGCATAAGGACCATTTTTCGTTACCCTTCATCGATCAGGTGTTGGACACAATAGCAGGAAGAAAGTATTTTTCTTTTCTAGACGGTTTCAGTGGGTATAACCAGATCAGGATAGCACCGGAGGACCAAGAAAAAATGGCATTCACATGCCCATGGGGTACCTTTGCATACCGAGTGTTACCTTTCGGATTATGCAATGCCCCTACCACTTTTCAGTGAGCTGTTCTCAATATCTTTTCTGATCTTATTCATGACACTATGGAAGTTTTTATGGATGATTTTACCTCCCATGGTGAAGATTTTGCAGCAGCTTTGAATAATTTGGACAGAGTACTTACACGATGCAAAGAGGTGAACCTCTGTCTCAATAGTGAGAAATGCAGAATGATGCTCACTCAAGGCATTGTTTTGGGTCATCTTATATCTCCCTTATTTCTGCTTATGTCTAAAAATAAACAAGTCGAATGGACAAAGGATTGCCAATTAGCCTGGGAAACTTTAAAACAGAAAGTCTCTACTGCACCTATCCTACGAGGACAAAATTGGTCTTTACCCTTCCTAATTTCTACAGATGCCTCTGATACTACCATAGGAGGAGTCCTAGGCCAGCAGGAAGATCATAAACCCTATGCCATCTATTTTATTAGTAAAAATCTGACTGCTGTCGAACTTAATTATACTGTGACTAAGAAAGAGTTCCTGGCTGTCATTTATGCCATTAATAAATTTCACCATTATATTATAGGATACCCAGTAATTGTCCACACCGACCACTCTGTTATTAAATATCTCATGAATAAATCCATCACAAATGGCAGAGTCACTAGGTGGCTTTTGTTGCTACAAGAATTTGACATTTCAATAATGGACAGACCTGGTAAAACCAATGTGGTTGCTGATTTTCTTTCAAGAATAACTACTGGTGAAGAATCTCAACCGGTGGATGATGCTTTTCCAGACGAATATTTGTTTGCTATTTCTACTAATGTTCCTTGGTTTGCAAATGTAGCAAATTATTTGGTTGCAGGAATACTTCCGGGGCATATGACATCAAAGGAAAAGAAAAGGATTGTGCAGCGTAGCAGCAGATTTTCATGGATTGATGGCTATTTGTTTTATACAGGACCAGAATTGGTGATCCTTCGATGTGTTCGTGAAGATGAAATCTATCCAATCCTGAGAACCTGTCATGATGGTCCATGTGGAGGACACTTTGCTGATAAACGAACAGCCCATAAGATTTTACAACTGGGATATTACTGGCCCACAATATTCAAATATACCCAAGAATATGTCCAGAGTTGTGATAGTTGCCAAAGGATGGGGCAGCCACTTCAGTCCGATGAAATGCCACTTCAAACTCAGCTTGTGGTGGAACCATTTGAGAAGTGGGCATTAGATTTTGTTGGTCCTATTAAACCTCCATCCAGGCAGAACTCATACATTTTAGTATGAATAGATTATGTAACTAAATGGGTAGAGGCAAAGGCACTTCCAAGGGCAACAGAGCAGGCAGTCTCAAACTTTCTATATGCAGATATTTTCACAAGGTTTGGAGTTCTGAGGGAGATTGTTACTGATGGAGGCCCTCAATTCACATCTAAACTTATCAAAGCTCTCACAACAAAATACCACATCAAGCATAGGGTAACCTCACCGTATCACCCTCAGGCCAATGGGAAAGTAGAAGGCACAAACAGAATTCTAGAATCTGTGCTCACAAAGACTGTCCAACTTCATCAAAGGGACTGGGCTGATAGGTTGCTTGAAGCCTTGGGCCTACAGAACAGCATGGAGAAGCACAACAGGTTTGAGTCCTTATTAATTAGTTTATGGCAAGCAAGTCACCCTACCAATAGAAGTTGAGATTAAGACATTAAGAACTGCATTTCAATTAGGCATGGATTTATCACAGGCCCAACATACTCGCCTACAGCAGCTTAATGAGCTTGATGAATTGCGACTGGCTGCCATAGAACGTACAACCATTGTGCAACAACAACGAACTAAGTGGCATGATGAATTCATCAAAACTAAGTATTTTCAAGAGGGTGACTGGGCTCTTCTCTACGATTCCAGATTCAAAAAGTTCAAAGGAAACTTCACACTCGCTGGCTCGGACCATATGAGATTGAAACAGTTTTTTATAATGGTACAGTATGACTCAGAACCATTGATGGTGAAGGTACATTTCTTATGGCCAATGGTCACAGACTAAGGCCATATAAGAAACCATTGTCCTAAGAGGCATTCATCCGCAATATTGCTGCCTGCTGGTGTACCAATGATTTCCAGATCACTGGCTCCATCTCTGAAGAAGAAAAATAAAAAATAAAAATAAAAATAAAAAATAAAGAAAAAAGAAAAAGAAAATGGACTGTGAAAATCCTTTTGGGATGCAGCCTTTAAAAAAAAGAAAAAAAAATGGACTGTGAAAATCCTACTTGGACGCAGCCTAAAAAATGAAATAAAATAAAAAAATTTGGATTCTAATAAGTCTATTTGTTTATTTGTTGCAGGGACATTCTATCCTAGTTCCCCTTCTTTATTTCATCCTTCTCCTGCTCGCTTAGGGATGGCCCTGCTTTCTGGGATAAAACCACTCATTACAGAACCTTTCTGTTGCATTATAGAACCTTTTCTGCTTTATTACGGAACCTGTTTCGCTACATTACAGAACCTTTCCATTTCATTACAGAACCTTTTCCGCTTTATTACAGAACCTGTTCCGTTGCATTACAGAACCTTTCCGTTTCATTACAGAACGTTCCGCTCCATCACAAAACCCTGTTCCTCTCCATCACAGAACCTCTTTCCACTCCATCACAGAATCCCTTTCCACTCCATTACTGAACCCTTATCCATTCCACAACATCACATAATCATTTCACAACAAGGTACCGGCTCCTTTTCCGATGTCCCCAGCACGTCAACGGTCACATTCTTGGCCACCTTCCACATCAGACCCACATGGCGACATCTCACTTACCTGTACGGCCCATCATTATTTGACGTCGTCGGAAAATGAAAGAGGATCACTCAGCACTTGATCTGCAGCATTACAGACCCCGCTCAGTAGCTAACCCAGTCATATCAAATTCCATTTGACAGGACTTGTTACCAGGAATATCATTGCAGCTCATCCGTCTTAAGGAGGGATGATTGCAGCTCCTTACAATCATCAGCACAGAAGTGGATAACCTTCTATCCTTCTCATCACTTAATGTAATTATCGCAACCAGCCAGAAATTGAACTCCACGCATCCCTTCTCAGGTAAGGCAGGTACGTAACCATCCTTCATTCGCTTTTGATAAGTACAAAAGGACGGATCATGAATTATCATGCTAGTTGTTCCACACGGGGTCATGTGTCGAGTTAGTTGGGGGGGGGAGAAATCGGGTTGCCTTTAAAATTTTGTCAAACCAATTATTGTCCGATAATCCCACCACCTACAAGCCCTCAGCCAGACCAGTATTGATAACCCACCTTTGTATAATTTAAGTCCATTTTTTCTCCGGAAAGCCGACAGGAATTTGAAACACTGCAAACATTTGGGGAGAAACAGGAATCGAAACACAATGAAGGAGGCAATCCAGAGTGAACCTGAAAGCATAGAGATGGTCTATGGAAACAAAGAGGTCAAAACAGTGTTTCAGCAGGCAGGTTGGCTGGAGTATTTCGACAAAATGAAGAAAGGAGATGCTGGGATTGCAATGGAATGTGCGCTCAGTTATGACGGGGAAATTGCAGAAGTACAAGGATTGAAAATCCCAGTGGATGAGCTCACAATCGCAAGGATATCCGGATTACCTTAGACAGGTGAAAAATGGTTTGAAAGGCGTGTGTCAATAAAGCCTCTTATCGACACATTCTTGAAACCTGGAGAATTGCTGCAAGGAACAGAAAAAGGGACGAAGCAGGCTTCATTACCCGTCCCATGGGGCGAAGTGGTACTATGCATAATCAAATTCATCACATGTGAAGGTCGGTTCAGTCTGATTTTTGCTTATCATTTTAAAATTTTGAACCACTTAAGACACCAGAAATACATCAATATGCCATATTTTCTGTTAAAGTCCCTGGAATTGGTGAGCAAAATGGTTAGGGGCAGTAATACTCCAGAGACAAGTCTGGCATATCATGGGTTGATTAGATTATTGGTGGAGGATGCCCTACAGAAACAAAACCAGACATGGGAATCATTCGTGGGCATACCCTCGAGCACTAGGCAGACAGGAAAGAAGAAGAGGAAAGCATTGGAAATTACCCCAGGGAGCCAACAGGAGAAACCAGTTCATGCGGTCCCAATAATAAGCCTTCAAGCTGAAACCCCAACTTGTTCGATAGAAGGAACCCATACCCGGACAAGATCAAAGGCTAAGGGAGAGCGACAAGACCGAAAGAAATTGACTGGCCAGATTAAGGAATTGGAGGAAGAACGGGAGCTATTTATCATGTCCGAAAGTACCAGTACACACCCGGAGAATCAACGGGGGTTGCAGAATACAGAAGAACCGCAGAAGAAAGAAAAACAATGGACGGCTTTGTTCAGAAGGACGTGAGGTAGTGGGATAAAGAGATGCCAGTATTTCCTGTTATGCAAATATCGTAGGGTATATGCTAAGTTGAAGAAAGATTATGGGGATTTGAAGGGTTCCTATCCAAAGAAATTAGAAGAAGTGGCAGTCCTGCAGGAACAAGTCCAGAGAATGGAGAGACATAGGATGGATTCCCTATTGGAGGCCATAGCATGGGAAGAGGAACAGAAGGAAGATTACAGAGAGACATTCGGCGAAGGAGGAACAGAGGATTGCAGGCAAGCAAAAAGTGTGGAGTTTAAGGAGAGGTCCGAAACAGAAGTACTAGAAGGGTTTGAAGAAAAAGGACCAAAGGATCAAGAGTTTCATGAAGAGAACCCTTCAGATGAAGTCCAAATCAAATACATGGAAAAAATTATAGCTCAGCTACAGGCGACAGCAGGAGACCTGAAGAGACAATTAAAATTGGCCAACAATCAGAGAAAAGGGAAAGAACAGGAGACAATTACAGAATAGTTGCAGAGACAAGATTATGCCATGGCCATGAGAAGGCTGGGTCAAGAAGTGGAAAAACTAAAATTTGAAAAAGAATATATGAACTATCTGGCCCATTGCATGCGGAATTTGAGGCCTCCTTCAAATTTGTATTCTGTATTTTTAAAAGAACAACTGATATCTTTCAGGCTGTCAATGGTAGCTATGGGGTATAATGATCATATTGAGACAATAGATCAGTTTGTTGCTTCCTTTTCCAAGGGTAATGACAAAGAGCAGGATTTTCTGTGTGAATTATACATGCATAACTTGGTTATGACAGATTATGAAGATTGGGATCCAAACGCTCATGTAGGGGAAGTACAACTGAGGGCATTTATGTCCTTCATGAGAAATCATTTAAGATGGAACAATGTTGCCACTGCTGTAGAAAATATTGAATGGGAAGATACCCTTTGGGTAAGAGGCTCTCCCTCAATTGAGAAGTTATTTTTGGCCAGGAACCAGGTGATGCAAGATCAATCCTTGATTACCCTCCTAGAGACTGCCCAATCTAAGGTTGTTCATGAATGCAGGAGTTAGATTCCCTTTCATAGGTTGGAGGTTATGCTTTGTTTACGAAGGAGGGTTAATGCCCTGAGCCTGGATTTGAAAAGAAAAGACCCCTTCACTGTCAGAATGTTTGAGCGAGCTCTAGACAGAATACATGTGTATTTTGACTGCCTGAGTACACAGAGGGCCAACTGGATTGGGCTCCAATTTCACTTCCCTATACTTTGGTGCCCTGTGGTGGATGGGGAAGATAGTGAATTTTTCAAGATTGTTGGTGAACATAAAGGTTTTTTCAGCATAACAAAAAAAGGCCACTCTTCCTATAAGTGGAGTGATGAATGCCTAAGCGGCTCTCCAAGCACCCCTGTTAGTGGATCACAATTGTAGTTTGCATAGGGACATGCAAACCCTTTGGTTGGGGGGAGATGACGGGTTGTGTATATGACCCTTTTTGTTCCCTTATTTCACCTTGTTCTATGACTCTTTTGACACAATCATGTATTATCATTGCCTCTCTTGCCTACATTTTGCACATTTTGGCCTTGGTAAGGATTGATCTTGTCCTCTTTGCTATTTGTCAATTGCTTATGATTGGATAATGTTATGCTACCATTATTGCCTACTAAAGAAGTGATGTTTTCAGGTTTAGTAAGAGTCTCCCTACAGGTTACAGAATGAAGGATTACGAGAGCTAGAGGATAGGCATTTCAGTATCGAGCTACCACATTAAGGCGTCAAGATTGATGTATTTCCTACATTGTTTCAGTTACCTATCTAGCGTCTAGATGCTGATGCAGTCAATCCAGGAATTGGAGGTTTTGTGCTTAATTCAGTATTTTGAGTCTATGATGACTCATAGTTGACCACTCCGATATCCCTGGGATCATCTCCACTTTCCACGATGCATATCTCTAAATTATCTCTTTGAAAATCTGAAGATAGGCTTTCTTTGGAAACTTGTTGTAACTATGCGATTTCTCATATTTTCTCATAAGCATTGATGTATAAAAGACATGGGGACTCTTCAGAAGGGTTAGCCTCTTTTACATAAGATCTATTGAACACTGTATCAAGCTTTTATATAAGAGATTTATGGGTTATCTGAGTTAAATGTGTTGATCAATTTCGTGTGATTGAGAGGCTGTTCAGCTCGTTGCTGAAGGCAGGGCCCCCTTCTGTAACAGGTGTTGTTATAAGTAGGATTTCTTTCCTTTATGCATGTGCGTTCAGATTGATAGATTAATTATTGATGCGGTGTTGATTGGTTCAATTATTTGTTATCCAGAATTTGTGTGTTGATCATAGCTGAGTGTGAATCCTTTAATGAGTGGTGTGATTGGATTACATAGTTATTTTTTATCATTTACAGAGGAGCATATGAATGATGAATGCCAAGTTAGTATTATTTCTGCAGTGAATGGACGCATTAGGTTATTTTAGAATTATGTTGTGATTGCGTAAGGATAGAGGTAGATTGTGGAATTCAATTAGTTATTCAATTTCTCCATTGCAGTTGTGATTCATTGAATTGTTTTCATTAGAGATTTCTCAGTTTGTCAATTTAGAATTGGAAATTAATTTGCTTTCTGTAATTTGACAGAGTGTTGTTGGTAGTAATTGCTTTCTGTAGTATAGCAGAATGTCATTGATAGTTAGATGCTTTCATTAGACTGCAAGATCCTTTCTGTAGTTGGCAATTTCTTAGGAGTCCATTCACCAAAAGATTGCATCCTAATTTTAGTTCAGTAATTCATTAATCTTCTCTGTGTTAAGATCTTCCAAGTTGCAGTGTCTGGCATATATTTTGCTTGGTAGCTCCTAAGCCTTTGTGGCCCTGGGTTGATAATTTATGAACAACTTTTCATTTCAATTTAATTAAAAAGGGAATAAAAGAGCTCGTTAGTATAATGGGTAATGCCACTTCATCAAGAGATTTGCTCCAAATCCTAAAACCATGCATGGTAATTAGGCTAGGCAATCCTAACAAACTTAATAATCATCATTTGAGGATAAATCAATCTTATCCTAAATGAATAATACAATTAAAGGTGACAAATACTTAGTGATTGGTAAGGTAAGCCATAGGATAACCTTCCACCCCTCAATCACAAATCTATATATCTATACTAGCTAAGCAACAAATGCAAAAGCTGATATGCTAGATTTTTTAGAAACCTTTGATATGAGCTTCATTGAAAAGTCTACCTGAAAAACCATCAAAACTGGATGATGGATGGTTAATTTGAAATGAACTAGAAGAGATGCAATCTAGAAGTGGACAACTGCCAATGACTGAACATTTCATAATTAATATGATGGGCTTCCGGATAATCCACGGTCGGCATTTTAGTTGTCGATGTTTCGAATCCCAAGTTGGATTCATCATCAGGATAGGTTATGGATAGATAAGTTGTTGGTCAGGTGTATAAGTAGCCAGATAGAGATGCCCAACCTTCCTTCTTCCCACCCGCCCTTCGTCTTCATCTTCCAACGGTTCTCCTTCATCTTCCAACGGTTCTCCAAAACCTGGTTAATGATTGTTAAAATCCTCCAATAATGATCAAATTATAATCAAATTAAAAATGCAAGGGTCACAATATAATCAAATTAATAATGAAAGGGTTAATAATGTAAAAACATTAAATATAAAATATTATAAAATAATGGAAAAACATTTAATATAAAATAATATATAAAGGAATCCTTTGTTATTTAATTAAGATAAAAACAAGTTCAGCTATAAAGGAAACATTATTTAATTTAAACCTAACATAAATGAATTACTAATAATTATTAGTAGTCCCATTCAAAACAAGCTAATAATTATAATTATAATACAACTTGATGACAAAGATAAGAATGAACATTACAAATATTAATGAACTACTAATAATTATTAGTATGTTATAATTCATATTAATATTAATGAACAATGCTAATAATTATAACACTTTAAATACTTATTCGTCAAAAGATTTTATTAATACGATTATTAATAAGTATAAAATCATAAGATTATGACTATCAAGCCAATTATTAATGATGATAGTCATTATAAAACATTATGAAGAATTGAAACCAATAAACCAATCGGAGGTTAGGTTAGTGATACTTACCCGAGATTGCATGACATACCTAGTTTCATCCATTACCTTGCTTATTGATTAGAGGTAGCCATCTCTCGCTTATTTCAAGTCCGTCATAATTACTTGACAATTTTATCATCTCCTAAGTAAATTAGCTAGAAAATTTCTATGAAGTACTCTCTCAATTTAGACACAATTGGGTGTCAAATAACACACCAAAAGTATCCAAATTGGATCATTTAATAGTAATGAGGGAAGCCTAGATTCCATGATGCATCTTCCCAAATGTTGATTGATGATGATTTAAAGAGGATCCCAAATGCAATGATGAACTTCCATGATTTAATTTGTAGATAGTCATGAGAATACCAATTGTCTAATTGAATTTTGATTGATAGGAGTTTGAAGCTTGAAGCATGATTATCATCAATGGTATTTCCCTATGTCAGGTGCAAGGTGGGAAGTATTTGATACCATGTATCTAGTGGTTTTGGATGACAACTAACCATTTTCACTTTGATAATGTGCTCCCCCCCCTTAAGTTGGAAAATAGTTAAATTTTGTCTTCATCAGTGTACTCTCCCCTTTCAAGTGCAAGAGATTACCATTTTGTTTCATCTGTGTACTTCCCCACCTTAAGTAAAAACGGAGTACCAATTCAAAATGGCCCATAGTTGTGCCCAAAATCATTATCTAGAGTTAATTGATTTAAAGGATTTTTTTTGTAGCTTCACCATTCAAATGTGTCTTTGCATATGTTTGAAGTAGACAATAAGATTTATGAAACTTCTCAACTTGTTGATTCCATTGCCAATAACTTATCTAACCATAATGAAATGTTCTTTTATGAACCCTTTTTTCTTTCAACATCTATTTGAATGATGATTATGCTTGCCGCAATGTTGACAAGGATGGAGATCAAAGCACTGAGATGATTGTGCTTGCCACAATGTTGACAAGGATGGAGATCAAAACATTTATCATCCATATGACCAACTTGATGACAATGTTGGCATTTTTCAATTTGATGCTAAACTGAAAAAAGTGAAGTTTAATTTTCTTGAAGGAATCCAACACTTTGAAACCAAATTGTATGGAATAATCTGGAATATGAAAGGAGACTTCCTTTTCATATCCACATCTTGTTCTATGTTTTTTTGTATATTTCTTCCGAAAGTTTGGTGATAGGCTTGTAAAGAGTATTCTAAACATGTTTCTTTAAAGTTTGGGAAGTTGATTTATTGCATGTTGTTGTACCATGGAAAGGTTTTCATACTCAAAATAAAACCATGGGAATGAAGGTTCACAAATAGTTTCATCTTCATTTGAAATGACATTTGTAGTTGCATCACTATGCTAATTCCTTATTGGAATATGGAATTTGTAATTGATGAACATCACATTCAAATAAGGCATTGTTCTAAACATAGACTAGTTCAGAATACTTTAGAAGTTGTTGATTCTTGTGACATGTTTGATTGGGATGGCGTCGTGACTATGTTTGAAGAAATTCAACTTTGTCTTGCAAAACTTGCAAACAGGTTAGAACATATTGAAGAGTTCCTTTGTGGATTGTAATTGTGTTGTCTTCAACAATGAGTATTACAGTTTCAAGTAACTCTAATAATTCTTGACTTCGAGCCATTTTAAATATTGAATGAGGCCTCCTTGTGCAAGTAGGTCCTGATTACAATTTACTTGGAAAAAACGGGCTTCTTGCAAGTCTTCCCTTTGACAATTTCAATTTAGACTCATAAATTAGAGGTTTTCTAGTTCAACTAAGAATGCACTTGCCAATTACACTGCAATTTGATGTTGATTTTGTTAAAATTCATTATGCTAAGACAGAAAATAGCAGCATTACATTCCATTTCACAATAATAGCATATACAGGATCACTGAAGAAACAACAAGCATAGCATAAACACAAGAGACAGAGATTTATACTGGGAAACCCTCATGGGGTAGAAAACCCAGCAAAGCTTCCTCAATATAGATGACCAGCAATATACAAAGATGCAAACCCTGAGCATAAGCTCCTTCTCCTCCATAGCAGACCTCTCCTCCACAAATGCGCCTTTCTCAAGTGAGTGAGTGTGTATAATGAGGAACATACCTCCTCTATTTATACACTACACTGACATGTATTTTACACAAGTACATGTAGGCTCGTATTTAACCAATGGGTTAAATACCCCACTACAACTAACTGGGCCGACCCCTCTAGGGTGGTCTAATAACCCTTTGACCCACATAACACATACAGGGCCGACCCCCAATAGGGAAGTCTAATAACCCGAGTTACCACATTCCGACGGAGGAATAAACATCTCCGGATATACAATAAGATCTTCACGGAGGAATGAAACATCTCCGGAATAATAAAGTACAAATATAATATTCTTTGAAGTTACAATATCTCAACACTCCCCCTTAACGAGAAGGATATTATAACAACATCTGCAAGGAATCATCATACATGATACATCTATAAATCACTGGAAGCTTTCTCAACATCATCAGTAACTCAAGCAGTTACTGGAACATCACTGTCAACATCAATCATCAACATCACGATCTTTAGCATCGTCTTCATACGATCAGCAGCATCGTCATCACACGATCAGCAACATCGTCATCACACGATCAGCAGCATCGTCATCACATGATCAACAGCATCGTCATCACACGATCAGCAGCATCGTCATCACACGATCAGCAGCATCGTCATCACACGATCAGCAGCATCGTCATCACACGATCAACAGCATCGTCATCACACGATCAGCAGCATCATCATCACATGATTAGCAGCATCATCATCACATGATCAGCAGCATCGTCATCACACGA
The DNA here is from genome assembly GCA_027924585.1 of Larix kaempferi. Lineage (NCBI taxonomy): Eukaryota > Viridiplantae > Streptophyta > Pinopsida > Pinales > Pinaceae > Larix > Larix kaempferi. The sequence goes on along the minus strand of BSBM01000800.1, from coordinate 911,653 downwards.
TCAGCAGTATCGTCATCACATGATTAGCAGCATCGTCATCGCATGATCAGCAGCATCGTCATCACACGATCAGCAGCATCGTCATCACACGATCAGCAGCATCGTCATCACACCGATACATCATCAATACAATCTCTTTCTCGGAGACCATTCGTCTACGGATCAATTTCAGGTACCGAAGTCCGGGGATGATACAATCCCCATCACGTACATTTTGAACTATCAGTTCCGGGATGATGCAATCCCCATCACGTACATTTTGAACTATCAGTTCCGGGATGATGCAATCCCCATCACGTACATTTTGAACTATCAGTTCCGGGATGATGCAATCCCCATCACGTACATTTTGAACTATCAGTTCCAGGATGATGCAATCCCCATCACGTACATTTTGAACTATCAGTTCCGGGATGATGCAATCCCCATCACGTACATTTTGAACTATCAATTCCGGGATGATGCAATCCCCATCACGTACATTTTGAACTATCAGTTCCGGGATGATGCAATCCCCATCACGTACATTTTGAACTATCAGTTCCGGGATGATGCAATCCCCATCACGTACATTTTGAACTATCAGTTCAGGGACGATGCAGTCCTATCCTCTATTCTCGGAGACCTCACGTCTACGGCTCTCTTTAGGACTGAGAGTCCAGGGATGATCCAATCCCCTCAAGTCCATCAAGGACTTCATTCTCGGAGACCTCACGTCTACGGCTCTCTTTAGGACTGAAAGTCCAGGGATGATCCAATCCCCTCAAGTCCACCAAAGACTTCATTCTCGGAGACCTCACGTCTACGGCTCTCTTTAGGACTAAAAGTCCAGGGATGATCCAATCCCCTCAAGTCCACTAAGACTTCATTCTCGGAGACCTCACGTCTACGGCTCTCTTTAGGACTGAAAGTCCAGGGATGATCCAATCCCCTCAAGTCCACCAAGGACTTCATTCTCAGAGACCTCACGTCTACGGCTCTCTTTAGGACTGAAAGTCCAGGGATGATCCAATCCCCTCAAGTCCACCAAGGACTTCATTCTCGGAGACCTCACGTCTACGACTCTCTTTAGGACTGAAAGTCCAGGGATGATCCAATCCCCTCAAGTCCACCAAGGACTTCATTCTCGGAGACCTCACGTCTACGGCTCTCTTTAGGACTGAAAGTCCAGGGATGATCCAATCCCCTCAACTTTCCACTAAGGACTTCATTCTCGGAGACCTCACGTCTACGGCTCTCTTTAGGACTGAAAGTCCAGGGATGATCCAATCCCCTCAAGTCCACCAAGGACTTCATTCTCGGAGACCTCACGTCTACGGCTCTCTTTAGGACTGAAAGTCCAGGGATGATCCAATCCCCTCAAGTCCACCAAGGACTTCATTCTCGGAGACCTCACGTCTACGGCTCTCTTTAGGACTGAAAGTCCAGGGATGATCCAATCCCCTCAAGTCCACCAAGGACTTCATTCTCGGAGACCTCACGTCTACGGCTCTCTTTAGGACTGAAAGTCCAGGGATGATCCAATCCCCTCAACTGTCCACTAAGGACTTCATTCTCGGAGACCTCACGTCTACGGCTCTCTTTAGGACTGAAAGTCCAGGGATGATCCAATCCCCTTCTGTATTCTCATCTATAGTTATCACATTAGCATGTATTCTCACCAATACATCAAAACATGTATACATCACACCAAAACATGTATACATCACAACTAGCATGTATTCTTACTAACACATCAAAACATGTATACATCACATCTAGCATGTATTCTTACTAATACATCTAACATCAAAACATGTATACATCACAACTAGCATGTATTCTTACTAATACATCAAAACATGTATACATCACAACTAGCATGTATTCTTACTAATACATCAAAACATGTATACATCACATCTAGCATGTATTCTTACTAATACATCTAACATCAAAACATGTATACATCACAACTAGCATGTATTCTTACTAATACATCAAAACATGTATACATCACATCTAGCATGTATTCTTACTAATACATCTAACATCAAAACATGTATACATCACAACTAGCATGTATAAGTAAAGCTAAGTATTCTAAGTATAAGAGTCCTAAATCTAAATAATTCTAAGTAACTGGGTGTAGAGAACAGGTTACCTCATCAACGACCTTGTTGTTCGATGAGACAATCTCATCAGTAGTGACTATACTACTCCCCCTTTCGAGGAGGGTCCTTTTAAACTACACCAAGCTTGTCTCGGAAGTATTCAAACTTCACTCGAGACAGAGGTTTGGTTGGTAACTTCTTCACTTGACGTAGAGGTTTGGTTAGTACAACGGTAACCTGTTACAAATTCAAACTTTTAGAGTTCCTTTCTGCGTCATATCTTGTTAGTTCCCTATGTTCTTTGACTTATCATGGAACACTAGATTCTATGTCATCTTGATACAACTCTAATTATCACATAGGATCTCAGTTGGTTCTATCTCTAAGTCAAACAATCCTAAAGCCAAACTTCTTCACAACTAGCAGAGCAAGCAGCCATATATTCCGCTTGTGCTGAGAGCCACACTAGACTGCTTCCAGCTAAACCACGAGATCATGGCTAAACCCAGACAATAACATCCTCTCGATGTGTTCTTCTTGTCTGATATACTTCCTGCCCAATCAGAATCTGAATAGCCATCTGAAGTCATGATCTTCAAGATAGCATAGATCAAATTCTATCATGTCCTTTATGTGCCTCATCACATACTTTGCAACTATCAGGTAAACACATCTAGTTTCCACTAGATACTAACTCAAGGTGTTCATAACAAAGCATATATCTAACCTAGTATATGTTAGATATATCAAAGACCCAATAATTTGACTGTATTGAGTTATATCCACTAACTCTGATGAGTTATCCCCTAACAGCTTCAAGTTGGAATCCATAAGAGTGGCCATTCCAACACCTCAAGTCATATTTCTCATCATACTTTCCCTGGTTGAGAAATATTCCTTCTGAGCCTTGCCATACTTCCAGACCTAGGAAGTAAAGCATCAATTTGAGATCTTTCATTTTTCATTTCTGCATTGAATGATCTTCTGCATATCTATCTGTGCCATCTCTCGTTAGATGGGTCTACTGATATGAGCCTCAATATCATTCGAACTCTGTGGTGAGTTCCTTCTTGCATCCATGTCATATGTGTATCATATTCAACCTTGTAGCAAAGGTTGAGATCCACATCACCCATGGTGATCATTAAGCTTATCAATTTATTATCGATCCTAGGTACCTATACAGAACCTGATTCATACTTCTTCTTTAATTACACCATACTTGGAGCAAACATCTTGTCGTGATTCTCTTCCCCTTTCTAAGAGAATCTTCTAGCCATGAGCCTTGATTTGTAAATCTTCTTGTTTGAACATCCACCACTTGTACGGTGTCCATCATTCTTCATGACCTTTCCTACAAATCAAAATTAAGTACATGATTAGTAATACTTCATAATCATCAAAAGATAACCTATTATGCATACAGATATCATTTACATAGTGATGCAACTATTTTGACCAATACTTTGGCACAACACTTTCCCATATCCTGTATGCATACAGTGGCTATCTAGATGCCTTCCATCTCTACCAGAACATACTATCGAGAGTGTGCACAACTCTCAGCATGTCAGCAAAGAGGTTTCATTCTAGACAAGCAACAATGGAATGTTTGTCCAAACATATGCACATTAGTTGTATACTGTTCAATGCTCTATGAATGTTTACACTTAGCATTATATATTCTAGGAATACAAATATGCATACAACCTATTACAGGCAATATCATTACTATTTCAAATAGCAACTCAAATACTTATCTTTTATGTTTGTGTGGCTGCCTCCCGCTTGATCTTCTGTATGTCTTTTGAACTTCTATTCATTCTGTACCACTGTGCATGCTCAAGAGTCATTGTTGTAGAAATTTCTCCCTACGGATAGGTAGAAACTCTCTTAGGATAAAGCAGGATGTACTGACTCTATACTAAGACAAAAAGGAAACAAATGCTACCTTGAATCCCTAGATCTAACAAACATCTCAGGATTAAAATGCTAAGGAGAGTGGAAGGAGTTTAACTAACCTTCTATCCAAACGCTTGTTTTTGGTATTTGCTCCAGTCTCCAAGCCCTCACAAATGAACCTGTCAAAATGGAACCAAGACACAAGAATGCACTATTCTCTAGCAACCTGAAACATGAGTTAGGATCTAAATCTATGAAAGATACAAATCATATCATTAAAACAGAATTAACACAAATGATTTGGGAAAACAAGACAAGTTATCTTTATTATCAACTTGAAGAGTGCTTACAAAGGTTGCTTGATGTCCAAGCTAATCCTCCAGCTCCAAGTGCTTCCTCTAGCTATCTCTGCAGCAGTCTAAAGATCATAGGTTTGATGCCCCAAAAGTCCTCCCTTTGGCCCATGGAAAGCTTCTCTCTTATAGCACATGGGAAGGCTAACCAACAATAGAGAAGTGTGGATCTATGGAGGGTTTAGTGGATCAGGCCAGCTAAACAAAGAAGGAGTTAGGATCGAACCAAAGGTGGTAATCCCAACAAAATCTCCTCGAAGGTCGAAATCCCAAAATCCAAGGCAAAAAAGGCTAATTTCAGACTACCGCGCCCCTATAACTGAGCATAACGCGGTAGTACCGCGCCCCAGAGAAGGAGCAACGCGCGGTAGTGCTAACTACCGTGCCCTTGTAGATGTGCAAGGAGCGGCAGTGCTCACAAACAGGGCTAAGTTGGGCTGGAAGATGGCAAAAAAAGGTTTTGCTTTCAGTATTCAGTCAATGGTTTTCACTCTGGATGTTCAGATGATCTTTAAGGGAAATTGTCGTTTAGGTCGCTAGTACAAGGATGCGACACTAATGCATAATGTGTAATATTGAGGTATAACAGATGCCCCCTAAAGTGTGAGGTCAAAAGAGACTGATGGCCGAAAGACTTTACAAATATGGTTCGGAGATAGCATCGAGGAGAGCAACAAGGAGCTGAAAAATAGAGACAAAATGTCAAATATACCACCGAGGCGGGCATTCCCATGCTCGGAAACAAATGACTCAAAGCATGGCTGCCGACCAATACATTGCAGATCCATGAGTACTGAGATGATATAGACTGTAGACAAATCATGGCTACTATAAACAAGCGTAGATCCATGAGACAGTAATGACACAGCCACGACCAATACAAAAGTGGATCTGTGTGACAATACAGAAAAATCTCCATTGCAACCTGGACGTAATCAAAATACAAAAGGGTATCCAGGGTCTTCTACTCGATCGCAAACGATACGAATCTAGCCATGTGATTACAAGGTGTTGAAGTCGAACATGGTAGAAACCATTTGATTACCGGTCAATGATGTGAACCGTTAACAAATGCGAGGGAAATCACCAATAATGACAATGATCCCCAAGGTATCTATAGCACATCTCAACGAAATGCGAATAAAGGAGTTGATGTCGAGCATCCGAGAGATCATTCAATCAGAGGTCATTGATGAAAACCTACTGTTGAATACGAGGAAACCTGCCATTGAGGCATGCAGGTACCAAGGTACTAGTGGTTGACTCCTAAGCCTAATTCCTGGATAGTGATTTGGTGTCGACAGGAATAGACTCGTCGAAGGTGGGCCATAATGATTCCCACATCATCGACACGAAATCAGAACGAGAGATAGTATGGACCGATGAAACAATAGAATATGTACTGACACAAAGGGAAGGTTTGACATGAAGTGGAGGTGGACTCAAGGTAATAACCCTTTGAACATATAACGGCATGAAACAAGGCTTGGCAGCAGGGATTACTTAAACAGACAGAACCACAGAAAGTGTGAACTCATAGCAATAATGAGGACGCATGATCATAATGATGACACTATCAGCAAGACTGACTACCCAAAATAGACAAGGTGAGGATGCATGCCATGTTCAAAGGTGACGACTCACAAGCTGCCAACAAGGTAAACTTGACTCATTTTCCCATTTTCCCCCGACATGATGGACGAGTACCTCTTTGTTTTTTAACGAGCTTGAGGAGGATAACAGATGCTCGATATAGCTCATCTCATAGATGAGTCCAATCTCACATGTTTTTCGAACCTGAGAAAGGAGGGGTTCGTCCCAAAGTGGGTCCTTCGATGTCAAATTTTAACGAGTCCAAGGAAGGAAAACTCGATGGTCATTTCATGTTTAGAGAGTCTGAAAAGAACTAAAGAAGACTCCAACGGTCCTTTTTCGTAAGGTTAGCCTCATCGCCCGAAAAAGGGTAAAACAACGCGGGAGAGGACTCTTCCAGTCATGATTGGCTGGAGTATTCCTTTTTCGTAAGTAGTGCCCCCTAGTCCGAAAAAGGGGTAAACTATCACTAGGGAGACGATCATTCAAATCCTTTTACAAGCGTGAATGAATCAATTTCGCTTGGCAATCTTTTCAATTTTAGGGAGTCTGAAAAGAGCTTAACTATGGACTCCATGTACAACTTTGTCATGGTTGATGACCGAGTACGACAAAGGAAAAGTAAACTCGACACAGTTCCTTTTCCGTAAATAGTCTAGCGAGGCCGGATAAAGTGATAAACCTATACTCGTTAGACACACCTTTTTACTCCAATTTGTTTAACGAGCACGATAATAGTATCAAAAGCACTCGGAATCTTTTTCATGTTTGGATCCAGAGCACGAAAAAGGAAAAAGTAAGCTCAAACCACTTTTCATGTTTTAACCAGAGCACGAAAAAAGTGAAAAGTAAGCTCAAACACCTTCTTACTGTTTTTAACGAGCTCGAAGATAGGTTGGAAGAATGCTCATGATGTCTGCTTCATTTTTTAACGAGCTTGTAACAGAAAATGAACTATGCTCGGAATAATTTTCATGGTTTAATGAGCTCGAAGCCTAAAAAGGAAAGTATGCTCGAAAATGTTCCCAATGGTGAACTCCTTCCCGTCATGAAATCCAAAGGTTGGTTCATGCCCCCCAGCATGATTGCTAGAAGTAAGTGACTTAGCTCCAACGTGATGTGGAGAGGCGATCAAGTTGACTTCAACGTAACTTCCAGAGGTTGAAGACATGCCCCCAAGCTTCATTTCATTCACCTAAGGCATAGGCGAGTGAAAAGAAGGTTCAGGTACTAAGTCTACGAGGAGACTCGATTCAAAGGGAAAGGATATGTTTCATTTTTTAACGAGCTTGACACAGGAGTAGAACTTTGCTCAGACTATTGGTTTTATTTTTTAATGAGCTTGAAGCCAATGGTAAACTATGCTCATGGTTAAGGCCCATTGATGGGTTCCCTCCCAACATGATGATCAGAGGTTGGTAAATGCCCCCAGCATGATTGCTAACGGCTAAACATGCCCCCCAAGCTTCGTTTCGTCTGACTACTCTTCTTCCTTGCCCAAAAATCCTGGCTACTAATCCAAATGTGTTCACCAGGGGGAGTAGGGAGAACCAGGATCAAGTGACCCAGGCAGATGAAATGAAGGTTCCAATCCTAACTCACGCGAGAGACTCGAACAAATGGAAGGGAGATCTATTTCATTTTTACACAAGCTTGAAATAGATAATAACAATGCTTGAAAGGGTCCTTTTTATTTTTTAAGGAGCTTAAAACAGAAAGAAATTATGCTCGAAGGTAATTTCGTTTTTACGCAAGCTTGAAACTGAACGTAAACTATGCTTGGGATTTGGTTTCGTTTTTACACAAGCTTAAAACCAAAAGTAAACTGTGCTTGAGGGTAGTTTCATTTTTACGCAAGCTTGAAACCGAACGTAAACTATGCTTGGGATTGGTTTTGTTTTTACACAAGCTCAAAACCAACGGTAAAATGTGCTTGAGGGTCGGTTTCATTTTTTAACGAGCTTGAAACAAAGAATAAACTATGCTCATAGGAATCTATTTCATTTTTTAACGAGCTTGACATAGAAAGGGAACTATGCTCATAGTGATGGTTGGTTTCATTTTTACACAAGCTTAAAACCAAAAGTAAACTATGCTTGGGATGATGGTTGGTTTCATTTTTACACAAGCTTAAAACCAAAAGTAAACTATGCTTGGGATGATGGTTTCATTTTTTAACGAGCTTGACACCAGAATAGAACTTTGCTCCAAAAGTCCCCCCCCTAGGGGGAAGAAACCACTAAAACATGTGGAATGTTTAGGGAAGTCTGGTGACTAGGAGTCATGCGATGAGTGGGCGTCACAAAGGAAAGCTGATCGATGGTCACAACATTCCCATGATGGGGAAAATACATCACTCGGAAGAGTGAGGACACTACAGCCTTCATGGCATGGACGTAATCGCGTCCAAGGAGTAGATTAAAATCTAAGGGACCTTGGATGACCATGACATCAATACAGACAGTTTTCCCTCCCAAAGTGATAGGTAACTGAGGAAGGGACCCTAAAGGTCCAGTAGGCCTTCTGTTGAAAGCCAGTATCTGATCAGTGACGGGCACAAGCCGAGGAGAACCTAAGGCTTGCCAAGCAGTTGAGGATAGAATACTAACAGAAGCTCCTTCATCAACTATCGTACGAAAAATTTCTTTATCGGAAACTCCTACAGATATTTGAAAAGGAACACTCGAAGGAAGACGAGATTCTGTTAGACCATTCCAATCAAAGGAAATAACCTCAGTGCTTGGAGGGGGTCTCGCGGAAACGGACAGGGTTTCCCCTTGCCGAGGACGTTCTGAATCGATAATGAAAACATCAGTGGTTTCCAATTCACTCTCTCTTGGAAGATAAGAATGAGACGAAGGTTGTGTCAAGGTGACTGCTTCAGTCTGGACTTTCTCCAATGAAAGAGCGGGATCGAGTGGGGATGACAGCGACTCAATCACTTCACTCTCGGAAGGGAGAGTGGGATCAATTGCAGATGAAACTGAATTGATCACTTGGTCAACCAGCGGGGGGTCGAGGGACAGTTTACCATGGTCTGTTGGAGGCACCAGTTGAGAACTGGTAATATCTTCCAACCACTGCGAGGCTTCATCCATGCTCGGACAAAGGAAAGTACGGTGCATACCCTTGCATATCAAACAGGGATATAGGACTTTACCCTTACGACCCTTCACCAAGGGGTCACTGGTTGAGGGGGTGCTATCGACATGATGGTCAGAGGTCGACGATACAATTGGTTTGGGGTTTTTAGACCACACTTCTGACACACGGGAAAGATCAGGACAATCCTTGAGAAGGTGATCACCCTTACAAAGTTTGCAAGGGAACTTGGGCTTACGGGGTGTTTTCGTAGAATGAGTGCCATTAGGGGCAACTGGTTTACGCTTGGTCTTTTCTTTATCCTTCTTCTTCTTAACTTTCCTTTTCTTCTTCTTCTTATCCACCTGATTACTAACACTATTGCTTTGGTCAAGCGAGGAAGAAGGAACGGAAGAAGATTCATCCGACGAAGAAGGAGAAGGATTAGTTTGGGATTGACTCTCTCGTGGTGGAGAGTTAACATTCGAAACATTGGGCGCAATCGGAATTACCGGATTGAATAACCATACCGGTAATCCTATGGTTAATCCAGGAAGATTTAACGTAGCAATAAAGGGAGGACCAATATCTCCAACTGGAGGAAAAGTAAAAGGTACCCCTTGAAAAGGGGTCTCCGGATTGGTAGTCCCAGAAGGAGCATGGGTGCATGGAGGTAGATCCTCCATGAAACAAAACTAAGTGATGTGGACGAAGTCTTGTTAAAAAGAACTCAAAAACCCTCAGGCAACCGAGCGTGCGAAAGGGGAGCTAGGAAAACACAAGGCTCACAGGCCAAAAGAGCAAGCTCAAAAAACTATACTGAGGCCGCTGCCAAAGTAAGCGAGCTGTACAACAAAACGGCCAGAATGCCAACAAGCAGCCCTACAAAGAAAAAGACCCTCTACAAGATAGCAAGCAAAACCTCCTAACTAAGAGCTGGAGACCTCAACAAATTGTATCCTTCGCAAGGTGATGAAATCCAAGTCGAACAATACAACATGAGAGACCAATATAAGAAGGATATCCCTCTACCGAAAGGGATCCTGGGTAAAAGAGCCCTAGTAGAATAGATACTAAGCTACCTCATTCATGACACGTCGGAAAAGGTTTTGGGCACTTCAGCCTTCCGAAGAAGACAGCGATCGATGTTGCCTTAGGGCTAAGTGGAGTGCGGTATTCCACAGAGTCCGTCCGGTTCTCAATCTCGCGGCCGTTTAACCCCTGAAAGTTGGAAACAGTCAGGAGGCCCCTCCACAAACTAGCTGTGACCGTGTCAATAAGTACTAGAGGATTTTAGTTCCCTAAAGACAACGACTATGTCTCAGATGAAAGTGACAAGGGGGAATTATTTTGATGCCTATCCCCGGTGTCCTACCTAACTACCAAATTCTTTTGATTTCCTCAAGTGAGGTTAAAGTTGGTTTAATTAGGGAGATTAATTTTAGTGGCTGCCTTACTCAATCGGGTTATGGAAGTGCAACTTGATGGTGTTATGACGACCCAAACCATGCAAATGAAGATGAATCGAAATGAGCCTTTCTCTTCGATGAATACTAGCTAAAGTAAGGAAGAATTCTTTCTGTTCCCAATATGCACAACCCAATGCACATGCAATTTTATTTCTTTTCAAAATGATAGAAAGAAGTAAAATATGTACCCAAAACTAACCCAAAGTAATGAAAAATTTCTTTATATGAACATCAAACGTAATGGTTCTAATCCATTTCCTATCTTTTCACACTTGAAAAAGACACATCCAAGCTACGGAAAGAAAGATTCTACAAATGCTTCCAATCAAATGCAAGACAAAGAGAAGAACCTAATAATATCGTCTAACTCAAATGCACATAAATATGAAACAAGCATTCCTTCTTCTCATGAATGTAAGACCAAGAATGTCAAATGATTAAATTAAAGCAAGAAGAATATCTATGTGTTTCAATTTCATGAATATGCTAAAAGAACGACAAAATCAAGCTTCTTTTTGAACTAAAGTGGAGGCAAGGAATCAATCTTTTCAAACAATCATTAGATAGGATGTAAAGGAAATAAGATGCCAAGCAATCCAGACACGCCAAACACACCAAACCAACAATGATCCCAAAACCTTAATATGGGTCAAAACGACTAAAGGATGCACGATTAAAAATGCAAGCAAAACACTAGTATTGATTCAAAGGGCCAACATGGATCCAAATCTCGAAAAGACCCAAAAATAACCAAACAAACCAAATAAATACACTTTCCAGGAACTGCCGCGGGCCCGTGGGCCACCTGGGCGCGGTACTGCAAGACTACCGCGCTGTAGACAGCGCTTAAAGCGCGGTACTGCAAGACTACCGTGCTCTGGAAGTGGTGAAGGCGCGGTACTGCAAGACTACCGCGCTCTGGAAGTGGTGAAGGCGCGGTACTACCGCTCTGTAGGCAGTTTCGGGGGCGCAGCACTGTGTGAACAGGGAAAGAGGCGGAAATTTGAGAAAAGATCTTGACTTTTCAAGGGTTCGCCAACCCAGAGGACTTACTGATCTGTAACAGAAGTCTAATGCAGAGAACAGGGAAGTGAATGAAGGTGAAAGAACCCAATTCTTACAATCAATGAGTGAAATTGAAAGCAAACTTCACAAGCAAAGAAAATGGATTCAATGTCCCACCGTGATCGCCAGTTTTTGTTGTAGAAATTTCTCCCTACGGATAGGTAGAAACTCTCTTAGGATAAAGCAGGATGTACTGACTCTATACTAAGACAAAAAGGAAACAAATGCTACCTTGAATCCCTAGATCTAACAAACATCTCAGGATTAAAATGCTAAGGAGAGTGGAAGGAGTTTAACTAACCTTCTATCCAAACGCTTGTTTTTGGTATTTGCTCCAGTCTCCAAGCCCTCACAAATGAACCTGTCAAAATGGAACCAAGACACAAGAATGCACTATTCTCTAGCAACCTGAAACATGAGTTAGGATCTAAATCTATGAAAGATACAAATCATATCATTAAAACAGAATTAACACAAATGATTTGGGAAAACAAGACAAGTTATATTTATTATCAACTTGAAGAGTGCTTACAAAGGTTGCTTGATGTCCAAGCTAATCCTCCAGCTCCAAGTGCTTCCTCTAGCTATCTCTGCAGCAGTCTAAAGATCATAGGTTTGATGCCCCAAAAGTCCTCACTTTGGCCCATGGAAAGCTTCTCTCTTATAGCACATGGGAAGGCTAACCAACAATAGAGAAGTGTGGATCTATGGAGGGTTTAGTGGATCAGGCCAGCTAAACAAAGAAGGAGTTAGGATCGAACCAAAGGTGGTAATCCCAACAAAATCTCCTCGAAGGTCGAAATCCCAAAATCCAAGGCAAAAAAGGCTAATTTCAGACTACCGCGCCCCTATAACTGAGCATAACGCGGTAGTACCGCGCCCCAGAGAAGGAGCAACGCGCGGTAGTGCTAACTACCGCGCCCTTGTAGATGTGCAAGGAGCGGCAGTGCTCACAAACAGGGCTAAGTTGGGCTGGAAGATGGCAAAAAAAGGTTTTGCTTTCAGTATTCAGTCAATGGTTTTCACTCTGGATGTTCAGATGATCTTTAAGGGAAATTGTCGTTTAGGTCGCTAGTACAAGGATGCGACACTAATGCATAATGTGTAATATTGAGGTATAACAGTCATCCTCATGATCTCATACACAAACATACACTCATTAGTATATTCTAAATGCTATCAAAACATTATAGTACTAAATAATCTTGAAAATGTATAGTCATGATTATAGTTAATAAACATTAGTATTCAAGATTTCAGGGAAGTCTTCTTTTACTCATGCATATCATTGATAAAAGATATAATATGCATAATCCCTTGATTACTAACTTTATGAATAAGCATAACCAATCATTCCAAGTATACTTATATAAGGGATCCTAACACAAGGTAAGATTCATGGGAAACATACCTGGATTAGTATACCTACTTGGTTATGTACAACATACCTCGTAAGTAGAACAAAGATTATGGATGAGTCTTTGTCTTCATGTTTTCATGGTCATGGAGCCTGATTTGTCTTTTGTGATGTACCTCGATGAGTCATACCTATCGAGATCGCTTGTAATCTCCTTATGTAAATCCTTAGCCTCATCTCCCTCTGAAACATGAACTCCTTCACTTATGTAGGTGACCAATCCATCTTCTTCTAGGATTAACCCTATCCACTTGATTTGCAAGAACTGGACCTGGAGCTGGATATGGGTTTGTCAGAGAAACCCCAAAAATTCAAACTTTGAATTTCAAACTTCCGAAAGGATAGAGATATGCGCCTTGATGAGCTGATCAAACTGATATATTCAGAATTTGAAAACTGCAAAGTTTTACTCCTCAATTTTGCCTTTGAAACTTTCGGATTCACTCGACGTGACCCTGAACTGGGGTTTGATGAAGCCCACTCTTTTGCCCCATCAAAAAGTTTGATCCAAAGCTCTAAGCTTCTATTTTTCTGAGGAGCTTCCAGCCGTGGTCACAGATTTCAAAAATTCCCATTTTTACAGAAGCCCTAATTTTCCGCTTTTCTAATCAAAGTCCCGAACTAGGGTCTAATCAAGCCCGGCCTTCTGCCCAACCAAAAATTCTGATCTTGGTCTCTAAATTTCTATTTTGATGAGTAGCATCCAGCCGTGGTCTCCGATTACAAAAATTCCAACTTTCTTCAAAGCCCTAAATTCCGGAAGCCATGAATGAAGGTACCAAAAAATAATTCTGTTTTGACAGAAATATGTACCTGATTGTTTCTGGTGTAACTCCGAAATTTTTGATCCACAGGGTCTGAAAAGTTTTTCTGAGATAGCCTGACCTGTTAGCTTTCCATCCTGACAGGTCTGACCTCAATTGGATGTTTTGAGAGAGAGTTATGCCAAATGTCGCAACGTGACCTGTTTTGGGAAAATACAGGAGAGCGAACTTGTGCGGCGTGCCACGTGTCACTGTTTGACCTTCGGCCTCTGAAAAAGTTTTCTGAGATAGCTCGGCCTGTTATCTTTCCATCCTAATAGGTCTGACCTCAATTGGATTCTCTGAGAGAGAGTTATGCCAAGTGTCGCAACGTGACCTTTTTATGAGATAATACAGGAGAGCGAACTTGTACGGCATGCCACGTGTCACTGGTTCAACTTCGGCCTCTGAAAAAGTTTTCTGAGATAGTACAGTCTGTGTACTACCTGTCACTTTTCACGAAATTTAATTTGGAGCTTCCTAGCCCAAGTTATGACCTTTTTCCCAAGGTCACCTGATTTTGACTCAGATCTGGAAGAGGCAGAAACCCTATATTGTACAGATCATAAATCACAAATTACAACGAATTAGAGGTTGTCCTTTGGACACAAGGTACCTAGGGATTTTAGCTTCGTCCTGTAACAATTTCAGATCCGAAAACTTCGCCAAAACGGATTTATAGCGAAAGTGCTACGATGACTGGTTTTTGCTATGTAAAACCCTAACCTTCAAATTGTCGTAAGTAAAGCAAGTGTCTTTAGTGCCATACCTTGTCTTCCTTCAGGTTAGCTCTGATACCATGTTAAAATTCATTATGCTAAGACAGAAAATAGCAGCATTACATTCCATTTCACAATAATAGCATATACAGGATCACTGAAGAAACAACAAGCATAGCATAAACACAAGAGACAGAGATTTATCCTGGGAAACCCTCATGGGGTAGAAAACCCAGCAAAGCTTCCTCAATATAGATGACCAACAATATACAAAGATGCAAACCCTGAGCATAAGCTCCTTCTCCTCCATAGCAGACCTCTCCTCCACAAATGCGCCTTTCTCAAGTGAGTGAGTGTGTATAATGAGGAACATACCTCCTCTATTTATACACTACACTGACATGTATTTTACACAAGTACATGTAGGCTCGTATTTAACCAATGGGTTAAATACCCCACTACAACTAACTGGGCCGACCCCTCTAGGGTGGTCTAATAACCCTTTGACCCACATAACACATACAGGGCCGACCCCCAATAGGGAAGTCTAATAACCCGAGTTACCACATTCCGACGGAGGAATAAACATCTCCGGATATACAATAAGATCTTCACGGAGGAATGAAACATCTCCGGAATAATAAAGTACAAATATAATATTCTTTGAAGTTACAATATCTCAACAGATTTCACACTTACAAAAAAGAACTATTACAAGTTCCAAATGATGAATTAATGTTGATTAAAAATTTGAATTGATACAATTTGAAATTAATGTTGATGTAGATTTGTAATTGAATGCTGATGTGATCAACAATTTGAATGCTTGGATTCAAATTGTAAATGGACATCACAAACACAACAATCATAAGTAATGAACCCACAAAGTATACATGCACCTCTAGGCAATGTTAGTTCCACTGTTAAAGAAGATGTTTTCATGTCAAGTTGGGCACTTGCACCCCAAAGCCACCTTTTAGATTTGAAGAGTGCCCCAAGTCATCAAAATCTCTATGACTATAAATTTCCTTCCCCACTATCCCACTCTTGTTGTGAGGCTTGATCTACAATAACATAAAGGCCCCAATATGCCATGATCTATATTCTGCATCCATATATATAGTGCTCCCCTACTAACACAATGGTCGATTAGTTGTGACACTAATGTGTGAATAATAACAATAATAATCTCATATATATATATATATGGTTTCTATTATCATTATAAAATCTCCTTCCTCTTTAAGAACAAAATCGTAAAAAAAATTTAAACAATAATAAAACATAAATATCTACTTTACACTTGAAACTTACATAAAAACATAAAAATTAAACTTTACCACAAACACATTGACTAAACTAAACTCTTTGATATGATAAGTTATAAACCTTTCCCACAACTATTTGATTTAATAAATTATTACCCACTCCGCACCAAGATCACCCCATTACTAGTTACATGTTTCCTTGAAGTTGGGATGCTAGGGTTTCGAGAATGGAGGGTTTGGGGTTTCTCTGCAGATGGAAACCTTCACAGCTCTGTGGCCACCCGGGACCTCTTTGGCCTGTGTTCTTGGTCCGCTGACCCTATCTCGCCCTGGCTTCTTTTGTGGTAAGTTTATGCTCTGTTCTGCTCCTCGTGCTGTGTTTCAGTGTTATGCTCTCAGGTTTTTTATCTCTACTACACCTATCTCACTGGTGTGGTGTCAGACCTTTTGTTTTTTATTAGTTTCTCCCTGGAGTCAAGCCTGCTACCTGGTAGTAGGCCTAGTACCAACTAGGCTAAAAAAGTGGGAAATTGGTCCTTAGTCTGCTGTCTTTTTCCTATTTCCCGTATTGGGTTTGGGTTTTCTTCATTTGATGCGGTTGTGGGCTTCTAGGTTCTATCACTTCACTGTCACTTTCCTGTCCGGATTTCTCGTGGTGCTCTCGTTTGTGTCAGCTGGTGGAGTCCCTGTCATTTTACTATTTTAGGGGTTTGTTTATTATTCCCGTGTGATTTTTGGGTTCGATGACATTGATTAGGGTGGAACCCATGAGGGTGGTTACAAACCCTTCACTTGATGTGGTATTTGAGTGTCCAGTGGGACGTGGCCTTCCACTTTCTATTGGGTCTGATGATACCGACAATCATGGCCCAGAAAATCCTAAAGTTGTTATTGTTTCAACTATTTTGTCAACCCCTGGGGGTTCCCAGCGTACCAAACCTGCGAAGGTACCTGGGCGGCAAGAACTTTCATTTCCTTTTGAGCCGGTTAAGAAAGGTCATTCCCTCTGTGTCCTTGGAAAGGACGTTACCTGTGATATGGTCATGGCCTTGAGTGATAGAGCACTGGTGGGAAAGTTTGAGTACATATCCCTTGGTAGACCACTGCTCCTGGAATGGATTCGCCGTCAGTGGAAGCCCTTTATAAAGAACATTCTGCGTGTGCTTATGCTATCTAATGGATGGATTCTTTTTCATTTTTTATCGGTTGAGGATCGGGAAAACATAGAACGTAGGTTCTGTATTATTGGGCATGGGTCCCTGGTGCTATCGCGGCGGTATGCTAGATTTGACCCATGCAAGGAGAAATTAAAACTTTGCCACATGTGGGTACTCCTGCTCAGGCTTCCTCTCCAATGCTGGTCTTTAAAGGGGTTTAAAGCCATTGCAAACTCTATTGGTAGGTTTATCATGATCGAGGAAGAACAACTCTATGGCTCGGACAGGCATACACCTCGTAATTTGGTTGAAATCGACTCGTCCGAGGGTTTATTGAGTGAGTTAGAGGTCCTCTGAGAAGGGGGCTCTTTTATACAGGCGCTGGATTATTGGAAGATCTTATTTCGGTGCCATGCGTGCCATGGAACTGGGCACTCTAAGCAACGGTGTCCTGCTTGTGGTTTTTCCGGTAACAATGCTCCTGTTGGGGGCACTTTTGGCATGACGACGTCGGAACCTGTGTTGGCTGAAGATCCTTTGGAGGTATTCCTGCCACTGGACCACACTTCGGCCACAGACTTGGTCGGTAAGTTTGCTGCTACTTTTCCTTCTTTGCTTAAGTTCTTGTCCTTTGAGGAATTACGGGCAGCTCTTCCGGAAGGGAATTTATTGTCTCCCTCATTAAACCCCCTTTTGAGTTCTCCTATTCTGGTGGTGTCAGCATCTGCTTCACTACCTATCCCCCCACCTCAGCTTGCAGGCACTTCGTTGGTTGGTTCCACTGTATTTGAACGGTTATTTCAGCTTCCTTCTCCTCCCCCTCGTTTGTCATACCCTGAAACCCCCACTGGCGAGACTGGTCTTGAGTTAGACTCATTAAGCTCTTTTCCTCCACTTTCTTCGGCTCGTATGCCACCCTTGGACATCTGCCTGTCCCCATCATCTCTTGGAGACCTTGGCGACTCTCAACCGTCATGTCCCTCCCCAACTACACTTGTTAGTGCTCTACCTGTCTACTCCACCTCTCAACAGTCGGATCCGGAGATCATCCCTATCAACTCTATATTCAAAGGCAATGTCACCATTCGTAAGGCACGACATTTTCCTAAATTCAAGGGGGAGGCACGGGGGTCTTTACACACTCCTCCGGTCTCTTCACTCTTTGATCACAGTCTTCCTAAAGTTTTACCGGTCTATTCACCTATTGGGGCTCTTAGAGATTGCGTAGCCCATTTGGGGGTCACTACATGAACATTTTGTCCCTTAACATCCGTGGACTTGGCACCGGTCCTAAAATTGTTGCCATAAAGCGCCTTCTTTTCTCTTTAACCCTCATGTTGTGCTTTTCCAAGAAACAATGACTATGAGTCTATCTGTGGTGAACTCTTTCTTAAAATTGAAGCCTGGGTGCCTTGCTGCGGGGATGGATTCGGTGGGCTTGTCGGGTGGTACTCTGGTTGCATGGAACCCGACATTTGCTAATATGAAGGCATATCTCACTCCTGCAGGTATTATGATTGAAGGCTCATTGAGAGGGTTTGGTCATCCGGTTCGGATTATTAATGTTTATGGGCCTTACTGTGGTCGTAAGGAACATTGGGACAGCGTGTCAGCTTCTGGTATTCTTGTTGGCGATTTCACGATTGTTGTGGGTGACTTTAATTTCACTACTTCCATGGAGGAAGTTTGGGGAAATGGCAGGGTTGTTGATCCCCTTGCGGAGTATTTCCTCACTTTGTTTGAGGACGCTAATTTGGTGGATATAAAACCTGGGGTTATTGTGCCTACCTAGTCTAATAAGCGTACTGGTGTGGAGGGCATTGCTAAGAGGTTGGACCGGTAATATGCTTTTAAACCCCTTTGCAATTGTATTAACAGATATCGCTCTTGGTCCTATGTTGTGGGATTCTCAGACCACTGTGCTATCATTCCACAACTCGATTTTGACTATTAATTTTACCATTACCCAGTTAAGTTTAATGTTGCGTGGCTTGAGGACTTTGAGTTCTGTTCGCTAGTTCGCACTACTTGGCAACATCTCTCAGTTAATGCATCCAATCCTTCTTTGTTGGCCTTTTCTAAAAAACTTGCACACTGGTGTAAGGTGATGCGAGCGTGGGACAAAGATAAGAAGAAACAATTGTATGGTGAACTGGAGGTACTTGAAGGGAGGATTCAATCCCTCTTGGTTCAGCTGGATTTGGATTTTTTCTCTGAAATCTGTAAGGAGGAACTTGCATTGCTGGAGACTAAAAGATTAAAAATCTTGCTTTTCTGGGAAGAGATATGGAGGCTGAAAAGTAGAGCTGTTTGGATAAGGGTCGGTGACAACAATACTCATTTTTTTTCAGAAGTTTGCCAACCAACGGCGTTTGATCAACTCTATATGGGATCTTTTGGTTGATGGCATGGACATCTGTGCCCAACCAAGATTAAAAATGGCTGCTGAGAAGCACTTCACGGATATTTTCACCCTGGATAAAGACCCTTGTTTGTCGAATCAATTAAAAACTGTGATGCATTTTCCCCAATTCTTCAGCAATGAAAATTGTGTGGAGATCGGTAGAGCTGTTGATAAAAAGGAGGTTCATGAAGTGTTAAAATGTTTTTCCCGGGACAAGAGTCCTGGGCCAGATGGACTGACGGTCGAGTTCTATCTCCATTTCTTTGACCTCATCGGGGATGAGTTGACAGCGACAGTAGATGATTCTCGTGTTCGGAATTTGGTCCCTGCCTCCATTAACTCGACCTACCTTACCCTTATACCTAAGAAGGACCGTCCTGTGGATTTCAATGACTTTAGGCCCATATCATTATGTAATTTGTTGTATAAGATTATTTCGAAGGTTATTGCTGAGCGTCTCAAGCCCTATTTGGGCAAGTTCATTTCTGAAGAATAGTTTGGGTTTCTGCCGGGTCGACAGATTATGGACGCGGTAGGTTTGGCCCAGGAAGGTCTATACTCTATCAAGGACAAAAAATTGGAAGCTCTCATTCTTAAGTTGGATTTGGTGAAAGCATACGATCAAGCAGACTGGAACTACTTGCGGTTTATACTCATTCATATTGGTCTCTCATCGGAGATCACTGGATGGATTATGGCGTGCATCTCATCAACCAATTATGCTGTCTTAATTAATGGTTCCCTGTCAGCTCAATTTGTGGGTAAGAGAGGTATTCGACAGGGGTGCTCTCTTTCTCCCTACCTTTTCATTCTTGCTATTGAGGGACTCAGCCTACTTATCAGGGACGCTAAGACCAAGGGTTTCCTTCATGGGGTAAAGGTTGCAAACGCCTGTTACTTAACTCACTCCTTATTTGTGGACGATGTACTATTATTCGGGGAATGTCACGTCCCCCATTTTGACCCTTATAATATTTTGGGCTAGAATGTAAATAATGTATGCATATTATGTATGATTCCTAGCGTGGAGCTCAAGGCCAAGGCCCCGCTAGTGAATGCTCGATCTAGAAGAGGCAAGTATTTGAAATTATGCTACCCATGTGCTAGTGAACCATGGGAATTGTAAATATGCATCTTAATATAAATGCCCACAACTAGCTATGCAATGAAACAAGAGATGGGGGCATGATATTGCAAGGAATTGGGAGAAGGATATTCAAAACCCTTGAGCCAATTGAGTCAAGCCAAGTGTCAATGAGAGAACCCATCAAACCCTCAACTACCCATGTTGATTTTGGTGCCCAATCATTCATTTCTCCCAAGAGTTGGGTGAAGTAGTTAATGCCTTGGGGGATTGGGGAGGTATGGCTGTCCAAATTCGAGTATGGGCAAGCCATCTTCATGGAAAAACGTGTTTCTCCTTCTTGGGCAAGAAAACACCCACGAATTGCCTTCCCAAGCCATTATTCATGGTTAGACTTCACCCTCTCATGTTTTTGGAGCTTGCTGGGCGTTTTTGAAGCTTGCTGGGCGTATTTGGAGCTTGCTGGGTGTTTTTGGCTTGCTGGGAACTCGTTTTTGGTTAGCATAGTGGCTGGGAGAAGAGAACCATGAATTGGGGGTTTAATGGAGGTCGTTTTTGCTCCTGGGTTGTCCCCAAA
The DNA here is from genome assembly GCA_027924585.1 of Larix kaempferi. Taxonomy (NCBI): domain Eukaryota; kingdom Viridiplantae; phylum Streptophyta; class Pinopsida; order Pinales; family Pinaceae; genus Larix; species Larix kaempferi. The sequence continues at coordinate 890,668 of BSBM01000800.1, read as the reverse complement.
CGTTTTCTGAAAACGAAATTGCCTTTCCAGGGTTGTTTTCCCCTTTTCTCACTTCGTTTTTGGGTTGCCCCCGTTTTTCCATCCATACCCAACACTTGGGGTTTTGCTGTTATGTGTACCCATGCCCAGTTTATGAGTTTTCTGTGTGCAGGATATTGTTGGGGTTGAAATGGGTCTCCATTGTTTTGGTTTGAGCTTGAGTGGAACCATCCACAAATGAAGAGGGTTCAGACTTAACCTGATAAACCCAACAGTTGTCTGGCTTGGCTTAGATCCAAATGATTATTTGGCTGTGTATGAGTTTGAAATCCCTTTTTTCCTTGTAGATATCATGCCCAGCTCGGGGGTGGTCTCTGAGTGCTGAAATAATACAGGCTGGGCAGAGACCTACGGTTGGGAGGAACATTGCAGCGACATAGCTAGTTGTTGGGGACAACATTACATTGAGACAAGTATATTCTCTGCTTGTATTTAATTCTACAATGTGTTAAGTTAAATGGTTGTTATTGATATATTGAATGCACATGAAATTATGTGTGTGGATGAATTTATCTTCGTTGTGCATGTTTGTTGAATTTACATCTGCACACATGGGTTTTTAAAAAATATGAATTTTAATGAATGGCTGAGTTTGCTTAAAAAGTCCCATAGATTGGCTTCATGTTCCCTCCCTTGCCTTGGATGGATGGGTGGGGACGTTATAGCCACCCTGAAGGAATGGGGTTGTTACAAGGAATTTATTTCTAACTTCTACAACGCGTCTGGGATGGATTTCAACACTCCTAAATCAGCTATTACTTATCAGGTTTGGAATCGGGAGAATTTCACTCTATTACAACAATTGCTCCCATACAAATGGGTGGATTTAAATGATGGCTTCCGGTATTTGGGCTTCCAGTTAAAAACCGAATGGTTATATTAAGGCAGATTGGCAATGGCTTGTTTCGAAGGTCCAGGCTCAAATTAACTCTTGGTCTTGTTGGTGGCTCTCCTTGGGGGGCAGGCTTACACTTATTAACTCTGTACTCCTGAGTATTCCGGTTTACTAGTTTTCACTCTTCTGCATTCTGTTGGGTATTCTTACTTCGCTGCGAAGGATCATCTTTTCCTATTTATGGGCCGGTAACTCTGGATGTACCAAATTCCACTTGGCAGCTTAGGAGTCTATCTCATTGCCCAAGGCTCTTGGAGGTTGGGGTATAAAGAACTTGTGTCTATTCAACAGAGCGCTCTGGGCCAAGAGTCTCTGGAGGGCTCTTTTCAGTGGGGGCCTGTGGGGCAGGGTTATAAAAATGAAATACCTTAAGAGATTGTCTGCCTCTTATTTTTTCAGGGATTGCTCTATCGATGTGTGTGCATCTTCTACCATCTGGCGGAGCCTCATTAAATCTTTACCGTTGATTCATTCCTCCATTGCATGGGATATTGGGCGTGGTACCCAGGTTTACATTGGTATGGATCCCATATCGGGCTGTCACTCTGTCTCTTCAATGTCCCCTGCACTGCTAAGTAGTCTTCATAGCATGAATTTCTATGTGCTCAAGCATGTTTATATCCCATCGATGGACAAAGTATCATCCTGGCTATGCTCGGGTGACCTTCACTTGAGTGGATTGCTTGCGAAGGAATGGGATCGTTATGTTAGCTCCTTATCTCATGCCAGGATTTTTCTTTCTGATCAGGAGGATAGGCTTGTTTGGACCTGCAACTTGACCAATGGTGAGGTCACTGTGGCCTTGGTGTATTCTAAGCTTGTTACTCTTCCGACTACTGTCAATGTGCCTTGGTGGATCCCTTGGTTGTGGAAGGTAGACTGCCCTACAAAGGTGAAGCTGTTCTCTTGGCTTGTTCTCAATGATAAGATTTTAACATGGAAAAATTTGCAAAAACATGGTATTTCTGGACCTAGCTGTTGTGTGTTGTGCTGGAAAGACTCCGAGTCTACGTCACATCTTTTTGGGGACTGTCCATTCATTGTGACTACTATCTGCGAATTATTTTGAATATCCATTTTCCATGGGCTGGAACATCCATTGAGGACTCTCTGCTGCTCTGGTGTCGACGACATAACAAGCTGTCAACTATTATATGCCTATGTATCTAGTTTGTCTGGAAGGCCAGGAATAACGCTATTTTCAATGATCTACAACCTTCCACTCAGCGGGTTGCGGCTTACACTGTTGCCACCTTCTCTTCTTTCAGGGGGCATCCTACTCCTCGACAGTCGCGTTACATTGATCTGGTGATGGTAGATTTCCCACTACCTCATGGTTTTTTTCATGGGGTGGCGCAGAATGACCAGTGTGGTGCTGGTGCGGTCCTGATTATCAATCCTGTGCATCATTTTCATCTGTCTTTTGCTGCTGATTATGGCACTAATACGAGGGCAGAACTTATAACACTCTGGATCCTTCTATGTTTTTCCCATTCGCGTGTTGTTCACACACTTTGGATCTTTGGAGATTCAAAGTGCATCATTGACTGGGCCGGCTAGGGTATGCGTCTTAATGCACTTCATCTGAAGCACTGGATGAACCGAATTCTGGATAAGGTAAGCACTTTCAGCTCCATTCGGTTCAAGCACATCTACCGGGAATTAAATGTTACTGTTGATCGCCTGTCACGCCGGTCTTTGGGAGAAATGAATGGACAATTGCTTTGCGAGGAAATCTGTGGAGGGAAACTCATAAATACCTCTATGATGAATCTCTTCTAATGTGATGAACCTCTTCGTTTGTTGGTTGTATGGTTATATTCCGTCACTACAATTTTGTTTTTGATTACTATTTGGATAGTAACTGAATGAATGACGCCTGTGTCAATGATGTTAGCTGTTTTTTATTTCTAAAATGTATTTCAGTTGTTACATACTCTGCTACGAGGCAACCCTGGCTACGCAGTTCATAATCTGCTCTTGGAATTCGCCCCTATGTCGATGAAATGTATGATCACATCTTGTGGTCGGCTTTTGTCTTCTAATATAAAAGCTGATTTTTCGTTATGAAAAAAAAAACCCGCTCCCCTCAAAGGGCAAACTTTCCCATACATTGATCTTCCTCATTGCTCCTTAGTCCCTAATTTTATTTTATTTATATTAATTAAATTTAATAATGTAGAATTTTAGAATTTTATTTCATATAAATTTAAATCATTCATAGCTAGGTAATGAATTCCGGTTGTAGTCTAACCAACCATAGTGGTAGATTCGGACGAGTTTGCTAGTAAGTAGCCAGAGCAGGTTCGGTTCTTGGTGAACCTCTGATTCGCTGTGTGTTGCAGGGCATTTGAGTTCCCGAAAGCATGAAGCCGACGCCCACATTTCTCTTTAACGAAATCGATGACCACGGATCGACGGCCGCCATGGAGGTCGACGACGGAGAGCCTCTGGATTTAATGAATGACGTGCTCCCCGACAGCAAGCCTTCCGATGTTGATTTCTTCAATTCCTTTGAAGATGACTTCGATGACTCCGACATCGCGTGATGGAATCCTGTTGCTTCTCTGATGGTACTTACATTTTTTGTTTTTGTTTTGTTTTGTGAATACCCGGTGTTAAAATCTCAGTAAGGGCACGATGATCTTGAAAAGCCACTGGTGTTCATTGTTAATTCAAAGCTGAGTTTAACCTATGTGAAAATTGGGTTGTGGCCTTTGTTCGGTGATGTGGGTTCTAGATTTTATGGAAATTGACATTTTCGTTTTGAAAAATTAAAGAAATATGTCTGAGGGTGTCAAATTATGATTGTTAATTAAAATCTTTATATCTGGGTTCTGTGACATTTGGGTCGTGGACATTGTTTTGAATGTGGGTTCTGGATTTTGTGGAAACTTCTGGTTTGTCTCGTAAGTATAAGGAAATTTGCCTTAGGGTTTTAAATTCTGATTGTTGTTTAATGCTTCGAGTTTGAACTTTGTGCAAATTGGATTCAGGACATTGTTCTGTGATGTGGGTTCTCGATATTACGGAGTTTGCCATTTTATTTCTGACAATTTAAAGAAATATATCTTAAGGTTGGCAATTTCTTTTTGAAAATTTGAAGAAAGATATTAGGGTTGGCATTTCTATTGAAGTTTTTGAAGAAAATATTTGAGGGTTTTATTGTCTGATTGGTAATTTTAAGCTTGTTTTTAACTATGTGAAAGGATGTGGGCACTGTTAGGCGGTGCGGATTCTTGAATTAATGGGAATTGGCATTTTTATGTATAAGGGTTTTAATAGCTGATAGTTAATTCTAATCTTTAAGTTTGTACTTTGTTACAATCGAGTTGTGGGCGTTGTTCTCTGATTTGGTTCATCGATTTTATTTATTGCCATTTTTGTTTTAAAAACTCAAAGAATTGAGAAATGTTTTAGGGTTTCATATTCTCATCGTTAATTCAAAGCTTTGAGTTTGGATTTTGTGAAATTTGAGTTGTGAATATGATCCAACGATTTGGGTAAGTGTTGAATGGAAACTGGTATTTTAATTAATAATTTTGAAAATTCATTTTTTTTAGGGTTTTAATTTTTAAATTCTGATTGCTCATTCAAAGCTGTATGTTTGATTTCTGTGAAAATTGGGTCGTGGACATTGTTCTTGGATGTGTGTTCTCCATTCTATGGAAATTGGCATTTTTGGTTTTGAAAATTTAAAGCATTTTTGACCGAGGGTCTAAATTTGTGATTGTTAATTATAGCTTTGACTTTGAATTTTGTGAAAATTGGGTTCTGGACGTTGCTTTGTGACTTGGGTTATTTATGGAATTTGGCATTTCCATTTTGCAAATTTAAAGAAATTTGTTTGAGGGCTTCAGATTCGGGTTGTTAGTTCTAGACTTTTGAGTTTGTGGGTTCTTTTATGGAAATTGGCTTTTCCGTTTTGCAACTTTTTATAAATTAGTTTGAGAGTTTAAAATTTGGATGGTTAATTCTAAGATTTGAGTTTAAATTCTGTGATGTGAGTGCTCAATTTTATGGAAATTGCATTGTGTATCTGTGCATTGTGTATGTTTTTATGTATATATGTAAATATGGATTTGCCGATTTATTGAATGGTTGTAGAGCATTTGAAATGGTGTTAACTTCTCTGTTTGGTAATCTCCTAACTGAGTTTTGATTGGTTTAGTTTAAAGTTCACCATTTTATAATTTCCCCCTAAATTTTTAAGCAGTTCCAGTTACATAGAGTTGTGATTCAGATTATTAAATACTGAGTATTCATCAAAGGACAAACAATTTTTTATATTTATCAGATTAATATAATCCACAATTCCTTTTTTTTTTAAAGTGGTTTGTGCACCAAATTGTCATGAAGCTTGCTATGTATCTCACATAACTTCCCCAATACATCAATATTCAATAGTCTAGATCAATATATGTCTTATCTGGATAGATTCTCTCTCCTTTCGACTAAATCAGATGTCACAAAAACTATGATACACACGTTCATGGTCCTCTGGGTTGGAAAAGATGGCTGTGAAAAGGCCTTTTGATCCCATCTTTAGGTCTATCTCTCCTCTCAGACTCCATTTATTTGTGATCCAGCCCATTAACGTCTTCTCGACCAGAATCCCAGAAATTTACATATTAGGGCATGGTCTTGCATATGTTGTCGATAGGAACTCAGGTTGTTTGAAGTTATTTCCAGGTGTGGGATCGAATCTGCTTTCGGGAAACATCCCTTTGATGACGGATTGATTGGCTGCTTAGGAGAGTTGGGGGGTCTGAAACTGTTTCAGCTTCTGAAACAGTCTTTGGGCTTGAAACTTTTGCAACTTCTGGCTGATCTTTACCCCTGGAGGAGGTTTTTCAGGCCATCTGAAGGACCACAGTTTTGCAGAAGAGGGATGTGAAACAACTGCATCACAATAAGAGGGAGCACCCCCCCCTCTTGGCAGCGGTGCCATGGGAGGATTCAGTGGAAGAAAGTAGACTTGCAGAGCTGAAAAGAAAACCCTAACCTCTAGTGTCTGCATCATTTGTGTTTTTCATATATTTAAATTTTTAGGGTTTTGGGTGTCTCCACATGTTCCTCGGAGGGGTTTCCATGTCCCCATGTTTGGGGAACTCGATGCAACATTGGTTAGTTTGATTTTTCACAGTGCTTTATAAAGGTTCTGCCCCCCTGGCTGTACTGGTTAAGATCCTTCTTTGCTATTTCTATAACAAAATCCATATGGATGCTTGTCACAGGTAGGCTGTTCACTGTATGTGCATCAGAGAATTTCAGCAGCCAATATTTGGCATTTTTGTTGATTTTTCCAAATTCTTTCCAAGAAGGATTAGCAGAATTCAATGTGAATATTCACCCAAATTTCTATATGCTAAAATTTTTCTGCTAGAAAAAGTCTCCAACTTTTTCCATCAAAAACCTCTTTATAACTTTCAATAAAATTTTGCAGAATATATAGAGATTTTGAAAATTTTAAAGATTTTCCAAGGTCTTTTCACTTACAGGAAAAATATGTTTCCAATAAATTTTCCCTAGCCTATGTAATATTGGTAATCTTTACCATTCTACTGAAAGAGCACTGTTACTTAAGGCAAGGTTTTGGGTCAGAGCAAATACGACCTAATTCTTATTCATAGCTTGTCATTTTGAGTACAATGGCATTGGAGAATACTGTACTTTATTACTGAAAACGAGGGTATCAACCAAAAAGAGAACAATGTTAAGATAATTGTCCTTATGATTTGTGATGGGCTTGCAAAGGGCATTTTACAAGCTTTGCATGACCCGTTGCAAAGCAAAGCTTGTAAGAGGGTATAGAAGCTTTGCATGACCCGTTGTCTCTCTTTGGAGATTAATGTCGTGTTTTGATGCATTGGTTATGTATTTCCAACCTGTGTCCGCTCACATGGTTTATGTCTGGCTTGGAGGCTCATCAAGGTGAAACATAATGAAGACGTTTCATTTTAAAGGGGAAACATACGATTTGCAATTTACAAAGAACATTTGTTGAGGATATCCAACTCGAAAACAATGTTGATAAGTTCTCTTCATGATTTGAATCTGCATTGAATTCACCATTGGCAATATTGTCTGGAAGCATCTTCCCCATTATATTTTCGTGATGGTCAGAAAGTTTTTTATGATGTTTTGCATGAATCAGCAAGTTCCTGGCTGGGGGAAAAATGCTTGGCCAAAGATTCATGTAGATTTTGTACGAGGTTGTCAATTCCAATAGATTCTTTGAATAATGCATGACAGAGAGACATTTTATGCGGATCATCTACACCTCTGAAAATAGAAGAGGTTTCAAGAAAAAATATTAACTCATTTTAATTTTCAGGAAGAAATCTTAACTCGTTATTCTGCAGTAATCTTCAAGAAGAAGTTATCTGGTATGTATTCCTCTGAGATTAATCTACAGAATTTATACATCTTAATTTGATAAGCGTGACAATAATAGTTAGTTGGCATGTTAGATTAATCGTCTCGAGGCTTTGGGCTCTAGATATGGTTGTAATAACACTCAACTCTGTCTTGTGCTTGGTTAAGATGTGCAGTAGTGTTGATTGATACAAGGGCGTGCCTATAAGCAAATAATAACAGTTGCCATGCTTGATGTCTTGGTATTTTTTGTTCGAAAAGCTAAGCACATTAAGTTGGAGCTGGTAATATAAAATTCTAATTTTAAACGATGTAATGTACCTTTAGTAGAAAATTTCAGGGATATTCTAGAAGATTGCTTTTATTTATTTTTATATAGAAATCGATCTAAGTACTATTACAACTGCACTATAGTTTTTCCTCCCAAAAATTTGTGAAGGGAATAAAATTTTCCCCACTTTTTGATCCAAGAAAGAGTTCATATCAAATGTTGTGTTTTTTAACCAAGATATTTAATCACGGACAATATAGAATTCTTAAACTTCTGAAATAAACACACATATTCACAAAATAATGAAGACAAGAATATGGAAAGAACCCTTAAGGTAGGTTAACACCATTAATTATTCTTTAGGGAATGAATCACTCCATAATCTATACTTGCTACAACCATTACATCTGTCAAATTTCACTAGACATCTCAATCCATTATTCAATACTTCAGTTTTTTATAAGGTATACATCCAACTTTCTACAGATTAAATTTTCTAGTAGGTGGAATCTCTATCAAACTTCACAAGACATCTCAATCCATTACTCAATACTTTTTTATAAGGTATCCATCCAACTTTCTAGGTGTTTTCTATAGAATAATTTTTCTAGTAGGTGGAACCTCTAGAAGGAACATTCTAGTAGGCAAAGCCTTGTAGTAAACCTTGTGATAATTGTTGATTTTCACACTACAATAAGATGTTATTTAATAAAGATGGTCTCAATACATAACGTTATCCCCTTGGGTACCTCTCTAGGCAAATCCATAGTCTTCTCTAGGCACATTATTATCCATATCTATTCAAATGTTTTGTCCTTGAAAGATGGGAGGAAGCCATACAATATGCTCTACTAGGCAATGTGGCCAATTGGTATCAAGCATGGGTAGCCATCCATCCTAGTCAAATGTGGACATGGGGTCCAATTGCGTTCTTGGGACATCGAGTTTGATTTTGTTTTCTGCTTCAGTTTTTTGTTGTAGATCTACTATTTTGATATCTCCATGCATTGCTTTTAATTTTCCATGTGGCTCCATATTTGCTACCTTTTTAGAGTGATGTTTATCCATAGTGAGTTTGTTGATGCTCACGACCTTTCTTAAAGGATTGTTTTTTCGTCGGGTGGCGTGTAGATGATATACAACAACCTTAACTACTGGTTTTTCGATCCTTGACTTTAACATGTAGTTCCATCAAGTCATGTGGCCTTTTAATTTCTTCTCGTGCCTTTTTTGGGCTTTTCTTCATGTGCTTTTGTAGGCCCTTGTTTTGAAACTCTTCATACATTGTGTTTGTAGGCACTTAAAATATTTTACTTACAAGGGCTTTTTCATTTGCTTTCTTGAACTCTTTTGTAAGAGAAATGTCGTGTAATGCAATCTTACACTCAGTCGAGTGGCAGATCTACTCAGTCGAGAACTAGAGGTACAAGTGCTTACACTCAATGATACAATTGCCATCATTATGGTCATATGGCAAGAAATTGCAGAAATAGGTTAAACAACAACATTGAATGCTACAACTGTCATTTATATGGGCACATATCAAAAGATTGCAAGCAAGGGATCATCAAAGTATGGAGAAGGAAAGAACAGGTTCAAGGTACTAAAAACAGTCTGTCTAGAGAAGAGAAAGGTGACGAGCCATGTCAGCTAATTGTGGTTGAAAATGATGGTGAGAGGCAAGAGGTAAAGATCCAAAAGCTAGATAGTGCAGCGTCCAAAAATGAAGTTGATCACAGCAGGGAAGATGGCTGCCTTTTGGCGGGCCAAATCTAAGGTCTTTCAAAGATCTTGGCACTCCGTGACTTCACGGAGCTGGAAGGTGAACTCAAATGTAAATGATGGCTGAAGAAGTAATAGGTCCCAAGATTGGATTGCTAATAAGCAGTGATGAAGTCTGGAAAGTGTGAGGTGTTATAATTTGGCTCAAGAAAGTTCCATATTAATAGGGGGAGCAAATACAATCTCAAATGAAGCTCAGTTAGTAAGTACAGCAGTGACTCCATGACTTAACAGCAGAATATGATATTACTTGACATGATTAAAAGAATAGTGTGGATTCGGTGGTGGATAGAGACTAAGGAAATTCCGGACTGATATAACAACAGTAAATGGAGCAGGAGAGCTCTGATTTCAGCCACCAACAGAAGTCTGAGATATCTTTGGGTATGTAACTGTCAGATGAGCAGAAGTTTTACTTTTATCTTTTTCAGACTTGTGTAGGGCATCACTGATGGCAAAAGGAATAGAAGTTATCTGATTTTGGGTGAAAGAAAGATATCACTTTAAATTAGTTCAAGGTATCAGAAGAAGATACAATATTCAGAACAAGGCAGCCCAGTGTGCATGCCATGCAAAATTAAGAAGGCATAACAGGACTTACTTGAGAAACAAGTATATGACTTGATCTGTGAAAAACAGTCTTGAAGAAATTTGAAGTGCCGAAAAGTTGGCAATCATTCTCAGTCAGGATGTTTGTTCGGCATGCTGATAGGGGGAGTATTGTTAGCTAACAACCTGGTGATGCTTGAAGAAGTTTTCAGACTTGTGTAGGGCATCACTGATGGCAAAAGGAATAGAAGTTATCTGATTTTGGGTGAAAGAAAGATATCACTTTAAATTAGTTCAAGGTATCAGAAGAAGATACAATATTTAGAACAAGGCAGCCCAGTGTGCATGCCATGCAAAATAAAGAAGGCATAACAGGACTTACTTGAGAAACAAGTATATGACTTGATCTGTGAAAAACAGTCTTGAAGAAATTTGAAGTGCCGAAAAGTTGGCAATCATTCTCAGTCAGGATGTTTGTTCGGCATGCTGATAGGGGGAGTATTGTTAGCTAACAACCTGGTGATGCTTGAAGAAGTTTTCTTGATGCATACTTTACCTTTCATGAATATACGAGACGGAACCTTGATGAAATTTGAAGCAGCATATGCTCAGGGGGAGCATTTTGGCATGAAAAATCAGCAACAAAAATTGATGGACAGTATGTGTGAATGTCAGAAGTAGAAAGCCCATGCATGAATTCATACACTATCAGAGTTGAAGTTCTCGAATTGTTTATTGAGCAAAAGAAGAAATTTGTTTGAATTTGGATATTCAGTAAGATAACCAGAAGAAGAAGTTTGCTACAGCAGTACACTTGAATTTGGATATTCAGTGAGATAACCAGAAGAAGAAGTTTGCTACAGCAGTACACTTGAATTTGGATATTCAGTGAGATAACCAGAAGAAGAAGTTTGCTACAGCAGTACACCTGATAGAATGAACATCACTCAGCAAGGATAAGTGTGTATATTTATGAGAAATTTGAAAGTGGCAAGCTCAGACAAAAAGGGAGATCAGCAAATGAAAGGTTGACATGGGGGAGCAGACAAACCCTGGAAGATCAAAATCAACAAAATGACTTCATGAAGTTTTTTAAAGATATATTTTTTGGGGTATTGTGAAGCCTTTAAATGGCTAATTGACCCTTTCTCATTAATGTCAAAGGGGGAGAGAAATTGTAGTTAGTTGCCATCAATGACAAAGGGGGAGATTGATGGCTAAAGTTGTCATTGATGACAACACATTAATGACAAAGGTCAAAGTGATGATATGGCAAGGTCAAGGTCAAGTTGAAGAAGTTAAATATTGAAGATATGGCGCAAGCATGGATACAAGTACAAATGCTGACATGGTGATATGGCAAAGGATGTTGACATGGCTTGTGGAAAATGTCAATGGCATGAAGGCAAAGAACAAGGACATGACAAAAGACAAGCAAGTATGCCAAGCAAGCATGGGGCTTGCAGGCATTTGAAGTTGAAGCTTGTGCGGGCATATTTTGGACAGTTGAAGACTCCGGCGGGCATCACAGGAAGGCTCATCCGCGAGCATATCTATGAGGGTTCTGTGGACATTTTGAAGGTTAGCTGCGGGCATATGAGGACATGTGAGAAGGTGCTGAGTGTAGGCATTTTGTAAGGCCCTATTGCGGGCATCTTCATGAGGATGTGCAGGCATGTTAATGTGGAGTTGCGTGCATTTAGTTAAAGCCCACTGCGGCCATCTTGAGGAGGTTGTCTGCGGGCATTTGCTGGCCCTTGCGAGCATCTGAAGGGTGTGACCAAAAAACCCCTTGCGGGCATAAACTAAGTGGCCTTACGGGCATATGAAGGGTGTGACCAAAAGACCCCTTGCAGGCATAAACTAAGTGGCCTTGCGGGTATTTGCTATGGGCATCTTGAACTCACAGTGCGGGCATATTTTTGAAGGCATGAAGAGATGACATGGCATAATTAAAGTGGTGTTAAGTCCACTTTTCTAATGTGGCACAAAAGACCAAAATTGTATATATATATATATATATTCATGAATTTGGAAGCCGTAGAGGAAGATTTCGGACAAGTCAGTGAGCTTTGAATTTTGAGGGTCTGATATTTTCGGGTCAAGAGGAGCAACAAGGTAGAAAATGTTTTATCTTTGATTTTTGGGTTTGATTGAGGGCAACAGAAGTAAATGTTTCTCTCCTATTCTCCTGGATGGATGGAAGATGATGGCAGCAACAACATGAAAATGATATGTTTGAGACAGAATGAGGATATGATGATCACTTAAACAGATTGATGCTGGCAGCAAAAATGACAGATTGATATGTTAATGGACAGTATGTTGATGTGCTTGTGAACAAATGACAGTGAACAAAATAAGAGTAATATGCTGGGTACAAAATGAATATTTTACAGTATTGACATGACAGTTTGATGATATTCTAGGCATGAAGAGTTCGGGTGAAACACATGTTTGATAACAATGACATCTACATCAAATGAAAGGATTTTCTTGTGAGCTGTAATTGTTTATAATGCTGATGATATAATGATAATATGATAATGCATTGATGAACTTTTGATTGAAAAGTAGAAGTGGAAAAAGGTTTTAAGATTGCATGCACACTGTTCACCCCCCCTCTGAGTGTGCTTGGTGTGTCCAACACCTTGTTTTGAAACTCTTCATACATTGTGTTTGTAGGCACTTCAAATATTTTACTTACAAGGGATTTTTCATTTGCTTTGTTGAACTCTTTTGTAAGAGAAATGTCATGCAATACAATTTTCTTTTTTTTATATCAAGGCTTCAAAAACTTTTGCACATTAATGTTAATTGTGCTAGAGTCCATCCAAAATATCCCAAAACAATTTCCACATTATCCATAACTATAGCATGGATAAATTTACTTTTGTTCATTGTCTTTGATATTAAATGTTTTGTTGACCTAAATTTAATCACAATTACATCCACAAGAGAATGAACTCAATGTTGGTTTTGGAGCAACATCGAGAGCCATTCTTTGGGAGAATGGAGGCACTTGGTCAGTTACCAAGAATTTGATTCCAATCTGGGATTGAAGCTCAGCTTGGGGTTGAGAGCCATTCTTTTGGAGAATGGAGGCACTTGGTCAGTTACCAAGTAGTTGACATCGGTCAACTTGATGTAGCTTTGGGCTGATGCACTTGGTTAGTTACCAGGTCATCACTAGAAGCCCTTCATTGGGTCTAGGCAAGTGATGTACTCTTCTCCTTGGTTAGTGGGCTATGGGACCTTCTTAAGGGATTGGCCACCCCTTGTTGAAGTACCTAACACATGACCTTCGTGTTAGTGAGGAGAACAAGATAAACAATGAAGAATCTTCTTTATTTATGATGATGTACTTTGAGTTGGCATGTGTGGACCATGAAGACCAAGAATAATGCTTAAGATGACTTGTTATGGTTATGGAAGCCCATTAAAGGACCAAGAACCCCAGTGAAAGACTAGGAGCTCACTAGTGAAGGACCAAGAGCCCACTAGTAAGTGACCAAAAGTCCAAGATACAAGTCAAATTCTTTTATGAAGGGTTAACATTGCAAATAAAATATTATAACCCTAACTAAGTGGATTTTATCATTTGTTTAATCGTAAATCTAAGAAAGTGATCCTAAAAGGTGAAATATAAATAGAGAGTGCTCTCATTTGAACTATATGCATATGATCTCCATCTTCGATCTACCAAATTTGATATTTTGGGGCTCTATCATCATTGTGGAGGTCTGGATCAGCTTGTGAAGGCAACCGCAAGTTTCCACAACCCTTTCTTAAACATCAACTGGGTTGATGTCTTTTTTATCTGTCTTAGGGATGCAACCATAGGGTTCCACAAGCAATAGCAGGGTTTTGAACTGTCCCTAGCAGCACCAATAGGGTTCTGAATTGCTCTTAGCACACTCTATGGGGTTTCAATTTGTCTTAGCAGGGTTCCAATCTGTTACAAGCAACGTAGCAGGTTTTCAAATTGTTCTAAGTCTCAGATCTCAGGGTTTTGAACTGTTCTTAGGGTTCTAAATTGTCCCAGAGTATAATCTTAGGGTTATGTTTGGCAAATCAGAGTTTTGGCACTTCTCCTTTGTGTTTTGATTGATCAAATCTAGGCTTAGGAATTGTCTCAGGGTTCCAGCATAGATATAACAAAGCTTCAACACTAATCTTAGAGTTCTGATTAGTATTTTTGGTTGAGATATTAAGCCCTAAGGGCTTACGTCATCTTGAGCAAGGGCTTACATCAACCCTCACATTTCATATACATGCTTCTCTTGATCTACATTAAAATATTTAACACTCAAGAATATGGAAGAACTCCTTAAAGTAGGGTAACTTCATTAACTATTCATTATGGAAAGAATCACTCCACAAGCTATGCTTGTTACAACTATTACACCCAACAAACTTCACAAGACATCATTTTATTGCTTCTACTTTTGTGTGTATTTTCTATCCAACCTTTTAGGTGCTTTGAGAATGATTTTTTAATAGGTGGAACCATTTAGGTACTTCTAGAAAAGGAACATTCTAGTAAGTAAAAATTCATTAACGAAATCCTAATGAATGCCTCTCATAAATGGAACTCCAAATAAGTCAACTTGCACCATTTTATATTTTGTTAAACCTAACAATGATTCATGTAAATGGAACTCCAAATAAGTCAACTTGCACCATTTTATATTTTGTTAAACCTAACAATGATTCATGTATAAATTGTGAATTGTTGTATTTTTATTCAAAAGATAATTAAACTATGTGACATGTGCCCCCCTCTTCCCCATCCATTAGATATGCTATGCAGACAATTATGTGTCACTTCATTGTTTTATTTGTGTTTTCATCCATCATAATAGATTAAAAAAAGTTGGGAGTAAACTTCCTCCTAAAGCCTTTTTTCCCAATAAACCTCATCCATACACGTAAAAACTCTTTACCATGTCACATTAGTATATGAAGAATATTCCTTGGTTAATAACATAGTATGATTTTCATTAATACTTGTGCAAATTTATTTAAAGTATTTATTGCATCAAATAGGTGCATTCTACAACCTAGTAAGGGGGATGTGTAACTCCTTCCGTGTTCATCTTGCAGCTGACACATGTCCTTAAAAAAATATTATAAAAAATAACATGTCGGTTCAAATTAGATTTAAAACATTTACAACTACATATATATAAAACAACACAAATTAAATAAATTAAAATGCGTTCTCAACATTTGCACTCTAAAAAGGAGGGCAATGCACCTCAATAAATTTGATCCCTTTTGGTGCTTGGTAGATCCCCTTCTAAGATGGATCTATGCTGGTATAGCTTGAGTGGACTAACAATTAAGAACACAACTCAAATCTGGAGGGGGGTAGAGTATGAATACCTTTGTAGACTTTAGCAGTTAAATTTTTGCATGGAGAGGGGTCCCTTGTTCCACAAATAAGGGGTTCGTTAACATAATTTTGGCATGTTTTATAATGGTTAATCATGATTGCTTTGATTCAGATCTAATAGTTGCATTGAATGTTTATGAACCTTAGATGCAATATGGTCATTTAACCTTCTAAATTGTGTTGATTCTTAACTCATAATTAAAACATGTAAAGAACCCCTGTAGGGTTGTTTATGAGGAAAATGTCAATGGAAACCCAAGCATTGCTTTAAGTCGTGAATCAACTGTTAGATTTTGTAGCTCGGAGGTACTTCTGCAGTTGTTGTGCATAGGTGTAGGGGTTCGAGCATGATGTCTCACTTAAGTGACTTTATAATATGTTTTTATAAAGTGACTTTATAAAGTGGTCTTATAAAGTCAAGTTGATGTCCTTTTTATTATTTAATGACAAAAGTGATATTTTTTGAAAGAAATGTGATTTTTATAGTCTCATGACTTGAGTGACTTAAGTCATGTCAACTAGAGATTAAATCATAGCCATCAGTCTTGTTAGGGTTTTGTTTTTAATGAGTCAATAAAAGGACAAGTTTGGGTGAAACAATGGCACACATTCCAAGAAGAGAGTGTTTGGAGAGGCACAAATTCCAAGGGAGAGTTTTGTGAGTGAAGAGTTGAGCAAGAGAGAGGAAGGGCACACATTCCAAGGAGGGAAGAGGGACATGCACTTCAAGGAAAAAGATAGTTGAGTTAATGTTGTCCATACAACAATGAGTGGCACACTTTTCAAGGTAGGAGGGTACACATCCCAAGAAAGGATTCAACACCCAATGCAGGTTTGTGCAACATTAATGAAGGTCATAGAGTGTAGATTTTGAGCAGGTCTTACAACATAAAATTTGCATAGAGTTTGAGGCAAGAGATTTGCTGCATTTATTGAGGTTGTTGCTGCTGTAGGTGTTTGTACAGTGTACTTGTACTGTACAACAAACTGTTGGTGTATTTTTGTGCATGAAAACCAAGAAGGATATGTGGTAGAAGAGGTTGTACAACATGTATTGTCATGTGGGCACATTGTTCTATGATGGGCATTGTTTTCTAGGAGTAATTTAGTGGATATCTTGAGATAAGTACACTATATTAAATGTTGGAAAGTGTACTGTTGTAAATCCAAGTTTTCTTTGTGAGCTTCAAAATAAAATCTATCGTGGTTGGTTTTCCCCTCTGTGGTTTTTCCAAGGTCATTTGACCAAAACTTTCCTGTGTCAAATGTGATTTACTGTCTGATGTTTATTTCTTATTTTCGATGCAAATGTGTACTTAGCTGCTGTATTTCAACGTATTGTTCATTGGGAAGTGTGCATAAGACGTGTTGAATATTGAGTTATGTGAACTGTTAAGTGTTTGGCTAAGTCTAAGTTAGATTTGGGAAATTTGTAGCTAAGTGTTTTTAATACAGATTTATTAACATGGTATTAGAGCTAGGGCTCTAAGGTTCAATGGACAGTATAGGAGAGTTGTTGAGCAAGTGGTTTGCTAATTGGTACAACTTGGTTCAGATTTTGGCACATGAGTTGTAAGTGATTTGCGAAAGGGCGTTTTGCTTGGAAGAAGAGGGGAAATAATGACTTCCAGTGTTAGGTATGGAGATTGGTTGGAGGGGATCTCCAACTACCTATAGTGGAAGGCAATGAATGCAACTGTTCTGAGAGAGAACAAGTTGTGGTTGTTCGTTAGTACCACAATGATATCGCCTTTGTTAGATGCTGTTGCTTTGGTAATCCATGAGGTGAAGGAAGCTAGAACTCAGAGGGGTTTTCTGGATGGAATGAGGGACCACCTTATTCCACTTATGGCTAAGAAACAAACAACCAAGGAGATGTGGGAAACACTAAAGAGCCTATATGAGAAAAAAATGAGAACATGAAGATGGCATTGAAGGACAAACTCCACTACATGAGGATTGCCAAATGAGAAAATGTATGTAATATCCCTAATTTGAAAATTACACAATTTGGCCAATTTTCGAACTTTGGATTAGTAAAACCCCAAACTGTCCCAAATGATCCCAAATGGTTTTGAATTATGTATGGAGGGACTTAGCAGGATATATGACACATTAATACATTTATTAGACACCCAAACACCTGCTACACCCATCCATGGTTTGCAATTTGCGAGGAGAGAAGTTTCGGGACAAGACAGGTCAATTGGATTAATGGAAATCCCCCTAGGTTTGCCACTATTTTTCCTTCCAAACACTCTACGACCTTCACTAATTCTTCATATGAGACTTGGAAATGTTAGGGGACATCAATGAAAACATATGTGCAACATTAGATCAGGTTTTAGGGTCAATTAGGTCTCCCAAAGAACAACAACTTCTAGAGTATACAATTTGGGGTGAAAATGGTAGACAAGGAGCCTCGAATTTGGTCACAAACTATAGTAACAATTTAGGTTTATGAAAACATTATTTGAGACATAAAATTAACTTCATATGCAACTCATAAAATTGACAAAAATCTCGGAAATCTATGATATAAAACAGGTACAACATCATCCCAAAATCACCATAAAATTACTATGAGGGAAATGTCTCGAATCTTAGTTTTAATTGGAAATGTCATGTGAAGTACTTGGTATTTCGAGTTGTGGCTCCCATGATATGTCTATTACAGAGTTATGCAACAACTAACATGTCCATAAGGTCGAAATAACAATCCTCCATTAGCTAGATGCAACAAGAAGTGCGCCATCACACTTTTACATGACATTGAGAGAAAGAAGAAACTAGCTCGAATATCAATGTTACTTGGAGAAATAGTACATGAAGTGCTTAGTATTTTGAGATGTAGCTCTCATGATCTATCCATTACAGAGTTATGCATCCATTAATAAGTTCATAAGATCGAAACAATAACCTTCCATTATCTATATGCAACAAAGAGTGCGCTATCTCACTTTACATGAACATTGAGAGAAAGATAGTAGAATGAGAATAGAGAAGAATGAGAGAATATGAACTCAAAATCAGATGGGGGTTGAACCTGCATCAAAAAATCTCCATGAAGCTCTGTTTAGAGGTCTTAATGGCCTCCCCATCAACCAATTTGGATGAGAAATTTACACCTTCGAAATTGGTTCTAAGGTAGGGAGAATGAACATCCACCGTGCAAGGACAAGCTGGAAGCTTTCCAAAATTGCAAAGATGCAAATGAAAAATGACCAAAAGCCACTCCATTTCGACTTGGCCGCCTTTTAATAACTTTAGTTGAGTCATTTACCTCCTTATAATTCAAATTATCTCCTAATTACTCATGAAATTCACATTAGTGGGGGTTATGACCCTTCATTGGCCCCACATGACACTTGGCTCATCTTTTGTCTTCAACTCCTCCATGAATTTGACTTGGAGAATCTTTTGGATGCTTTTGTGAAATCTATATCACAGTAGGATCTAACATCTATAGGTTACCTCACAATTGAAAAAAATCACTAAGTATGCAAGATATTAGTGCAAAAGAAATTCTGGAAAATAAATGATAAAAAACCAGTCACAAATGATAAAAAACCAGTAATATAAATGATGAAAAACCAGAGAAACAAATGATCAAATATCATATTTTATTAACTGTCCAACCCAACAATGAGTCGTGATCCTCCTTATATAACATTTGGAAGAAATCGATTGCCTTTGGAGGAACTACAAGTGGCTAGCTTACATTGGACCTCAATCCTCCCTAGGTTGACCAATATACTCCCAAATCTAACCAAACAAGTACGAATTGTCCATGTGAACGGTGGATAGGCATGATAAGACATCAATGAGGCTCACACATGTGAAGGAGAGGATTGGGTGGAAGTTAGGTATCCAAAGAGTGGTTAAAACATCTAAGAAAGTGTCAAAATGACTAAATACAATGCATGGGCGCCTAAGTCAAAGACTATTTCCTTAAAGCAGGGATATAGGGCGCCTTAGCTCATATAGTGGTAATAAATGCTGGAGGTGGCCATAAATAGGGCGCCAACAATGATATTTGACCAATTTTGGCCCATACTTTGGTGGATAAGCCATCATTTGCCCTAACCAACTTCTAACAACCTTGGATTATAGTTATTAACCTGTTTTGGACCAATTAATCAATAAATTGATATATGACTAAGGTCCTAAGGTGTAATAATGTTCTAACACCTCCCCATAAGGTAGACTTTGGTAGATAATAAAAAATAAGGCCTTGGCAACTAAGGCTCAAGTCACCTTTTACAACATCACTTTTTATTTGTCCATGTAACCAAGGTAAGGAGGAAAACCACATGGAAAATAAAACCTCCCCTCTAAAATCGACATGTGGCTATGCTAGTCTTCACCATGCATCACTCATCCCAAGGAGTGATCTAAGATAAGTGAAGGTCTTCTCAGTGAAACTCTTGGTGAAGATATCAATAGTTTGCTCAGCAGAAGGGCAATACTGCAATGCAATAATCTGGTCAAGCACCAAGCCTTGAATGTAGTGCATATGGATCTCTATGTACTTGGTCCTCTGTCTCTGTACTGGATCAATGGAGATCTTGATTGTGCTTTGATTGTCACACCAAATGACTGTGGGTGAATCAAACACAAATCCAAACTCTCCAAGAATGCCTTGCAACCACACACATTGTGTAGCTGCATTCACTGCTCCCCTGTATTCGACCTCAGCTGAAGATAAGGAGATGGTGTGCTGCTTCTTTCTTGACCAACAAATGGGACCATGTGCAAGCATAAACACATAACCAAAAGTAGACTTCCGATCAGAACTATCTCCATCCCAATTAGAATCAGTAAAACCAACTAGTTCAAGTGATGAACTAGTTGCATAGTGTATGACAAAATACTAGGTACCTTGTACATAATGTAGGATCCTCTTGAAAGCCTTCCAATGGACCTCATGAGGCTCTTGCATGTGCCTTGCAACAACCCCAACAACATAAGACAAATCTGGTCGAGAGTGTGTAAGATACAACAAGCTCCCAACTAGTTGTCTATACAATGAACTGTCAACCAATGGTGAAGAACCCCAATCAATAAGCTTAATTCCAGAAAGGAATGAGAATTTTGCAGACTTACATTCAACCATTTTAAACTTCTGCAGCAGATCTGAAGCATATCTTGATTGAGAAATTGTGATCCCATCAACAGTTTGCTTAATCTTCAAACCCATAAATTGCTTCAACAATCCTAGATCTCTCTTGGCAAAAACACTGTGCAATGCATCCTTAACTGAGCCTAGTTATTTGGTGCAGCTACTAGTGATCAATAGATCATCAACATACAATACAATAATAAATATCAGGTCACTAACACACTGGATGTGAACATTTGGATCAGACTTACATCTCTCAAACCTCAAAGATAGCAGAAAATTGTCCATCTTGGCATACCAAGCTCTAGGAGCTTGCTTGAGATCATAGATAGACTTATTCAACCTGCAAACAAGTGTATGATCTGAAATGAAGCTTTTAGGCTGCTGAATATATATCTCCTCATTAAGATCCCCATGAAGAAATGCACTCTTCACATCCATGTGATGAACCTCCCATCATTTGGAAGCTGCAATGGCTAAAACTAACCTGATTGAGTCCATCTTTGCCACCGGTGAAAATGTCTCTGTATAGTCCATTCCATGGACTTGAGAGAAGCCTTTAGCCATCAACATGTCCTTATACTTCAGATCAGAACCATCAAAGGCCATTTTGGTCCTATAAATCTATTTACATTGCACTAGTTTCCTCTTGGGAGGAAGACGGACCAAATCCCAAGTTTCATTGTCATGGAGGGAGTTCATCTCTTCCTGCATGGATGTTTTCCATATTGGGTCTTTTGATGCTTCTGCATATGATTTTGGATCATATCCAACCATTAAGAAACATCTCCCTTGAATATCCGGATCACAAGATGCAAATGCATTGTGAAACTGTGATCTAGTCTTCTTAGGATCTTGAAGATCACCTGCAAGCCCACCAGCAACTTGTATGGTTTTCTCAGCCCACTTGGGCCTTGTAGGAGGGTCATTATCTATAGACATATCATAATCTACATTCTACATATCATAATTAGAAAAATAAGAAAGAGAATAATCATTTACATCCTCTTCATGCAGGGGGTCTGAGCATTCCCCATCACCATTTTCTGTAGCATGCATGGGCTCTTCTTCGAACTGGACACTCCTTTCAATGTTAATTTTATGAGTGGATGGGTCAAAGAGATTGTAGCCCTTTACATCTTCTTCATATCCAACCATTATGGACTCCTTTCTTTGGGGCTGCAAGGCCTTTCTCTTTTCTGGAGGAATTCTAGCCCATGCCCTTGAGCCAAACACCCTAAAATGTGACACATTTGGCTTGTGTCCACTCCAAGCCTCAAATGGAGTCATGCCTTCCAAGGATTTATGTGGTGCTATGTTCTGAACATATGCAACACAATTCATGGATTCAGCCCAGAGTTTAGGAGACAAAGACTTAGCCTCCATCATGCATGTGGCCATCTCCTTCAATGCTCTATTCTTGTGCTCTGCAACACCATTTTGCTGAGGTGTCTAGGGCACACAATGTTTCATTTGGATGCCATTTTCTTCACAGAGCTGCTACAGGTCCTTATTCACATACTCCCTTCCATTATCAGTCCACAAGACCTTCATCTTTCTCCCACTGAATTTTTCCACACAAGCTTTGAAAACTTTTAAAGATTGGAACACCTTAAATTTTTGCTTGAGAAAATACAACCAACAATATCTTGAGAAATCATCAATGAAAGTAAGGACATGCTTTGAGTTACCATAGGAGGGAACTATGGGGAGAGGACCTATCGGATCTGAATGGACCAAACCAAGTGGTTGATCAACCCTTCTTGCCTTCACTTTCTCATACTTCTTCTCAACATCTTTCCCAACAATGCACCCTTCACAAGTGCCTTTGGAAAATCTGATTTGTGGAAGGCCTTCAACCATCTCTTATTTTCTCAATGCTTGAAGATATCTGTAGTTGAGGTGACCAAACCTAGGATGCCAACCTTGCTGACTTCATTAGCATGTGACATAAGTGCATTTGGAGAAGAGTACTTTAGAAAATGAGAGAACTTGTACATTCTTGAATCATGGTCTGCAACACCAACAACTACAACTTTTCCAGTGGAAATTTCTAATATTTACACATCATCTTAAGTGAAGATCACTCTCTTGGCCGAACCAGTGTGGGTCATTTGGTACACAGAGAGTAAGTTTGCTGGAAGATCTGGTACACACAGTACATTACTGAAGTACCCATTTTCTAGTGTGATTCTCCCAATGCCTCTAGCTGATATTTCTAAGTCATCTCCCATGAGAATGGATGGACCATTGTGAGGAGAAAGAGTAGAGAAAGCATCTTTTGCAGAAGCCATGTGCCTTGAGGCACTTGAATCTATGATGAAGGAATAAGTTTCTAAGGTACTAACCATCAATGCATGGCACCTCTCCTTGTCTTTAGAAACACCCTCTTTCTTCTTTGAACTTTCTTGAAGAGGAATTCTATTCTTCTGTAGGAGATGGGTCATCATATCAATAGTTTTCTTCATGCATGCACTCTCAGGGTTCCAACCCTTTTGACAGTAGGTGCATTTTGTCTTCTCTTTCTTCTTTCTCTTGTCTTTGACAGGATTCAAACCCCATCAGAATATTTGGGCTTCTCCTTGTCTTTTTTCTTCTCTTGTGGTTTCGAACCCTTGGGATTTTGCTTTCCTCTTACTTGTCTCAAATATCCAATAGCAAGGACTTGGTCTTTTTGCTTAATGGAACCCATTAAAACCAACTTATCTTGCTCTTGAGTTGGGATCTCCATGAAATCAGCCAAAGATGGCATCTTCCAATTACGAATTGTAAGTTTGGTGGAGTGAAATTTAGAGACAAAGACTGAGTACTCAAGACCCAACTTCGAAGTGATGGACATAACCAACTGTTCTTCTTTCTTGTCAATGCCACACTGTTTGATTTGCAAGAACAAGCTCTTGAACTTGGTGAAGAAATCCTGGATGGATTCGAAGTTACTTGGACTTAGTGAGATCAACTCATTTTCAAGTTGATGGCCCCTCATCTCATCAGTCTTCCCAAACAAAGACTCAAGCTTGAGCCAAACTTCATTTGGAGTAGCAAGATTCTCAACATGAAACATGAGGTATCTTGAGACACTAAGACAAAGCATTCCAAATGCTTCATCCATTCTGTTAAAAAAATTGGATTTCTGTACAGCATAGTTTGGCTCAACCTCAGTTCCCATGGTGATTCTGAAGAGACCCTTGGATCTCAGCTGGATAACCATTTCAGTGTTCCATTCAAAATAGTTTAATGGAGTGAGAAAATTAACATGAATTTGCTCCATCTTCTGTAGCTTGCGCACTTGGTGACAATGGTGCACTTTGTACCTGCAATAAAAACTCTCAACACTCAGGAGGGGATCTACACTAACAAATTCGAACCCTGCTTGATAGAAGGCACATTCGGGAGAGCATCACACCCTGGGTAGACTCCAAAGGATTTCTCCAATGGCTTCAAGGCAATGGCCCTTGGGATTTCTGTGGTTCTGTAGTGCTTTTGGTGCACTTCTAAAACAATCTTGGTTCAAATAGAAGCTCCAAGAGCTCTGATACCATGCGAAATATATATCACACTAGGATCTAGCATCTATAGATTACCTCACAATTGAAATAAATTACCAAGTATGCAAGATATTAGTGCAAAAGGAATTTTGGAAAATAAATGATCAAAAACCAGTAATATAAATGATCAAAACCTAGTAATATAAATGATAAGAAACCAGAGAAAAAAAGATCCAATATCATATTTTATTAACTGTCCAACCCAACAATGACTTGTGATCCCCCTTATATAACATTTGGAAGAAATCGATTGCCTTTGGAGGCACTACAAGTGGCTAGCTTACATTGGACCTCAATCCCCCCTAGGTTGACCAATAGGCTCCCAAATCTAACCAAACATGTACGAATTGTCCATGTGAATGTTGTATAGGCATGAGAAGACATGAATGAGGCTCACACATGTGAAGGAGAGGATTGGGTGGAAGTTAGGTATCCAAGGAGTGGCTAAAACAACTAAGAAAGGGTCAAAATGACTATATACAATGCATGGGCGCCTTAGTCAAAGACTGTTTCCTTAAAACAGGGAAATAGGGTGCCTTAGCTTAGATAGTGGTAATAAATGCTGGAGGTGGCCATAAATAGGGTGCCAACAACTATATTTGACCAATTTTGGCCCATACTGTGGTGGATAAGCCATCATTTGTCCTAACTAACTTCTAACAACCTTCTAAAAACCTTGGATTGTAATTATTAACCTGTTTCAGATCAATTAATTAATAAAATGATATATGACTAAGGTCTGAAGGTGTAGTAATGTTCTAACATCTTTGGAGATGTGTAACTCCTCTCTTGCTCCCTCTTGGTCTATTTTTAGCTCTTACATTGTCTTAGATGTCATAAAATCTTTCATAAGTGTCATATGTGTCATAGAATCCGTCATAAGTGTCATAATACTTGTCATAGTTGTCATAGAATCTGTCATTGCCTATTTTTATCCCTATGGATCTTCCTCTTCCTTCATGAATGTTATCTCTTCCCTTCCAACTCGAATTTGGGGATGACTTCGTGTTTAAAGGAGGAATATTCTCTCATGTGGACCCCACATGTCCACTTATGCATCCCCAAGTCCAACTAGGAACTAATGCCACTTCATTTTGGAGCATTTAACATTTATTCCATAATTTATTGGCCTATTTTTTTACCATCAATTTAGAATATTGAATTTTCATGAGGAACTATAGACCTTGGGGGTTAAATGTCAATATTTTAATTCTTCCACATAACCCTTAGGAATTGGGTTGGCCAACTTAATTATTTATTTGAAAATTATTTAATTGGAGACATGAGGGTCCTCCCCACCCAATATTGCTTGTCCTCAAGCAATTTCAAACATGGATGTTGAAGAACCTTCTTCTTTCCATAACTTTCCTTCCAAAACTCTGAGTAGTGGCACTTATGTACTGCAATTGTGTGCTTCCAAAAGCAAGGAGATGTGGGTTTTCTTTTTCATTTTGATATCCGTTGCAACATCACCACTAAACACCAAAATGTTAATTAAATCCATCAAACCATGTTTGCACAATTACTCTTTACCTCTTTCATATTTTGGAAACCCCTTTTGATACCACTGCATAATTCTTGAAGTTGCCATTGAGTTGCCCAACTTTCAGTCTTCGAGATTCCATGAAGATTTTAGAGAGGAACCACCATGCTTGTCGCTGCACTACTCTAATTAAAATCACTTTATTGAGTGGGGAATCCATCTCCCATACTGTTTTTTTCCCCCAAAAATTGAAATAAACTGGACTAATAATTATCCCAGATTCCCATTGCTTGTATTGCACTCCAACAATTAAGAGTGCTCTCCAACTCATACCATCAGGTAAGAGAATTCTTGGATCCCATTTTCTTGTATGCATTCTTCCAAACATCATGAGTACAAAATATATATCATCAAAGTACATAAGAACATAATGAAAATGTACATCAAGGATGTGCTTCATCAAAGAATCATGAAATTGCTTATACTTCCAAGTAAGTAGACCACCATTTTCCAAGTGCATACAAGCTTCAAGTGACCAATCAAATTTGCTCCAATGACATAGGTGAGGATATCATGTCCTATAATGCTACTCCAAAAGGATGTAATATGCATCAAAATAATCGGCCATGTGTTCTTACATCCAAGAAGTGAATGAAGAACCTCCACTAAAATCTGAACCAAGTAGGGAGCAAAGAAAACAATAAGCCTTCAAGGGGCTCACATAAGTATAATTTGTGCATCCATGAACATGTGTATCATCACGAAATAACTAAGCATGTTGCTGCCAATAAGAATTTGCTCCAATCATATATCTCTTCACCCAAGTAGTGGATGAATTTCTTCCAATATCAATTGAACTAAGCAAGGAGCAAGGAAAATCATGAGTCTTCAAGTGACTCAGGTGAACATCATAAGTGCATCCATGTAGATGTGTTTCATCATAAGGTAACAAGGAATGCTGCTGCAAATGTAAATAAGAAGTGGCTCCAATAATGTCATCATATAAAGGAGAGATAGGAGTTTCATGCTCCTCATGTGGCACCATAAAAAATAAACCTTTCCCCCATACTTCATTAGGATGAATGCTACAAAATATGGAAGTGTAGGATGTAGTAGAATGAACCAACTCATTCAATTGATCAGAAAGTATAGAAGTGTCCTCATGTGAAAGCTCCATAATGGTAGGATCATGCACCTCCCTCAAAAGTGCAGAACTTTCTTCATAGGTCGGTTCCAAGGTAGCGGAATCAACTTCTTCAAAAAATGTGTAACCATTTCCAAGAGGAAACTCAAGTTCCTCTTCCACCACATCAAGTGCTTGGATCTCATCAATATCATCTTCAAACACATCAGGCACATGCAACTTTCCATGTTTCTCGTGATCTACCATGTCATGAGAATCCTCCATGCAATCTACCATATGACAATTTGAAACATAGGAGGGAGAACAAGTATATTGCAACCTTTCAAGAAGTTGCTCATTTTGAATTTTGAGTTTATGAATATCCTCATTATTCTTCAAGAATGCATCATGTAACAATTCATTAAACTCAATCAAATTGTTCATATCAAAAAGCAAAGACATGAAATTACCTCTGTTCTTGCACATTTCTATTTGAATCTTCTCCATGTCTTCAAGGAAGGATGGATCCTTCAATGAAGAAACTCTCCAACAAGAATTTGACACCAATGCTTGAGTGTCATGGAGTATGCTAAGGGTCTCTTGGATATTCTTTTCATTCATATTCAAGGACCCTTCAAGAAAATGAGGCTCTTGTAAATGAACCTCCTCATCTTCTTCCTTCTTACTTGGACCAACTTCATGAAGCTCAAGTGGTGATGGGGAAGTTGATCTTGTTTTTTCTCCAACTGCTACAAGGTCTTAATTTTCATGCTTAATGGAAGTTTGGCTTGCAACAACACTTTCAAAAGTTATCTCTATGTCACCAACATAGAGGTGTGAGCACCCAACAGTAGGTACTCTTTCATAGTTTAAGCATCCATCAGTAGATGTTATTTGATTCATGTCCAAGGTAGAATGTGTCTCTTCCTTTTGCTCCTTCAATCAAGCTGATGCATTTTTCTCTTTGGTTTCCTTAAGATCGATATATTTGGAATCTCTTTTTGAATAAATCCCAAGAACTCTCCTCAAGTAGGAAATACATGCATTCCCTGAAGCTTCATATATTTCATTGTTCTTTTCACTCGCACACATATGATTTTCTCTCCAAGGTCTTTTACAAGAATGGCATAAACCTTTCTTCAATAACTCCACATCTTCATTTTTGGGTCTATTTGCAAACACCCAATAAGAAAAGTGTTTGAAAGGAGGGGTCTTTTTTGTATTTCCCTTATACCAATCAAGATATGTCTGATATTGTTGGGGCAAGGTTTTACATGTTGCTCTCAATCTTTGTAGTTCATTCATGGGATTATCCTTTGGTAGTGTGACACACTCATCTTCATTAGATTCAAAGTCATAAGAATAACCCTCTTTCCTTGTGAAATTTTAAGAAGCGTTGCATGATGGCACCTCTTCCTCATACCATTCACATTCTGCTTCATATTGCTCACAATCATCTGCATACTACTCATAAGCATTGTACTCATATGAGTCATCATAATAGTAATACATGGCTGCAAATTATTCTTCAATGTCTGATATTAATTCACAGATGCAAGGAACATGCTATGATACCACTGTAATGTCCCCTTTGATAAATTTAATAAAATGGTGAAATTTTTAACTTTTCCACTAGTTCGACCCTTGACTAGTATTGGTTTCTTGATCTCCAAATGGCTCCAAATGATCCCAACTTGTCACAGAAGGTATATGGATGGTATTAGGAAATTATTATGGGTTTCATGGATGATTTATTGTCTTCAAAAGGATTTTCAAACTCTCCTTAGGATTCTGGCCAAGGTAGGGGATTTGACTAGCAATTTCTCTCAACTATTATTGGTTTCTTGATCTCCAAATAGCTCCAAATGCTCCCAAATTGTTAGAGAAGGTATATGGATGGTATTAGGACATGATTATGAGGTTCATGGATGCCTTAGAGTCTTAAAAATTCTTCTGAAACTCTCCTTTGAATTATGGCTAATGTAGGGAATTTGACTAGCAAATAGGGGTTCGATTCCCCATGGGGTAGATGCTGGAAATGGCTCTCCAAATGATTTTGGACCCTCTCGAATGTCTGAACAGAGGTAGGGAATATACAGGGGACATAAATATAGTCTCATATGAATCACTATTCATTTTATTAAGTCTGCTACAACCCTCTTAAATCATATACAAATACACTAGTTTCGACAAAGAGGGAAATGATAGTAAATCTTCACAAATGGTTATGAAACTTAAGAATATTGCTTCAAATGATTGTATAATGAATATGAAACTTCTTCAGAATATAAATGGCACTCCATACAACATTAATACATCATAAATTGACTGAACCATTCGAATTTGATACCACTTCAAGTGCAAATAACAAGGTATTGGGGAAATGACACCATTTGTTCATGGTTTAGCATTTTTACATCAAATATCTTTGAGTTTCAACCTGAAAGTATTCTGAGCATTAGAAACAGAGCATATATATCATATTACAAATATATGGGGCCTCAAGAGATATCCCAAAGAGTTCATCACCTCAACAAGTGTGCCTCTCCTCAAGGAGCAAGAATATGCCAAGAAATAGAAGAATGGTTGTAGAAGCAAGTTGAAAGAGATGTGACCATGAGCTGCCATGTAGCTTCAACCTATAACAAAAGAATCCATTGTAGATCCAAATTAAAGGTCTGAATTGCCTCTCCAATTTTCAATTAGGATGGGAATCTTTCACCATCGAAATTGGTGCTAAGGCAAGTAGAGTAACACTCCACTAGCTCTCCTCTCCAAATACAAAATGTAAAATGATCAAAAGCCGCTATTCTGGTTTGTTCATGAATTTTATAAACTTATAACGTCATCCATGGATCAAATTCCTTCCAAGAGCTTCATGCCAACTCAAGTTGGGAAGAGATTTCAATGTATGCCACTTGTCCCTCCAATTCTAGCCTCCTCCTCCACCAATTTTGAATAGGTGTCTCTTTGGCTTCCCTAACTCCCTTGAGTGCTCTATTGGAGACTATTTTTAGCCCTGACATGTCATATATGTTAGATGTCAGCATTCAGGTCTGATTTTTGTCATAGGTGTCATAGCATCTTCATCATTGTTGTCATAGAGCTAGGGAATATTCGCCCACTCTCATTGTAAAGACGTGACCTTCGGGCATGATCTATAAAAGGGGCATTTTTGTAAGGGAAGGGTTGATATTGATAGACATTGGTCTTTGATTGATAAGCATTGTAAGAGGCTCTGCAGCTGTGTGCACAGAGACCCATTATAGAGAGAAAGAGGCTCTGCAGCTGTGTGCACAGAGGCCTACTATAGAGAGAAGAGTCTGCAGTTGAGTGCACAAACTGGAACTCTTGAACCCTTCCCATTAATATCAACAACAGTTCCCATGGACGTATCTCCCATCCTAGGGTGAACCACATAAATACTTGTGTTATGTGATTGAATGCGTGATTGTGTATGTTTTGCTTAAGTTACATTTAGACTTATATTTACGTGTATTCGCATTTTCATATATATGTTCATATGTTGATGAATGAGAATAATATGCTAAGTCTTGAACACATATGGTAGAATGGACAAGTGTTTCTAAATATGTTGGATGCATGAGTATTTGGGTAAACACTAAGTCATCGAAGTCAGTGTTAAGTGCAATTCCCTAGAGGCGCAGTCTTGAAGTTGCATTGTGCATTGTATTTCTTCATACTGTGTGAGTTTGTGAAGTGCGCAGTCCCGTAAGTGCGCAATAACCATCAGTATATGCGAATTCAGAAGGACTTCGCCCACATCAGTTCCTAATCACGCATCACCTGATTACAGAAACTTGCTTTTGTAATCCCCCATAGCTTCGCCTCAAGTGAGACCTTAGCCTATTCGCAGGTTGTTGCCGAAAGGGTCGGTGAAGAAGTGGCGTTGTTGGCCCCATAACTGCGCAGAACTTGGGTCTGTAAGAGAAAGTTAAGGAAAGAAGTTGTAAGCCAACAAATGGTTCTGTTGCCGCGCTTGAACTGGTGATATGTTCAAAATATTGGAATCCCAAGAAGATAGAAATACAGAATTGGTTGGATAATCCAGAAAAGGAGTTTGCAAGAAAGGAGAACAAACATCTGCGTTTCTTTGACGTAGAATGGTTGCAAAGATACCTATGGTCTTATATTTACGAAGTCTTCTTTGCATTCTTCAGCAATGATCTATATCAGTGGCTAGCAAGACTAGCATAGCGGAAAAATTGCTATCAAGGTGGAGAACCTACAGAGTGGACTCCGGAACAGATTCAAAGACTCAAAAGCAGTGGATAGCCTGATCTCAAGAGCAGTGGACTTCTGGCTAGACAGTATACTAGAAGGATACGTGACAAAATTTGTTGTGGCCACTCTGAAGTCTTACAGCGCAGTTGAGGCTGTTTTCTTCAAACGATTCAGAGGTAAGTACCTGAACAATCTCAGTCTATATATTAAAATCCTGTTAGCAGAGAAATGTGTCTTAAGAATGCAATAAAAGCACTAGGAAATTGCATCTGTAATGTCCAGTAACACATGCAACGACACTGAGGAAGATACCTATACATTAAGAAGTGGTAAAATATTTAATTATAATACCGAAAAGAGGTCTAAGGAACACGAACCTCGCACTTCTCTAGAGACCGAGTTAGGAAGTAATAGGGACTTGTACCAGGTTGATATTGATAGCAAAGCAGAACCTAGAGCAACTCCCTATCAACCTATTACTCCACAGAAACCTCCAATTGGCAACCGAAATACTACTAACTCACAGAATAATAGTAGTAGTAACATTGCAGGAGCAAGTACTCAAAGCATTTCAAGTAGTAGTATCCCTAACACATTGCAGAATACTACACCACCTAGAAGAAGAATGGCAGACGACATCAAGATGCCGATATTCAAAGGAACTTGTCTTGAGGACCTAGACCAACATTGATTTCTTTGTGAAGCCGTGTGGAACATTAAACAAGTGAATGATGACGCTATTAGACAAGCGTAGTTAGTCACAACATTCAGAGATAGAGCATTAACTTGGTTTATGAAGTATTATGTTGGACAGAATAGGACCCTAGTGGATATCAGACTTGCGCTGATAAGAGAATTTAAAAAACCTAAGTCTGATTCACAGTGTATCACAAAGCTCAAAGAGATTAAGCAGAAACCCAACAAGTCAGTGTGGGAATTTGACCAAAAATTCAAAGCATTTCTAGACCAAGTTAGTTTTGACATCGCATCGCAACAGCACCAAGAGTGGTTCATAGTTGCGTTGTTGCCACATATCAGGTTGCCATTGATGCAACAAAAAGTTACTTCGCAAACATAAGCCCTAGAGATTGCGATGAAAATAGAGGCTTCGCCTATCAGAGAGACTAGCGCAGGTATGGTTTAGATATAGATCCAGTTAGCAAACCTAACACTACAACTACAAGACATGAAGAAAGGGAAATAAACAAGAGAAGAGGTCTGGCGTACAAAATGTAAAGGCGGAGGACAACCTAAGGAACTTTGTCCTATATTTAAATGTTAACTCGTTAGTGGAGCACCAAACACATTAAACCAAAAACAAGTTCCTTGGTGCGAGATCTACCGATGTAGAGGACATCGGCCAGAAGACTGTTACCTGATTGAGAAATATGTGCAAACCCCAAAGAACTTATACTGCACATTCTGTAAATCAGTTGGTCATGATGATAGAAACTGTAGGGCATAGGAACTTATGACAGAAAGGAAACATGATGTCACAAAGTGCAAGGAGAAACACAGAATAACAGTGAGAATGCGTAGTATGACCAAGGCACGTACAGAGGATGTGGCGGATTCAGAGGAAGAGGAAGAAATGCAGGACAAGGACAGGGAAGAGGCAGAGGTCAGATAGTATGCTATAACTACGCTCAACCTGGACATTTATCCAGAGATTTCCCAAATGCTTGTACAACTTGTAAATATTGTAAGTCATTTGATCACGTTATTGAAGAATGCCCTGTTATGCAAGCGAAAATGCAGGAAAGAAGACAAAAGGGACAAAATCAGAATGTGCATATGATCGCAGCAGAAAAGAGGAATACAGATTGTAACATCAATGTTGTGACGCGAAGTGGATCTACCACAGGCGAAGATCGAAGAACTAAAGGAGCGTCGACTTCTGGGGATTACCACGCTAGGAAGAAGCCTACTGAAGGGGCTTGGATAAGAAAAGCGACTGGAAAAACACCTGAGTTCAACTTGCACAAAGAAAAAGAAGTCTTTATGGAAACAAGGGAAACTTTTAAAGAACTAGCGCCTATAACTCCAATAATCCAGTTGCGAAGTGAGACTACAACTGTGAGGGATATGCCAGCTGTGAGGGATATGCCAGCCTCGTATGATCAATCGTGAATTGCAATAGACCCCGTGAGTCTTGTTGCGCAGCTTTTACAGAGCTGCCTGAAGTTAATAAAACATGAGAATGCCTTAGCTAAACTACAAAGCTTGCTGAGTCATTATGAGCAACGCAATGTGGTGAATGAAACACACAGAGTGGTTTATCATATTAAGAGTCACAAGAGAACCGGTAGAGAAATGAGATTCATTGCGCCGATCAGAGAATTTGAAATGGGTAATATTATCCTTGATTTAGGCTCAGAAGTGAATGCCTTGACAAAGCAGACATGGGAACAAATGGGGAAGCCGACGTTATCATGGTCACCAATACAATTGAGACTAGCGAATCAACATAAACTTATACCCTTTGGGCAATTATCAAGTTCCCTAGTTGATATTGATGGAGTGTGAAGTCATGCAGACTTCGAGGTTATTGAAATTATCGATGATAACAATCCTTATCCTGCACTATTGGGGATAGATTGGGCGATTGATAATCTCGCGATTATCGATTTGAAAAAGAAGCAGATGATATTTGAAGGAAAAGATATCAGGGTCATTGCACCCTTAGACCCTGCACAAGGACCTAGATACACTAAACCTATCAGATAAGAATGCTGAGCTCAGGAACTGGATCATATCTACAAGATGACGACAAATTAGGCAGACTACGTCAACCCAATGGATGATGGAATCTTGAGTTGGCAATGTGACAGTTCTTGCATATCAGACTCAGAAGCAGGACTAGAGAACTGGCAAAGTAGAATGCCCAAAGTATCAGCAAGGAGATGTGCATAGCTCATTAGATCACTGTGCTGGATCAACACAGAGGTAAGTCCCATCCCTTCTTATGATGGTTTGAATAATATTCATGCATTTTTTCAAGAATATACTATATATGTTTCAGATGAATATAAGTTAACAACATTAGATACAACACTGCGCACCACATTTGCTAGATGGTGGGCTGCGCATAAGCAGAATCTAACAACATGGGAACAATGTAAGCACACGATGCAAATTAGATTTGTAGAACAGACTAACTATGTACAGGTAAAGTATAATGGACAAAATGATCCTAGGGATCACATAGACCTTTGTACGAAAGCATGGACGAAGATACCGCAAGAAGAATGGGTCCATCGGTTTGTACATACATTGGAGCAGATTCCGCAGAACTGGTACACATATACAGAACTTCGCAGAGAGACAGTGGATTGGTCTCCCATGACTAAGAATATCATCGCAAATTTAAGCTTTGAGGATGAATGCCCAAGTATAAATTAGGTATTACAGGTTATCAAAAAGAATGTATTCAGTGACACATCAACACCTGTGTATCAAAAACCAGAATGGGCAAGACAGATAGAACATGCCGAGGAATGTTACAACTTCACATTAGACGAAGATGAAGAGGAAAGCGAAGAAGATGATGACCCGCTCAATATCAACATACCTGAATCATAAGGAAAGCGCGAAGTAGAAGGACCACCATTGGAAATCCCAGATTTGAGTAATCCTATGAAAACTCGGAAAGTAAACATTGGAACTACTGACAAACCGAAGTTCGCTTCTATAGGCGATTACTGGGATGAGGAAACGGTTGCGCAGATAGCATATTTACTGCGCGAATACGAAGACTTATTTCCAACAAATTTTTTTGAAATGAAGGCATTTTGGGCGACTTGGGAGTCATGAAGATACCTCTCAAGCCGGATGCGAAGCCCATCAGGCAGAGACCTTATCGACTTAATCTAAGATATAAAGAAAGAGTGAAAGTAGAATTGGATAAGATGCTCGACGCGGGAATCATTGAACCAGTAGGAGAATCATAGTGGATAAGTCCTATGGTTATCTAGGAAAATAAAACAAAAGGTGAAATTAGGATCTGCGTAGATCTGAGAAAGTTGAATGACGCATCGCTACATGATCCATTCCCAACTCCATTCATAGATGAAGTACTAGACAATGTTGGATGGAATGAGGCATATTCTTTCACTGACATATTTTCGGGATATCATCAGATACGAATTGATACAACAGACAGGCATAAGACCACATTTGCCATAGAATGGGGCTCGTTCCAGTACACAGTTATGCCCTTTGGTATGAAGAACGCACCTGCTATTTTATCCAGAGTGGTTGTTACTGCATTTAAGAATTTTATCCATAAATTCTTAGAGGTATATTTTGATGATTGGACAGTATACGGATTATTGAAGATCCATTTCGCCAGTTTAAGACTGATGTTAGCGAAGTGTAGACAACATCAAATCTCCCTGAAATTGAAGAAAAGTGTTTTCTGTGTGCCCTATGGAATTCGGCTAGGACACATTGTTTGCAAACAGGGATTGATGGTTCACCTAGCAAAAATCGCAGTTATTATGAATTTTCCAGCACCTAATTCAGTAAAGCAACTACGCACCACATTGGGATACACAGGTTACTACACGAAATTCATTAAAGGATATGTGTAGATAACTGTGCCTACCATAAAGAATTCCAAAAGGGCTAAGCATGGATGATGCATGATAACGGTTGTTATATGCACATTCTGCTAAATGCAAGTAGTCCTCCCACTTACCAGGCTGGTCCTTAACATACATCCTTATCATCTCTTCCAATATCGGATTTACCTTTTTCGTCTGTCCATCCGTTTGTGGATGAAATGTTGTGCTGAATTTTAAGGTTGTATTCAACCCTTTAAACAAAGATCTCTAGAAGTTCCCTGTAAACTTAGAATCACGGTCTGAAACTATCATTTTTGGTATTTTATGCAATCGAAAAATCTGTTTCATGAAAATTTCTGCAATGTCTAGAGCCTTATGAGTAGTTTTTACTGGTATAAAATGTGCTACCTTGTTGAGCTTGTCCACTATCACCATGATGGAATCATTTTGTTTCTAATTCTTGGGTAGTCCGATAATAAAATCTATGCTTATGATGTCCCATTTCCAACTAGGTATAGGTAATGGCTGTAACAGTCCATCCGGATGCTGATGTTCAACCTTTACTTTTTGACAGTCAAAGCATTTAGCTATATATTCTGCTACTTCATATTTCATCATGGGCCAATAATACTCTTTCCGTAACATAGTGATGGTTTTCTGATAACTTGGATGGCCAGAATAATGACTTTTGTGCATCTCATCTAAAATCATAATTTTTATCTTTGGTACATTGGGCACATATAATCTATTCTTGTACAACAGCAATCCATTTTCTTTTAACCTGTAGTCTGCCATAGAATTTTCAGAATTACTTTCTGCTGTCCTTTCATGTAAATTTTTGTACTCTTCATCAGTTTTAATCCCTTCAAAAATCTGATTTTCTAAATCTGTTGTGTATGTACTGATGGTTGAAATAAAATTTAACTTTGCATTACGAATTAAAGCATCAACAACCTTGTTCTCTTTACCCTTTATATGTTGAATTTCAAAATCATATTCACTTAGAAAGGTTAACCATCTAGCCTGTCTAGCATTCAAATTCGTCTGATCTAGTAAATACTTCAACCCCATGTTTTCTGTCATCAAAGTAAATTTTCTGTCAATAAGATGGTGACGCCACATTTTTAAGGCGTGTATTACTCCTAATAATTCCAGATCATATGTGGAGTAATTTTTCTCATGTATTTTCAGCTTTCTAGACTCATATGCAACAGCATGTCCTTCTTGTGTTAGAACTCCACCGAGTCCATCATTACATGTGTCGGTGCATACTATAAAATCTTTATTAGGATCTACAATTCTCAGAATAGGCGCTGTAATTAGTAATTCCTTCAACTTCTTAAAACTGTTTGCACACTTTTGATCCCATACAAACTTCTTCCCCTTCTTCTGTAAGGAGGTTATGGGGTTTGCAATCTTTGAAAAACCTTCTATGAATTTTCTATAATATCCTGTAATCCCCATAAATGATCGAACGTCCATCACATATTTAGAAACCAACCATTCATTAATGGCTTTTATCTTATTGGGATCAACTGAAATTCCTTCCTTAGATATTATGTGACCTAAATACTGAATCTTATCCTTGTGAAAGTCACACTTACTAAACTTAGCATATAACTGATGATCTCTCAAAACTTGTAAAATAATACGCAGATGTTCGTCATGTTCTTCCTTACTTTTAGAATATACCAGAATGTCATCTATGAACACAATGACGAACTTATCCAAATACTTGTGCAGAATATTATTCATTAAAAACATAAATACTATTGGGACATTAGTCAACCCAAATGGCATGACTACTAACTCATAATGTCCATACCAAATTCTAAAGGCTGTTTTAAAAATATCCTCATCCTTTACATGAACTTGATGATATCCTGACCTTAAATCAATCTTTGAAAATATCGTTGCTCCACGCAGCTGATCAAATAGATCGTCAATGCGGGGCAACGAATATCGATTCTTGATTGTCATCTTATTCAGTTGGCGATACTCTATACAAAGCCTTAAGGTGCCATCCTTCTTCTTAACAAAAATAACAGATGCTCCCCAAGGAGATACGCTGGGTCTTATATATTTTTTATCAATCAGTTCCTTCAACTGTGATTTCAACTCATTTAATTCTAATATATTCATCCTATATGGAGCTTTGGAGTTCGGTACCGCACCCGGTATCAGCTCAATGGTAAAATCTAGATCTCTCTTCGGGGGTAATCTTGGAATCTCTTATGGAAAAACATCCTGGAATTCTTTTAGGATAGGTATATTTTCTAGTTCCAGTTTGTCCTCTTTATTAATTAACTCCTCATGTACTACATTCACTGCAAACATTTTACATCATTCTCTAACTTCTCTTTTTACTTGCATAGTTGAAATCTGTCTAAGTGATGTCTTTCTTGGAATACCCTTTACTTCTACTATTTCTCCTTCATCATTTAGACAGGTAAAACTTTTCTCATAACAATTCAAAATAACATGATGTATTTTTAACCAGTCCATTCCAATTAAAATGTCATAGGATCCTAAAGGTAAAACATTTAACTTGGTTTGTGTCTTTAACTGATTCATAAATAAAACACAACTTTCAACAAAATCAGACACTTTTATTTTTGTTCTTGTTGCTAGTCTAACTAACTAGGATTTATTAAATTTTTCTGTTTTCAAATTAAAATTTTCTACAATATCAGGAGATATATAACTCAGGCTAGCGCTTGGATCAATCAAAATAGAAGTTGGGTGGTTTTGTAGCATACCTTCAATCTCTACCATAGAGACTTGATGCTCCGCTTGCCTGTTGTCTAGGGATGCATTAATTCTGGGCATCTCTCTTGTCAAGTCTTCCACAGTAGGTTCAACTTGTATGGAGTGAATATTATTGGCTTTCTGCTTCATTTTGGGGCATTTTGAAGCATAATGAGGACCTTGACACTCAAAACATTTTATAGGTGTCCTCTAGTCATTAGTTCTGGTAACATTGGGAGTATTTCTAGGACCTGTAAAATTCTGCTGCTGATTATTTCTGGGACTGTTTCCTTGGAAATTTCGATTTGGAAAGTTTTTCTTTTGAAAACTAGAATTTTCACTGAACCTGAAATTCTTCTTCTTCAGCTCAAAGTTGCTAGATTTATGATTTTTCCAGTTAGATATCCCTTCTCTTTTCCGGTTAGTATCACAGCAGAAAGTTGCTTTCCTCATGGCTTCTTCTAAGGTCTTTGGATTGTCATACTCTATTCTGTCCTTGATGTTGAAAGGTAGACAACTCAGATACATCTGAATCTTTGGTTTCTCTTCCACAAGGTATGGCACATACCTTAGCAAATTCAGAAATTTGTTATTCAGTTCTTTCATGTTCATTGTTCCCAGTTTTAAATCATAAAATTCCTTGGATTTTTCTTCGTAATATTGTTTAGATAAGAAGTTCTTCTTGAAGTACCATTTAAAAGTGCTCCAATTCACATCCTTTTCCTTGATGCCCTTCACTCTTTTGATGTCCTGCCACCAAATGTTTGCCTTCCCTATCAGGTTGTATATGGCCATCTTTGCTTTCAATGATTATGAATAATCATAGATTTGAAAGTATTTCTTCATGCCGGACAACCATGCTTCAGCTGTCTCTCCTTTCTCAGTTCACCATTGAAAGTTGGGTGCTTGATCTTCTTGATCTCCCCAGAAATCTGTTCATACTGTTTATGGATTTTTATTTTTGGTTTGTAATCCCCTTCACTACTGTCACTTGAATAATTACGTTTATTCTTACGTGTCACAACGGTAGCTCCTGATGATGTGGAACTGTTATCATCAGTTTTCACTTTCTTATCTTATTCCCATGAGGTAAGTCTTCAATCTTGGAGGTATTCTCAACCCTTCTATCCTGTTCATCAGTTGGACACTGATCGAACAGTACTTGGTTCAGTTCTTCTTGTGCCTTCAGAATTATCTCATTATCTTATTTAACAGATCTTATTTCTGCTTTCAACTCCTGAAAGGCATGTAACAATTTTGATGAATTGTCATTCAATTCACCATGGACTTCTTCCTCGTAATGCCGTCCAGTGCTATGACTGTTTGGTTGAAATCTGTCCTCCATGTGTTCAACTGATCCTTCCATACCTGTAACTTAGAAACAATTTTCTATATACAAAATAATTTAATTAGTAAAGATTTTTGTTGTTATAAAATTTTTCTGTTGCGTGTTTTTTGGACCCTTTTCAGGCCGAGAGTTCGAACATGAGCTCTGATACCACATGTAACATCCCAAAAAATTTTAAAAATTTAAAAATAGCATTTTAATACCGAAATTGCTAATGCGGAAATAAATTAAATACAAATTCTTTTAACTAATAACAAAATATGATGACATCACTTCTTACTTCTTCACACGAAATACGATGTTAGTTTTGCTAGTGTTTAAATATAATCTACATACTGTAATTACACTTATCTTATCATGTATTTTTCTTGACAAATTATTGACAGTTGCTCTTGGATGATGACGAAGGGGTCCTACGAGGTACCCTGAGGTTTACTTAGCTATGTTAGCTAAAGCATTTGAACCTGTTTCTCTTGTGTAGAATCGCAGGTACGAGCATTCCAATAATTCAAGTATTACAAGTAACTTCTAAAATGCTTTTGATTAGCCGTCAATGCTTTATGATAACTCTATGTTTCTTCATGCATGAGAGGTATAAATGGTATGAATCTATGTCTTAATTCCGTAAGTGTTATTTTTGTTTGCCATGCTTTCAAGTCGCAGGATTTGTAACAAGGAAATATCTATACTAGACTTTTTAGTGAACTTTCAAGAAGAGATACTTACATTATGAAATTTCAATTTCATGCTAGATTAAATATATAAGTACTATTATGATCCTGTAATTAATTCTCCATTTTTTTACAATCGTGGTATGATCATGTATACTTATTGGGTGAAGGATTCAATTTATATAGTGCTCTACACTATAGAAACCTAAGCCAAAGATATTTCATTAATCTAGATCCAGACATAGCTATATATATTTCAAAATATAGTGATACGAGATACCATGCTAATGTAGTAAAGGGTATTATAATGTATTAATATAAACATGATGCTACTAGGATGAATTTGTAACCAAAGAACTAAAACATCTTACGTTTATTTGCACTACAATAATGTGGCAATAAAACTAATAGTGGGCAACTTTATGGAGTCCTAAACTATATGCTACGTATCAAAACTTAATAGAAATGCGATCTATGTAAGCTGAATTCATTGGAGAATTAATCAAACATATAAAAATTAAGCATTCTAAGATAAATACCTTTGAAAATATAATACATACTAATGTCAACTTTACATTTGAAATATGCATTAAATCATATGCTGCAACCCTAAGTCTTGGTATTTGAATGTGATGATGACAGGTAATGAATGTTTAGAGTATTGGCAAGTTGTCGTAATCAAGTCTAGCAATAAAATATCCTGTCTACCGTTTTAAGTGGAATTCTTAGTAGCTTCCATCGTGGTTGTGGTTCATGTGATGGTATTCCAAATATTATCCTTTCGTTGAGCTATAAACTGTTTTGATCCTTAGTCTACTGTTCTGGAATCGTGGTGGAGGTGTTAGTAAATATGACATTTAATGTGGTTGTTGCCCGAAACTCAACATGCCTGGCTGGCTTCGTCTCCATCGTTGATTTCTTGTGTTCTTGGGTTTTGAATATGAAACCCTAGTCCTTCATGGTAAGTATCGTTGAAGTGTTTCTTGGCCTTCATTTCACTTGGTAGAGGTAAGGTAGAGAGGACGACAACCTACTACAATGTAGGGTTAGGAAGTTGGGGGTTCGGAGGAGTCCTTCCTCGAGCTCGATCCCTTGAACTATTGGGAAAACTTATTAGTTTCAAGTGTATGTTTACTCTTTCAGAAACGAACCAAAGTGCAGCATTCGTAGTGTTTTTAGGAAGTAGTGTTCAGGGTCCTCTATTGGAAGTTTGGACCAGAGATCGATTCTCAGAGTCTGAATCTACTCTTCGTTGCATTGCTAGGTGGCTCTGTCTTCATTTTCTAACAACGCCTTTATTATGGGAGCTACAATACAAGGTAATGTTTCGATACTGTAGTGTTTAATGCATTCTGCTGTGTTTAAAACTATTTTTGAAATTCCTCATTTTAACCTCTCATTTTTATTTTATTTTATTGTGGTAGGTGTTACTTCGACAGAGGCTTACTCGTTGGATGCTTAGCAGAAGGAAACTGGTCGACCTCTTGGTAATCCTCAGAGGTTCCTTTCCTAGTAGGTTCTCCTCGCCTGATGAGGCTGATACTAAAATGTTTGATGAGGAGTTGAAATTAGTTCCTGGTAGAGTTTTTGGCCGGTGATAAGTTTTGAGAACCAAAAGACGAAGTTGTTCAGAGGATGAGATCCTCTGCTTGACTTGTTATTCTGCTTTGCAGCATTTCACTGTAATTTTTGTTGAAAAAGTAAACTTGTTTATGATGTAATTGTCAAGGGGACGAACCCTCGTTCGATTCTAATGGAAGAAATAGTATTAAAAACTTCAAAAATAGTTTCTGTGCAGTGTATAAGTTTCACTTCGTCGATGTTTGAGAAATCAAGACAATGTTTGATTAATAGTTTTGAACTCAGAGATAAATCGTTTTTCAAAAATAGAGTTCTAAGTTGTACGGTTTACTCCAATGTTTGAATGGTAATGTGAAGCTGATTTTTATAATGAAACCCCAGTTAATGTAGATTTGAATGGTTTCTAAGATCATGCAATTGATAGATTGACTAGGAAATGTTGTGATGATTTTGGCCGAGAGCCGTAGACCAACTTATTTCACAAACGAGTAATAATGTGTTTGTATCGTTTCAATTTAAAGTTTGGGATGGTGATGAAACTCAGTAGATGGTAATGAACCATCACTTAATGAAAATTATGATTGATAAAATAATAAAACTCAGGTCCGAGCTTGGTAGCTAACGTATCTGAGATAGTTGAACAAGCAATGTTTTTTGTTTTGGGAAATAAAATGTAAGGGTTTGATGGTTACGTTTTTTTTTAAATGCTTGGCCTTAAACTAGATATAATAAAGTCTTAGGGTTTTTAATAAATGAATACTGCAAGTGTCTGAAAACTTTGTTTTAGCAGAACGATGAATGTTAAAGAAGGAATCAATAACTAGGGTTTAAAAAAAATTATAACAATACATTATAATATTGATTTAAGAAGAATATTCTTACCATGGAATACATGGAGAGTTAAATGTAACAATGTTGTGTAAATATATGAAACTATAGTATTGAAATATCATAGAAACTTTAAGTTAATATTTCAGTTATTCTTCGAAAGTTTAAGTACTATAAAGAGAGGAAATGAAAAAGGGTTAAGAGGCTGTAATAAGTATTTTTGCTTCTATTTCTTTACAGCTTTTGAAAGAAATGATAATAAAACTGTATGCATATTCTGAAATACAGTAGATGATCTAGAATTGTAAACCCTAGCTTTCTATACAGAAATGAGGTATTTAATTTCTAACAGTAGATAAAAGAAAATATTACGCTGCCTATAATCTTAACGGGATATATAGTACAACTAAACAATTTAATCAATAAGTCTTCAATATCAACCAGGAAATAAGGTTAGAGGTTAAGTAAAACAACTACATTCATTCAACTGAAATAAACAAGATAGGACAGTAGAACCTGTTGGATGCAGGAGAAACAAACAACCCAAGGAGCCTGTTCCTCCCAACTTACTCCTGAAGGTAGATGTTACACCCAAAATCTACTCATCATCAGATTTAGTGTATACACCCCTGAAGATACTTGGAATAATAATCATCCTGGGAGGGTTTGTAC
Source organism: Larix kaempferi (assembly GCA_027924585.1). Classification (NCBI taxonomy): domain Eukaryota; kingdom Viridiplantae; phylum Streptophyta; class Pinopsida; order Pinales; family Pinaceae; genus Larix; species Larix kaempferi. The sequence continues at coordinate 847,425 of BSBM01000800.1, read as the reverse complement.
TCTTTTGTGCTAGGTTCTGAAGGGTCATCGCAAGTTGCACACTAGCAACATGCGACGTCGCAGCTTGCTCCATTGCAGGGTGTGACGAGGTCTGTTAATGGACAAAAATAGCTTATTCGAGATCCTTCTCGAAACTTTCTCATTTAGGGGCTTATCCTTGACCTCTAGGGGAGCTGGTACTCGACTCCTAACTCTTTGGGAGGATCCCTTATCTCTGTCCTACCATTTCTCAACCTATCCTATCCATACCCTATCCATTTAGTCCTATATAAGTGAGACCCACTCTCATACCAAAGGGAGGAAGGCTATGGTATCTACATGCTGGTGAAATCTATCTTAGGAGGAAGCCTATAGTACTTACATGCTGGAGAAATCTCTCTTAAGACACCTTCATTCACCTCTTGGAGAACTCATACTTCTTCGGAAGAACATGGCAATTGGCTTGGTCGAAGAAGGGTTGCTACGTTAAGTCTCTAGTTGTAGTCCTATATCTCTATCATGTACTCCTCTATTTGCAGTAATACAAATGCTTTCCACCAATATCGTTCTTATGAGTAATGATGTTGTGTAGTTTACCTGCTTAACTGTTTACTTAGATCACTTATTGTATACATGCTCTTTACTCGTTTCTCTTTTCTGTGTCTTGACAGGCCTTGCAGCTTAGATCTGACGACCGTGGGATGTGGAGAAACATTCAGGAGAAAGGATAGCGAATCAAAGAGGTAAGACATCTAGCACTTGATCCTTAAGTAGATTTAGGAAACGTGTTTGTATTATGTTCTATTTGTTCTAGAATCGCATTGAGCTAGGGAGATCCGGCTCACGTCCGCTCGAGTGGATTGTCCGATAACAAATCTGGCGACCATACTGGGGAGTAGTGTTTGTTTTGTTTAGTAGTCATTAAATCTGGAAGTCATTTTCAGTAGTTTACTTGACACAAGTCTATTTATCATTTTTTTCCATTCACTTTCAGATCTTCACATTGAAGAATCTGATCTTCTTCCTCTGAGTCCATATAACTCAGTTCCAAGTCTATTTATGGTTTATTATTGAGAGATCTGATTCATTTTTGAATCTAGAACTCGCCTATCGCACCTGGGTAGTGGAAACAGAGCGACACTGTGTTTTTCTAAGTCTCTGTCCTTTGTCTGTTTCTTACCCGTCGCAACCTTTGCATTGATACACTGCGATAGAGAGAGCAATGGCTCAACCAAAGTACAACCAAAATACAATTGAGATAGTCTCCTAGAAGCAGATGATCCTCCTCCTCACTAGTGCGCCACTTTCTGAGTGAGAGAGAGATGACTTTCCGAATGATCTAAATAGAGATCTCCTGATCTCTATTTATACTAACCTGTTTTCCCAGTGACCTTATGGGGCCGACTTGTCTAGCTAGGTACATCCAAAATATAATATATATTTCAGGGCCGACCCCACACATGGTGGTCTAATAACCCATCAGCAAGTACGCACACTTGCGACACTTGTCAATCCACATGACGACACTTCCTTATAGAGGAATAACACATCTCTAATAAGGGTACAATAAATATATATGAAATACATTCCGAAGTTACATATACATCAACACCAACTCTTCCCAAAAACCTCCTAACAAACTCGAATTTGACAAAATCAAATTCAAATGGACCCAAACACTCCCAATTTGAACACTAACAAAATTTATAGGACTTTTATGGAAGCTTTGAACACTTTACACAGACATTTATAACCGAGGGTGCGTTAGCATAATTGTACAGGTTGATCGACCAGTAAAATGATCATAAATTGGGCATACAGAAACCTTTTTGGATGAAATACAAAGTGTTTCCTATTGGAAACGACGCTCTTGACGTAGTGTAATAGGTTCAAAACCCAAAAAAATCCAGAAATGGTCGAACCATAAACTAACTTTCGACCTTTAAAACTCCAGTGCAATATTGTAAACATGCACAACTGTAAAACTCCAAAAATGGAAACTAAAGATTCCAAATACACTTAATTCAAGCTAAATATTTTAATAATATATTTCATAGGTTCACATGAATGTTTCATACCCATACACCAAATTTACACAAGCATGCAAAAGCATATTTACTCATAGATTAACCATTTACTGATAGATCAACTTGTGCTTGAAACATTGTACAACATAAGAGGAAAACATTGTGATTTTTATTATGAGTGGGACATTTTATGAGAGTACATAAATGGATGATATAAAAAATTGAAATAAAGAGAAAAATATGCTAAAAAGAGAGTAGAAATGGCTACTATAGAACCACAGAGAAATGGGGAATAATTACTGCTCCAAATGAGTGATTTCCTTCTACCATTGCACCCTCCACAATCAAGATTTTGACCCAAACTCATAGATATGGCTCCTCTAGTGTGAAATCCATCAAATATTAGTGATACTCAACCATTCGGACAACCTTCATGAAGTTTGGATAGCCACAAGTGCACTCTCCAAAAGTAGAAACCACCATAAACACTGCACTCCTAGAAACACCACAATCCACACTTCTACTGACTGGAATTTGAACACACCATCAAGAATTTGACCCCGCTACTGTATATGAACATAAAAAATATAAAATATTCCCTATAGATAAATCTGAATGTGACTTCTCCTCTCGATAATCAACTAGAATGAAGCTTAGTGAAGAGATCATGGTGATCTCCTCCTCTCTACTAGCTAGGGTGAAATCTTTCATCACCGAAACTAGTTCACAATTGCAAGGGGAAAATATACCAAGATAGTAATGGGATCATCTTCCAAGCCATGAAATCCACAATATCTCTCCTATTCAAAATAAAAATGTCCAAAAACGCTTTCCCAAGAGGCCTCCATCCTTTTTATATATAGACTCCATTGAGTCCCCCCCCTTCATTCTAGAATTATCTCATAAAATATTAATAAATTTTATTTTCATGAGAGAATGGGTCCTTAGAAAACATTTACATCATTTCCTAATGTTATTTGACCCAATAGTATTTTACCTCACTTGGAAATTCGAATTAGCTATGCATAGTCAATTTTTGGGGAAGTTACACCTTCATGTGGGCCCACCTTTCTAGCACCCTCCTTGGTTAAAAATAGGACCTAAAACATGTCATATGGAGTCATAAGGTGTTATAAGCTGTCATAGGATCTTATTTTTGTCATAAGATTCCTTTTGGGAGTCACACTTCCACAAGTGCGCACTCAATGGCTATTTTTAGCTAGATGATTTTTCATGAAACTTCTTGGGAGTTACTCTTCCTTAGAATTTGAATTTGCTTCTATCATTAACCTTCTTGCACCTTGGAATTCGAATTTGGAGGTGCTTATCTTGATTTGGGGGAGTTACAACTCATGTCAAGTCCAATTTCCACCTCCTATGCATCGTCCTTGTCCATTTTTGACTAATATTGCATTAATAACAAATATTGGACTCCATACATTACAATTTCATGACCCATGCCACCACCTTAATAGTTTATCATGAAATTACCAAGTAACTTAAGCCATTTAATCCCCTAGGCCAATGGAGTGGTCCATACCAAAAATTTGGGGACATGATAGTCCTCCCCACCCAAGATTGCTTGTCCTCAAGCAATTTAAACCTGAGAGTAGTAATGCTTCTTCTTTTTCCCCAACTTATGCTCATTGATTTTTCTACCTACTTCCTTAGTGATGATTGTTCATAAGGATGCAATTTCAAATGGACCAATTCATCAACTCTATATCCCATAATCTGAACCACATTAAAGCTGAAAATGTTTTCATGGTTCCAAACCAATCGAAAGGAGGTATAGTATACTTTTCTCAATGCATGGTATTGCAAAGTACTGTCATAGGAATCCTCCTAACCACTTTGGATTTGTTGCTGAAAGTTTGATTTGAAACTATATATCTAATATCCCCCAACTAATTTCAGAAAGGGACCACCATGTTGCTTCTGTGCCACTCTTGTCACAATCATCCCCTCTAGAGATAGCTCCATCTCCCCAATTGTCCTGCCAAAAAACCAGCTGAAACAACTGAGTCCAAGAATGATCCTAGGGTCTGAAATGAACCTGAGAAATGTGGAGTGTCTACTTCATCCACCTATGCCCTGCATAATATCCACACAAAGAGCCTCATGTAGTCTCCTAAGCCACCTAGTAGGAAAACACTATTTCCCTCCATCATAAGGACTCCCACCTAGGAAACTAATCCACTACTCCACACGGATAGGCTCATGACATAGATGGATGGCTCTACCTCCTGTGCCAACTGCTAAAGTACTGAAATAAGTAATACTAGGATCCCACTATCTATGCTGCACCCCTCCTATCAACACTATCTTTTGGATTAATCTACCACTCTGAAGGATGCCAGGATCCCACCACCAGATTGGAACTTAATCACTCCCAATGCTCATTCGAACCTCTATGAGCCTCTCCAACATAACATGAAACTCCTCTTATGCACCATGCACATTGGTCCTCCAACTCATATCACTGTCACTAGTCCCATCCAACCGACTCAGGTAAAACTCCCATGTCTTTCCATGAATGACGAAGGAATCATAAAACAACTATGGATGCCTCTGTTGCTTCTCACAAGACTGAAAATGAATTGGTGTGCCAAACAACCCTCTATTGATTCAATCTAAACCCGACCTCCTTTGTGTCTCCATATTTTTTATGGAACTATCCATCCAATCCATGTATGCACATACTCATCTACTAGTTGGTCCATATGGAATGTACTCATCTACCCCATCCATGGCGAAGTCTCTCTCTCAAAGAGGAAGCTCATGATCCTCCTGATGCAAAACCAGTGCCTGGCCAACATCCTCCATGTCAAGTCTCTCCTTAAGTATCAACAAATATGAATTCTCCTCATGTGGAACCATCACAAGTGGTCCCTCCATCAACCCAATAGTGCCACCAACCTTTTCCTTGTCATGCTCAACTTCCTCATATTCTTCCATTGGAAGGGATAATGGTTGAAGATGGATTTCATTTTGCTACTTTGTTTGGACCACCAACAAAATTGCCTTCATAGATCTTTGTAACCACTCATTTTCCAAGTTTTGTGTCTCATTCAAATTTTCTAATGGCTGATATAAAAAATCAGAATTCTTGTGGCATGAATCCACAACACATTGTCCCTTTTCAACTTCCAATTCTAGAATGTCAAAATTAGAAAAATCTACAATTTTATCCTTGTCACATGGAATGACTTCCATCTCATGATGGTGTAAGGAAATAGGATTAATGGAAAAATCAGAATTGTTAACATACCTTAGTGTTATGTTTCCATCCTTTGTGCAGTTAACATTAGCTTCATGGTGAAGCTCCAATGGGGAATGGAAGGATGATTTTTGTTCTTCGTCTAAATCTGATCCAAGAGATGTTTTTCCACTACCATCCTCATTTTTAGATGTAGGATGAACAATGACCATGGATTCACTTCTCCCTGAACCAATATTATATTATGAGGAATCCTTGGTTTCTCTCTTTGTAGAGTTACCAAACATCCTTTCCATAATTTTTGATGCCGAGCATTCTGGTAGCAAGGCTTTGCACTCTTTCAAATTATGCTCTATCTCTCAATATGCCTGGTCAAATTTCTTTGACATCTTCGCATGGTCCTTCTTTGACTTCTCTCATTCAATTTTATCCTCCTCTATGGCCGAGACGTGATGAAAATGAGGTAACATTATTCCCTCTACAAGACTAGCCATTGAAGAAATTTTCTCTTCAACATTGTACATGCTATCACCAAAGGAATCATCCAACTCATTTGGATTATTCAATCCTCTGTCCATTTTTTCATCTATTTCATTGTCATCCACAAAGAATTGAAACCATCTTCAGAAAATGATTCTTCCCATGTTAAGCTCTCCTCAAACTCCCATGCATCCGGTTCCAACATCTCATCACTAGGTACATCCCTGTATTCAAACCTTATTCAAATTTTATTTAGTTCCCACAACTTCCAAGGAACATGCTCTGATACTACTGTAATATCCCCAGTTAAAGATTAAGAATATTAACTCCATTTTTTCAATGTAAATGATGTTGAATTTTAACTTGGTCCAAACAATGGCTTTATTATGTCTATTGGAATATGAATAATATGGTGCAACCCAAAATTTATGTTTTCAAACTACTATAATGTGTTCAATAAGATCATTGATCCAATACTCAGAGCTATCAACCCTAATGCAACCCTAGTGAATCACTAGATTCAAAACTAGGAACATTAGTTCAAATTTGACCACACGGAACACATGACTTCCAACTCTTCCCAAACACCTCCTAACATAATAAAATTTGACCCAAGAAGCTTCAAATGGACCCAAACACTCCCAATCTAACCACTAACATAAATCAGAGGGATTTTATGGAAGCTTTGAACACTTTACGCATACATTTATAACTGAGGGTGCGTTAGCATAATTGTATAGGTTGATCGACCAACAAAATGATCATAACTTGGGAATATAGAAACCTTTTTGGATGAAATAAAAAGTGTTTCCTATTGGAAATGATGATCCCGATGTAGTGGAATAGGTTTCAGAACCCAAAAACACTTAGAAATGGTCGAACCAAAAACTAACTTTCAATCCCCAAAACCCTAGTGAAATATTGTAAACATGCACAACTATAAAAATACAAAATGGACATTAAAAGCTTCAAAATACACTTAATTCAATCCAAATAGGTTTCTAAAAGATATCAAAGTCTCATATGAATGTTTCAGACCCATACACCAAGTTTACACAACTATACAAAAACATATTTACTCAAAGATTAACCATTTATTCATAGATCAACCCGTGCTTGAAAAATTGTACAACATAAGAGGAAAAGATTGTTATTTTTATTATGAGTGGGACATTTTCTAAGATTACATCAATGGATTCTACAACAACTCAAAATACAAAGAAAATTATGCTACAAAGAGAGTAGAAATGGCTGCAACAGAACCACAGAGAAAGGAGGAAGAATTACTACTCCAAACGGGATTTCCTTCCACTGTTGCACCCTCCACAAGAAAGATTTCAACCCCAACTTAGATATATGACTCCTCCAGTGTGCCCTCCATCAAATATCAATGATACTCAGTCATTCAAATAGCCTTCATGAAGTTTGGATAGCCACAAGTGCGCCCTCCTCTAGCAGAAACTACCATAAACACTACACTCCCGGAAACACCACAATCTACACTTCTAACGACTGGAACTTGAACACATCATCAAGAATTTGACCCCACTACTATAGATGAATATAAACATATGAAAGATTCTCTATAGATAAATCTGAAGGTGATTTCTCTTCTCAATAATAAACTATAATTAAGCTTAGTGAAGAGATTAGGTGATCTCCTCCTCTCTACTAGCTAGGGTGAAATATTTCATCATTGAAACTACTTCACAATTGCAAGGGGCACATATAACATGTTATACAAATTGACGAGAACTTTATACTCAAAACGAGAACTCTAGCCATAAAAAAATCATATTTTTGCATAAAAAACACCAAAAACAACCCTAAATAAAAAAGTGGTGCTACCAGTAGCACCACTTTTTTTGGGGGTTAAAATTATAGACATGGACCAAAATAATCATTATTGGTGTTTACAAAAACCTTAAAATCAAGCCCTGAATTGAAAACTAATGCTACTGGTAGCACACTTTTTCAAAAAATGGTATTATTATATCATTTTATCATAAAATTTTATTTATTAAAACTCTTAGTAAAACTATATAAAACCTGCACTTAGATAAACACAAATTATGGAAGAAATTAGTTCACCACTCTTTCCATATAAAATAAAATAATTTAGGATAATATTGATAATAAAATAAAATGAATTAAAAAAATCTTCCAATATATATATATATATAACAATTTTTTTGAAAACATTTAAAATTTATAAAAGAAAATGAGAAAAAATTTATAAAACAAATTAAAAAATATAAAAAATAATAAAACTTTAAAAAAATGCAATATAACAAAAATTAAAAAATTATTTAAAAAACAAAAAACTCCTAACTTTTTAAATAAAAATTAATAACAAAAACAAAACAACATAAAAAAAACTCCCCTATTTATAAAAAAATTATAACATTAAAATTTATAAAAAAATATATAAAAAAAACTTATAAAAAAATTAAAAAACTTAAAACAATTTTACAAACATAAAAAAAGTTATAAATTTTTTACAAAATAAAATAAAACAAAAAAAATCAATTTAAAAAGAATAAAAAAAAACCAAAAAACTCACTCCCCACCCCCTCTCTCCTCCCCTCTCCGCTCGGTCCCCCATTCTCCTCCTTCTCCTCTTCCCCTTTTCATTCCATCCCCCACACTCTCTCCCCTCGCCCGACTCCCGCATCCTCCTCCCTCTCCCCTTCACCTCCCCCTCCCCCTCTCTCGGCTGTCCTCCCCGCCCTCCCTCGGCTCCCCTCCCCCTCCATGGGCGGCCCTTTGGGCGCACGAGGGGCGGCGACACCGCTCTATCGTGCGCCAAAGGGCCGCCCATGGAGGGGGAGGGGAGTTGAAGTAGGGGGGGGGGAGGGGAAGGGGAGAGGGAGGAGGATGGGGGAGCCGGGGGAGGGGGTGTGGGGGATGCAAGGCGAAGGGGAAGGGGAGAAGAAGGAGAATGGGGGAGTGAGGGTAGAGGGGAGGAGAGAGGGGGTGGGGATGCATTCCTTGTTGTTTTTTTAATTATTTTTAGATTGTGGTATTTTAAAAATTCTATTTTTTTTTTTTTTAAATTTGTTTTAATGTTTTTTTTTTTTTAAATTTTTTTACAATAAGTTTTTAAAAATTTAAATGTTTAAAAAAAGGTTTTTATTTTAATTTTTTTGTTTTTCTTTTATTTGGAATTTTTATATATCTATATATTTTTAATTTTGTTTATTTTTTGTTAAAATTTTGTATATGAAATTGTTTACTTTTATAAATTTTATAAAACAATGTTAAATAATATTATTTTTATACATAAAATTGCTAAAAATATGTTAAAACGATTTAAATGTTTTTATTTTCTCATTTTTTTTTTCAAATATGCCCCAAAAAGTGACAAATTTAAGAGAGAAGTTTAAAGAAAAAAACTCCTAAAATGTATATATTTTTCATTCTAACTAGCTTCTAAATGTTAAAAAAATTAAAAAATGTACGTATTTTTGAGTTATAACTAGGTACTAAATGTTTTTTTTTTGTAAAATTTTAAAAACCGCAATTATAAATAAAAGCTATAGTTTTTCTATGACCAAGAAATTTCAAAATCGTAAAAAATGGCTCAAAATGAAAAATGGTGCTATCAATATACACACTTTTTGAAACAGAGCTAAAAAAAGCTACTAAAATTGACCCCCCAAAAAATGAGAACAATGACGGGTTCTCATCAAGTTGTATAACTTGTTATATCCCAAGCTAGCAAGGGGCTCATCTCCCAAGTCATGAAATCCACAAGAACTCTCATATTCAAAATCAAAATGTTCAAAATCCCTTTCCCAAGATGCCTACATCCTTTTTATAGACTCCATTCATCCCTTCCCCCCTCATTCTAGAATTCTCTCATAAAATATTTAATAAAATATTAATAAATGTTATTTTTATTAAAGAATGGATCCTTAGAACACATTTATATCCTTTTCTAATGTTATTTGACCCAATAGTACTTTACCTCACTTGGAAATTCGAATTAGCTATGCATAGTCAATTTTTTGGGGAAGTTACACTTTCATGTGGGTCCACCTTCACCTCTAGCACCCTCCTTGGCTAAAAATATGACCTGTGGTATGTCATATGGTGTCATAAGGTGTCATAAGACCCAATTCTTTTCATAAGTTGTCATAAGATTCCTTTTGGGAGTTACACTTCCATAAGTGCACCCTTAATGACTATTTTTAGTTAGATGCTTCTTCATGAAACTTCTTGGGAGTTACTCTTCCGTATAATTAAAATTTGTTTCTATCATGAACCTTCTTGCACCTTGGAATTTGAATTTGGATGTGCTTAGCTTGATTTGGGAGGGTTACAACTCATGTGCGGCCTAATTTCCTCCTCCTGTGCACCCTCCTTGTCCATTTTTTACTAATATTGTATTAATAATAAATATTGGACCTCATACATTACAATTTCATGACCCATGTCACCATCTTAATAATTTATCATGCACTTACCAAGTAGCTTAGGCCATTGCATCCCCTAGTCCAATGAAGTGGTCCATAACAAAAATTTAAGAACATAACATATTGTTAATGTGAAAATCAATATTTTCTTTAATATTTAAATCATGTTTACTCAATTTAAATATATCAACAAAAATTGTTTGTCTTCCCTATTTTTTTATGTTAACCATTAAAAATATTACCTAATTTACAAATTAACAAAATATATCATATTATATATGAAAACAACAAATAATACAATAATTACATTTAAAAACGAAATTCATATGAGACGTATATGGTTAATAAATTATGTTTCTCTATAAATAATCATCTTACATCACCTTGAGAATTACAAGTTCATCAAATTTAGAGAATTAGGTTAGGATGTGGTCTTTTTTAAAAAGATTTGTCTCTTGTATATGATTTTTTCCATTAAGATGTGGTTTGTTGTAAAAAGATTGTTCTCATGTATGATTTTTCAACATATTGGAATGGATTTTGAACTTTATATGATAATGAACTTAAAAGTAATGAGATTTATCATTTATATGTTTTTTCAATATGTTTGTAATAGATTTTGACCTATAGAATAATGTTTATAATGAATTTATAAACAATGAGAATTTAGGAACCATATTAAAAAAACATCTAAATAATAAAATATGGTTTTCGTTATGAAATAATTTTTTAGGCATTTGTTTAGAGAATGATATTTAAAGTAAACAATTCATAAATATGTTATAGGTAACTCATAAATAATTGATTCAGTAAGTATACACATATCACATATTCGGATTTGGAAAATAAGGTCTTCCTCGCAATTTTTCATTTTTCAACATATTGTAATAAATTTTGAACTCTATATGATAATGTTTATAATGAACTTAAAAGCAATGAGAGTTTATGGAGCATATTAAAAGGAAGAACATCCAAGTATGTATAAGTTTTTTTTCTTTCCTTTTTCTATATTTTTCTAAATATATTATATTAAATATAGTTTCGATTTTATTTTATATTTTTTTAATCTCAAATATGATTTTCTTAATGGAATAATTTTTAGGCATTTATTTAGAGAATGATATGTAAAGTAAATTTTAGATCTTTCATAGTACAATGTATGTCAACAATTCATAAATATGCTAAAGATAACTCATAAATAATTAATTCACTAAATATAAATATGTCGAAAATAAGTTTTTCATCGTTTACATTAAAAATTAATTGTTTTTCTTTTAAATATACACAAATTTCTCAATAAACAAGTAAAAGATAATAATACATGGTTAAAAAAAAAATATAAATATATTATTAAAAAACTTGGAACTTTAATGAAAGTGATATTAACACCCTTCATTTAAATTTCATATAAAATTTAATATTTTATTAATTTTATAAAATCAAAGTGGTCACGTGTGCTGTATGTCCATTTCAATGTTTTAAAAAATTTAAAAGCTAAAAAGATTGTATACAACTAAGGTAATGACAGTGAAAACCCCATAAAATATAAAACTCCATAAAATATAAAATGAGATTTCAATCGTTAAAACATAACCAAGTTAAAACCTTGAAAGGATTCAATAAAAAATAACCGTTTTAGTTAAAAAAAACATTGAAAGGATGAATCATATATAAAATCATAAAAGCATCGAGGAAATATACCATCCAAGTGACTTGAAAGTCTGCATAATTTGAAATAAAAAGAGAATGATATCGAATTTTGTTTTTTCAAAGAATTGTTTTTATTCGATATTTTTTAGAGAAATCAAGATATGTATACGACTATTCACTACATTCCAAAACTAGTTAGTGTTGTTTATAATGTCTACTAAATCAAAGCATATTACTGTCTTGTTATGATGTTTTGTAGATACTTAGTCATCATAAATTTTAAAAGGTAGCCTACTTTTTGAGATTTAAAGTATATCTTAGTAAAATTCACACAAGATTAAAAATAACTCCAAAACATCCACTTATATGATATTCAAAAGTTAATACAATGTTCTTTTTGAAGCTTTAATGGGATTGCCTTCTTTGAATTCAAGTTTAGTTAAGGTATCTCATGTAAGAGCAAAGCTTTCTTAGACAAACTGTTCACCTAAGTAATGAATTCATGATGAGTATGCGTAAAAGTATCTTTTACCTCCTTGACTTGGTTCATAATAGGAGCTACATCCAAAGCATTTATGATTTGTATAGTCTATCAAAATATTTAAGTCTCCAAAAACTTGGAGATGTTTTAACCCTCTTTCTTATGTAGTTTTTAGTAATAATTAGAGAGCATAACATTCAACATGATTAACTGAGCCTATACCAACAATATATTTCAGGTTAAGGAAATGAAAAGCATCAAGAAAAAGTACAAACCCTACTCCACAAAAACTTGGAGTTCCCTGACTTGCTCTGTTAAAGAAGCCCCATGGTCTTAGGGTCTTACCCTAACCCCCTTTTAGATGAAATAGGAGTTAGTGAAGTAATGTATGCGGCCATTTCCTTGGAATGAGGCATATTAGTTTGTTGAAAGTCTATTTAAGAGTTCGTAGGCTATGGATTTTGTCAAGAATTGTTGTATTGGAGCTTTGGTAAAGTGAAAGGTCTCCCAACCCTAAGAAGTGAGTGATCATTGTTTCCTGAATTGATTTTCATAACACAAGTGTTAATTATTCCTCATCTTTCTTATCTATTTCCTTTGATTAAGTTAATATGCATTATAATTTTTAATATTTTGCATAATTGATCTCTATATATCTTGTGAATTGTTCTAAGTTTCATGGTTAAGAACACCAAAAGTGGTATCAAAGCACTTTCCTTAGGTAGCATGCCCCCATAATTTTCACATATTTTCTTGGGCTAGAGACATGTTTTGATGTCTTTAAATAACAAAGAGCTCTCTCGTTCAAAGGGTAAACCTATGGTTGGGGAAAAATCCATGCAAATAATACAATTGGTACTAAGTCACATTTGTTGAACATTGTTGTAACCTATGTTAGTACCCCTTCGAGTAGTACCACATTAGACAACACCTATATACACAATCTCACTTCCACGTACCTTTGGGTATATCAAAAGTCCCCTAGGAAACCTAAAACCTGTTGTAGATAATATAATCGACCTTCTTGTTTATATAGTGGCATTGAAAACAACATTTGGGAAGATTGGTCTCTTCTATCTAGGTAGTCAGGTAGTGTAGTTAAGGGAATGATTGAGTCTCCTTAGTTAGAACTATGAGAAATTGGGTCAATTACTATAGTTGGACCCTCTAAGTATATCAGAGAGCTATAAAACATGTTAATCCTTTGTTCTGAAGACCTTGGAAACCCTAACCCTCTTCACCAACTAATGAAATACCTACATCTTTGCATCCAAAATGAATTTGGACATTCTATCAGTATAGTAACTCTGTTCTTTGAGACTAGACAACAAAATTCCTATATATTTGTATCTAGAAGGAATTTGAAAATTATGTCAATGCAGTGATATTCCATAGGGAGTAATACTCCTCCCAATGTTACAAAACAATTGACACCCTTTGTGACCTATCTCAAAACACTCCTTGCATTGTGTTTATTGTGTTAGTATACATATCTAATAATCCTTTTTGTGTGGCCCGATCAATATCTCATTCGGTGATACATCTCAAAATACTCCTCTTTAGCCCCTAGTCATTTTGAGATAAGTTGGTGTTAATATTTTTCTGCTCATAAGTGGTCCCATGGTACACACCTGCAATTAGAAAAGCATGGAGGACCTGACCAAGTATCCACCAAAGGACACTCAAGATTTGGCATCAATGCTCGAAACATTATGACATGCAGTTAACCATATCAACATCAATATGGATAACCATCAACACGTGATTAATGTTATTGCTAAACATGTGGGGCTAGCACCTAAAACAAAATATCCAACCATTGCATTATTTGTCAATGAAGAAGATGGATTTCACACTCAAGATTTCTAGAAATCCAACCTCTATTATTTGAGGATAAACATTCAGGTCATTGATTCTCGAAGCTCAACATGAGAAAATTTGATGGGTTAGATCCATCGAGTCAGGTTACCAAATTGAAACACTATTTTCTCTCCATGGCATAAAGGATGATCTCCAAAAGTTAAAAATAGGGTTTTATATTTATAATTCGAAAGTTGACAATGGTGGCAATGGTACTAGAAATATTATCATCGTTATGTCCCTTAGAGCTAGTTTGTGAAGATACTTTATGATTGATTTGAATGTGACACTCATTGTTTGGCCAGGTTGACCAAATTATGCCATATTGGGATGGTTATGGACTACGTTACAACGTTTGAAAAATTGGAAACTCACACAAATGGCTTCTCTTATTATTATTATTTTCTGGAATTCTTCTTCAGTGGCCCTTAAGGAGTCAATTTTAGCACATGCCATTATGCCATGTCCATCATCTTGGTTAGAATCTTGTGTTTGAACTCGATAAATAGAAGTTGTACTCAACTCCCAACTCCTTTCTGACTCACACTTCCAACACTACTATGGATTCTACTTCCAACACCTCTAATGAACCACTATTAAGAATCCGACATTTATCTCCTGATGCAATGGATAAACATCAACACCCCAAACTTTTCTATAATTTTGATGAAAATATTTCCGAGGGCATAAGTGCAAAGAATATAAATTATTCCAAATAGATGTATCCCCACATGATAACCTAGAAGACATAACCTTGAATGTCACTCAAGTACCAGAAGGGGACGAGACTCCTCTGCCCAAGGTAGATACCACACCTTGTTACCTCTTGGGGAAGAACCCCAAACTTTCCTCTTACTAGGTTTCTCAACACTCCAAACATTGAAGTTGACATGCTACATCAAGCATCACAAAGTAATTATATTAATTGATAGTGGCAACTGTCACAACTTTATTCATCGGAGAGTCGCAAACGAAATTCATTGCTAAATTCTACCTATATCAAACTTCCAAATTATGATAGAAAATGGCGGTATGATGAAATGTGGGGGTTTATGTGAAAATGTGAAGCTAAACACAGGTGCCTACTATCTCAAAATCCACATGTTTTCTATTGATGGGTGGTTGTGATGTAGTAATGGGGGCATAATTGTTGAGGGATTTGGGATTGGTCAACATGGATTTCGAGGACCAATATATAAGCTTAACCAAGGAACATAACACATAATATCAACGTGATTACTTCAAGCTCTCCATAAATGATCACCTTCCACCATATGGAGAATTTAGTAAAGCAAGGCCACCAAGGTATCATTGCTCAATTTAATTCCATCCATGTCATGACACAACCCCATAGGACATTCACCTTGGGTTGCAATTAGTGATCTCTTAATATCAACAAGTTTTTGACACACCCAATGGTTTACCACCAACCTGAGGGGAGGATGACCATTGTATTCCCTTAATTCTCGATATTCAACCCCCCATTGTATGCCCTTATTGTGTAACAACCCCATTCATTATACAAATTGAAAACTATAAATTAAAACATATTTCTTGGCAAAATTTTAGAGAAAAAAACTAGTCTATCATTTGTATATCCATCAATACAAATATAATCAGATAATTAGGAGAAAATAAAAGCTATAAGCCATAGAGAAGATCCACTTACTAGATCGAAGAGCAACTTAACTAATTTTTGCATACATACCTTCTCTTCAACAATTACCAACTCCCCTATCTGCAACAACATTTGGGGGTGACAACTCTCCGCCCATCCAATACCCAACCAAAGCTGATGCCCCCAATCCCTCAACAATTAACACTGTGATAGACCAGGTAATACATTAACTCATTTCTCTATTTCTCTATGAATTTGAGTCCCCCCACCCCACTCCCATTCTCCTTATCCTCCCTCTTAATATGTGCACACACAACAAGAAACCAACACAATAATCAAGAAACCCAATTAAAACAATCAACAAGATTGGATACCTGACCTCTTGGCCTTCCCCCCCATTTATTACAAAATTCCCATATTTTATCCAATTTCTTAATTATGCAAGGGTGAAACACTTATCACCCATGCACTTAAATTAAATTACAATTTCACCTTTCCTTTTTTTTTTAACATATTATTTTCCCTTTTTATTATTATTAAATTACGGTAATCCCTATGTTTGGGGTGTTACATACTCCCCCCCCTTCAAGAAACTTTGTCCCGAAGTTATAACCCCATAGCAATAAATACAAACAATTACTCTATTATTTATGTAGATAATAGGTAATATAAATAGCTAGTACTAGTGTGAAGATGAGAGATTTATACGTGTGGCCATCACATATAAATCTCCCACCTACACTAGTACAATCATGGTGCCCTAAGTTACGGTATGTTCTGGATTAATTCCCATATAATCCTTCTCGCCAAATCTAGATGGTCCCGCTCAACATGGTACGGTCCCTTTATTGTATCCTGTCTGTAGATCATACAATAGGCATCGAAAGTTTCCTCGGAAGTTACCGTGACATAGACACCATCCCAACTTTTGGTAAATGTGTAGCCTGGCATTGGAATCTAACTAGAATTTGGGCCTCATTGGTATTAACCAACATATAGTTATCGGTACCCCAATCCCAACATAGGGATTATTATACCCCAGGCATCTCGAAAGGATGTCCTATACTCCCTCCATTATTATGCACACTTAAAGCACTAGCCTTAGTCATCAGAATTCCTTCTCCATTTGCCTACCCCCCAGTGAGGATACATCCAACCAGGGAATTCCGGTAGAAGAGTTAAGAACCACTAGCATAGAGTTAATTGTTGAGTTTGTCCCCCAGCCCATAAGGTGTTCATAGTATCCATCCTCATTTTTGGTTATGCACCCCCCAAAATGTTGATGTATATGTAACTTTGGAATGTATTTCATATATGTATATTGTACTCCTATAGAGATGGTATTATTCCTCTATACGAAAGTGTTTGTATTCCTATAGAGATGTTATTATTCCTCTATACGGAAGTGTCGTCATTTATATTGTAAGTGTCGTAACTTATACTTGATGGGTTATTAGACCACCTTGTTGGGGTCGGCCCTGTATAAGTCATGTGGTTCGAAGGGTTATTAGACCACCCTATTTGGGGTCGGCCATGTGGGTCAAAGGGTTATTAGACCACTCTATTGGGTGTCGGCCCAGTCAGCATTATGTTATGTGGTTAAGTTAAGGCCGACCTAGTAAAGGTTAGTAGGCAAGTCAAGTCAAGTATAAATAGAGTGCGGGAGGCACTCTATTTTATCATTCTATTCTCTCTCACACTCTTGGGAGAGTGGCGCACTTGTGGAGGAGGAGAAGCTGCTACTAGGAGATGTCTATCTCTTATGCTTGGGTTGTATCATTGCTCTATCTATCTCTGAGGAAGTTATTGGGTTTTTTCACCTTTATGGTTTTCCCCAAGTAAACTCTGTGTCTCTTGTGTGCTTGCGTTATTGTGTCCATGATTGATATGTTGTAGATATGCTGTACATGTTGTTCTCTCAGTTAAGATCCTAGATCAGATTGAAGTAAATTCTGAAAAAATAACATGGTATCATAGCTAGCCTGAAAGAAGGCATGGTATGGCATGTATGACACTTGTTGCACTTGCGAAGCTAGGACTTGATATAGAAAAAACCAGTCATCGTAGCACTTTCGCTATAAATATATTTCGGTGAGGTTTCAGGGTCTGAAAATTATATAGGGAAAATCTAAGATTATCATGAACCTTGTGTCCAAAGAACAACTTCTAATTCATTGTACTTTGTGTTTTATGATCTGTACAATCTAGGGTTTCTGCCTCTTCCAGATCTGAGTCATAAACATGTGACCTAGGAAAAAAGGTCATAACTTGGGATAGGAAGCTCCAAATGAAATTTCATAAAAAGTGACAGGTAGTGCACGGACTTTAATTTCTCAGGTAACTTTTTCAGAGGCCGAAACTGAACCAGTGACACATGGCACACTGTACAATTTCACTCTCATGTTTTATCCCATAAACAGGTCACGTTGGGACACGTGGCATAAATCTCTCTCAGAGAATCCATTTGAGGTCATACCTATGGGGTTGGAAATATGACAGGTCAAGATATCACAGGAAAATTTTTCAGACCCTGTGGATCGAAAATTTCAGAGTTACACCAGAAACAATCAGGTACATATTTATGTCAAAAAACAAAATTATTTTTTAGCACCTTCATTCATGGCTTTCGGAATTTAGGGTTTCGGAGAAAGTTGGAATTTTTGTAATCAGAGACTACGGCCGAATGCTACTCATCAAAATAAAAATTTAGAGACCAAGATCAGAATTTTTGGTTGGGAAGAAGGTCGGGCTTGATCAGACCCTAGTTCGGGACTTTGATTGGAAAAGTGGAAAATTAGGGCTTCTGCAAAAATGAGAATTTTTGAAATCTGTGACCACGGCTGGAAGCTCCTCAGAAAAATAGAAGCTTAGAGCTTTGGACCGAACCTTTTGATTGGGAAGAAGGGTGGGCTTTATCAAACCCTAGTTTGGGGTCATGTCCTGTGAATCCGGAAGTTTCAAAGGCAAATTTGAGGGGTAAAATTTTGCAGTTTTCAAATTCTGAGTATGCCAGCTTGATCAGCTCATCAATGCGCATATTTATATCCTTTCAGAAGTTTGAAATTCAAAGTTTGAATTTTTAGGGTTTCTCTGACAAACCCTAATCCAGTTCCATATCTAGTTCCTGCAAATCAAGTGGATTGGGTTAATCCTAGAAGAGAATGGATTGGTCACCTGCATAAGGGAAGAAGTTTCTATTTCATAGGGAGATGAGGCTAAGGCCTTACATAAGAAGATTACAAGCAATCTCGACAGGTATGACTTATCCAGGTATGTTTCGAGATTTGTTCATGATTAAGTTTATGGTATGTTTGTCTTCATGTTATTATGGTTAGTACAATCTTGATTAAATTTAGACTTGTCGTATCACCTTAATAAAATTATGAATGCATGATAGAAGATATTCATTGATTAGGGTGTTGACACTTATGATTGTACTAATGCATTATGGTGTTGTATGAGGTTTATGTTGTCTGCTAACATGAAAGGTACACCAAGAAAGACAAATCATGTTCCAGTTCAAGAACATATGATCATGATGACATGAAGACAAAGATTCATCCATTGTCATGGATCACGTAGAAAATCTATTTACGAGGTATGTATAACTTGGTTCTATAATGGTTAACCTATGAGATATGCAGGTTACTAGCACAAGTCATTGAAGAGAACAAGAAGACATCATGTGGGTATGTTAGGCATAACTAGCTAACATACCAATCCATGTATGTTTTTCCTATATCAAGTTAGAATCCTACCTTGTGTTAGGATCCCTTATATAAGTATACTTGGTATGATTGGTTATGTTTATAAAGTTAGAAATGTAAGTAATCAAGGGTTTATGCATATTATGTCTCTTATCTCGATTGATGATTTAACTAACCAGAAGAGTCCTATGATCAAATAAGAATATGCATGAGTAAAAGAAGACTTCCCTGAAACCTTGAATACTAATGTTTATTATTATTATCTGTGTTTGAAATGATCATGACTATACATGTTTAAGATTATTGTGTTTTGATAGTATTAAGATTATACTAATGAATGTGTGATTATGTATGAGACCTCAACGATAACACAAATGATGATACAAATAAGCATGCATAGTGATTAAGGATGGATATAAGTTCAAGGACAGGTAATCCAGGAAGCAAAGATAAAGAGGGAGCACACTCTAGTTGTTCCTGCAAGGAAGCAAAGATCAAGAAGAAGCACACTTCAGTAGTTTCTGCACGGATGCAGATATTCAGAGGGAGTTGACCACTTCTCACAATCCACATCAGAATGGAGTTGCAGAAAAGAAGCAAAGAATGAGAGGGAGTCAACCCAACAAACAAACAAAGATGAGTATTTGAATTATCATTCCTTGCATATTTTATTAACATTGTTCAATAATATATATACTGATGTTCCTAGAATTAGGTTGTGTATTATGCACATTAGAATAGTTGCATTGATGAACAATATACTACTAATATACATGGGTAAGTGGCCTATGGCACTGTACAACATTCCATTGGGTAAGTGGCCTATGGCACTGTACAACATTCCATTGCTACTTACCTAGAATGAAACCTCTTTGTTGACATGTTGGGAGTTGTGCACACTCTTAACATTGTTCTGGTAGAGATTGGAAAGAATCTAGAAAGCTACGGGATATGGATAAATGTTGTATTGAAGCATTGGCTAAGATAATTGCATGACTGTATGACATATTTATTTATGTGTAAGAATTTGTTTTGAAAACTATGAGATGTTTTCTAATCATGCAATTTAAATTATTGTGTAGGGAAGATCGTATACCATCACCTACAAAAGAAGGACTACAACATTTGCTTAGCAACAAAGTTATCTATTGAAAATATTGAGGATATTGAAGTTCCCAGGATCTGGGAAGAATTCCATGATCGAGGAGTACCAGTCGATCATGAAGATGTTTGGGATGCAGTCCCAAGACTTGAAGGGGAGTCTATAGTGACTTCCAAGAGGATCTACAAGATCAAGCATGCTGCAGGTGGTAGCATAGAGACTTTTGCTCTTGTAGCCAGATACACTTCCATTAGATCAGTACTTGCTCTGGATGCAGTGATGAAGGGGAAGATACACCAGATGGATTTCAAGACAGCTTTCTTGAATGGTGTAGTTGAAGAAGAAGTGTATGTGGAGCAGTCACTTGGTTTTGAGACACATGACAGGAAGTCATATATGTGCAGAACTTGGTATGGTAGGATAGACAGCTTTCTATCCAGTTTGGGCTTTACCAAGAGTAAAGTAGATTCCAACCTTTACTACAAGGTTGAGGAAGGCAATCCGGTGATACTACTTTTGTATGTGGATGACCTATTTATTACAGGTGAAGATAGATTGATTACCAACACGCAGCGGAAGATTGCTTCCAAGTTCGAGATGAAGGACTTGGGGATGATGCAATATTTTCTAGGTATGGAGGTGTGGCAGAGTGCAGATGGAATCTTCCTTGGAAAAGGGAAGTATGCAGTAGAGATCCTGAAGAGGTTCGATATGATGGATTGCAAGGCCGTGGCCACACCTATGGCATCGAACCTGAAGCTTCTGTGTGATGCTTCATCTGATCTGGTTGATGTCACTATGTATCGTCAGATGATTGGGTCCTTGATGTACCTGACGAACACGAGGCCAGATATTTGCTTTGCGATGAACACATTGAGCCAGTTCCTGACGGATCCGAGAGGTGTTCACCTGGTTGCTATAAAGCATATTCTGAGGTACCTGAAGGGTGCAATTGATTATGGGCTCAAGTATGATGCGAATCAAAAGTTTAACCTACAGGTTTATGTTGATCTAGATTGGGTAGGCAGTGCTGCAGATAGGAAGAGCACATCTGGGTGCTGCTTCAATATGGGATTAGGTGTGATCTCTTGGTTTAGTAGGAAGCAGTCCTGCGTAGCACTGAGTACAGCCGAAGCAGAGTATGTTGCGACGGATGAGCAGGTTGCAGATGTATTGACCAAGCCATTGGCTAGAGTGCAGTTTGAATACTTCAGAGAGAGGCTTGGTGCACTTCAGATCGAGGTTCCTTCCAATGGGAAGTGATGAGTCCGGAAGATGCAGATGCCCATGAGATTTCTGACATGGTTGATGTGTTCTCCCATGGTCGTGATGTAATTGCTGAGCCATTCTCACATGGTGGTAGATGTGTTCTCCCATGGTGTAGATGTAAGGGCTGGAGCCATTCTCACATGGTGGTAGATGTGTTCTCCCATGGTGTAGATGTAAGGGTTGAAGCCATTTTTCACATGGTGGTAGATGTGTTCTCCCATGGTGAAAAAGTAAGGGATGGAGCCTTCCCCGAATGGTGGTAGATGTGTTCTCCCATGGTGAAAAAGTAAGGGATGGAGCCTTCCCCGAATGGTGGTAGATGTGTTCTCCCATGTCGGTGGTGTAAGTGCTGGATGATGTGCATCTGGGTTGTGCTTCGTGGGCGATGAGATGATTTGAAGAGGACGATGCTATGATGATCAGGAGGATCATGGATGATGAGCATCAGGACAATGCTCCAGTTACTGCTCTATATGTATATGTACGCATCATGTTGGATGCTAGATATGATCAGTTGGATCATTTATATGTATATGTATATGTACGCATCATGTTGGATGCTGGATATGATCAGTTGGATCATTTCTATGTATATGTGTGTACGCATCATGTTTGATGCTGGATATGATCAGTTGGATCATTTATATGTATATGTATGTACGCATCATGTTGGATGATAGATATGATCAGTTGGATCATTTATGTATGTATGCATCATGTTGATGATGGATATGATCAGTTGGATCATGTGTATGTATCTATATATGTATCAGGTGGATACTATGTATGATCAGGTAGATCGTGTATGTCGATATATATCAGGTGGATACATTGTGTGGATCATGTATTTATGTATGTATCAAGTGGCTACATTGTATGATCAGGTGGATCATGTATGGTGATATGTATCAGGTAGATACTTGGTATGCATCAGGTAGATGCATTGTATGATCAGGATGATCATGGATGACGAGCTTCAGGATGTTGCTCCAGATGACTTGCATCAGGACGATACAGTGATGATGATCAGGATGATCATGTGTACATCAGGATGATGTATGACGAGTATCAGGTTGATACTCTATGGCCGTGGACAGGTTGTGCAAAGGAAATCATAGATTTGTTCTAGGTCACATCCAGTATGAAAAAGGACTGGCACTGTGTATCACATGTAAGACCTGGGAGATCCGATAGGTTGGGATGTGTGCCCGTAATAAGTCCTGGGATGCTCTTTCGAGGGTTTGTGATAGTGGGACACATGTAAGACCTGGGAGATCTGATAGGTTGGGCTGTGTGCCCGTAATAAGTCCTGGGATGCTTTTTCGAGGGTTTGTGGTGGGTTGATACATGTAAGATCTGGGATATCCAATAGGTTGGGCTGTGTGCCCATAATAAGTCCTAGGATGCTCTTTTGAGGGTTCGTAGTAGAGGTCACATGTAATCAGTCCTAGAGATCTTTCCGGTCGTGCTTAGGGACATAAATGTTCCTGGGATTCTCTTTAGAGTTCTTTCCGATCGTGCTATGCACATAAACGTTCCTGGGACACTCTTTTAAGGTTTTATGACAGTCACATGTAATAAGTCCTGGAGATCTGGATAGGATGAAAAATGCCTCAGATGCTCTTTAGGGTTCTTGCTAGTCAAGAGACTCTTTTAAGGTTCTGTGATGCATGTAATAAGTCTTGAGAATTCCACAGTATGGCCAGTGATGATGAAGACCTGCAGGTGGTGGGCTTACATCCAGTATGAAAAAGGTCTGGCTCTGTAGAACTTCCTATGATGAGTAGATTCAGAGATTGATTGAGATAGCAGCAGCAATGATGATGATGAAGACTCGATGACGATTATCCAGTGATGATGATCCAGAGAAGAAGACTTGTGCTAGAAGATCTGTGTCGAGAAATACCTTCCTAGTTAAGAGGGAGTGTTGATCTATATGTAACTTCGGAATGTATTTCATATATGTATATTGTACTCCTATAGAGATGGTATTATTCCTCTATACGAAAGTGTTTGTATTCCTATAGAGATGTTATTATTCCTCTATACATAAGTGTTTTCATTTATATTGTAAGTGTCGTAACTTATACTTGATGGGTTATTAGACCACCTTGTTGGGGTCGGCCCTGTATAAGTCATGTGGGTCGAAGGGTTATTAGACCACCCTCTTGGGGGCCGGCCATGTGGGTCAAAGGGTTATTAGACCACCCTATTGGGTGTCAGCCCAGTCAACATTATGTTATGTGGTTAAGTTAAGGCCAACCTAGTAAAGGTTATTAGGCAAGTCAAGTCAAGTATAAATAGAGTGCGGGAGGCACTCTATTTTATCATTCTATTCTCTCTCACACTCTTGGGAGGGTAGCGCACTTGTGGAGGAGGATAAACTGTTGCTAGGAGATGTCTATCTCTTATGCTTGGGTTGTATTATTGCTCTATCTATCTCTGGGAAGTTATTGGGGTTTTTCACCTTTATGGTTTTCCCCAAGTAAACTCTGTGTCTCTTGTGTGCTTGCATTATTGTGTCCATGATTGATATGCTGTAGATATGCTATACATGTAGTTCTCTTAGTTAAGATCCTAGATCAGATTGAAGTAAATTCTGAAAAACTAACACAAAATCCTATAATGATTAGCCTCACTAGGCTCTTTGAGTGGATTACCTTAAAAAAATTCCACTCACTACAATGAACAATGATTAGTATCCATTTCCTTAGGATAATAAGGTATCATGAAATCAATTATGAATCATATGTGCTTACAACGAATTCCTCATCACAATTAATATTTGCAGTAGAATGCATCATAAGCCATCATCATGGTAAAATATGGTTCATAACCAAGTTTTAATTAAACATTTTACCGAATCCCATATGTGGTGTGATAACATCATAAAAAAACAACCATCATTCCCATCATGGAATAATTAAGCATCTTATTGAACTAAGATGTCATGAAAATCCATCATGAATTAAAAACACATTATGCAACAAAGCACTGCATTGCATATCAACATGTACGATAGCATTTCACAAACTAAATGTCATTTATCACCAATGTGATGATGAGTGATGAAGTACCATAATCGGTATGAAATAGTAAGTATCAAAAGTAGTTGCACATGACATCCTCATGAAATAATAAGCACCATAACTAAGTATCACTTGGCATCAAATCATACCCTGAAATCATTATACAATAAGACCATATGCAACCATTGGATACCATTGTACAATATTATATCATCATGTGTGGGATGGGACAATGTACTAATCATAAGATTGCATAATCTCATAAATACTCCTATATTGATGATATCATATCTAGAAAATGGATAACTAATAGTGCATAACACATGTAAGAATAAGTATCTAGAGAGTCACATCTTTTACCATTTGTAATGTCCCCATTTTGACCCCCTTTGTATTAAACCGTAAATGATGTAAATATTGTAATTAATCATGGTGAGGAGCTCAAGGCCAAGGCCCCACCATTGATTTAGCGTTTCATGAATCGGCAATTAAAAATAGATGCCCATGGTTCTTGTGCAAGATGGGCACAATGTAAATAAGACACCATGTAAATACGAATTTTAATGGAAAAACCCACAACCGGCTATGCAATGCAACAAAAGAGATGGGGCATGACTCTACAAGGAAAAGGGAGGGAAATTATTCAAACCTTGAGCCAATGGTATTAATCCATGTGTCAATGGGGAAACCCATAAACCACCAACTACCCATTTTGTCTCATGTACCCAATCATTTAATTTTTCCAAGAAATTGGTTAAGGCAGTTAATGCCTTGGGAATGAAAGAGTATGGGCAAGCCATTTTCGTGCATGGGCAAGCCATCAACTTGGAAAATCGTGTTTTTTGCTTGTGGGGCAAGAAACCACCCACGAAATGGTGCCCAAAGCCATGGGGAAGGGGCAGTCTTCAGGGATTCACGCAGTTGAAGTTAGCTGGGCTCTTTCCATTTACGTTTTTCATCTAAATACTGCATTTTTCCATGCCTGGGAGTCGTTTTTTGCAGTATATAACAGTTGGGAGAGGGAGGGCCACGTTTTTGAGGACTGTAGGGAGGTCGTTTTTGCCCCTGAATGTCCAAGGACGTTTTTCTAAAAACGGATTTGGCTTCCTAGGTTGTCCACCAACTTCCCATTTCGTTTTTGTGGGGTCCCACGTTTTTCTGGGTTAGTTGAAACCCCAACTCATGCATTCCATTGTGGAAAACGTTTTCCTCATGCCCAGCAAGTGGGGTTCTGCAGTTATGTGCATCCTTGTTCTTGGTTGAGCCTGTGAGCTGAAGTGTTGGAGTGGTAGTGGATAGAAGTGGCTTGATAAACCTAGTGGGGGAGACAACCTCTCAAAAAGATCAAGAGGGCCTTGGTTACTCTTCTATGCATACCCTGAGAGCACTGGATAGGGAAGGTATGGCTTGAGGGACTGCACATCAGTGAAAAGAATACTTCCTTGTGCTGGGTGTGTAGGTATTGTGGGTGCCAAGCTAGATAGATCTTGCAAGGTTATCCCTGGCTCTGTGCTGGAGCTCACTAGCTTAGCAACTCTTCCTTTCCATCTCCTAGTAGCCTGATAAACCCAATTGTAGATTGGCTTGGCTCATCTTGGTGTATGCTTGGCTATGTGTGAGTCTGCTATTCCCTGGTTCCTTGTAGAGATCATGCCCATCTCGGGGGTGGCAGTGGTGCTGAGAGATTGAGGAGCACACTGGCCTATGGTTGGGTGGAACGTTGCAGTTGCATAGCCAGTTGCTTGGGACTGCCTTATTGAGATAAGTATTCTCTTGTGTAATTTGGCAATTATTATTTGATGAATGTTTATGAATGTATGTGGATGTATTAAACGAATTTGCTTCTGCTGTGTTTTTAAAGGTTTAGGCATTTCCATATGATCTTATATAATTCTGCACAGAACTTTATTTCATGGCTGCCACAGAATCTTGAATGTGTATTAGAGATCAACAGCATTTATTTGATTACCGTCGTTTTTCCATAGTACGCATAGATACAGTTCTGGCATCAATGATTTTAACTCAAACGTTTTGGGGCTAATTGCCCGGGTTGAGCACGGTGATCCTCTCTATCACGCTGGTATGGTAGGAGGGGACACTACACCATTGAAGGGATCATCACAACATCCAACTAGAATATGAGTAAGGTTCTAATTTAGATTCATTTTTGTTACTCACAATAATTTGCTCGAGTGTTACTTACTCTAAAGGTACCTCAAATATGCCAAAATATCACTATTGGTCTCTTCTACTTTGCCTTGATTATTACCATTATGTTCATACCATGACCAAGCCATCATGATTGATTCATCATAAATGTTCCATCATGAATTATCCATACACACCTCGCAATTACGCCCCAAATTCCTATGACTATGACTAGGTAAAATGTTTTAGTACCAATTCTTCATATCCTTGCACAAATACCCAATTTCCCTTGTTGCATCGAGTGAAACAAGGTGCTCTACAACCCAGTATGGGGGAGATGTTGTAACGTGTATGTAGCGTTACATGTAGCATTACATCTAATAAAACGTAAAAAGTAATTTTTTTAATTAAAAAATAATTAAAAAATTCATGTCGGCTCATAAAATAAAAAATTATGGAAAGTATTTAAAAAAATCCATGTTGGTTCATAAAATAAAATATTATGAAAAGTAATTAAAAAATAGATGTTCGTTTATAAAATAAAAACTTAAAACTTAAACCCCGATCTATAAATCAAGAGAGATCAAATTTCTTGAGTTTAAATTTAAAAAAAGAAATACACCTCAAGAAATTGGATCCCTCTCGATGCTTGATAGATACGGGTTTAAGATGGATCTATGTTGGTATATGAATACACATAACATTTTTGAATTTGCCTTTTCAATTCTTGAATATTTTTCTATAAACATATAATTAAGATTTCTACACCAAAATTGTCTTCTTTACAAATTAGTCTATCTCTTCCAAAGATGTCAAACACTACATATTAATGAAGATCATTGTCACTTAGTAATATAAAAGGATTAATGAGAAATTTCACACAATTAAGTAAATTAAATGGTTCATCATTGCTTTGAAGATGGATTCAATCATCATCATCATCATCGTCGTTGTCGTCGTCGTCACCACCACCACCACCACCACCACCACCACCATCATCATCATCATCATTTAAGCATTATTTCAGAACTTCATTAATGCCCATTAAGGTTTCCATTACTATTCATTTGTTCTTTTACTTATTTTTTTATGATATTGCTTTAATGTTATCATTATTCATTATTGAAAACCCTTCCTTTCCCAACCAAACATGGATTACACATGGAGGAATAGTTATAGTTAAGGTTCCAAGAATAAATAAAATAAGGGCCATTCTCATTATTAGTGTGAGATTTTACCAAATAAATATAGTCTCAATGGAGTAGACACAATTTAATGTGGAAGTCTTTCTTATCCAAAATTCCAAATAGATGACTAGCTAAGATAATTAAAATGTTTAGAACCCAACTATGATGGATTCAACCAAAGGACAATAAAACAAAATAGAAAAGGCTATCTCGACCCCTAATTATCAAGGGGATTCTCATCTCATAATAACAATGATTTAGAAACTAAACCTATCAATGGAATAAAAGATCTGTAGTGAATTGGAAACTAATCACTGCCTTGCAACACCATGAAACTTTGGTATAATATGCAATCATGACAACTCAACACTAGTCGCTTTTGCTTTGGAGTGAGTCCATTAGTGGGAAATCTCAATGCAGAAGAGCTAGGTTGAATTTTCCATGTTTTGAATGCTTCTATATGTGGTATTCTCCAAACTAGAAGGATCATCTAATTCGTAATCTAATTTGTAATATTATGTACATTTGTTTCTCATATAATATATTTTTCTACTATTATTTACCAAAAAAATAAAACAGAAAGTGATATGTGTTATAGCATCCTTCAACATAAATGCAACTATCTGCTTGATATGTATATTTTTTCATTTAAACTGGTATCAAACAAAATGATCATTGTAAAAATCAAATGGCACATGTAGGCAACTGGACCAGGCATTATGTCCAATGGTAATCATCATGATAGATGATAACTAGAAAGTAAATATAGGCATGATAACTAACCAAAAGACAAGATATAAAATTCATGGAAAATGTCAAACTTTAGGCTTCTACATCATAAAAGAAACAATTAAGACAAAGGAAAACCAAAAAAAAATATAGTCATGCAGAAGAATATAAATTGGTGGCAAATAGCTGTTACCTTCCATAATTACACAGAAGAAATAATATAGTGTTGATGAAACTTGTCAATATTTAGGTTTTTACCTCACCAAAAGGAACATTAGAAGGAAAAGAAGGCACCTTATGCTAGCGTGTATATTCTCTAGTATTTGTTTCTATGCTTTGAAATATTTGAGTGTTCCTCTTGACCTCTGTTGAGATTTGATCTACATTAGAAAGGGACATAAGGGATACTCCATCTACATTCTCCTGAATTTGAAGGGAACGTGGTGATGCTTCTCCTTCATCGAACATTGCTATTTTTATAACAAAATTCCACCTTGTAGAAGTTGCATCTATATATATAGTTTTTCTTCTTCCAAACAAAATGAATTGCTTAGTGATATTTATTATAATTACATGTAAAAAAAAATGTGAAGTGAATTTAGAATAGGACCTAGCCCTAATACTAAGCATCCCCTTCATTAAGATTTGGTTTTATCTGCACTATCACCTCACCATTAAATCCATTATTACTATGCCCCAAACAAGATTCATATATATCTCCATGAAAAGAACCATTGATGCATGCACATGATAATGATGAAAATAAGATGGAGATAAAATGTGAGGCACCACATCCTCTGGTATGCAATATGTCCTGAAATGATGTTGCCATCATTTCCTAATGGTCTAGAATCAACATTGGATAATCAAACAATTGATAACCGTGGCTACATAGTCTTTCCAACAAAAATCAACATAAAAATATGTGGTGTATAGTTAACAAAAATTCATCGGCTCTTAACCTAAAATTGCGTTCAACCATTATGGCTGTTTGAACTATACCAATGACCGATTATTTTTTGGTTTGAAAAATTCAAAGGAATTGGGTTCCAAACATCATATAATCGAATTGTTTTATTGTACGAGGGCTGCCATTATCCCTATGCATAATCATCAATTGATTAAGTTGAAACATAGAGGTTGGGAAAGGGGCCATTTTTTAAGCCATAGTCTTCCTTATTATGTGATACAAAATAATCAGAATCTATCATTAGCATGTTCCAACTAGCTAGTATGCAATTCACTGAGCTTTAACTAAATGTTATATTGAAAATAACGTGCATTACCATTACATAAGTCTAGATGGCATGTGTTACTTCTAACCGCACTAGACAAAGCTATAACCAATAGATGACATGCATTACTTATAAATACACTAGAAAAAGATATAACCAACATACATATACATTAGTTCATACATGGATATTTATGGTCATGTCACCTAAATATAACTAAAGGTAGAAAGGTGGTGAAAACTATTCTCCCTTATGGATCTTGTATGGACTTTCCATTGGAATTAGTGTGCTTTGAATATTTAACTTGGAAATAAATTCCCCACTCAAACTATCAACTTTTAATGGTTTGCACATAATATTCAAGTAATCCCAAGTAAGCAAAGAATAAAAATCCATGGATATTGACTATTGATATTTCGATTGCTTTCCTACCTTTGCAAGACTCTAAGTTAAAGTTGCTTCCATGATAAGACATAGGAAAACTACAAACCTAATTGTACATTAGGGTTGGAATCTATCTAGTGTCAAATATTATCACCTCTGTGAATGTAATACATTCTCCATAATTTCATCACCATTATCTTGTTGGCATCACTATCTCTCCAAAAACCGAGTTTATTTTAAAGAACATTCTTAATTACAAGTTTCACCATGAAGGAGCAAATTCCAAAATATCTTGTATCCAATTGTTGTAGGGGCACTTTAGATTCTAGTGGCATTAAAGTTTGTGTTGAAAACATAGATAGAAACATGCAATCACTAAAATTCCCAAGAAAATATAGTAATAATGTAGAGTTACATGATATTGACTTACCGTTAGGCTATAAAGACAACCTTACAGATTGTCTATATATTTGTTACCTTGCATATTGTCTATTGTGATTGGGTGTGTTAATGCTTGCATTTCACACACATGTGACACTTTGGATAACCTTGCAGAAATCCATAATCAAGATACAACATGAAACTCACTGAAGACATTCTCATCATATCCAAAAGATAAATTGATCCCTACAATGTCAAAGGCGGTCACTACAAAAAATCATGTAACTAAATCACTAGACACCTGCACTATTTAGCTCAATTACCTGTTCAACAACCCATGCATACCTGCGTGGATTTTGTTTTGAAAATTGTGCGACTGTCAAAATGGTGGGACCACTTACTTCTACAACACATTCAATTCTCAAAACGACTCTCTTGGCTCCAAATTTCAAATGAGAGTCCTCACATGCTTGGGAGAATTCAATAGCCCCTCTCATGTAATTGGAGAACTAGTTTAAAGGAAAGAGTGTTCACATTATGATCTAGATGTTTTTGGGCCTCCATTTGTCCTATATAAGGAAGCCATGGGCATGCATTCTATAGTATAAATTAAAGTTAGAGAAAAGTTATGCTGCAAGAATTGCATCAAGATCTCATCTTTCAATCCACTTCTTACCTCAAGTTGGCATGCAAAAGCTCCCTTGCTTTCTTCCTCTAAGAAGCAAGTGTTTCTCCATTTTTCTATGCTAGTTATCTTGCAATTGTATGAACAAAAAGGATATCCCTAAGGGATATTTTTGGCTTCCCTTTGAATCCCTCACCACTTAGGTGACACCATTTTATTTAGCTGGACTATTGGGCAATCACATTTGGTTTGACATACTCTCGTTCTATTTTTTTTCTTGGCACTTGTCCCATTTATTTCTTGTTTAGAGTTTGATTTTCCATTTGGAGTTTGGATACTAACTCACAATTCACAATACTAACTCACAAGACTACTCACCCTTGTGGCCATTTTTCCCTGAACATTATTTATGCTGAATCCACTCTTATTTTTGTTCATTGCATTGTAGATAGGTTTTGTTTTGCTAGATAAATTATTTTGGGTGTTGTGCAGGTGTAGGAGCTAGTTGTCCAGCCTTTCAACAATTAGAATTCAAAATTCTTGTGCCCATATTCATATTTTTATCAGTAGCACGATTCTTGATGTCCTACCCACACAACATAGAGTAGAAATATCTTTGACATCCACACTATTCGTGCAATTTTTGTCTCTTATGTAATTGCGTGGTACATTAGCGTGACCTTTGTAACACTGTGCTCACACTATATAGTGTGTCTGTGGGTCTAAAACTTGCGCAACATTTGCATTTTTTACTTTTTACCTCTGTTTTTCACAATCACTTGCAGTTTCAAGCACTTTGAAGTTTTCAACGAACCTCGTAGTACTCATTGGTAGCTGAATGATTATGCTTTCCATCTCATAAAAATTGTTAGTCTAGGAAATTTCATTTAACTACCTCTAGTTATATAGCTTATTGCTTCTTGCTTATTTATTTGGTTTATGCAATAGTTTAGCTCACTTTCTCACACAAGTGAGGGACACAAAGACTCATATTGCCCCAAATATGCTCTCTTCCTTGCACTATTAGTGATCTTGGAAAATTAGAAAAGGGTGAAAGGTTTGAACCTTGCACACATTTATTTCATTAATCATTTTAGTAGTTGTTATTTGTAAAAAATCATTTAATACTTAGAGTTTTAATTAAAGTGGAGTAAAGAGAAATCTATGCTCACTTATCTTTACTTTATGCTCTTTAGTTAGTTGCAAATATCAAATTTCATTTGCTTTCCAAACACGTGTAATTTCCACGTAAGCACACACCAAGAGACCTAAAGACTCTTTCACATCTAGTATTTTCTCCATCTTGCACCCTTTTTGATTTGGATGCACCAAAATGATATGAAAGTTTGAAATACCTCTCTTGCACTCCATATTCAAATTTGGACCATTTTAAAATCAACATCACACTTGTAATTCTCAACCAACTAAAATCCTCCACATGAGGTCACAAAACAACATTTTAGTTAGTTTAGGATTAAATGGGCTAGGCATCCAAATAATTCCCACCAATCTTCTACGTTCTTGAAACATATTGGTTGTTGTCTTTTAGGGTACTTTTGAATCCTACTATTCACAAGTGTTCAAAGAAAACCCATATGAGAAAGACACGATGCCCAAGGACGTGAAAGCCGAGATATATTTGTTTTTGCTTGCCACAAAGAGCCTCCCGGATTTTTGTGGATATGATACTTTACTGTTCAAGAACAAAATGCTCATAAACACTTGACGTAGGTATCTTAGTGGCCAAAACCTAGGATATCACCAAGGTGCAAATGTGGGTGCAATTGTTCCTGAGTTGGATTTTGTTAGCTATTCAAAATGTTGCTAGTCCTTCTGGAACATAACCCTAACATAATTACTTGATAAATGAATCTATCATACCTTCACTAACCATTGTTGGGGGATTTCATGACCAATGACAGGTGAGTTATTGGAAGGCCCAAAGAATTTGAGAGGAAGGATGTTAATCATTTTAGGGAATTTACAATTTTTTCTTTTACAAGACCACTTGACTCATAATTAAAAAGAACCAACTTTTAGGATCATTTGCACAAAGACTCAGCACCTATTCACTCACTTTGCACCATATTGCATATTTTGTGGTTGGAATATTTTTTCATTTGTTCAATTGTGTTTATATACCACTACCATCACTCCCACTTGATCACGTAAACTACAACCATAGAGAAACAAAGAAACATGAGGCAGTTCCTCAGACTGTAAGGACTTTCTCCTCTTTAAAGAGTTGTTCTGACATTTTATCCTTGTATTTTATGAGGGAGATACTCTAGCAGGGGTTATTCCTAGGCAATTTTATTAGGGTCATCTCAACGAGGGCACACCTTGCTTTACTCTCCCATTTCTCCACCTCTTGGAGATCATACAACTCCCCTTACCTCTCCATTTTATGGAAGATGCAATACTTCATCTTGACCACTTGGAGGGAACACCTTCCCTTCGTCTCCTTATTCAGGATAAAGGAAACCCCCATCTTCTCCATCTCAAAGAGGAAGTACACCACTGTTCATGACACTCTCATCTCCAAGAGGGGCCAACACACAGAACACCATGAAAAAAACAAACGCAATCCTTCCTTTCATGGTGAGCATAAATCTCCCTAAATTACTGAATTTTATTAGATATCCCATCCCTCATGATGAAACTTGACCAAAAATGCCCCCTAAGATCCCCTCAAATATTCCAAAATTTGAAGGAAAACATGGATATGACCAAGCCAACCATGTTATTCCATTGCACCTTTGGTTCTCATATAACAACATGATCGAAGACAAATTTCCTCTATGTCTCTTTTAGAGAACACTTACCAGAACAATGACCAAATGGTATGTCAATTTACCATCTGCGAATTATACCACCTCTGATTTAATTGCCACTATTTTCAATACATACTTTTAGTTACCCATACTCCATGATTTAGGGATTGAAATTATCACTGAATTTTGGCAAAGCACCTCAAACCATATCACGGATCACAACCAAGAATGGCGTAGACATCGAACTTTGTGTAAAATAGACATCCAACCCCACTTTTTGTTGGATTGGTTCTTGAAATCACTCCAACCTATGATTGGAAAAGATGTGGCAACTTGTTGTTGCAGCAACATCCCTCCCCAAAATTTTGTAGACATTGGGGCCCCTCCTTTTCTTTTCCTAGAAAGCATGCTTAAAAGGGTTAAGTCCCCCGTGGAAAACTTTTGAACTTAGTCTTTTTCGTTTGTTTCAAGTGAGAAATATTTTTTTGGAGTTTTTCTTCTCAGTCAGAACTTAAGATTCTCTCCCGAAACTGCGGAAGAACTTGAAATTCTCTCCTGAAACGGCGGAAGCATTCATCAAGTCTTGCCACTACAAGCGCCTCCTTCCCAAGTTCTCTGACCATTCACTTTTCAGAAAAGACTTACCAATTTCATCCGCTATTGCAAAAAAACTTGTCGAGTCTTTCCGCAATGGCGGATCAACTCGAGAACTTCCACCACGAAAGACTTTTGCCTCATTAATTTCAGAATAACTCGCCAAGTCTTTCCGCAACGGTGGATCAACTCGAGAACTTTCACCACGAGACTTTTGACTCATCAATTTCGGAAGAACTCGTCAAGTCTTTCCGCAACGGTGGATCATCTTTCTCTTCTTTCCCGCAACAAGCGGATGCTGCGCTCGAACTCCAAGTCTCCTGCACTTCAGAAGAAACTCAAAAATTCTACCTGTAACAGCGGACGAGACCCACCTTTCATCCGATTTTGACAGTTGTGCATAAATGCCGAATGGGTTGAAATGACCCCACCATACGCGAAGGTTTAACCCCATTTTAATTTCACCACCTACCCAATTAATGTCCACACATAACAATCTTAATATAAGGGTGGCGGGGGGTTCTATTTTCCCATTGGTAGATTTCATTTTGGAAGATGCCGTTTGGAACCTGCGCAAGCTTATTCACTCCAACTCAACTTATTTGCCACCACATCAACCCCGTAACACCAGTGTTTTGTTTCCAGGTAGGTGGTTCTACCGTTAATTTTGTCTTATCTATGCGTCGAGGCTTTCTCAGGTGATTTTTCGTTTCACTACATGGCCTGTGGGCACTCATAGCAGACTATTCTTTATATTTTACGACCGCTGCACCCCCATAGCCTTCCCAATCCAAGCTAGCCTAGCATTCACGCTTTAGCCATTTGATGTTCGCTTTCTGTCCGCTCAGCCAGTTACTTATGCAATAATGTGGGTTCACGGTAAGCCTGCTACACCCATGTTTATTGCTTTCACACTTAATCCTTTCCTCCTCTATATTCCTTGAACCCTTCCCCTAAAACTGAGAGGACCAACCCAGGTAACTTTTCCATCTCAAAAGGGTCCGCCTATAATGAAGGGCATCCTATCTTCAAAGATAAGGAGGGAAATGAGTTTTTGTATGTCGTATGCCTACCTCTTTCAAAAATTTTCAAAAGTTCCAAACCCGGCATTGCCTCCCTAGAACGATCAAGTCTGACGGCTATAATATGTTTCCTTGACTAGTCTGCATTTTGTTTCTTTCCCTAGCATGCGACACTATGGCCTCTTATGATTATACGTTATCATGCTAATCCTGTTTCCTGCCTATCTCGCTCTATTTTATACTCTGTTTTACATAATGGTTGACAATATTATGTTTATTCTCGTATGATTGCTTGACAGAGATAAGCTACAATGCCGAAAGGTAGCAGAAAGAAATCTAAGATGATGGAGCTAGAGCCAGTACAACCAAGGACTGAAACTCTCTTTCAAGACACTAAGTGCACCACGAGCATCCCTCCCAAGGCCCGGTGGGGATATATTTACCGGATGATCAGGGACCAAGATATCCCAAATGTGCTAATAGAAGAAGAACAAATATACCCCAACATCAGGACCTCTGGCATAGCCAGGGCTTCTACTCGCCCTGAGTTATTCCTGTGCTCAGAAGTAATCACGTGGATATTGGAACATGCCAACACGCAAACAAGAGTGTTGTAGGATAGCAAGGGAAAGGCATTCGCTTCATTCCATCCAGCTTATATTTCCGCAGCTTACAAATTCTCACGTCCCCAGCAGGCACTGAATGATGCATGGTTGGAATAGATGAATAGTTTCGAAATTGCTAAAAGGCTGTTAATCACGGGAAAACAACTAAGGAAGAGGGACAATGATGAGTATGATGTTCAGAGCCTAAGAACTCCATTTAGGTTGATTGCCCTTATGTTAAGCAGAATTTTCGGCATGCCCGATGGAACCGTATATAGGATACAATGGGCCCCCATAATCCATCACATAGCATTTAAGGGAACTGTGTTTGATTGGGATACTATCCTCTTAGATAGTTTGGCATCCACTGTGGCCACAGCTAGAGAAGGTTTGGCCTTAAAAAGGTCAGATTTTTTCATGTCTTCATACGTCATTGATTGCTTCTTGGCAAAGCTCCCTTTCCCCAGGTTAGGTTGCTCATGGGATCAGTCCAACACCCCGGGATACACTGCTTATAAAATACTATGGGCTCAAAATTACAGAGCGCACTATAAGCTCATATGTGAAGAATTCATTATGCTTCTGTATGAGCAGATGTTCAATGAAGAACCCAATTGCTTGTCGGAGAACGCCATGGAAGTCATGGAAAGTTATGGAGATTTCTACTTCTCAGAAGAGGGTACCTATATCGAGATGTTCGGAGGCACTAAGCCACCATACATCTTACCAAAATACACCACTGATTATGTAGTCCTGAAAGAAGCAGTCAGGAAAGTTTTCCTTGAGGGAATAGGAGGAGTTCTTAATAAACAACATAAAGCTTCCTTCCCTCCTTTGCCTTGATGTATAGGAGCCTATAAGTTTTCAGGAGTTGCAGCTATTAACACCCAAAAAGTGCTCACTGGCTCATTTTCTTATTCACATGACCCATTTGTTCACTTTTCCACCATTTGAGCCTCTAAAGCCATCAAAAGGGCACCAAAAGACCATAATACACCCCTTTTTCCCCTCAAAATGAATATTTTTCCTGAAAAAGCATAAAAAACTCTCAAAAAGGGTCCAGAATTCCCAAAAATATTAAAAAGGGAATAAAAATATTAAAAATATTCAAAAAAGGAAAAAGGAGAGAAAAGGTACCTAAACCATGTTGGTCAATACCATTGGTTTCCTCAAAACCATAATGGTATTCCCCACCACCAAAAACTATAGAAAGGTGGTAGGGGCTCCTCACTTTCAATCCATCTATCATCCTATCCTCACGCTGTCAAAATCTCTCATGAGACTTTTGGCCATTTTCAGCATCTTGGAGAAGAGACCTTTGGAGCTTGGAGCTACTCACCTTGGGAGTTGCTCAACACAAATTCTCACCATTTGAGGTATCTTTATACAAAATACTTATTCTTCTATTTCTTGTTCTTGAATCGCTTTTAAAAAATTTATTTGTTATATGCACATGCTAGTTTAGATTTAGATTTAATTTATAATTGTTTTTGCTTTCAATATTGAAACTGCTATCACATTGTTGATAGGTGCCCATTGCACAAAGCTTGGTTGCAAAACCAAGCCAACAGTTTTTGGCGACTCCGCTGGCTTTGAATTCTTAGATCTTAGTTTTTTGCTTTAGATCTTAGTTTTTGTTAGTTTTAATCATTTTTATTCATAGATTTTCCATCCTAGACAGCAGATCCATTGTTGTTCTAGATCTTGGCCCCTTCTATTGCCATTAACAGCCTGAAATTTCCATTTTCGGGTTCGTTTTTCGGCGTCCGTTTTTTGGATTTCGCCTCGCGTTTTTTTGCCCGACAGTCGCGCGGCTCATCGCGACCTCGTGACTTTTTTCTGTGCGGCACGCCACGGCTTCGCGGCCATTTTATGCGTTGCACATCGCGGCTTCGCAACCATTTTCCGCGCTACACATCGCGACTGTGTGACCGAAACCCGCGCTGCACAACGCAGCTTCACGGCCGAAACCCGCACTGCACATTGCGACTGCGCGGTCGAAACCCGCGCTGCACATCGCGGTTGTTTTCCCAAAACCCGCGATGCAATTTTTTTGAATTCGGCCAATTTTTTGAAAATTATTTTTGCTATATTTTCTGCCCATTTAGCATATTTTCCAACATTAATTTTTCTGCATTTTTACAGCCATATTAAATCTTTTACTATTTATATATGCTTCATTAAAAGTCTTTTTAAAAATTTTCAGTAATTGAAAGAAAGATTTTCTGCATTTTATTTAGATCAAGGTTTTACTGTTTATTTGCTCAATACTTTGCCCAAGCAACTTTTAAGAGATCCATTTATTTCTTGAAATATTTATGTTATTTGCTTCCCTTTAAATTATTTTAAAGATCCATGATTTTTGAATAGTTTTTTCAAGCATTTATATTTCAAAAACGTCTTTATTTTTTGCAAAACTAGAAGCATCTTTTCTTTCATTTGTAATCAATCGCCCAAGCGAGGCAAATCAATTTCAGTTTAAATACCACACTTGCACCCACTCTGCCACATAATTTAAACTGAGCCTTAAAATTTACCTTAAATGCAACAAACTTTTAACCCCACTTGGGGAGCACTTAAAAGAATTTTGTAGTTAGCTAGAATTGAGGGGATAGGTGTTCCAATAGCACCCCTCAATTATTACATTTGAGACGTAGTGGTTGTCCTCTACGGTACCAAAATCCCTTATAATTTTGACACAGTTATCAAGCAATTTATCGGGAAGGCCTCTCCCTTAGGAGGGTTGAAGTAGCCAGACTAGTTCCGGAAGTCTGAGTGGAATACCGCAATCCATTCAGTAACCGAAGGATACCTTTCAAAGTTCTCGGTGTACACCCAAAAGGGTGTACAGAGGTGATAGAACCAAACTGCAGATTCACCCAACCGAACGTATCATGAACGGGGTATCCTAGTTGCCACTCTTTAGGATTGTCTACCCGGTATCCCTCCCGGTAGGGGGATATCTATCCGTTGATTCAACACTCTATATTGTCTGACTTGGATTTCATCACCTTGCAGAGGATATCGTTTGTTGACTCACAATACTTCTAGTTAGGTGTTTGCATGATACATTACCCACCTTTGGTTTAGTAACACCCCTTTTTTCTAGGAACTGTTTGACTTTTCGTATTCTGACCAATTTTGTTGCATCCCTCCACTTATTATAGCACAGCTGCTATAATAAGTGCTTTTTGAGGTTGGTTGTTGGCCTGAGAGCCTTTATTTTTTCACTCCCCTCTTGCACTCATTGTTGCATTAGGGTTTCGAGTTTTTTACATCACCACCTTACATTGAAATTTTTAAATATTTCTCACCATTGAGAATTTAAGACGATCTCGTCGTCTTCAGGGTCAACCCCCTCAGTTCGATACACTTGGCTCTACACATCATAGACGTAGAGCCTTATCCCTTGACTCGACACATCATCAACCAAACACATAGTCATCCGATTCTGACATGCCTCACTTCACATCTGATTCTGAGGCTGAATCCGAAAACCCTACTGAAATATCACCAACCAACCCCATGGCTGGATCACCATACGATCCCCTTTTCACCAGTACTATTGGAGATACATCGACAAACCCTACTACTACTGTGCCACCCATGGTAACAACAACCCCATTAGGCATGCCTAATATAGGGGCCATTCCCCCTTTAGGTATGCCCAACACAGGGCCACCACCTGTTATGGGTATGCCCAACATAGGGGTCACACCCCCTCTCATTACCACAACCCAGATCCCAGGAATTCCTGGCACTATTCCTAACCCCTCTACAACCCATGTTGCACTTGGGAGCGCTGGCCTTTCCCACACCACATCGGTTGGAGCACACATACCTTCCATACCTAGCATACCCTCAGGGGCCACTGGACCACTACATAATGCTACCATTAACAGTTATGTCCCAGCCACTACATCACACCCCTCGTCCAGTCTACCATTTCTGGCAAGTTTGAATTTGCCAGACTTGGCAAGACTAACTAATGATCCTATTAGACATGACCCCACTTGGCCCTCCATGCCCACAAAGCTTCCCTCGGACATCCCGAAGTTTCAAGGAAAACCTGGGGAAGATCCCCAAAACCACATAATGTCATTTCACCTATGGTGTTCATCTAAATCCATAGTGGATGACTCCATTAGACTAAGACTGTTGCAACGAACGTTCACTGGCTTTGCAGGCAAGTGGTACATTGAACAACCACATGGGAGCCACCATACATTTATGTCCCTCGCCTCCACTTTCCTTCTATTTTTTCAACTACCTGTACGTTATGATGCAAGAGTTGAAACACTGTTGTCTTGTAGACAAAACACAGCTACCCACATCACCGACCATATCCATGAGTGCCGCAAGCGTCGTAGCCTCTGCAAAATAAAACTGGAAGACCGTATATTTTTGGATTGGTTTCTCAAATCACTCCTACCCCTCATAGCCAAGGATGTAGCTTCTGAACGACCCCAGTCAGAAGAAGAAGCCATTCTAAAAGCCCAGCAGTTTGATCTGATCTATGCCCAGTGTGGCTACCTGTATACCATTTTACCCGATGCTCCCCGCGGCGATTCCTCCCAGACTGACGCACCGGGGGCATCCCACACTGTCGACGACATCATTGGACAAATTGCATCCCACAACCAACCATTTTTCATTATGCGCAATAATAACGGCCCCGATCTTTCGCGGGCCACATCTCAATCCGGAGCTACAACTTCATATGCTCCCATGGCCCACCCTCACCACACTCATGGACCCCCATGTCCACCACAATGTTATGGTCACGCACCTTTAGCCTATCCACCTCTGGTTGCACCCCCTACGTATTATCATCAGCAGTCCACACATGCTCCTATTCACTCACAAGCCCCAACGGCTTATTTCCCACCACAGGTAGTCCTTGCTGCACCACAACCTCCAATCGCTCAGACTTATCCTCCAAACAACAACAATGCTACCCCCACCAACCAAAACCCTGATCAACCACCGAAACAGGGTAAGAACCCCAATTTACGAACAAACCACCCATGTTCCATATGTGGGGTATACGGCCATTATACACACACTTGCCCCCATTTGGGGCAAGCACGCCAACTGTGGTATGATGATGCCCAATGCCAAGGGCACGCGGCACAACCATCGCCACCTCCTCAACCACAACCCATGGTGCTGCAGAATCCTTTTCCCACACAAGGAATGGCGAACACTCGTCCGTTGGATCCTCCTCAAGGAACCACAGCACCACAACATCAAATCACATATGCTGCACACACAAACCAATCGATGGATTCATGTAGTCATCATCTCCTTATGATGTCATTGTCCGACATGAATCTCCAAACGCGTCGAAACCAATACGCCCCCACTGCACCTAAAAATATTCTCCCTATGATTGAACAACCAGTTCAGAATGCACCAAGATCATTTGTGTCATCAATTGGTCCTGGAATCTACACCGAGTCACCTATGACTTCCACATTTCCATCGATCTCACCACCTTTACCGATAACAAAAACATTGGATTTGTGCACCCTGTCGCACACAACACAGTAGCCTTCGTCACTACCACAAACACCCACAGTGCCTACTCATATTGGCACAACGCCAATTCATACTATCCCGTTCTTGTTCCCATTTTCTGGAGTTGTCAGTTCGCCAGTAATGGCTACACTCAACCTTCCTGGTTTAACATCAGGGATACCTGTATGGTACTTACCTGCTCCAAGCCCCCCGCCAACTTCGACTGTTATTTTACAACTGGTACAACCTATCCCTACTACCAACCACCCACCCTCTCCGGTCGCTCATCTGCAAAACAGACCACCCCCAATAGTGATTACGGTATCAACGTCCAGAAACGCCCCACTTCCGTTACGGAACATAGGGGGTAGAGGCCCACCAAATTATAACACTGGACTCATAACTCGCACCCCCCCAGCAACCCCCAAGGTAGCTAAAAACCCCCCAACTATTCGCATTCCCCCTAAGTGCTTGACAACGTAGGCCATGCCACCCATCAATGTCCACAGTTACCAGCACGTCAAGAACACATGAATATGTTGGATGACGACACCAACGTTCCAGTAGTCAAACTAGAAATCCCCCCTCAACCTCATGATAAATCATTGCGCACAAACCATCCTTGTGCAATATGCGGAATCTACGGCCACTATTCACATCATTGACCCGATCTCCCAGATTACAAAGCAGCACTGTACGAGTTCAATAACGTCGACTTAGAGATATCCCCTTTTCTCATTGAGGAAATTCATCCCCCACCATCTTCCTCTTCGGAAGAAATTAACACCATTTACACGATTTCCACTGGATACCCCTCTGTCCGGTCGGCCCCTTCCATTGATCCCTTTGACACACATGTTCAACCCTTTCAAATCGACGAGGAAACCACATGTCCACAACATGGGGGCAGGCCCAAAACCTTGCCTACTCATCATCATCGTGATTCTCGTCGGAGATACTGGGGGCATCCACCCCACAAGGGGAATCCCCCATCATCATATCATCACTTCAGTATGCCACCATGGCCCACAGTCTCATGGTACACCCCCCCTCCAGTAGTTGGTCAATGCCCTCTTGATCCCTCTCTGAGACAGCATCTGCACTGCATTGAAACCTCTGAGTTCGGGGACATAATAGATTACCTCGAACCTGGGATAGGGGGCATGATCAATCATTTTGACCCTACCCCATCACCTCTATCTCAACACCTCAATGAGCCCATCGTTCAAACCAACACATATGTGATCCACAATCACAAACCCCATGCACATCATATGGGGGCAGGTCATTAACCCTGCTCACTTTTTCACATTCGTGATCTCAACCATTTTTGA
Organism: Larix kaempferi; assembly: GCA_027924585.1. Classification (NCBI taxonomy): domain Eukaryota; kingdom Viridiplantae; phylum Streptophyta; class Pinopsida; order Pinales; family Pinaceae; genus Larix; species Larix kaempferi. The sequence continues at coordinate 804,047 of BSBM01000800.1, read as the reverse complement.
GGTCACCTGTCACTTGTATATTTGATTTGATTTGATACACATAGTATTTCGCCCCCGTGGGTCATCATTTCTTCCCACCACTACATCCTTGGCTTGGTGGGGTCACCTTCATTTGTAGCCATTTTTTAACCTAGTTATTTCCTTTGACCATTCCGGAGTCCTTATGACCTCCATTTTTCGCACCATTTGCACCACAAGATTCATATTTCCATGCCCATGATGATGCTTGAGACCATTTCTCGCTCTCACACCCATAATTTTTGGGCATTTTTTCAAAATGCCACTTATCGTCTCGGTTTGCGTGCCACATCGGTCGTCCTCCATTTTTTACGAGTCTCATATTGCCGAATTCAGTTTTCCGCACTCGTGATGATGCTCGAGATCATTTCTCGCTCTCACCTTTAGATTTTTTGGGCATTTTTCTAATGCCCCCTTGTCACCTCGGTTTGCGTGCCACATCGACCGTCGTCCATTTTTGACAAGTTTGATATCGTCGAATTTAGTTTTCCACGTTCGTGATGATGCTTGAGATCATTTCTCGCTCTCACCCCATAATTTTTGGGCATTTTTTCAAAATGCCACTCATCACCTCGGTTTGCATGCCACATTGGCCGTTGCCCCTTTTTGACAATCTTTATGTCACCGGATTCAGTATTCCGCACTCATAACGATGCTTGAGACCTTTTATCGCTCTTATCAATCCCTTTTTGTTCGGTATAGTTTTACCCCTTTTTCGGGCCGAGCAATCCCTTTTACGAAAAAGGCACTTAGGGAGTTTCTGTTAAGCTCTTTTCTGACTCCTAAAACAATGAAAAGATCGCCGAGCAACCTTGCTTCCTTTCATGCTCACTAAACGTATCTAAAAGGGCGTCTACATGGTATAAGTTTACCCCTTTTCTGGACCTTGTGGACTAATTACGAAAAATGAATACTCTAGTCACATCAGTTAGAAGAGTTCTCCATTTGCATCATTTTATGCTTTTTCGGGCCTTGGAGACTAACTTACAAAAAAGAACACCAATGGAGTCCACTTACCGCTTTCAAACTCTCTAAACATGAAAGCGACCGTGAGCAATCACCATCCCGGGCTCACAAAATCCACAGGACAGTACCATTTCAGAGCACACTTTTATCCCTTCTTGGAGCTCATTAAAACTACGAAGAAGGACCCAATGGTGCTTCTCGGCGCCACAACAGATCACGTCTACTCATATGGCAACTTTCCAATTTTGGTCACCTTTGTTCAGAGTATTCTGTAGTATGTCACCCTAAGAATCCCTAGACAACACCCATCAGCTCGTGCCCCCAAGAGTTAATACATACCCTTCAGTCCTTAAAATCTATGATCCCCGCACCTACAAGTCAGTTCCCTACGCTGCCAGGTCAACCATGTCATCATGCTCTGAACAAAGGAAGTTTGAGTCTACCCACTCTATGACCCCAGTTACTTCCCATCCCCACAAGTATGTCAGTCCTACCATCAGTACTACCACACTTCAGTTCTACACCTCGTGCTCCTATCAAGGAAACATCATTGCCTGTTAGTTGTTGGTCTCCCTCTGTCGACGACACCCAAATTTATTCTAGAGGATAGACCTAGAGGTCCCTGTGTCTTGGACTCATCACCATTTATGATGAGTGCCTACGAATCATTTCGAGAAGAGTCCTCAGTGCCTCTCCAAATGGTTGTTTTTCACATGCTTGACTTCAACACCTTGATTGCATCGTTGAGACTCACACAGGGGTATTGCTCCTTTCAGTTATTTGTTGAAGACCCTGGATACCACCTGACTCTTCCACATTTGAGAGTCTACTTATGGAAACAACTAGTTACATTTTTCCTATAGATATCTGGGTTGCGCATGGCGACAGTATTCAGATGTACCCCAGTTTTATACTCCCTCGAGTATACAGTTACATGTACTTCTCAGAGTTGACTCAGAGTCATTGACTCCCTACAAATGTTGGACACCTTTAGATTCACCAGTTCATCAACCCTTCTGAGACCTTGTTCAGAACAATTGTCGCTTTATTCCAGTGTATAAGTTATTGAGATCAATCATGTCATGATCATGAGTACATCCAAAAATAGTGTCCCCTTTGGACCATCATGATGTACCAGCAGATTTTTTTATGTATTATTCAGGTCCCCCTTCTTGGGACTAATTGTTATGTTTATGTCTTGATACGAGCATGGGTATGCCCGCCTCGTCCATTATCAAAGATTATTCCTCATTCATATCGAGGCCATGTAATATTTTTTGTTTCTGCAGCTTCCAAGGGCCGTGGATCCAGTCTCCAACCGGTCTCTTCTCTTCCCCAAACCCCAGAAAAAAGACAAAAGAACTATGATGTCTATCGGCCATACGATGAGATCCTGTCCTCACACATCAGGGGGCAATCTGTTAACACCTAAAAAGTGCTCACTAGCTCATTTCCTTATTCACATGACCCATTTGTTCACTTTTCCACCATTTGAGCCTCTAAAGCCATCAAAAGGGCACCAAAAGACCATAATACACCCATTTCCCCCCTCAAAATGAATATTTTTCCTCAAAAAGCATAAAAAACCCTAAAAAAGGGTCCAGAATTCCCCAAAATATTAAAAAGGGAATAAAAATATTAAAAATATTCAAAAAAGGAAAAAGGAGGGAAAATGCACCTAAACCATGTTGGTAAATACCATTGGTTTCCTCAAAACCATAATGGTATTCCCCACCACCAAAAACTATAGAAAGGTGGTAGGAGCTCCTCACTTTCCATCCATCCATCATCCTATCCTCACGCTGTCAAAATCTCTCATGAGACTTTTGGCCATTTTCAGCATCTTGGAGAAGAGACCTTTGGAGCTTGGAGCTACTCACCTTGGGAGTTGCTCAACACAAATCCTCACCATTTGAGGTATCTTTATACAAAATACTTATTCTTTTATTTCTTGTTTTTGAATCATTTAAAAATTTTTTATTTGTTATATGCACATGCTAGTTTAGATTTAGATTTAATTTATAATTGTTTTTGCTTTCAATATTGAAATCGCTATCACATTGTTGATAGGTGCCCATTGCACAAAGCTTGGTTGCAAAACCAAGCCAATAGCAGCAGCCGAAGAGTTCATTCAGGAGTTGAAAGCTTTTCACTTTGGTGAGGCAATCTTTCATAGAAATGACAAGCGAAGCAAAGTTATCGAGCATTGCAAGGAGTTGTATGTTCATTTTGAGTATGCCCATTACTATGATGTTTAGGAAGAAGTGTTTAGGGGAATCGGTAATATGACTGAATTGCAGATTTGTCGTCACAGCAGTGGAGCTAGCTCTAGTTCTGCCACAGCCTGAGAAGCCAGCCTCCAGAAAGAAAGGGAAGCGGCTGAAGCTTTGGTCCATGAAGAAGCAATACTGCAGTAGGAAGCTAAAGAAGCAAGACTGCAGTAAGAAGCTGAAGAGGCAAGGTTGCAGAGGGAAGCTGATGAAGTGAGATTGTAGCAGGAAGCCGAAAAAGCAAGACTACAGTAGGAAGCTCAGGAACAAGAGCAGAGGGAGGTAATTGAAAATTAGCAGTAAGCTGAGGAAGAAGAAAGAAGGCTTAAAGCTGAAGAAGAACAAAATGATAAGGCCAACGAAGATGCCCAGGCGGGTGGCTCTGGAACCCAAGATATGGAAGTAGACTCATCTCAGGTAGTACAGACCCCAACCGCGAAGCAAGAAGTCCATATAAGAGACCTCCCGATCATCCCTTTCACCCCATCCGAAGATCATACTGTGTCCCGATGGGATAAATTTGTGTATTATAAGAAGAGGAAGGCTATGGTCATGAAGTCAGAAGAGAGGATAAAGAGACTTTTCCAGGCAGATATTGTTACCCAACGAGAAACCTTGGTTATGCAAAATACAAATAAGGATCCCATAGCCATGGCATCCGCCACTGTGTTGCTAACAAAAGAAACATAAGACAATGTGATTGACATGATCAAAGAGTTTTAGTCAACAAAGAGAAGAGCTTGCATGCTGCAGCATACTGTGGCTAACAAGCAGGCTTATAGGGATCTTGTGGTGAACAAATATAATTGCCTGTCTGCTGATCACAAGGAGTTGTCGGATAAGTATCGACACTTGGAAGAAGAAAATGAGCACCTGGCAATCCAGTTGATCGTGCTAGAAGCAGAAAAGAATGATTCCGAAGCTAGAGTTTTTCATCTGGAAGTAGATAAACAGGAAATGGTTGAGCAGCTAGAGCAAGTAGAAAGCAGAGCGATGGATATGTCTCCCATTCATGAGCAGTCATGTGACATATTGAGACAAATGCATGCCACACAAGAACTAATCACTGAGGAGGTGTGCAAACTCAAGATCATGTTGGATAGGATGAAGGAAGTTAATGTTGAATCCATTAGGATTAAAGTAAAGTACACTCGGGTAAAAGCAAACATTTTGAGCCAGATGGAGTGGAGAGAAGGGAAGGCATATTTCCCTAAGCATCTCCCGTTCAAAGCTGTGGACGGTTTTAAGGAGGATGTAGCCCTTATGGAATTTTGTAGGAATTGCGGCGCCAAGCTAATAGCTAAGATCCAGGGAACAACGGGGAAAAGTAATGGCCTGTATCAAAAGATTCTTTAAGTGCATGAAAAGTGAAAGATTGTTTTCCTCAGACCCTGTGTTAGGAACCCGTGTCAACCCTTCTCTTTACTATGTTAGTATATTGTTGTCGGATGCATATGCTTTGTAAGTCGTCCCGTAGTATTTGTTGATCCATAGTTTATATTAGCCCATAGTATTGACCCATAGTATTGGACGCATATGCTTTGTAAGTCGTCCTGTAGTATTATATGTCCCATGGTTTTGACTCATAGTATTGGGCATAGACTTAGTATATAAGTGTGTGTTGAGATCATTGAAGGCACCGTGAAGTTAATTGTATTGAGCTTGCTCAAAAGGAGGTTGCCCCCTCGAAGTGGCCCGTGATCAATATAAAAGTGATTCTGAGTTCTATTATTTTTTATATCTCGTGTATTTGCATTAATTAATTATTGCAGGTTTTTCACATCTGGTATCAGAGCACTTTCTTGGGCTCATTGGGTGGAATTTCTGCTAAATTTTTTTTTCGCGCTGTTGCAAGTTCGGATCTGGGGATAGCCCCTATCCGCTTAACTGTGGGAAGTACTTGGGCATAATCCCTAAAAATCATTGTGAGGAGTACCACAGGAACCCCAAAGTAGCTGGCCCATTGAGAGGACCTGCCAGTGAAAAGGGCAACGACCCCTACCTGATTGACTAGTTCCCACCCGTGAGGTAAACCAAGAACTGTCGTTTGTGGAAAAGCGGTTATCAGTTTTACCTGCGCCGTGGAGTGAGGGGTACTGCCCCAATATGCAAGCCGTCAGATAGCATTGGTGGCCGAGTGAATCCCCTGAACCGATAGGAAGCCGCACATACCTGGGGTCCATATCTATTTTCAGCTGAACTGTTGCTGATCACTTACGCTCTAGATCCAACCATTTCAGATCTATTCCGAAAGTCGTTCCAGATCCATTCTCCATTTCAGATCCATCCATTTTTGATCTCTTCCGCGCCGTTGCAGATCCATTTGTTGCGGATCCATTCCGCGCTGCTATTGACGATCCATTTCTGGAAATTTTTTTTTGTTTTGTTTTGTTTTTCGGCTATATCTCCCTTGTTTCAACTCTGTTTTCCCTGAAACTTCATTAAAATCCCTGCAATCCCATTCTGCATATTTCATTCCTGAAGACCCTATCCCAAATTCCACTTCCCAGGACCAGAAATCCCATATTTGTCTATTTTTAGGGTTTTCCACAACTCCAATTTTCACCCAAACGCCTTCAACTTTTGTCACCATGTTCCTTTCCTAATTCTGCTTCTTTGTCCCTCTCTACCAAATTTTCTCATTCTTTCACCCCGCTTCTGAAATCTCCATTTTTAGCTTCCCTGTCCATCAGAAAGTGTCCAAAACTTAGTCAAACCCCAATTACCCATTTGATTTTTTCCCAAATCCAAATCTTCCTTTACTAAATAAGCTTTTATTTGTGTTTTTCTATCCATTCCCCCCCCCTCAAAAAAAAAAAAAACTCTTGGTTGCGGTTGTCACCCACACAGGAGCAAAAACCATGGAGGAAGCACTTGCAGCCATCCAAACCAAACTCCAAGATCTGGATGAAAAATTTCTCAGCCTCCATCTTCAGCATTCAGCCATGACCAATAACTGACAGCCAGAATCTTTTGCATCCACCGGGTTCTCTTCTTCTAGCAATTTTCGTGGGCCGAAGCTTGATTTTCCTCGCTTCAATGGTACTGATCCGACTGGATGGATATACCACGCAGAACAATATTTCCGTATGCATAATACTTTTGATGTCCAGAAAGTTCCACTTGCATCCTTTCATTTGGAACAGGAAGCCCTTCAATGGTACCGTTGGTACATCAAAGCTCATCCCGAGCCAAACTGGACTGATTTTTGCCAACTCCTTTTGCCACGATTTGGTCCTAGTGCTTTTGATGACTTCATAGGAGCACTCACTAAACTTCACCAAACTGGCACAGTGAGAGAGTATCAGATAGAATTTGAGAAACTCGCCAATCACACAGAAGGATTGTCTGATGAATTTTGCAAGAGTTGTTTTATCAGTGGTCTTAAGGATGAAATCCGGTTAGAGGTTAAAATGTTCTGTCCCAACACAATGATGGAAGTCCTAGGGTTGGCTAAGTTGGCAGAAGACAAGCTTGTAGCCCAACAACACTCCAAACCCACTTTTGTTCCCTACCGAAATATGGGTTCTCAATGACCTCCCATCCCGCCAGCTCCTCGACCAACTCCTATCAAGCATTTGTCTGAAACCGAGATGCAGACACGTCGAGAAAAAGGGCTTTGTTATAATTGTGATGAGAAATTCACTCGGGGACATAGATGTGTTCAACAAAAGCTCTATCTCTTGGATGTGGATTCTCTGCCTGCCTCTGAACTTGGTGAAGAAGCTCCAGATACAGTAGATGATCAGGTCGACATTCAACACCCGCCTATTGACACTCCATCTCAGGACGACCCACCCGCGATCTCTCTCCATGTTGTAATTGGTGTCACAACTCCACAAACAATGCAGGTCAGGGGATACTTCAAAAATTTTCCTCTTACCATACTCATTGATTCTGGTAGCACTCATAACTTCATTGACCCTAGGATTGCCAAACAGGATGATTGTTTTTTCCATCCTTGCTCCAACTTTGAAGTCATGGTTGCCAATAGGGGCACCTTACCTTGCAAGGGGAAGTGTCACAATGTGCATATCTCTATGGAATATTATAACCTGCGCTCTGACATGTTTTCCTTGTCCTTAGGCGGATGTGATGTGGTTTTGGGCGTTCAATGGTTACACACACTTGGCCCCATCTTATGGCATTTTGCTGAACTTTGGCTGTAGTTTCAGTCAATGGGGCACAACAAAAATTAATGGGCTTACAACTAGGGTCTCTCTGCATCATTAGTTCACATCGCCTGGAAACAATCCTTAAGAAGAATTCACATGGTGTCATCGCTTAGCTCCATTCCATTTAGATGCACCCATCAACAGTCTCCACTACTTCCTTGGATAGATATGCAGGTGTCTTTGCTGAACCAATGAGCTTGCCGCCTTCAAGAGACCTTTTCGGTAAGAATTTAGTCGCATCTACCTCTTAGCAAGAAATGATGGCTATTTTGCATGTAGTACAGAAGTGGAATCCATACCTATTAGGGAATTATTTCTGCATCAAGACTGATCTCCAGAGCCTGGAATATTTTCTGGAACAATGGGTCTCCTCCCCAACACACCTGAAATGGGTTATCCAACTCATGGGTTATCCCTATGCGATCACTTACAAGAAGGGTAAGGACAATATGGTGGTAGATGCTCCTTCTCGCACAATTGATGACCTAGTTTCTCTTACAGCTCTTTCTCTGCTTGTTCCAAATTGGTTGCAATATGTTCAACAGGGCTATCTCTTCTATGAACTCCATGCTTCTTCATTAGCAGGGCACTCTGGGTTCTTCAAAATATATGACTGGGAATAATGTAACTTCTTTTGGCAGGGACTGAAAATGTCAATTCAACAGATGGTGGCTGACTGTGATACTTTCCAGGTCAACAAGGGTGAAACGAAACTCCTTTTGGGATTGCTCAAACCCTTGCCCATCCCTACATAGCTTTGGCCAAATATTTCTATGGATTTCCTAGAAGCGCTCTGGTGGTACAATACCACATCTCAAAGGACACCATATGAAGCAGTCTATGGACAGACACTGCCAGTTATTCTTCCATACACCCTTAGCAGCTCCCCAGTTCAGGAAATTGACTCGGTTCTTCGAAACTGCAATCAGATTCTTCTCATTCCGCAGGACAATCTTCACATGGCCAGAATTCGCCTGAAACAACAAGCCGATCAGCACTGTTCTGTGCACATTTTCCACGCAGCTGATAGGGTTCTTCTTTGTCTACAACCTTCTAAGCAATCCTCCTCGACACTCCAAAGGCGTCAGTGGCCCGAATGCAACCCGGGGATGCTACCAGGGAAGCACTCCTTTAGATTTTGCAGCAATTTCTCCAACCAAAGCTTTGAGGACAAAGCTTTTTCTAAGGGAGAGGGGATGTTAAGAACCCGTGTCAACCCTTCTCTTTACTATGTTAGTATATTGTTGTTGGATGCATATGCTTTGTAAGTCGTCCCGTAGTATTTGTTGATCCATAGTTTATATTAGCCCATAGTATTGACCCATAGTATTGGACGCATATGCTTTGTAAGTCATCTCGTAGTATTATATGTCCCATGGTTTTGACTCATAGTATTGGGCATAGACTTAGTATATAAGTGTGTGTTGAGATCATTGAAGGCACCGTGAAGTTAATTGTATTGAGCTTGCTCAAAGGAGATTTCCCCCTCGAAGTGGCCCGTGATCAATATAAAAGTGATTTTGAGTTCTATTATTTATGATATCTCATATATTTGCATTAATTAATTATTGCACGTTCTTCACACCCTGGATGATTTTCCAAGCAAAGAGCAACGCCTATCAGACTTGAAAGACGAGTTGAGCATTCAAATAGAGTATGTAAAGAAGATTGATGTGCTGGCCACCAATGACCTGCATCACTACATTGGGCTATCATCAGTACACAATCATATGCTCAAGGAAATTCTCTAGGCAGCAATAACAGAAATTCAGGTTATTGAAGCCGAACATGGTAAGCATGTGACTTCGCAGAAGATCTTGCTCCCCTCACCAGCAAATGTGGTTGTAAGAGACACTAGTATATGACTCAGTTATATAGCAGAAGAAGAGAAGAAGGAAGCAACATCAGTAGTAGCCAGCACAGGCACATCATCCCCAGCAGATGCACCACCCCAAGGATAAATGCGCTAGTCATAATGCGTTGTTTTACTTTTGGTCTATTTTTCTTTGTCCCTATGGTTAGAGCGTGGAGTCACAAGGACAATTGTCCTTTTCTGTTATGAGAAAGAGTTTCTGTTATGAGAAAAGGGACACGAATTGTTTATTTTTGTAAAGTCTTTAAAAACAATTGTAAAAGGCCAGGTGGCAGCCCTAGAGGCATTTTGTAAACTTATAAATAGATGAATAGTGAATGGGACTTTTGGCAGGTGAAAAGACATTTCTTGTCTTGTACGTGAACTATTTCTCTGCATGTATAAGGAACTCATTTTCTGCCTAATGAAATCCTGGAGAGGATATTTTGCCTGTAAATGTGTGTTGGATGCTTACTAGACTACTCTTGTGTCATTCACATTTTACAGTGAGATCTTTCTTTGCTGCTATGAATTACTTCTGTGCAATGAATGATTTCCTTTGTTTTTCTTGTACAATGGTATTTCTCTCAAATGAGTAATGGGATGTATTGCTTTTAGATTAGAAGATATCTTTTAATATCTTTTACCTCCTGCTGTAGATACATCTGTATGATTTAATGGCTACCTGTTGATCTTTAGATGTTCCCTTTCAGCGCATTACTCATATTTACATTTTGCTCATTGCAGGGATAGATTAGATTTATTTCAGTTTTAGATATAGATCTGTTTCAAGTTCTACATTTAGATTAAATTAGCCTAGGGCACTTGCATATCATCTTTAAAATAAAATATATAAATGGTGGATCGGGCCGTAACCGATAGAAAGAATAGCAAACTTTAAATCTTACGGTAGCTGGAACCGTTAACTGGACGGATTCCCCATACCAAACGGTGGACAATCTAATTGGGATAGTTTACCGAGGAGAATCCCTTTCTGCTTGATGCTGCGATCTTCGGGGCATCAACAGTTTTTGGCACTAGAAAGAGGGCCTAAAGTGCATGGCTGATAAAGGAAATTCTCCCATTGTTAGAAATGTTACTGAAAACCCACTTGGAATAACAATTTCAGACAATCCTAGTCTTGAAATAACAAATCAAGAAATCCCCAACTCTGATTCTGAACAGCAAGAAGTATTGTATGCTATACCTTTTACAGAAATAGAAGATTTTAGAAGACATACACGATCCTATGTTAGACAATTGGGTGGTTTAAACACAGTAGCTTGTCTCCCTAGGAAAAGCACTCCAAGAAAAGAAAGGCAGTACACTCGTGATTCAATTCTTGTGCAGGATTTTGAAGAACTTGTAAATTTATCTTTGGAAGAAATCACAGAATCTCCGAAAGCGGTAGATCTTGAAAACCCAGAAAATTCCGAAGAACCAGAAAATCTTGGAGAACTTTTTACTCCAAGAGACACTCCACTTAATTCACCACTCAATTCTCAGCAAAGAACCATGGCTGTACCTGCTTGGAGAGTAAGGGGAGAATTAAATCTAGCTAGGCCATTCCACAATTTGCCAAAAAACCCAGAGAAAGTTTTACCCAAATTTGACCCAGGGAAAGGTATATCTGCTGAAGATCATCTTAAGAGTTTTTATTTGGCTTTGAATCTTTTAAATGTCCAGCATGAAGATGTATTCTGTAGGCTGTTCCCATACACATTCGAACCAAAATTTTCTTCCTGGTATTTTAGCTTACAAGCTAGCTCAATTTCCAATTGGGAAGAGTTTGAAAATTGTTTTCTAAAGAAGTATGGAAATAAAAAAACTGTAGCTACACTCATGAAGGAATTATTGTCCATGAGAATGGAAAAGAAAGAAAAGGTTCAAGAATTTAACCAAAGATTCACCACACTCTTAAATAATTTCAGTGAGGCAACTAAACCCACAGAAGAATCTCTAGTTGAGTACTATACAACAACACTTGAAGGCCCTAAAGCAATGTTCGTCAAAAGAACTAAGAAAACCACCCTGATAGAAAACTTCAAAGAAGCTAGAAAGGTGGAAGAGGAAGCCGATAGCATTGCTAAACATGCCTTAGATACAGAAACTAAACCAGCAACTCATAAAAAAACCTTGCTACTCACCAGGAATAAAGAAGAAGCATCAGCAGACATGGAAAACGTGGTGAAGATGATGCAGAAGTTGTCAAATAAAATTATAGATCTCAAGAAAGATAAGGCATCTAGTACATCTAGGAAGCCTTTCAAACCATTCTACAAGAAGAGAGAAGATAATGACCAACCTCATCCACCTATGAATACTTCTCCTGTTTTAAATCTAAACGAAATAGGAATGGAACACTTCTGTACCTTTCATCAAGAGCCGCACTCAGAAAAGAGCTTCCCGCAATGGATTAACTCTATGAGTTTAGTCATGAACCAAATGACGGATTCATAGATTCTAGATCAAGATGATCCTCCAGAGGAACCAAACCTTGAAATAGAAGAACCATCCCCAGACACTACCATGGTGCTATGGGATTGGGTACCTTTAACTGAATTGGTAGAAGATGACCCTGTGGAAAGACCAGTCTCAGCTGTAAATATTAACACTCGCAGTAAAGGTCCCATTGCAGATTTGGTTCCAAGATCGACTATTCCCAAACCTAAAATTTCCAAAGAGTTACCTAGAAGACACATAATAGTCATTCCACCACAGCCTAAAGCTAACCCAATAGTGGCCAAGCAGCCAATCATTGACACAACAGTTTAGCAACCAAAGGTTACGATGAGTAAGTCAGATAATCAAACTAGAATCGTAAAGGGATGTGATATGGGATATGACATCATTGAAGATATAAAGAAAGTAAAGGAAAATGTCTCAATATTTGATATGTGCAGTTTGCCCCAACAATGAGACAAGTTGTTGCATGCTCTTCAATCCCAGCCCAGCACTCCATTAATAGATACTCAAGAAGATCCTAAGATTAATGAGGCCAGTATCAGTGGGAAATCCAAATCTCAGACATTGCTGATCCTTTTAACTTTCAAAATCTTCAATCACAACGTGCACAACTGCCTGGTGGATTCTGGAGCATCTTCGAATGTGATGCCACTGTCTATTTGTAAGAAAATCAACGGCCAAACGATTCCATCTCCTGCATAGATTATTCAATTGGATAGGAATGCTGTTAAGGTTATTGGGGAAATGAAGAATGTCCTCATTAGATTGTCAGTAGATTCCAGAGTTTGTCAGTTCATTGATATAATGGTAGTTGACATTCCCGAAGCCGATGGTTTAATCCTAAGTAGGGACTGGTCCACTAAGTTGAACGGTTACTTTGCAACTGATTGGTCCCATTTGTGGTTGCCATATCAAAATAGACAAAATCAGATCAAGGTTCTGAGAGAACCACACATGAAACAAAATGTAACTCAGCTAGAAGGAAAGAGTGAAGCTGTAACCTTCTCATATTTAGTTTTGGGGAATTACTTTTTATAAGTTGATCTAGGTAATTATCAATTTGAAATTATTAACCATGAGTCAGACAAACAATCCGATCTTCTTCATTTTTCTCAGACTGATGATATTGACTGTAACATAGTTAGCTTAGTCATTGACTTAGACTTAGTTAAACCAAATGATTTTTTTTTGACTTTATACTTTAATGGTTCTAAAAATTTGGAAGGGTCCAGATCCGGTTGTGTTCTGATGGATCCAAAAAGAAACAAATACCTCTTGTCTTGTAGATTAGAATTTGATTGTACTAATAACACTGCTGAATATGAAGCTTTAGTCCACGGATTGAAGAAAGCCATTGGTTTAAATGTTAAGTACCTGAAAGTTTTTGGTGACTCGAAAATATTTGTAAGGCAGGTAAGAGATACTATTCATTGTCTTTCACCTCATTTGAAAGGTTATCAGGCTGAGGTATGGGATTTGATTGCACATTTTGATGCTTTTAATATCAAATCTGTTCCTAGGATGCAAAACGCTGCAGCTGATTTATTAGCAACTTTTGCTTCCAGATTGGTGCCAACTAATAACAAGTGCTCAATTGAATTGATTTTCAGGCCTTCATTCCCTGACAATATCATGAACTTTAGAGTCTTCGATGATGACGATCAGATTATTAGTTTTCTAACAAACGAAGACATGTTCCAAGAAGTTGTGATAGACGAAGAAGAGCATGATTCTGATTTGCAAAAGAAAGATGCAGCTAAAGGAAATTTCATACCCAAAGGGGTGAGGTCGCTTGAAATGTTGTTTTATCTACAGAGCAAGTTCAGAAGGCCAGCAAATACCAAGACCAATAGTTCATCAATGCATCATGAATTAGTATATCTGGGCATCGAAGCTGAACCGAAGTTTGTTAACCTTGGAAAATGTTGTTCACCGGGAGAAAGAGATAAGTTCATCAAGCTGTTTCGAAAATATAAGGATGTTTTTGCATGGATGTATGAAGATCTGAAAACATATGACATCCGCATTATTCAACATGTCATACCAATGAAGGCAGGTTCCAGGCCATTTCAACAGCAATTGAGAAGGATGCATCCTACCCTCAAACCTCTGATTCAAAAGGAATCGAAGAAGTTACTTGATGCAAAGATAATATTTAAAGTCAGGCATTCTGAGTGGGTTGCTAACTTAGTTCCCGTAAGAAAGAAGTCAGGAGAGATAAGACTATGTGTTGACTTCAGAAATTTGAACAGAGCTTCCGATAAAGACAACTATCCCATCCCTTCAATGGAACAAATTCTCCAGATGGTATCAGGATCAGAACTCTTCTCCCTTCTTGATGGTTTCTTTGGTTACAATCAAGTGTTAGTGGCTGAACAAGACCGTCTTAAGACTACTTTTCGCACTAAGTGGGGAACTTTCACATATCGAAGGATGCCATTCGGCTTGATAAACGCAGGAGCTACATTCTAGCGAGCTATGGATATCGCCTTCCAAGGATTGGGTGGCCATTGTGTCGTTTTCTATCTAGATGATGTGACCATTTTTTCAAAGAAGAGAGAAGACCATGTTGTTCATTTGAAGCATATTTTTGATCATTGTCGAAAATATGGTATTTCTTTAAATCCCAAGAAAAGTGTGTTTGCCGTCCCTGAAGGTAAACTTCTTGGTCATATCATTTCTAAGAAGGGAATTTCAATAGATCAAGAGAGAGTCCAAGCTATCAATGAAATTCCCATGCCTCATAACAAGAAATCCATGCAGTCATTTATGGGCACTATAAATTTTGTCCGAATATTTGTCCCCGATTTCGCTCAAATTGTTAAACCTTTGCAACAAATGGTCAAGCAAAGCATATAGTTCAAGTGGAAAGACGTAGAAAAGGATGCATTTAGAGACATTAAGGCAGCCATAGCCAAGGCTCCTTCCTTAAGAAGCCCAGATTTTGACAAAGATTTTATCTTGTATACTTTTTCTTCAGATGACTCTCTCGCAGCTGTGCTCACGCAAAAGATAGAGTTAGGGGACGAATATCCAATCTCGTTTATGAGCACTGGTCTGCAAGGCACTGAACTGAACTATTCGGTGGTTGATAAACAAGCATATGCCGTGTTCAAAGTGGTAAAACAGTTTAGACCGTATATTCTTAAGAATAGAACTAAAGTTATAGTTCCCCACCCAGCTATTAGATCCCTTTTCGCGCAAAAGGAATTGGGAGAAAGAAGGGGAAACTGGGTTACAACTATTCAAGAATATGACTTAGAATTTAAACCGGCCACTATCATCAAAGGACAAGGCCTGTGCAAATTGCTCACAAAACATCCGATTGATGAAGAGCAGCATTGGAGGAATGAAGCTGAGCTGAATTCAGTCGAAGTATGTCCTATTTTCAAAACTCCTGAATCATGGTATAGAGATCTAGTGCATTATTTGCAGCAAGGATACCTACCTGAGCACTGGAGTTCTAAGCAATGAAGGGCACTCCATTTAAAATAAACAGCTTATCAAATCATTGATGGGATACTTTTCAGAAAAAATTAAGATGGAATCCTTCTCAGATGTCTAGAGAAAGAGGATGCAGGTAAAGTTGTCAAAGAGCTACATGATGGTCCTGCCGGTGGACATTATTCAGGAGAGACAACAACTCACAAAATAATCAGAGATGGATATTAATGGCCCACTCTATTCCGGGATGCCCATACTTATGCACGGAATTGTGATATATGCCAAAGAAGTGCTGGGAAATTACCTAAGGCAGCAGGACCTTTGCAGCCGGTTATTATCTTAGAACCTTTCGAACAATGGGGTATAGATGTCATTGGAGAGATAAAGCCAAATTTCTCTCTTCAACATCAATACATCCTCACAGCCACCGACTACTTCACCAGATGGATGGAGGCTATCCCATTGCGCAAGATCAACGAAGATGCAGTCATCAGTTTCTTAAAAGAGAACATCATAAACAGGTTTGGGGTTCCAATTTCCCTAGTATTTGATAATGCCACCTATTTCTTGTCTTTTAAAATAAATGAATTTGTTTATGAATGGGGAATTAAACTGCATTATTCAGCCAATTATTACCCTCAAGGAAATGGATTAGCTGAATCTTCAAACAAAAACCTCATTTGAATTCTCAAGAAGACTGTGATAGAAAATCAACAAAGTTGGCATATAGCTCTCCCAAATGCCTTATGGGAAGATAGGGTGACTCCAAAGAACGCATTAGGGGTTTCCCCTTACACTCTCGTCTATGGAAAGGAAGCCATCCTACCTCCCAATATATTGCTTCCATCCTTACAGTTGTCCCAAGCCTCTCGAGGGTCTGGTAGTCAAGTCTTACAATCCAGGATCAATAACTTACTTCAACTTGAAAAAGCCCGACAAAAAGCTAAAGACTGGTTTCATCAGCACCAAGATATAGTCAAAAGATGGTTCGATAAAAGGAAGTCTGGTAAAATAAGTTTTGAAGTAGGAGATTTGGTTCTGAAATGGGACCATAATCATGAAGGCAAGGGAATGCACACGAAATTCCAACACTTGTGGATAAGTCCTTACCAAGTTTTTGCAAAGCTCGACTCATCCACTTACAAGCTAACAAACTTCCAAGGAGAGCAAGTAACCCTTCCTCTCAATGGCCTTGCCTTGAAACAATACTTTGCCTAGTCTCGTTGAGACTTTTTGTACATAAATAAAGCTTTCTTTGTTTTACTTTAGTCTCTAGTTTTCTTTGTTTCAGCTAAGTCGTTTTATTTTCTCAGCATTTGAGCCTTTTGTATAGTTTGTTTTTTGAAACGCCTGCAATTGGGATTCTCATGAAGGTAGATCTCTTAAGAAATATCACAACACGTGGAACTGGGAAGTCATCCTCAAAAGGAAGTTTATCCATGCATTTTCAGCTTTTGCTGATCGTTCTCCAGAATGAAGAAATCCGGTTCTACTGATCGCACTAACCCTTGTTTAAATAACAGAGATCTATGATTATTTTTATCACTTTATTTGGGCTCCATCCATCCTCACACTTAAAAGCATCTCAAGAAGATCACTAGAGTTGGACCCACGAAAAGGAAGCATGTCTCGAAGGCATAGGGTATTGAAATGACTCCATGCTGCAAATCAAAAGCCAAAAGGCTTGCAATCAAGGGTATGTTTTCCAGAAATTCTCGCCTCAATCAAAGCATGGTTGAGACAAAGTAAAGCACACAAGTCAAGAAAGCTGTCCAAAAGGACTCAGCTCAAGCCAGGTTCTTCTCCGTCCGTGAGGCTTGATAAATCAATAAAATTCTCACTCACACAAAAGGACATTATGGATTGAGGAACCAAAATCAAAGATCGTGACTTTAAAGAAAATATTTCTAGAAGGCTCAAATAGCAAAAGCTGTCAAATATATGAAACATCCAAAAGGATGCAAACAACATGGGAATGAGGAACAAGGGCAATAGTGTCTACGAGATGTTGTTACAATCTTGTTGTGTCCAATAACAGTGGTCATCTGAAAGATAAATCTCCTAAAATGAACCTCATATTCTGGCCCTTAGAAATTTTTAAGGATGTCTTCATCAAAGCTCCCCTTTCCCTGTAACCAACAGATAAAGTGATTACTTCCTTTGCCGATATTCAGACGCTCAAACCAATTGTTGCACTTAGGGTGAGCAACTTTTAATAGTTTCCAATGAACGAGAAGAGTGTTTTGTTCAGAGATCTGTGTTCGCTAATGATTCGCCAATTGTTGTTGCAGCAACATCCCTCCCCAAAATTTTGTAGACATTGGGGCCCCTCCTTTTTTTTCCCTAGAAATCCTGCTTAAAAGGGTTAAGTCCCCTGTGGAAAACTTTTGAACTTAGTATTTTTCGTTTGTTTCAAGTGAGAAATCTTTTTTTGGATTTTTTCTTCTAAGTCAAAACTTAAGATTCTCTGCCGAAACTGCGAAAGAACTTGAAATTCTCTCCCTAAACGGTGGAAGCATTCATCAAGTCTTGTCGCTACAAGCGCCTCCTTCCCAAGTTCCCCGACCATTCACTTTTTGGAAAATACTTACCAATTTCATCCACTATTGCGAAAAAACTCGTCGAGTCTTTCCGCAACGACGGATCAACTCGAGAACTTCCGCCGTGAAAGACTTTTGCCTCATTAATTTCGGAAGAGCTCACCAAGTCTTTCCGCAACGACGGATCAACTCAAGAAATTTCACCGCGAGACTTTTGACTCATCAATTTCGGAAGAACTCGTCAAGTCTTTCTGCAACAGCGGATCATCTTTCTCTTCTTTCCTGCAACAAGCGGATGCCGCGCTTGAACTCCAAGTCTCCCATGCTTTGGAAGAAACTCACAAATTCTACCCGCAATGGCAGACGAGGCCCACCTTTCATCCGATTTTGACGGTTGCGCATAAATGCCGAATGGGTTGAAATGACCCCACCATACGCGAAGGTTTAACCCTGTTTTAATTTCACCAGCTACCCAATTAATGTCCACACGTGCCAATCTTAATATAAGGGTGGCGGGGGGTTCTATTTTCCCATTGGTAGATTTCATTTTGGAAGATGTTGTTTGGAACCTGCGCAAGCTTATTCGCTCCAGCTCAGCTTATTTGCCACCACATTGACCCCGTAACACCAGTGTTTCATTGCCAGGTGGGTGGTTCTACCGTTAATTTTGTCTTATCTATGCGTCGAGCCTTTCTCGGGTGATTTTCGTTTCATTACATGACCTATGGGCATTCGTAGTAGACTATCCTTTAGATTTTACGATCGCTGCACCCCCATAGCCTTCCCAATCCAAGCTAGCCTACCATTCACGCTTTAGCCATTTGATGTTTGCTTTCTGTCCGCTCAACCAGTTACTTATGCAATAATGCGGGTTCACGGTAAGCCTGCTACACCCACGTTTATTGCTTTTGCACTTAATCCTTTCCTCCTCTATATTCCTTGAACCCTTCCCCTAAAACTGAGAGGACCAACCCAAGTAACTTTGCTGTCTCAAAAGGGTCCGCCTATAATGAAGGGCATCCTATCTTCAAAGATAAGGAGGGAAATGAGTTTTTGCATGTTGTATGCCTACCTCTTTCGAAACTTTTCAAAAGTTCCAAACACGACATTGCCTCCCTAGAACGATCAAGTCTGATGGCTATAATATGTTTCCTTGACTAGTCTGTGTTTTGTTTCTTTCCCCAGCATGCAACACTATGGCCTCTTATGATTATACGTTATCATGCTAATCCTGTTTCCTGCTTGTCTCGCTCTATTTTATGCTATGTTTTACATAATGGTTGATAATCTTATGTTTATTCTCGTATGATTGCTTGACAAAGATAAGCTACAATGCCGAAAGGTAGCAAAAAGAAAGCTAAGATGATGGAGCCAAAGCTAATACAGCCAAGGACTGAAACTCTCTTTCAAGACACTAAGTGCACCACGGGCATCCCTCTCGAGGCCCGGTGAGGAGATATTTACCAGATGATCTGGGACCAAGATATCCCAGACATGCTAATAGAAGAAGAACAAATCTACTTCAACATCAGGACCTCTGGCATAGCCAGGGCTTCTACTCGCCCTGAGCTATTCCCGTGCTCAAAAGTAATCGGGTGGATATTGGAACATGCCAAACCGCAAACAAGAGTGTTGCAGGACAGCCAGGGAGAGGCATTCGCTTCGTTCCATCCAACTTATATTGCCGCAACCTACAAATTCTCACATCCCCAGTAGGCACTGAATGATGCATGGTTGGAACAGATGAATAGTTTCAAAATTGCTAAAAGGCTGTTAATCACGGGAAAACAGCTAAGGAAGAGGGACAATGATGAGTATGACGTTCAGAGCCTAAGACCTCCATTTAGGTTGATTTCCCTTATGTTAAGCAGAATTTTCGGCATGCCCGATGGAACCATATATAGGATACAATGGGCCCCCATAATCTATCACATATCATTTAAGAGAACTGTGTTTGATTGGGCTACTATCCTCTCAGATAGTTTGGCATCCACTGTGGCCGCAGCTAGAGAAGGTTTGGCCTTAAAAAGGTTAGAGTTTTTCATGTCTTCATACCTCATTGATTGCATCTTGGAAAATCTCCCTTTCCCCAGGTTAGGCTGCTCATGGGATCAGTCCAACACCCCGGTATACACTGTTTATAAAATACTATGGGCTCAAAATTACAGAGCGCACTATAAGCTCATATGTGAAGAATTCATTATGCCTCTGTATGAGCAGATGTTCAATGAAGAACCCAATTGCTTGTCGGAGAACACCATGAAAGTCATGGAAAGTTATGGAGATTTCTACTTCTCAGAAGAGGGTACCTATATCAGGATGTTCGGAGGCACTAAGCCACCATACATTTTACCAAAATACGCCACTGATTATGTAGTCCTGAAAGAAGCAGTCAGGCAAGTTTTCCTTGATGGAATAGGAGGAGTTTTTAATAAGCAACATAAGGCTTCCTTCCCTCCTTTTCCTTTCTGTATAGGAGCCTATAAGTTTGCAGGGGTTGCAGCAGCCGAAGAGTTCATTCAGAAGTTGAAATCTTTTCACTTCGGTGAGGCAATCTTTCATAGAAATGATAGGTAGAGAAAAGTTGCCGAGCATTGCAAGGAGTTGTATGCTCATTTTGAGTATGCCCATTACTATGATGCCGAGGAAGAGGTGTTCAAGGGAATCAGTAATATGAATGAATTGCAGATTTTTCATCACAGCAGTGGAGGTAGCTCTAGTTCTGCCACAGCCTGAGAAGCCAGCCTCCAGAAAGAAAGGGAAGCGACTGAAGCCCTGGTCCGTGAAGAAGCAAGACTGCAGCAGGAAGCTGAAGAGGCAAGGTTGCAGAGGGAAGCTGATGAAGTGAGATTACAGTAGGAAGCCGAAAAAGCAAGACTACAGCAGGAAGCTCAGGAACAAGAGCAGAGGAAGGTAATTTAAAATCAACAACAAGATGAGGAAGAAGAAATATAATCACCTATCTACTGATAAAAAGGAGTTGTCGGATAAGTATCGACACATGGAAGAAGAAAATGAGCACCTGGCAATCCAGATGATGGTGCTAGAAGCAGAAAAGAATGATTCCAAAGCTAGAGTTTTTCATCTGGAAGTAGATAAATAGGCAATGGCTGAGCAACTAGAGCAAGCAGAAAGCAGAGCGATGGATATGTCTCCCTTTCATGAGAATTCCTGTGACATCTTGAGACAAATGCATGCCACACAAGAAATAATCACTGAGGAGGTGTGCAAACTCAAGACCATGTTGGATAGGATGAAGGAAGTTAATACCGAAGCCATTATGCTTAAAGGAAAGTACACTCGGGTAAAAGCAAACATTTTGAGCCAGATGGAGTGGAGAGAAGGGAAGGTAGATTTCCCTAAGCATCTCCCGTTCAAAGCTATGGACGGTTTTAAGGAGGATGTAGCCCTTATGGAATTTTGCAGGAATTGCGGCGCCAAGATAATAGCTAAGATCCAGGGAACAATGGGGAAAAGTAATGGCCTGTATCAAAAGATTCTTTAAGTGCATGAAAAGTGCAAGATTTTTTTTCCTCAGACCCTGGATGATTTTTCAAGCAAAGAGCAACGCCTATCAGACTTGAAAGACGAGCTGA
Source organism: Larix kaempferi (assembly GCA_027924585.1). Classification (NCBI taxonomy): domain Eukaryota; kingdom Viridiplantae; phylum Streptophyta; class Pinopsida; order Pinales; family Pinaceae; genus Larix; species Larix kaempferi. The sequence continues at coordinate 782,720 of BSBM01000800.1, read as the reverse complement.
GCATTCAAATAGAGTATGTAAAGAAGATTGATGTGCTGGCCACCGATGACCTGCATCACTACATTGGGCTATCATCAGTACACAATCATATGCTCAAGGAAATTCTCCAGGTAGCAATAGCAGAAATTTAGGTTATTGAAGCAGAAATTGTTAAGCATGTGACTTCGCAGAAGATCCTGCTCCCCTCACCAGCAAATGTGGTTGTAAGAGACACTGGTATATGGTTCAGTTATATAGCAGAAGAAGAGAAGAGGGCAGCAGCATCAGTAGAAGCCAACACAGGCACATCATCCCCAGTAGAGGCACCACCCCAAGGATAAATGGGCTAGTCATAATGTGTTGTTTTACTTTTGGTCTATTTTTCTTTGTCCCTATGGTTAGAGCGTGGAGTCACAAGGACAGCTGTGCTTTTCTGTTATGAGAAAGAGTTTTTGTTATGAGAAAAGGGCCACGAATTGTTTATTTTTGTAAAGTCTTTAAAAACAATTGTAAAAGGCCAGGTGGCAGCCCTAAAGGCATTTTGTAAACTTATAAATAGATGAATAGTGAATAGTGTAGGGGACTTTTGGTAGGTGAAAAGACATTTCTTGTCTTGTACGTGAACTATTTCTCTGCATGTATAAGGAACTCATTTTTTTCCTAATGAAATCCTGGAGAGGATATTTTGCCTAGAAATGTGTGTTGGATGCTTACTAGACTACTCTTGTGTCATTCACATTTTACAGTGAGATCCTTCTTTGTTGCTATGAATTACTTCTGTGTAATGAATGATTTCCTCTATTTTTCCTGTACAATGGTATTTTTCTCAAATGAGTAATGGGATGTATTGCTTTTAGATTAGAAGCTATCTTTTAATATCTTTTACCTCCTGCTGTAGATACATCTGTATGATTTAATGGCTACCTGTTGATCTTTAGATGTTCCCTTTCAGCGCATTGCTCATATTTACATTTTGCTCCTTGCAGGGATATATTAGATTTATTTCAATTTTAGATATAGATCTGTTTCAAGTTCTGCATTTAGATTAAATTAGCCTAGGGCACTTGCATATCATCTTTAAAATAAAATATATAAACAGTGGATTGGGCCATAACCGGTAGAAAGAATAGCAAACTTTAAATCTTACGGTAGCCGGAACCGTTAACCGGATGGATTCCCCATACCAAACGGTGGACAATCTAATTGGGATAGTTTACCAGGGAGAATCCGTTTCTGCTTGATGTTGCGATCTTCGGGGCATCAACACAAATACATTTCCCAAATTGGAAGAAGAGGATATCATGAGGGCCCAACATTTTGATTTGATTTATGCACAATCCGGGCTTCTCTATACTATCCTACCGCATGCCTCTCAACATCGTTCTCTGAACCCAACACCCTTGGGTACATAGAACTTAGTTGATAGGATTATCGTGACTATTTATCACCAGGAAAATGTTCCCCAACCATTGACCTCTATGCCACTTAGTATGGCATAATAGTACTCGCCAAAACCACCTGTATCAATGACACCCACAACTGCACCAACTACCCCATTTGGGTAGTTATCCTATGGACCCTATAGTCCTACATACCTGAACTCTAGACTGTTAGGAACCCATGTCTTTATTTTGTTAGTATGTTGTTGTTGGACGCATATGCTTTGTAAGTCGTCCCGTAGTATTTGTTGATCAATAGTTTGTGTTATTGTTGTTGGCGCATATGCTTTGTAAGTCGCCCATAGTATTGTTGATCCATAGTTTGTAACGGCCCATGGTTTAGACCCATAGTATTGGCACCTAGAATTAGTATATAAGTGTGTGTTGAGACCTATGAAGGCACCGTGAAGTTATTTGTATTGAGATTGCTCATAGGAGGTTTCCCACTTGAAGTGGCCTGTGATCAATATAAAAGTGATTCTGAGTTCTGTCATTTCTGCTATTTCGCATATTCGTATTAATTAATTGTTGCAGGTGCCTCACATCTGGTATCAGAGCACTTTCTTGGGCTCGTTGGGTGAAATTTCTGCCAAATTTGTTTCGCATCTGTTGCAGGTTCGGATTTGGGAATAATCCCTATCCGCTTAACTGTGGGAAGTACTTGGGCATAAGCCCTAAAACTCATTGTGAGGAGTACCACAAGAACCCTGAAGTAGCTGGCCCATTGAAAGGACCTGCCAGCGAAAAGGGCAACGACCCCTACCTGATTGACTAGTTCCCACCCGTGAGGTAAACCAAGAGCTGTCGTTTGTGGAAAAGCGGTTATCAGTTTTACCTGAGCAATGGAGTGACAGTTACTGCCCCAATACGCAAGCTGTCAGACAGCATTGGTGGCCGAGTGAAACCCCTGAACTGTTAGGAAGCCGCACATACCTGGGGTCCATATCTACTTTCAGCTGAACTATTGTCAATCACTACTATACCGTTCAGATCCATTTTGCAAGTTGTTTCAGATCCAGCCGCTTTCAGTCCATTCGGCGTTGTTCCAGATCCCTTCCGAGCCGTAGCTGCTCCAGTCTATTAAAAAAAAAAAAGAGTATAAAATTCAGTTTTTTGTCCATATCTCCCTTGTTTTTACTCTGTTTCCCTTGAAATTTTCGGGGAACCCCTGTCATCCCATTCTGCATATTTCATTCCTGAGGACCCTATCCCCAATTCCCCTTCCCAAAGCCCGAAATCCCACATTTGTCTATTTTTAGGGTTTGCCATAACGTCCTCAGATTTCACCCAATCACCTTCAAATTTTACCACAGAGTTCCTTTCTGAATTATGCTTCTTTGTCCCCCTTTGCCAAATTTTCCCATTCTTTCACCCCGCTTCTGAAATCCTCATTTTTGCTTCCCTGTCTAGTCGACAGTGTCCAAAACCTAGTCAAACCCCAATTACCCTTCAGAGTTTTTCCCTAGTCTAGATTTTCCCTTACTGAAGTAGTTTTTGTTTTTGTTTTCCTACCCAGTCAACCGAACAAAAAAAAAAAAAAAATCCTGGCTATGGTTGTCACCCGTGCAGGAGCAAAAACCATGGAGGAAGCGCTTGCAGCCATCCAAGCCAAACTCCAGGATCTTGATGAAAAATTTCTCGGCCTCCATCTTGAACATTAAGCTATGAACAACAAACGGCAGTCCGAGTCTTCATCAGACAATGGGTTATCCTCTTCCAGCAATTTCCGTGGTCCGAAGCTTGATTTTCCTCGCTTCAATGGTACTGATCCAACTGGATGGATCTATCGTGCAGAACAGTATTTCAGTCTGCATAATACTTTTGATGTCAACAAAGTTCCGCTGGAATCCTTTCACTTGGAACAGGAAGCTCTTCAATGGTACCGTTGGTACATCAAGGCTCATCCAGAGCCCAAATGGCCAGACTTTTGCCAGCTCCTTTTGCAACGATTTGGTCCTATTGCTTTTGATGACTTCACAGGAGCCCTCACTAAACTTCTCCAAATTGGCACGGTGAGAGAATATCAAACCGAATTTGAGAATCTAGCCAACCACACCGAAGGATTGTCTGATGACTTTTATCAGAGTTGTTTTATCAGTGGTCTAAAGGATGCCATCCGCTCTGAGGTCAAAATGTTCTATCCCAACACAATGATGGAAGCCCTAGGGTTGGCTAAGTTGGCAGAAGACAAGATTGCAGCCCAACAATGCTCCAAGCCCACTTTTGTTCCCTTCCGAAATATGGGTTCTCAGTGACCACCTATACCGCAGGCTCCTCGACCGACTCCTATCAAACGTTTGTCTGAAACAGAGATGCAAGCACGCAGAGAAAAGGGGCTTTGCTATAATTGTGATGAGAAATTCACTCGGGGACATAGATGTGTTGAGCAAAAGCTCTATCTCTTGGATGTGGAGTCTCCGCCTGCCTCTGAAATTGGTGACGAAGATCCAAAAACACTGGATGCTCCGGTCGACATTCAGGAACCGCCTATTGACCCTCCATCTCAGGATGACCAGCCAGAGATATCTCTCCATGCTTTAGCTGGAATCACCACCCCCAAACAATGTGGGTCAGGGGTTACTTCAAGAAGCTCCCTCTTACAATACTCATTGATTCTGGTAGCACTCATAATTTCATTGACCCTCGGATCGCCAAACAAGATGATTGTTTAATCCATCCTTGCTCCAACTTTGAAGTCATGGTTGCCAATAGGGGCACCTTACCTTGCAAAGGGAAGTGTTGAAATGTGCATATCTCTATGGGAGATTATACCTTGCTCTCTGACATGTTTGCCTTGCCCTTAGGTGGATGTGATGTGGTTTTGGGCGCTCAATGGCTACGCACACTTGGCCCTATCTTATGGGATTTTGCCGAAATTTGGATGCAGTTTTCCCTCAATGGACAAAAACACACATTGACAGGATTACAACCAGGTTCTCTCAGCATCATCAGTTCACATTGCATGGAAAAACTCCTCAAGAAGAATTCACATGGTGTCATCGCTTAGATCCATTCCATCCAGATGCAACCATCAGCGGTCTCCACTACTCCTTTGGATCTACAACAAATTCTGGATCTCTATACAGGTGTCTTTGCTGAACCAATGGGATTACCACCTTCCAGGCCAGAAGACCATCATTTTCAGCTCCTTCCTGGTAGCGTTCCTCCCAACATCAGACCCTATCGCTACCCATTTCACCAAAAAACAGAGATTGAAATGCTCGTTCGACACTTATTGAAGCAAGGTATTATTCGCCCAAGCACTAGTTCCTTTTCTTCTCCAGTTATTCTTGTCCGCAAAAAAGATGGGTCATGGCACCTCTGCATTGAATTCCGAGCACTTAATCACCTCACCATCAAGGATAAGTTTCCAATTCCTATTGTTGATGAGCTTCTTGATGAGCTTCATGGGGCTCACTTTTTCTCCAAGTTGGATCTTCGTTCTGGGTATCATCAAATTCGGGTTCATGAGGATGATATTCCTAAAACAGCTTTCCGCACACATGATGGCCATTATGAGTTTTTGGTCATGCCCTTTGGCCTCACTAATGCTCCTTCCACATTCCAGGCCTTAATGAATAAAATATTTCGACCCTACTTGAGGAAATTCATTATGGTATTCTTTGATGATATCCTCATCTACAGTAAAACATGGGATGAACATCTCCAGCATCTGGATCTTGTCATGCAACTTTTCTCTGACCATCATCTCCATGCCAAGCAGTCTAAATGTGTTTTTGGATAGAAGGAAGTTGAGTATCTTGGGCACATTATCTCAGCACAAGGGGTTCGCGTGGATCCTACCAAAATCGATGCCATGAACAATTGGCCACATCCTCAGACACTCAAGAGCCTTCATGGTTTTTTGGGGTTGACTGGCTACTACCGCAAGTTTGTCAACGATTATGGGAAGATTGCAGCTCCATTAACTGCTCTATTGAAAAAGGATGCTTTTACATGGACACCTGCTGCTTAGTGTGCATTTGACAAACTAAAACAAGCTATGTGTACTACACCTATGCTAGCTATGCCCGATTTTTCCAAGCCCTTCACTATTGAGAGTGATGCTTGCGGCAATGGACTTGGTGCTGTTATCCTTCAAGATGAACACCCCATTGCATTCACCAGCAAAGCCCTTTTAGGTAAGAATTTAGCTGCCTGTACCTATGAAAAGGAAATGATGGCTATTTTGCATGCAATACAGAAGTGGCGCCCATACCTATTAGGGAATCATTTCTGCATCAAGACTGATCACCAGAGTCTGAAATATTTCTTGGACCAGTGTGTCTCCTCCCCGACACAATAGAAATGGGTTAGCAAACTCATGGGTTATGACTATGAGATCACTTACAAGAAGGGTAAAGACAATATTGTGGCAAATGCTCTTTCTCACACATTTGATGCCCAAGGTTCTCATTCAGCTATTTCTATGCGTGTTCCAAATTGGTTGCAATCTGTTCAACAGGGTTATGTCAATGACTCTTCCTTATCTCAAATCATCCAACGCTTGACCAACAACCCTTCTGCTGTACCACATTTCTCTTGGGATGGTGCTTCTCTGCGATACAAGGGTCGTTTGGTGCTTCCCCAGAGCACAGATCTTCAACAGACTATCTTCTATGAACTCCATGCTTCTCCATCGACAGGGCACTCTGGGTTCCTCAAAACATATGAACGAGCACGGCGTAACTTCTTTTGGCAGGGCATGAAAAGGACAATTCAACAGATGGTGACCGAATGTGATACCTGCCAGCGCAATAAGGGTGAAACAACACTCCTTCCAGGATTGCTTGAACCCTTGCCCATACGTACACGGATTTGGACAGATATTTCTATGGATTTCATTGAAGGGCTCCCTAAATCTGGCGGGAAGACAGTGATTCTCGTTGTGGTTGATCGCCTCTCCAAATATAGTCATTTTTGTGCTCTTAGCCATCCCTATACAGCCTCCTCCGTCGCTCAAATTTTTCTGGACCAGATCTTTCGTCTACACTAGCACCAAACTGAAGATGAGTTCAGGGTATCACCCACAAACAGATGGTCAGACTGAAATTGTCAATAAATGCTTGGAAACTTATCTTCGTTGCTTCACCTCGGAACAACAACATCAGTGGGAAAAGTGGCTCCCTCTCGCTGAATGGTGGTACAATACCTCTTACCACACTGCCTCTAAAATGACCCCATATGAAGCAGTCTATGGTCAGGCACCTCCATCTCTTCTTCCATACACCCCCACCAGTTCACCAGTTCAGGAAGTTGACACGGTCCTTCGCAACTGCGATCAGATTCTTCGCATTTTGCGGGACAATCTTCACATGGAAAGAAATCACATGAAGCAACAAGCTGATCAACACCGTTCGGAGCGCACTTTTCAAGTTGGCGATATGGTTTTTCTTCGTCTCCAGCCGTACAAACAATCCTCCTTGAAACTCAAAGGGCGTCATAAGCTTGCTCCAAAGTTCTATGGGCCATATCGGATTCTTCAGAAGATTGGGTCCGTTGCTTATAAATTGGAACTTCCTCCTTCTTCCCGCATTCATCCAGTCTTTCATGTCTCTTGTCTGAAGAAAGTTCTTGGCACCAACATCAGCGGACAAACGATTTTACCCGAACTGGATAATGAAGGATCCATCCTTTTGGAGCCAGAGGCCATCCTCAATCGACGCACACGTCAGTTTCTCTCTCGATCTATCACAGAGGTCTTAATTCAGTGGCACGGCATGCAACCGGAGGATGCTACATGGGAACCACTCCTTCAGATTCAACAACAATTTCCACATCTAAAGGTTTGAGGACAAAGCTTTTTTTAAGGGGGAGGGGATGTTAGGAACCCATGTCTTTACTTTTTTAGTATGTTGTTGTTGGACGCATATGCTTTGTAAGTCGTCCCGTAGTATTTGCTGATCAATAGTTTGTGTTATTGTTGTTGGTGCATATGCTTTGTAAGTCGCCCGTAGTATTGTTGATCCATAGTTTGTAACGACCCATGGTTTCGACCCATAGTATTGGCGCCTAGAATTAGTATATAAGTGTGTGTTGAGACCTATGAAGGCACCGTGAAGTTATTTGTATTGAGCTTGCTCATAGGAGGTTGCCCCCTCGAAGTGGCCTATGATCAATATAAAAGTGATTATGAGTTCTGTCATTTCTACTATTTCGCATATTCGTATTAATTAATTGTTGTAGGTGCCTCACATAGACATGCACCAACAATACCACCACCTCAATGGAACCAGTTTCTCCTACCTCCAAATCATACAGAGAACCAAACCCATACCTTCCCGCACCTGGATCGAATCCATATTTCCCATTCCCCAGTCCTCTTGCTCCTTCTCCCATGCCTAAAAGAGAGGTCAATCTAGTACAACATTCTCCAGTGCAGCAAAATTAGTGATTTGAGCAGTTAAATGTGGCTAATATCTTGAATCCTCATATTCAAGGGAGGAAGAATGAAAAGAATAGGCAAAACCAACAGTAAGGACAAGGGGTAAATCCCCCTCCCTAGCATAACCAGAATATGCGTAACCAGAATGAGGGGGCTAATAATCCCTCTAAACAAGGAAAGAACGCCAAACTTAATACGAACTATCCTTGTTCTATGTGTAGAGAATATGGACACTACACACATCATTGCTCGTTAATACCTGAGTGTCAATAATTGCTTGAGGAAAGGAAGAATACTACAAAGAACCCTCCTCAAGCACCTAATGCATCGAAACCCCAACAAGATATTTTGAAACAACCATTTTCCAATCAAGGGGTTGGTTACCCAACAACAGGATCTGCACCCATTAGGTGGAAGAACCTTTCAAAACATCTACATAAACACAGCGAAATTCAACCTCTAGACTCATGCTATAGGGTATGGCATGCTTGATTCCCTGCAAGAGGAGGATATCCACTAATTCTAGTGGGAATTTCTAGATACCTCATCTAAACAGTGATAAGGTCCCTTGGATCCCTAATGCACCTCTTAGATGAACAACCCATAACCATCACAAGAAATCTTCCCACAATTACAACATTGTAGATGACTTGGCTCAATCCCATGCCGCCATGTTGACATTAGAGGTTTCTCTGTATTTTCCTTCTCAAAAGAAGGAATTACTTAGTGCATTAGGCACAATCGACCCTTCCAATTCATACCTCATGACCTTCTACCTCCAGAAAGGTGAATCGCGACTACCCTGATTAGTCATTTTCTGGATTTGTCACAATTAAGAACATCATCATTGATCGATGAAGGAGCATCTACTTGTGTTATGTTCTAGTCATGTCTGGAAACGTCTGGGTTAACCAGATTTAGTCCCATCAACTATCGTGATCTGTGCTTATGATGGGGGACCATCAAAACCTTTGGATTTGTACCAGAATGTTCCCATATATTGGGGGGGGGGGAATGTTACTTTTGGATATTGAGGTAGTTGATGCAAACTCAACTACAACATTTTTTTAGGACGTAGTTATATGTATTCCATGAATGCCATAACTTCCTCAGTTTTTTGCATCATGATGTTCACCTAGAATAGGAAGATTGTCACCCTTGATCAACTAAACTACTATGACATGAATACCAACAAAAACCTAGATAACATCCTACCCACCATAGGATTAGATACTATCCCCCGTATATTGCTATAGGCCTGGGAATTTACAAAGATTCCAACTTATTGGGGCATACTTGGGTCCTCCACCCGAGATCCCCTCATCCACAGACGATCTCATGTGTACTATATTCACATATGAAGAAAATTCGTAATCCCCCTCTACACTAAAATTGGTACCTCCCACTAGCCGTGGAACCGAATAGATCATAAATCCATCGGTGCCACTAGTATTCTAGGCCCCTTTCTTGTTTCCCCCCATGTGAGTGAAAGGAATGCTAGTAATGGCCCAAATCACATTACTTGGGCTCTCTTTGGGAATACTTGTGTGGTATTTGACCCCACCTTATCCATAAATGGATCCCAAGACAACATTCTGCTATGAGTTTATCCTGATAACCCACATGCATACCATAAAAACCCACTACCAGGTCAATACCACCTATGACCCAACCAACATCGGTTTTCTCTAAAACCAATGCTGGGGGAATGAAGCAATCTAAGTTTAAATATCCCATGGTACCAAGTGCCACCCTTGCATCTAGAGTCAACCAATTTTGCACTCTATGTGAATAGCAAGGACATGCCACTAACTTGTGGCCCACCTTTCCAGAGCTCATGAATCTACTCAACACCCTATTAGTGCGATCCACACCACCAACACTCCAACAGGGGGCACACCAACCATATTGACTACGCTCGACACTAAAACCAAGACTAAGAGATTGCGCACCAATCATGCATGCACATCTTCTTAGTTTGGGAATTATACACATCACTATCCTAAACTCCCTCAATTTTGAGACACATTGACAACCATTCACCTCACAAACCTCGTGGTTGAAAGACCCTCATCTAGTCATCAGGAAATGACTTCCATCAATGTTGTTACTACAACAATGCCGATTCTAGAGGTACCAACACTATAGGTTCCCATTCCATATGCACAACCTCATAGGTTTTCCTGATGTGGGAATCATACCCATATGATCCCAAGTACTTCTAGCATAGTCATACCTGATCACTCCGCTAGACCATTAAGCCCACCCCATGTACTTAATTGTGTATGTGCCACTTGTCCATGTATATCATGCGGTCTATTAACCCATTAGTCATTCAAGTTCCCCATCCCTCATGTAGGACGATGAGTCCAATTAGAGAAAATGAGGCTAGAATACAACCCTACTCCCCTTAGGGAAAACCCACCATCATTTCCTGTAGTATACAAAATGGGCTCTTGGTCCTATACAAAAATAAAAAAAATGAGTGCCCCAAGCTCATGGATCCTCCCTCGATATTGGATCACATGGCCCCAATATCACTAAAGGGTCCCTTCTTGTACCGATTTTTCCAGTGGATTGAGAGTTATCCATGGACATAGAGCTTGTGTTGGTCTTTCTAGTGGAGGAACCTTTCTTACTTGGACTCCTCGTGTGACGTGACCAACCACTACAACCTTGTGTACCATCTGAATCCACCCATTCCCACACATTGTTGGAAGCCCCACTACCTAGGATAAATACTCATTGGTAAGATCACCAAATGGATGCTCATCCATGCCCATGACAAAGATGCTCATCCACCTCTCCAAGTTGAACAAAAACACAGTAGTTTGACCCCTCAGAGCAGCACTCCCAGTGCGTGTAGTGCCACCTGTAGGTCCTACTACTCCCCCTACTCCAACATTCATCTCATCACATCGCCTACAATGAAGAGGACTTGAGGAGGGTGGCACATCTACAACAACTAATGCCTTGGTCGACCTCACTGGCTCGCATCAATCACCCCCATAATGCCCTCCATGGCTCCCTCATCCCTCTCGTGGATACTACCATTGACAACCATAGTGATGGGTACTTCTCAAATAAGTAGGAGCATACCACGCTCCCATAGGTGAACTCATTGGTACCCCACATAGAAATCACATTAAACATCTCATGGAGATACTACAACATCATACACCACTAGGATACTTGGTTCCCTATCATAACACACTTTACCAATATGAGCTGTCCTCAGTAATATGGTTGGTGCTCATCACACTAATCACCCGAACCAGTGTAGCCACCACAACTTGAATAGAATGATCCTAAATATGGGAAATCCAAATCTACCTTGAAACCCAGTTGACTAGGTTCCCATGACAATACTGGGCTATGAGTTGGTCTATCGTCCGATTACAAACTAAGGAGGGACACACATGCTCTCTAATTCCACAGATGGGGAGCCCCGTCAAGAAATATATATCCTAACCTTCAATAGTTAGGTCCTCATCACCAATATGGAAGCATCCTCACTGAGAATCCCACATGCTCACTATGGACTATAAAAGACCGTCATGAGACCTCATATATGTTGATGTATTTGTAACTTTGGAAGATATTCACTTGTATATTGTATGTATTACATTTGTATTTTATTGTATCCCCGACGGAGATATCTTATTCTTCCGATCGGAAGTGTCGTCATTTGTATTCTATTGTTGTACCTCCGACGGAGATGATTGTTCCTCTGGGTCAGAGAAGTCATTATTGTACTTGAGTCATGTAAAGTCATTGAGGTCCATCCTCCCATGTATTGCAGGGTATTAGACCCCGGAGTAGTGTCACAAGTTATATTGTAAGTGTTGTAACTTATATTTGATAGGTTATTAGACCACCTTGGTGGGATCGGCCCTGTATGAGTCATGTGGGTTAAAGGGTTATTAGACCACCCTAGTGGGGTTGGCCCAGTAACAAGTGGTAATGGGTTATTAGACTCTCCTAAGGGAGGTCGGACTAGTTAGAGTAAAAGGCAAGTCAAGTCATTGTATAAATAGAGAGTGTGTCTCTCTCATTCTATTCACTCACTCACTCACTTCGCATTAGTGAGAGAGAGGAGGAGTGTGCACAAGTGGAGGAGGAGTAGCTGCTGCAGACATTTATCTTTTGGGGATTCATCTTGGTGATCTTTGTATTGGTGCTTATTCTATCTATGAGGAAGTTGCAGGGTTTGTCACCTTCTTGGTTTTCCTCGGTGAAATGCTTTGTCTCTTGTCTCTTATGCTTGATATGTTGTACATGTTGTTCTCTTAGTTAAGATCCTAGATTAGATTGAATTAAATGATGAAAAACTAACAATATATGGGCATAACAAGAACTTGAGAAACCCTACATCATGTGTGGCCCACTCAGCCTTAGGAGTACCAAAAACATGTTCATTCAACTCATCATGATGGTGCTCTTGCCATGATACGAGGGACATAGTCGCAATCCAAAGTCACTTGCAAGCATAATCAACCCAAACTCAAATTTAGTTTTATCATCTCATAACCAAAAAACTGACTTAAAATAACACAATTTTCATTATGAAAAGTTGTGATACTCATGCGACCGTGACATTATTTATTCGCATGATATACCCATGCGAACAAATACACTTAGTATTCACGCTTAGCATGACTGTATCCCATACCAACATACTACATAGACATGTGGGATATGAAAGGTTTGACAACATGAAAGTGCCATCATTCAAAGAACAATATCGTGATAACAGTGCACGACCAAAAGAAAAATACTGCGCATGACGCATGATTGTTGAAGGGATACCCGTGCAAGGTGAAAAATTTGGAACCCCAACCTGGTTTCAAGTTTAATTTTTCATATGGAGTTTAATGCCCAAACCCCATGAATGCATCTTAGCTAAAAGCATAAACATTTATTTTTTCTTGAAACACATGAATTTCTTTTCACTTTTTCAAACTCAAAAAATTTATAACAACCACACACATAAAAATTCAAACTCAGAATTTTAGCCAAATAGGCTCAAGAAAACCCATAAGGGAAAGCCTTATAGGAGAGATAAATATTTATTCTTTCAGAGACAAGCTACACAAATTAATAGCAGTACTTATCTTAGCAAATTTTCTTCTCGAAAAATGTGCCAAACTGTTATAGTACGACATGCTGCAAATTTATGTTTTCTCCTCGAAATTTGTGCCTATATTTATGCTGTATGACCTCAAATTTTGTGTGAATTCGGTCCCTCGACTTCTATGCAAATAGTAGTACACTGCCTCAAAATTTGTGCTATCCTGTACGACCCTCCTGCCTCAAAATTTGTGCCAACTCTACATCAATTTCTGTGTTGCTGTATGGACTGATACAATATGACTTGCCTCGATTTTTGTGCAATTTAATACTACTATACGGTGCCTTGAAAACCGTGCCTTTATCTTGGAATTCATGCCACTCATAAACTCCTTGGGATTCATGCTAGTTTTTGGTATCCCTCTCACTAGGTCGAATTCTCTTCAAACCCTAGTATTCTCTCCTCTCTTCACTTGCTCTCCAAATCTCTCAGATCACAAATGAAATGAATGAATTAGGTTTCATACCTTTTCCCTATTTTTTATATGAGGTAACCACTTCTTTAAATTCAAGGGATAGGATTAGATCTTGACTTGATGAGATATAAGGCTCTCATTAAATGAATTTAATGCACTTCACTTAAGTAATTAATGAGACACTTAAGTATTTTTTCCATATATTACTTTTCTCATATAGTCAATTAATTATTAGAACCTCAAACTCACTTTATAAAATAAAGTGTATCTCACTTTATAAAGTACTAGAGACCACGTTTAATGTTTTATCCACCCCTAGGCATCATAAGGTGGAAAAACACTTCCTTGGTACTTTTCAGAACTCCCTCTTACCGAGGAAGGTGTTCTTTACAACCCCCAACTTGTCTCTGAAGTGAATATGGTTCCCTCTACCCAAAGACTTTGTTAGGATATCAGCTACCTGCTCCTCAATGGAAATGTACTGCAACTCAACAACTCCTCTATGAACATAGTCTCTAATGAAGTGATATCTGATCTCAATATGCTTTGGACTGTCATGGAATACTGTATTCTGAGAGATTTTGATGCAACTCTGATTATCACAGTAAATAACTATAGGTATTAAATCTTGATCAAATGATTTAACTAATAAATTGAGAAGCCACAGTGCCTCACAACTAGCTTGACTGGATTCCATGTACTCAGCCTCTGTAGAACTCAATGCAACAGACTTTTGCTTTCGACTGAACCACGACACTGCTGTCGAGACCAAATTGAAGCAACAACCATAAGTGCTCTTCCGGTCCAACATACTGCCTAACCAATATGAATCTGTATATCCAATCAATCCAAATCCATATGACCTCCTGTAGTCCAAACCATAGTCCACTGTCCCAGCAAGGTACCTCAGTACATGTTTTGAGGCTATCTAGTGCACTCTCTTAGGCTCCATCATGAACTGGTTGAGAGTGTTCACCGCAAAACACAAATCTGTTCTAGCATTAACCAGGTACATCAACGAAACTATGAGATGCCGGTATAAGGTAGGATCCACCATCTCTCCCTCAGAAGCATGAATCTTCTTCCAGTTGGTGATCATAGGTGTGGACATGGGTTTGCAATCCTCCATCTTAAATATCTTCAGAACATCAGTTGCATATTTTCCTTTCCCTAGGATAACATTTCCATCCTCCTGCCAAATCTCCATACCCAAATAATAATTCATCACCCCAATATCAGTCATCTCAAACTATGAAGCAAGATCCTTCTTGCAAGCTGCAATTAGATGCTCCTCTCCTATAATAAATAAATCATCAACATACAGTAGAAGAATGAGCGGATCACCTCCAATCACAATTAAGTATAGATTAGGATCAGCCTCATTCTTCTGAAATCCAATTGACATCAAGTATGAATCAATCCTCGAACACCAAGCTCGAGGAGCTTTCTTCAGTCCATATAAGGCCTTTTTTCATCTTGCACACATGAGAATCTCTCCCATGAACTTCAAATCCCTGTGGATGCTCTAAGTACACCTCCTCCTCTAAAATACCGTTGAGAAATGCAATCTTCACATCCATCTGATGGATCTTCCAACCCATCTCTTCTACTATGGATATCACTTCTCTGATAGAGGAATATCGAGCAATCGACGCAAAGGTTTCATCATAATCAACTCTCTCTACCTGTGAGAACCTCGCGCTACAAAACGAGCCTTTTACTTCTCAACGCTACCATCAACAACATGTTTTATTTTGTAGAGCCACTTGGAAGTCACAACTGACTTCCCTTATGGTCTGAGAACAATCTCCCACACATCGTTATTCATGATGGAATTGTACTCTTCCATCATGGCATCTCTCCAAACCTGATGTGTGGTAGCCTCCTCAAAACTAGAAGGATCTGACTCATGTAAGCTGGTCACCATCACCATATAACTGGAAAATATCTCTGGTTCTCTACTCTCTCTGACCTCCCTCTTGGGTGGCCCCACAGACTCCTCAAATTCCTTCAAAAGTTCTTTAAGCCAACTTGGATTTCTCTTCCTGGAAGTAGCTTCTCGTGGTAGGCCCTCCTCTTAAACATCCTCATGTGACAACTATCTACCTAAAGAAGTCCCTGTGGTCTGAGATCCTATTCCTAGTGAACCAAAACCATATGAACCCAAATCATGTGAAGGTGAAACCTGTGAACCTATGATTCAAGAACTTGTCCCTGTACCAGAAGTCTCTATATACTAAGTCCCTAAACCTATAGATCCTGAAACCTGTGACCCTGCACTCTGACTCACTGAAATATGAGATGCTGTCACCTATGGAGTAGTAACCTGCTCCTCCTCCATATCTGACTCACTAGACTTCCTGAAGGCTCTCTCCTCCTCAAATCTCACGTCCTCCTTACCACAACTTTCCTCTGTGTAGGAAGGTATATGCGGAAGGCATTCAAATTCTCATCATAGCCAACAAAGAAGCCTTTCTCTGCAGTAGTCTCCAACTTTGTCCTCTTCTCAGAAGGGACATGAGAATCTGTAAGGAATCCAAATATGCGAAAGTGATCTATCTTAGGCCTCTTCCTAGTGAACATCTCCTCAGGAGTATTACACCCCAAGGCATGGTGTGGAATCTTGTTCCGCACATAAGCAAAAGTACTACAGGCCTCTGCCCATAGAAAGAAAGGAAGACTCTGATCATGCAGCATGGCTCTAGCTGCTCCCACTATGGCTCTGCTCTTCCTTTCGACAAATCCATTATGTTGTGGAGTATACTGAATGATCAACTATCTCCTGATCCCCTCTTGTCTACAAAACTCATCAAACCCTTGGAGGTATATTCACCCCCATTATCTGACTTGAGTATTCGAATATTCCTACCTGTTTGGTTCTCCATAAGAGCTTTGAACTCTTGGAACCTCTTCAAGACTTCCTCAGACTTCTTATTTTTCAAGAAGTAAATCCAGGTCTTCCTAGAGTAATCATAAATGAAAGAGATATAGTACTCAAATCCTCTCAATGATACATAAGACATAGGTCCACATAAATTAGAATGTATCAAATCAAGTACTCCTCTTGACCTGCTATCACTGCTAAAAAAAACTAGTCTTGGTGTACTTTCCCAAAGCACACCCTCTACACACACCAGTATTCTCTGTGTTGAATTGCGGTAAACCTGTAGTCATCTCCCTCAACAATCTCAAAGATGGATGATGAAGATGGGCCTGTTAGGTTATACGAGCATACATAATTACACGAGAGAGAAATAAACTGAAACAAGCAATGAAATAATAGACACACAATTTCCTGGAAACCCCATACGGGGAAAAACCAACACCCAATGAATATCTTCATTACCCTTGACCTAACTGGACAAGCCGGGCCAAGTGAGCTCACCCGCTCACCTCCAGGCCCCTTTACAGTGGAGCCTCCTCGAGCCTTATAAAGGCTTCCTTACATGCAATACCATGGGGCAATACCATGGGCTACAACAAACCATGTGCCCAAAAACATGTGCTAGACCTAACCAAATTTGACTCAATCCCGAGTCAAGGTTAACCCTAACAATCCCCCCTTTAAACTTGACTTGGAGTAATCACCAACCCCCCTCAAATTTTTATTACCAGGGGTATGCATGCCTTACCAGGTCTTATAGCCATATGCCCTTTTACATGCAAGCAACTCCATTATTTTTTTTTTCATGTGTCTTCATGGTGACTACACCATCACCATCCATTGCTTCATCCTCTCGCTTTCCATGCTTGCTTCCGTGCTCGTTCTGCCTTGCATTCTTGCCATACTTGTTTTATTTACCTTTCCATTTCTCATGTGCAGAATTTTCATATCACCACTTTACACCTATGTGCTTACCATACTTATCATATGCCATGCCCCACATTCTTGCCATGATATCTTCACTGCACCCTTTTCCATATCCATTAATTTGAAAAAATTGCACCCTTTTCCATATCCATTAATTTGAAAAACTTAATGATTCACCTTTTTTTTATTATTATTAAAAATTCCATGGCATAAAACTTTTAAAAAAAAGTTCATTCTCTTAAAAGGGTGTAAGTTCCTTTTTTCCCTTTTTAACATGACGTCCACCTTTTTCATAATTTATTTTTAAAATATTTCATAAAGAATGCCATTTTTAAAGAACTTTGATTACACCAAAGTGAATATACCAAGACCATTAACCAAGCTTGTATACCAAAGCTCATCTCACACTTCAAAATGACATCGTGAACTTAAAAAAATTGATTTCCAAGGGCTCCGCATAACATTCCCTTGACAATATTTTGGTGGGATTTTCTTCATGCGATGTGCCTCTACTATGCCATTGTCCTTGCCTAACACGTTCGGCATACAACAGGAAGGCAGCTCCTTCCTCTTCGGCCTTCACGGATCTCTTCCCACTCGCAGGTAATCATTGGATCACGTCTTCTACAGCCAGCAACAAGGACAACAAAGCAATTCACAGGCTCTTTCGACAACAGCTTCTTCAATAAATATGGGTAGTGCTACTTTGGTATCGGCGGCTCTTCTCCTTTATGTGCAACTTTCACTTCACGAGCTTTTACTTCCTTGGGACTCTTCACACGGATTTATTTAGACGCGAGCTCCCTTCACGTGCTTCAATAGTGGCACGCTTTTTATCAGTCGATCTCTGAGATTATGCTTGCACAAATCGACTGCAACCAACAACGATGGCTTCCATTAGCCGACATGCCTATTTTGTGAAGTAAAAACTAATTCTTGGGCTCACCCTTCCCTTTCTGGACTCATGCAACTCCAGGAATTCTTCTTTCCCAAGACTGACAGCTTCTCATCGCATAGGAAACGATCGCACAAGCAGCCTGATCAACAATAGATGCAGCAGGAACTCTCTACTGGTGGCCAGCCCTTCTCTTATAACAACAGTCCCTATGCAGATATCTTCTTCCTCAGCGCAGGCATCACTTCTGCATTCAGATCCGCTCCTTCACGCCCTTCACGGATCTCTTCTCTGATGGCAGTTGGCTCTTGTTATGGCAGCTGGATCTTGTTGGCAGCTCCATCCAGGCATGTCCTCAACAAACCAACGACCAGACACACAGATAGGGTTTCTTCATGGCAAATGCACATTCAACTGTGGCACCAACAGATCTACACTTTAACCAGATCTGCGATTTCTCCTTCCAGATCCTACAGCAAGTCTCATCTACACACACTAAGAGCAAGTCTCATCTACACACACTAAGATTACAAGCAACAACAATATACCATTCCAAGCTCTGATACCAGTTGTTAGGTTATACGAGCATACATAATTACACGAGAGAGAAGTAAACTGAAACAAGCAATGAAATAATAGACACACAATTTCCTAGAAACCCCATTCGGGGAAAAACCAGCACCCAATGAAGATCTTCATTACCCTTGACCTAACCGGCCAAGCCAGGCCAAGTGAGATCACCCACTCACCTCCAGGCCCCTTTACAATGGAGCCTCCTTGAGCCTTATAAAGGCTTCCTTACATGCAATACCATGGGCTACAACAAACCATGTGCCCAAACACATGTGCTAGACCTAACCAAATTTGGCTCAATCCCGAGTCAAGGTTAACCCTAACAGGGCCATCCTCTTGTGTCACAACTCACACAACTCACTACTACTTCTAGTGTGAGCCAATGCATGGTGAGGCTGGAAGAGAATCTTGTGCAGTTTCCCACATCTAACTCCAATGGCATATGAAGCAGATGGTCCTTCTTCTTTGGGAAACAAATACACTTTCCCATCTAGGACATACACTTCAAATACCTTGTCCTCAATAGTGGAAACTGAAACAAGGTTCTTCTTCAACCTGGGGATGTACAATACATCCCTCAATGTCATTGGCTCCATGAAATCCCTCTCAAAGATGACAGTCCCATTCCCAAATACTATCACAACCGTATCATCACCTAACACCACCTCCAAGCTCACGCCAGTCTCAGTCATCTCGGAGAACATGTCTCGTGCACCTGTCATATGGCTAGAAGCCCTAGTGTCAATGTACCAAGTGGATGGAGTGGTGGAAGCACTCAATGAATGACCAACCAATAAGGAGTATTATATCTGATCCTCCACATCACTGCTGGTGATAGATTCTCTCTCTATATAACCAGCATAGAGAGAAAAATCTCTATCAAACCGTGTAGCAAACTCATCAACGTCTGTTGCTTCTACCATTTGCTGTTTTTTTTTTTTTTTAGACACTATCCAACATAGTGTCCAAACTTCTGGAAATCAAAGAATTTAACTTTTCTCATGTCCTTCTTTTTCTCACCAGTTTGCTGCTTAGTCCCACCCTTAGGGCCCTTCTTGAAATTCTTCTTTCCTTCCACTTCCAATGCCACATTTACTTCATCCTCCCTACTATGAGAAGAATTTTCCAGGAACCTGTTTCTTCATCCTCCTTAGGGCCCTTATTGAACTTCTTCTTATTTCCTTCCACTGCCATAACCCCACACTGTCCAAGAACCTGTTTTCTTCAGAAAATACCTATTCTCCCTTCTTTTTCAGGTCTGAAAATTTTCGAAGTAGTTTATTTCTGCCCTTTACTTCTGCTCTAATACCATGAAAATTTTGGAACCCCAACCCAGTTTCAAGTTTAATTTTTCATATAGAGTTTAATGTCCAAATCCTATGATTGCATATTAGCTTCAATGCATACAAATTTAATTTTTCTTGAAACACATGTAATTTCTTTTCACTTTTTCAAACTCAGAAAATTTATAATAGCCACACACATTAAAATTCAAACTCAGAATTTTATCCAAATACTAGGCTTAGGAAAAAATCTGAAGGGAAAACCTGATAGGAGAGAGAAATATTTATTCTTTTAGAGACAAATTACACAAATTAATTGTTAAGATTTAATATGCTAAGATAGAAAATAGCAGTATTACATTCCATTTCACAATAATATCATATACAGGATCACTGAAGAAACAACAAGCATAGCATAAACACAAGAGACACAGATTTATCCTGGGAAACCCTCATGGGGTAGAAAACCCAGTAAAGCTTCCTCAATATAGATGACCAGCAATATACAAAGATGCAAACCAAATACATGATCTCCTCCTCCACCATAGCAGACCTCTCCTCCACAAGTGCGCCTCTCTCAAGTGTGTGAGTGTGTATAATGAGGAACACACCTCCTCTATTTATACACTACTCTGATATGTATTTTACACAAGTACATGTAGGATCGTATTTAACCATTAGGTTAAATACCCCATTATAACTGACTGGGCCGACCCCCACAAGGGAAGTCTAATAACCCGAGTTACCACATTCCAACGGAGGAATAAACATCTCCGGATATACAATAAGATCTTTACGGAGGAATGAAACATCTCCAGAATAATAAAGTACAATTATAATATTCTTTGAAGTTACAATATCTCAACACTCCCCCTTAACGAGAAGGATATTATAACAACATCTGCACGGGCAAGGAGTAATCAACATCATACATGATACATCTATAAATCATTGGAAGCTTTCTCAACATCATCAGTAACTCAAGCAGTTACTGGAACATCTTCAATACTGGAACATCAACATCTTCAGTACTGAGTCTTTATCTTCTGCAGCACTTGAACAACTACAGCAACATCAACATCTGGATCCTCACGATCATCAGCATCATCATCTCGCGATCATCAGCATCGTCATCACACGATCATCAACATCGTCATCAACATCACGATCATCAGCATCGTCATCACATGATCATCAGCATCGTCATCACACGATCATCAGCATCGTCATCACATGATCAACAACATCGTCATCTAGATCATCACGATCAGCAGCATCGTCATCTAGATCATCACGATCAACAGCATCGTCATCTAGATCATCACGATCAACAACATCATCATCTAGATCATCACGATCAGCAGCATTGTCATCTAGATCATCACGATCAACAACATCGTCATCTAGATCATCATGATCAACAACATCATCAATACAAGTATACACATCATCAATACAAGTATCCTCATCAATACAAGTATACACATCATCAATACAAGTATCCTCATCAATACAAGTATACACTTCATCAATACAAGTATCCTCATCAATACAAGTATACATATCATCAATACAAGTATCCTCATCAATACAAGTATACACAATAGCAGCATACCCTGCAACACACAAGATCCAATTACGGGATGATCAATCCCTCTCACTTTAGGACATAGGTCTAAGGATGATACAATCTTGATCCGCTTACGGGATGATCAGTCCCTCTCGGTTTAAGACAACTCTCATGTCTATGGATGATGCAATCCAGATCAACTTACAGGATGATCAATCCTTATCACTTTAAGACACCTCACCATGTCTAGGGACGAGGCAATCCCAATCTATTTACAGGATGATTAGTCCTTATCACTTTAAGACATCTCACCATGTCTAGGGATGAGGCAATCCCAATCTATTTACAGGATGATTAGTCCACTCAATATCATTTAGGACTATCCTTCCTTTCGGAATTACTGGATTTACTATCCAAGGATGATTTAATCGACTCAATTCATTTAGGACTATCCTTCCTTTCAGAATTACTGGATTTACTGTCCAAGGATGATTTAATCCACTCAATTCATTTAGGACTATCCTTCCTTTCGGAATTACTGGATTTACTGTCCAAGGATGATTTAATCCACTCAATTCATTTAGGACTATCCTTCCTTTCGGAATTACTGGATTTACTGTCCAAGGATGATTTAATCCACTCAATTCATTTAGGACTATCCTTCCTTTCGGAATTACTGGATTTACTGTCCAAGGATGATTTAATCCACTCAATTCATTTAGGACTATCCTTCCTTTCGGAATTACTGGATTTACTGTCCAAGGATGATTTAATCCACTCAATTCATTTAGGACTATCCTTCCTTTCGGAATTACTGGATTTACTGTCCAAGGATGATTTAATCCACTCAATTCATTTAGGACTATCCTTCCTTTCGGAATTACTGGATTTACTGTCCAAGGATGATTTAATCCACTCAATTCATTTAGGACTATCCTTCCTTTCGGAATTACTGGATTTACTGTCCAAGGATGATTTAATCCACTCAATTCATTTAGGACTATCCTTCCTTTCAGAATTACTGGATTTACTGTCCAAGGATGATTTAATCCACAACCATACATTTAGGACCACGTCCAAGGATGACTCAATCCTCAACCGTACATTTAGGACCACGTCCAAGGATGACTTAATCCTCAACCGTGCATTTAGGACCTACGTCCAAGGATGACTTAATCCTCAACCGTGCATTTAGGACCTACGTCCAAGGATGACTTAATCCTCAACCGTACATTTAGGACCTACGTCCAAGGATGACTTAATCCTCAACCGTACATTTAGGACCACGTCCAAGGATGACTTAATCCTCAACCGTACATTTAGGACCACGTCCAAGGATGACTTAATCCTCCACCGTACATTTAGGACCACGTCCAAGGATGACTTAATCCCCCACCGTACATTTAGGACCACGTCCAAGGATGACTTAATCCTCCACCGTACATTTAGGACCTACGTCCAAGGATGACTTAATCCCTCACCGTCCACCAAGGACTTCATTCTCGAAGACTTACGTCTACGGCTCTTCTTTAGGACTGAAGTCCAGGAATGATACAATCCCTTCACATGTTCACCAAGAAATTCATTTTCGAAGACATACGTCTACGGCTCTTCTTTAGGACTGAAGTCCAGGAATGATCCAATCCCTTCACCTGTTCATCAAGAACTTCATTTTCGAAGACATACGTCTACGGCTCTTCTTTAGGACTTAAGTCCAGGAATGATCCAATCCCTTCACATGTTCACCAAGAACTTCATTTTCGAAGACATACGTCTATGGATATTCTTTAGGACTGAAGTCCAGGGATGATCCAATCCCCTCACATGTTCACCAAAAAATTCATTCTCGAAGACATACGTCTACGGCTCTTCTTTAGGACTGAAGTCCAGGGATGATCCAATCCCCTCACATGTTCACCAAGAACTTCATTCTCGAAGACATATGTCTACGGCTCTTCTTTAGGACTGAAGTCCAGGGATGATCCAATCCCCTCAAGTCCACCAAGTACTTCATTCTCGAAGACATATGTCTACGGCTCTCTTTTAGAATATATGTTCAAGGATGATGCAATCCTCTTGTCACCTTAGACCCTGTCTAAGGACCATCCACCAACCTCTCTGTCGACATCACTAATATAGGTATCCTCATCATCGACCTCACTGTCGATGCAGGCAATCTCATCATGAGTTATCACATCACTCCCCCTTTCGAGGAGGGTCCTTCTGAACTATATTAAGTTTGTCTCAGAAAAATTTACTTGAGGTAGAGGTTTGGTTAGAACATCGGATCGGTATAGGTTTGGTTAGTACATTGTTACAAATTCGAACTTTTGGTTCCTTTCTGCACCATATCGTCTGTGTATAGAAACAATATTCAACCTTGTAGAAAAGGTTGAGATCCTCATCACCCATGGTGATCATTAAGCTCATCAATTGATTATCGATCCTCGGTACCCATACAGAACCTGATTCATACTTCTTCTTTAATTACACCATTAAGAGAATGGTCTTATCTAGCCACTTGGAGCAAACATCTTATCATGATTCTCTTCCTCTTTCTAAGACAATTTTCTAGCCACAAGCATTCTATAGTGTTTTTGATTTGTAAATCCTTTTGTTTGAACATCCATCGCTTGTTCAGTGTTCATCATTCATCATGATCTTTCCTACAAATCAAAATTAAGTACATGATTAGTAATACTTCATAATCATCAAATCATATTGACATGATAACCTATTATGCATACATATATCATTTACATAGTTATGTAACTATTTTGACCAATACTTTGGCACAACACTTTCCCATATCCTGTATGCATACAGTGGCTATCTAGATGCCTTCCATCTCTACCAGAACATACTATTGAGAGTGTGCAAATCTCTCAGCATGTCAGCAAAGAGGTTTCATTCTAGACAAGCAACAATGGAATGTTTGTCCAACTTACCAATCATATGAATATTAGTAGTATACTGTTCAATGCTCTATGAATGTTTACACTCAGCATGATATATTCTAGGAATACAAATATGCATACAAGCAATATCATTTACTATTTAAAATAACAACTCAAATACTTATCTTTTATGTTTGTGTGGTTGCCTCCTGCTTGATCTTCTATATGTCTTTTGAACTTCTATTCATTCTGTACTACTGTGCATGCTCAAGTGTGCACTAGTGTCATCCTCATGATCTCATACACAGACATATATTCATTAGTATATTCTCAATATTATCAAAACATTCTAGTTCTAAATAATCTTTGAAAATGTATAGTCATGATTATAGATAATATTCAAGGTTTCAAGGAAGTCTTCTTTTACTTCTGCATATTCTTGTTTGATCATAGTACTCTTCTGGTTAATTAGATCATCAAGATAAGAGACATAATATGCATAAACCTTTGATTACTAACTTTATGAATAAGCATAACCAATCATACCAAGTATACTTATATAAGGGATCCTAAGGTAAGATTCTAACTTGTCATAGGAAAACAAACCTGGATTAGTATACCTGCTTAGTTATCTACAACATACCTAAACAATCTCTTCAATGATTTAGAGATCCTGAGCTAGAACCTGCATGTCTCATAGGTTAAGCATAATATAACAAAGTCATACATACCTCGTAAGTAGAACAAAGATTATGGATGAGTCTTTGTCTTCATGTTGTCATGTTTTAAGGAGCTTGATTTGTCTTTTGTGATTTACCTGTATCTTGTTAGCAAACGACATCAACCTCATACAACACCATAATGCATTAGTACAATCATATAGCTCTAATCAATGAATGTCTTCGATCATTCACATGCATTCATACTGTTACTAGGGTGATAAGACAATTCTAACATTAATCAAGATTGTACTAATAAATAACATGAAGACAAACACATTATGAACTTAATCAAGAATCAAATTTTAAGACATACCTGAACCTCCTTAAGTCATACCTGTCGAGATTTCTTGTAGTCTTTTTATGTAAGGCCTTAGCCTCAACTCCCCCTGAAACTTGATCTAGAGCTTGATTAGGGTTTGCTAGAGAAACCCTAAAAATTCAATCTTTGACTTTCACACTTTTGAATGGATGGAAGAATGTGTCTTGCTGAGCTGATCAACCTAGCATTCTTCAATTTTGAAATCTCCAAAATTTTACCCCTCAAAATTGCCTTCGAAACTTCTGGATCTTCTGGACAGGAACCCGAACTAGGGTTTGATGAAGCCCACCCTTTTGTCCAATCAAAAGGTTCGATCCAAGGCTCTAAAATCTTATTTTTCTAAGGAGCTTCCAGCCGTGGTTACAGACTTCAAAAATTCCAACTTTTGCTAAAGCCCTAATTTTCCATCTTTCCGATCAAAATCCCGAGCTAGGGTTTGATCAAGCCCAGTCTTCTACCCAACCAAAAATTCGATATTGGTCTCTAAATTTCAATTTTCCTGAGTAGCATTCAGCCATGGATTTCGATTCCAAAAATTCTAACTTTCTCCGAAACCCTAAATTCCGGAACCCATGAATAAAGGTGCTCCAAAAATAATTATGTTTTGACAGAAATATGTACCTGATTGTTTCTACTATAACTAAAAAATTTTTGCTCCACAGGGTCTGAAAACTTTTCCTGCAGTAGCCTGACCTGTCATCTTTCCATCCTGACAGGTCTGACCTCAATTGGATTTTCTGAGAGAGAGTTATGCCAAGTGTCGCAACGTGACCTGTTTATGGGATAAAACAGGAGAGCGAACTTGTACGGTGTGCCACATGTCACTGTTTGAACTTCAGCCTCTGAAAACGTTTTCTGAGATAGCTCATCCTGTTATCTTTCCATCCTGACAGGTCTGACCTCAATTGGACTCTCTGAGAGAGAGTTATGCCAAGTGTCGCAACGTGACCTGTTTATGGGATAAAACAGGAGAGCTAACTTGTACGGCGTGCCACGTGTCATTGGTTCACCTTCAGCCTCTGAAAAAAGTTTCCTGAGATAGTACAGTCTGTGTACTACCTGTCAACTTTTACTAAATTTCATTTGGAGCTTCCTATCCCAAGTTATGACCTTTTTTCCAAGGTCACCTGATTTTTACTGAGATCTGGAAGAGGCCAAAACCCTAACTTGTACTGATCATAACTCATAAAGTACAACGAATCTGAGGGTTCCCTTTGGACACAAGGTACCTGGGGATTTTATCTTCGACCTATAAACTTTTCAGACCCTGAACCTTTGAATAAATGGATTTATAGCGAAAGTTCCACGATGACTGGTTTTTGCTATGTAAAACCCTAACCTTCAAAATGTCGTAAGTAAAGCAAGTGTCGTAAGTGCCATACCTTCTCTTCCTTCAGGTTAGCTCTGATACCATGTTAAGATTTAATATGATAAGATAGAAAATAGCAGTATTACATTCCATTTCACAATAATATCATATACAGGATCACTGAAGAAACAACAAGCATAGCATAAACACAAGAGACACAGATTTATCCTGGGAAACCCTCATGGGGTAGAAAACCCAGTAAAGCTTCCTCAATATAGATGACCAGCAATATACAAAGATGCAAACCAAAGACATGATCTCCTCCTCCACCATAGCAGACCTCTCCTCCACAAGTGCGCCTCTCTCAAGTGTGTGAGTGTGTATAATGAGGAACACACCTCCTCTATTTATACACTACTCTGATATGTATTTTACACAAGTACATGTAGGATCGTATTTAACCATTAGGTTAAATACCCCATTATAACTGACTGGGACGACCCCCACAAGGGAAGTCTAATAACCCGAGTTACCACATTCCAACGGAGGAATAAACATCTCCGGATATACAATAAGATCTTTACGGAGGAATGAAACATCTCCGGAATAATAAAGTACAATTATAATATTCTTTGAAGTTACAATATCTCAACATTAATAACAGTAATTAATTTTTTATATAGAGTTTAATTCCCAAACCCCATGACTACATATTAGCTTCAATGCATAAAAATTTAATTTTTCTTGAAACACATGGAATTTCTTTTCACTTTTTCAAACTAAGAAAATTTATATAGACACACACATAAAAATTCAAACTCATAATTTTAGTCAAATAGGCTCAGGAAAAACCCCGAAGGGAAAACTTGATAGGAGAGAGAAATCTGTATTCTTTCAAAGACAAATTACACAAATTAATAGCAATACTTATCTGAGAAAATCTTATTCTCGAAAAATGTGCCAAACTGTTACAGTATGACTTGCTGCAAATTTATGTTTTCTCCTCAATATTTGTGCCCATATTTCTACTGTATGGCCTCACACATGTGGCCCCAACTTCTGTGTAAATTATGTCCCTTGATTTTTGTGCAAACACCAATACACTTCCTCGAAATTTGTTCTATCCTGTATGATTTACCTACTTCAAAATTTTTTCCAACTCTACCTTTATTTTTGTGCTGATGTACGGCTTGGTACAGTACGACTTTCCTCGATTTCTGTGCAATTTAATACTATTGTACGGTGCCTTGAAAAATATGCCATTATATTGGAATTCATGCCACTCATAAACTCGAGATTCATGCCAGTTTTTTCTCTCCCTCTCACTAGGTCGAATTCTCTTCAAACCCCAGTCTTCTCTCCTCTCTTCACTTGCTCTCCAAATCTCTCAGATCACAAATGAAATGAATGAAATAGGTTTCATACCTTTTCCCTAGTTTTTATATGAGATAACCACTTCTTTAAATTCAAGGGATAGGATTAGATATTAACTTGATGAGATCTAAGGCTCTCATTAAATGCTCACATTTTTATCATTAAATGAATTTAATGCACTTCACTTAAATAATTAATGAGACACTTAAGTATTTTTCCCATCTCTTACTTTTCTCATAAAGTCAATTAATTATTAGAACCTCAAACTCACTTTATAAAATAAAGTGTATCTAACTTTATAAAGTACTAGGTACCATTTTTAATGTTTTATCCACCCCTAGGCATCATAAGGTTGAAAAACACTTGGTACTTTTTCAACACAATGTAGTGCAAGAAAACCTTCGAAACCTTTGCGACTGGCTTAAAATTTAAATGGTCGGTCATATGACTCAATTATCCCCCTAAGTTAAAAATTAACCTAACATAAATGAAGAGGATGGGATTAAGGATTACATGGAGCTCACAAAAAAAAAAAAAAAAAAAAAAACTACTCTAGGGCATCAACATGTCAATTGGTATGAATGATTTCAAAAAGTTGGCCCTACCCCTACTTATAGTTAATTGATATGATCTTCAAATGACCCATACGGGAAAACCGTAACTCTATTTGAAAAACCGTTCACACAACCGCGTTCATCATCGAGAGCTCTTCACCATGGTATTATTCATTCCATCATTTGGAAAACATCTTTTAGAACCTATTTTATGGTCATCACCCTAGGTGTGTTATGTTTTTAGTTAATTTTTCCGCATTATCAATACTCTTGTCATAACTAGTATTACACTTGGTTATTTGTGTCATGTGTGCAATATTATCATTAATAAAAAAATTTCATTATATCACAATGGTGCACATAATTCTAGTATAGGTATATCATCCTGTCCTAGGATATAGGCAAGGCACCCCCTTTGTTTACATTGCATTTACGCAATACCCCCACTGATAACCATAGGGTCCTAATTCTCAATCATGACACACCTTCAATGCCATCACTGAGAAGAGTATGTCCCCCCATGGGTGTGCACCATGAAAACCCCTTCCCATTTTCGGCACCCATGATGTTGAACCCTGCCAAGTTCAAGGAATCTGATCACTCACCAAGTTTGTCAAGCTGAAACATCATCTCATCTCCTTACATTATGCTCATCTCGTCCATTATATTCTGTAGAACATGTTACGATTATGATTCACATATAACCTCTCACCCCCCATGAGAAATATACCATCTGCATTCCTCTTCGTATCATCACCCCTTAAGAAGACAACAATGGGGCCCCACCCTCTGAAGACACCAATCCCACTTAGTTATTCCTGCATGAACATTTTGCATGGCATTGATTCACGGGGAATTCATCTTCTCATTTGTGAAAAACCATTTCATCATCATCAAAATGATTCCTCGACTCACTCAAAACCATGGGAGTCCCACCTGTTAACACTAAAATATACCCTATCAAAATTTTTTGAGTTCTCACCAGATTGCGCCTCAAGTTTGTGTCAACTTGGTCAGTCTCTCTTCACTTCAAACCTTCAATTTGGCGAGTCCCGTAATTGCTTTATGCATTCCAAGGTCTCCATCAAAGTCAAGGTTCATAGGCTTCTTGTCTATTCAAAAGCGTTGGGTCTCTTGCTTCAAATGTTACTTTTTCTAATTTTAAAAGTCTTGGTTTAATAAATTCATTTGTACTTGGTCATACTTAACCTGAAGTTTAAAAAAAAGGAGGATTATTATTTAGAAAAAATATTTGATTTTCTAAATAATAAAATGTTATTTTAAAATCATTTTTGGTAAAAATTGGGTTATCATCGGGCCCATATTTTTATCATTTATTAGTTTACCATCTACCAGGGAAATTACTTATCACCAATTCAAAATCAAATATCCAAACCAAGTTCCAAGACAAGTGTTCGAGCACCCATAACAACATTAAGATTATCATTTATTAGTTTACCATCTACCAAGGCAATTACTTATCACCAATTCAAAATCAAATATCCAAACCACATGTTCGACCGCCCATAACAACAATAAGAAGCAAGCCCATAGGTCATGTATTGCACAACGTGGTGAATCGGTTTGGAGATGCTTGTGAATATGAACATTTTAGAGCTTGTTCACCTCATATATGTGGGATATATATACAAACACAAAATATTTGGAAACGAAGGAACAACTGCAGTTTTCAAAGATCAAGCATTGCCAAGCCATGAAGTTTGTGAAGGAATGTGGGGCGACTAATGTGTTTCCACCAATCCCATGAAGTCACAAATATAAATATGGAAAAGTCATTAGAACAATTATGAGTTCATTATATGAGTATAGGATTGATCCATTATCTACTACATATTTTATTTTTCGTTCGAGTTTTCCCAAAGACCGTAGTTTCCTTTGAAATATAAATTAGTCCAAATTAAAATTATGGATCAAGTACTTTAATTACTAATGTTAAGTGCACTTACTCCAATCCATGAAACAAGCGTATTGGCTAAAGATATTTAGGACAATCATATATTTTCAGTAGTTGCATACATATATGCATATTGTTGGAATATGGAGACTAGAAGGATCATAACACATTTTAGGGCCATTCAAATTAATTGCATTGTATTGTTGCTCGCTCATTACAAAACTAGATAATCACATGTTTTGAGGATGTGATAGTTCGTATGAAGCACTATTGAAATGGATTTTATAATAAGGATTGTAATATGTGTATCCCCTTAGGATTTAGTAGTTGTGAACAATTAGATTGTTGTAATTGGAGCTCAATATTTACTCTATCACAGTAGTTTTAATGGAAAGATTATTTCCCAACTTAATGTCTTCCCTTCTTAGCTTACTCAGTAGAAGTGTATCCCTCAGGAACTATGACAGTTTCGTCTTACATGGTTTTCAAAGCTAATGTGATAACCATGAGAATCTCCTTTTGATTTTTTGTTATGGAATGAGAATATGGATGATGTAGTTTCTATAAATTTATGCAACATAAGGAGGATAGATCTATGATGATGGATGTTTTATAGATGTATCTAGAACTTTGATGGCAAGGATGTCTAGATTTATTGTGGGTATGTGATTCATATAGGATTATTGGTTGATGTAAGTGGAAACATTTTAGTAGAGGATGGAATCATTTGCAAGATTATTTGCGATTCTAAGGAGAATTAACAGTCAAAGATCAACTTCCATATTTCCAGAATTACAGGTGGAAAAGTATTTGATGGTAGGGAAAGTTGTAGCCTTGATGAAATGTAAAATGGTGGAGATTCTAATCTGATGAGCTTATATGGAATCAAGTAAATTTCAAGTAGATGTTTTTGGTCAAACAAATTGAGCAGTACCATATTTCTAGGAAGAAATACATTCATCAGAGAAACCAATCAAATGGAAAGAACATGCTACATGAGTCTATTTCAAAACATCCAACAACAATTCTCATGCATGCAATTCAAAATTTGCTACCGAAATAATTGGAAATGGAACTATAACTTCTGGCATCATCTCTCATAAAATAAGATTGATATATGCTACCAAAAGTTTTAAGAATGTAATGGTTTCATCATTTTGTATGCTTTGAAGTCTCAACGTAGCAAGAGGAGGATTATTGTTGTGTTTGGCATATTTTTGTATAGTCTGCTACTTGAATGATGTATTTTGAGCCCCCTTTCATGATCAATATCATAATTCTAGAACAATCAAAGGCATGAACAAGTAAATATGATCCAACAACATATATTAGATCTCATGCTTCAGTTATGAGATTCGATATTTATTTCAATTGTTTTCTATTTTTAGTCTTGGAAGGATCTACAATCCAATAGTTTTGGATATGATATTTATCATAATATATCTATAAATTATATCAGTGTAAATTTAATTGGGTGGACATATACCTACAATGTGTAGGCAATGCTCATTGGCCTACAATAACAAGGAGATACAACAACAAGTCTCCAAACAAATACAGGAGAAGAAATATAGGGAAAATGATAGGAATAAGAATAGATATGGGTAGGTTTTCTAGCACATATATGCATGTTAGTCCAATGAGCGAGCCACTGTCAGTGTATCCCTCTCAGATGACCCCATAAAGTCGAAGAGATCCCCTTATCGGCGTGATGTTGCAGATGGAAAGTCCCCATTATTATAATAGCAAAAGATATTTATTAAGACCCCTTTCAAAGTAAAGAAGATGGGGGCCCAGGGAGAATCTTTCTTTTGGAAGGAGGATAGAGGGATCAGTTCTGGTTTTCAGGCAAATTGAGTTTTGTATTTGTATACAGAACTCTAGTCTTTATACCTATGTTTCATTACTAAAGATTCATGTGAATTCAAAAATCAGATTATGCCTTTCTTATGTGTGTTCACTTCTGTTTCTTCTTATTTGAATAAGATGACCATTGATATAGGATATATTAATAGTCAATGGTTTACAGATTCTTGAGCAGTGATGAATTTACTGTGATTTCCTATACTTCGTGAGTCTTATTTAAGTATTCATATTCATAATTGGAAATTATTTATTTTGGAATCTTATTAATAATGAGAGGGGGGGGGTGAATCAGTATTAGCACAGTTTTGAACAATTTTTACTTCTTATCAAATTGTACTGGAACTTAAATTATGCATTAAACATAAATAAAACATTCAACATCACATGCACAAAACACATAAATTTTTATGTGGAAACCCAAACAAGAGAAAATCACATAATGCTCTCTTATCATATAAATATTTCATTCATGGAAGCACGAACTTCTGAAGTTCTCTAGCACCAACTGGAAGGAGGCACCAACCCCTTGGTTTTAAAGGCCACAACCTAAAGGAAGCACCAACTCCCCGATTTACCGGCTTCAATTGGAAGGAGGCACCAACCCCCTATTCCTTTCCCCGACCTACTTCCCTGATAAGACTATAGAAGATATTAATTTTCTATTTTACTAATCTACGCACTCTTCATATTAACTATTGTTCGTTCTTCTATGTGCACCTTCTGTATACCGTGATCTTGCTGTCGCTGTACTGCATCACATACTTCACTATCATTGTATTTCACTTTGTCGTGTCAACATTTCATGACATTCTCCAATTTGTGCTCTGGTTTAGTATGTCGTTCTGTTTCTGCACAACTGCAAACTCAACTAATACTGCACATTTGGTGTTGTACTCCTGTTCAAAATTTGGACATCTGTATCATATCAGAATGTGCACCTTTTGCTATATCACACTTCTGTCTTGGTGCATCTGTCTTAGATAATATGTGACCTTTTGTGCATCAATCGATACTGCTTTTCTCATCTTCGCACTTGTCTTAGATTACCCTCATCATACTGCACATCTTCTGTTGTGCTGCAACATTGTCTTCACACATCTGTCTTAAGTCATCTGTGACTTTCTACATTCTATCTCCAATACTATCATTCTGAACTCATGCACTTGTGCATCCTCTGTAATCCTACATTTCTATCTTTGTAGAACTGTCACATATAGACTACATCAACCTGCACACAATTAACAATTTTTGTTTTTCTACTCGTGCGCACTTGGCTCTCTACTAGATCATGTTGTTCCGGTTCCATGAGCCCTTGATTCCCCAAACAAGAAGCTTGTCAAATTTGTATCTTCTATTCTCGATATTACAAGCTTAATTCAACTCTACAACTTGGATTTTTATTTATACTTGAAATTCCCAGATGGTATGTCCACAAGTTGGTCGTAGCGTCCCTTCTTACAACATTACAAATTATTATTACAATGTTTGACAAATTGGAAACTCACGCAATTGGATTCTCTTACTATTATTATTATTATTATTATATTATTATATTACATTATTATTATTTTCTGGAATTCTTCTTCAGTGGCCCTCAAGGAGGCAATTTGAGCACATGCCATTATGCAATAGCTGTCATCTTGGTTAGAATCTTGTGATTGAACTCAATAAATAGAAATTGTACTCAACACCCAACCCTAAACACCATCCTTTCTAACTCACACTTCCATCACTCCCATGGATCCTACTTCCAACACTTCTAATGCACCACTATTAAGAATCCAAAATTTATCACCTGATGCAATGGATAAACATAAACACCCCAAAATTTTCTATAATTGTGATGAAAAATATTTATGAGGGCATAAGTGCAAAGAACATAAATTGTTCCAAATAGATGTATCCCCACATGATCACTTGGAAGACATAAAATTGAATGTCACTCAAGTACCAGAAGGGGACGAGACTCCTCTTAGGCCCAAGGTAGATACCACACCTTGCTACCTCTTGTGGAGGTACCCCAAAATTTTCTCATATTAGGTTTATCAACACTACAAACATTTAAGTTGACATGCTACATCAAGTATCACAAAGTAATTATATTAATTGATAGTGGAAACTCACAACTTTATTCATCAGAGAGTGGCAGAAGAAACCCACTGCTAAATTCTACCTATAGAAAAGTTCCAAATTATGATAGAAAATGGTGGTATGATGAAATATAAGGGTTTATGTGAAAATGTGGAGCTAAAAATGGGTTCCTACTATCTCAAAATCCACATGTTTTCTATTCAAATTGGTGGCTGTGATGTAGTAATGGGGGCATAATTGCCGAGGACTTTGGGATTGGTCACTATGGATTTCGAGGACCAATATATAAGCTTAACCAAGGAATGGAACAAATAATATCAATGTGATTACTTCAAGCTCTCCATTAATGATCACCTGTCACCATATGGATAGTTTATTAAAGCAAGGCCAGTAAGGTATCATTCCTCAATTTAATTCCATCCATGTCATGGACACACCCGCATAGGACATTAACCTTGCGTTGTAGCTAGTTATATGTAAATATCAACAAGTTTTTGACACACCCAATGGTTTACCACCAACTTAAGGGGAGGATGACCATTGTATTTCCCTAGTTCGTGATAGTCAACCCCCCATTGTATGCCATTATTGTGTAACAACCTTATTCATTATACAAATTGAAAACTATAATTTAAAACATATTTCTTGGCAAAATTTTAGAGAAAAAAACTATTCTATCATTTATATATCCATCAATACAAATATAATTAGATAGCTAGCAGAAAATAAAAGCTATAATCCATAGATAAAAATATCCACTTACCAGATCAATGGCCAGCTTAACTAATGTGTGCATGCATACCTTGTCTTCAACAATTACCAACTCCCCTATTCTCACCAACATTTGGGGTAACAACTCTCCACCCATCCAATCACCAACCAAAGCTGATGCCCCCAAGCCCTAAAAAATTAACACTATGCCAGACCAGGTAATACCTTAACTCATTTCTCTATTTCTCTATGAATCTGAGTTCCCCCCACCCCACTCTCCTCCTCCTTATCCTCCCTCTTAATATGTGCACACACAATAAGAAACCAACACATTAAGCAAGAAACCCCCATTAAAACAATCAACAAGATTGGATCCCCGACCTCTTGGTCTTTCCCCCTTTTATTACTAAATTCCCATATTTTACCCAATTTCTTAATTATGCACTGGTGAATCACTAACTACCCATGCACTTAAATTAAATTACAAGTGCACATTTCCTTTTTATTTTTTACATATTATTTTCCCTTTTTATTATCATTGAACTTATAGTAATCCCTAAGTTTGGGTTGTTACATACTCCCCCCTTAAGGAAACTTTGTCCTAAAGTTATAACCCTATAGCAATAAATACAAACAATTACTCAATGCTATGTAGATAATAGGTAATATAAATAGCTAGTACTATTGTGAAGATGAGAGATTTATATGTCTGGCCATCACATAGAAATCTCCCACATACACTAGTACAATCATGGTGCCCTAAGTTATGACATGTTCTGGATTATTTCTCATATAATCCTCGCCAAATCTAGATGGTCCTGATCAACATGGCACAGTCCCTTTATTGTATCTTGTCTACATGAGATCATACAATAGGCATCAAAAGCTTACTAGGAAGTTATTATGACATAGACACCCTCCCAACATTTGGTAAATGTGTAGCTTGGAATTGGAATTTAACCGGAATATGGACCTCATTGGTTTTAACCAACATCCAGTTATCGGTACCCCAATCCCAACACATGAATTATTATACCCTAGGTTTATTGAAAGGCTGGCCTATACTCCCTCCATATGCACCCTCAAGGGACTAGCCTTAGGCATCATAATTCCTTCTCCATATGCCTACCCCCAACGAGGATACCTCCAACCATTGAATTATGGTAGAAGAGTTAAGAACCGCTAGCATAGAGTTAATTATTGAGTTTTTCCCCCAAACAATAAGGTGTTCATAGTATCCATTCTCATTTGTGGTTATGGACTCCCACGAAATCTTAGAATGATTAGCCTCACTAGGCTCTTTGAGTGAATTACCTAAAAAACATTCCACTCACTACAATGAATAATGATTAGTATCCATTTCCTTAGGATATATTTGCAGTAGAATGCATCATAAGCCATCATCATGGTAAAATATTTTTCATAACCAAGTTTTAATTAAACATTTTACATAATCCCATATGTGGTGTAATAATAGCATAAAATAACAAGCCATCATTGCCATCATGAAATCATTAAGAATCTTATTGAACTAAGATATCATGAAAATCCATCATGAATTAACAACACATTACACAACAAAGCACTACATTGAATATTAACATGTATGATAGCATATCACAAACCAAATGTCATTTATCACCAATGTCATGATGAGTGATGAAGTACCATACTGAGTATGAAATAGTAAGTATCAAATAGAGTTGTATTGGCTGGATTTTCCATCAAAGGCCAACTACGAAGAGATATCTGATACAAGGTGCTTAAAACAACCCCCAGTATGTTTGAGATAGCTAACTCTCATAGGGTTATGGTACTGCTACCTTCAGTTTTCTGCTCTCTGAAAGAGAGTCTTTTAGAAAAGGTTGTTCCTAATCACTATTTACTTAGTACCAAACTATCCAACTTAATCTAACTAGCTAAAAGGAACTGACTAGTTAACATCTGTTAAATGAAAATACAACTAATTATCTATTATAGAAATTATACTAACCTATCTTGGCCAAGAGCGATTTAAAGGAGCATGATGTATAAAGGAAGATCATATCATTGACTACTAGAAACAAAGTTCAGAAGACAGTAATAAAATTAAAACATCAACATTTCTGAATTGATTTAAATGAAACTGAAACATTGTGTTGTTTCTGCAACATCCCTCCCCAAAATTTTTGGTAAATGTTAGGGCCTGTCCTTTTATTGTTTTCCGAGAAGCTTGGTTTTGTTCAAGTCCTAGTTACTCCTCTGATTCAAACTTTTCTGAAGCTTTATTTCTTTCTGTTGGCAAGCGGTTCGATGAGGAAATGTCGCAGTACTGCCAACGCTGCGACACATCGGATGAGGTCGTGCAAGGAATATTTGTGTTAAAATATACCGCGGTTGGTGGGTTTTGGGTCACTTGGACCACATGTATGTAATATTGAGTTAGTTGTACTGCAGTATGTGGTTTTTTGGGGTCATTTGGACCGAGTCAGTAAGATATTGGGTCATTTGTCCATAGTGTCGGTTAGGAAATTGTTAGTAAGTGGACAAGCATGTTGGTAGGCGGTTTGATGAGGAAGTGTCGTGGTACCGCTGATGTTGCGACACATCGAATGAGGGCGCGAAAGGAGTATTTTGTGTTAAAGAATACCACAGTTGGTGGGTTTTTGGGTCACTTGGACCATATATTATGTAGTAGTGAGTCAGTTGTACTACGGTATGCGGGTTTTTGGGGTCATTTGGACTGAGTTATTTAGATATTGGGTCAATTGTCCATAGTGTCGGTTAGGAAGTTAGTTGTAAGTGGACAAATATTGTAATGGCAGAAGCCTATAAATAGATGAAAGTTGTAAGTCTTAGACATAAGGAGATGGCAAGCGACAGATAGAGATAGAAGACAGAAAGAATAGCAGGCGAGAGATAAAAGATGTATGTTTTGCCTCTGGTATTTTGACCGCGACAGTAATATAATGATGTTTTGGCATAAACTCTATGCAATGTTGCGATATATAAATGCT
Source organism: Larix kaempferi (assembly GCA_027924585.1). Classification (NCBI taxonomy): domain Eukaryota; kingdom Viridiplantae; phylum Streptophyta; class Pinopsida; order Pinales; family Pinaceae; genus Larix; species Larix kaempferi. The sequence goes on along the minus strand of BSBM01000800.1, from coordinate 744,485 downwards.
ATTTGATGTAATGTCTGCTTACTATTGTTGTAATGATAAATGATGCGATTAAATGATCCGTTCCATGTCAAATGTGATGATAAATGCTGCGATTAGTTGATATGTTATAATTTCATGTTTAAGTACTGCAATAGAGCTAATCTGCATGGCCACAACTCTGCTCTTCCCTCGGAGGAAACATGGTTTCATCTTCGCTTCCTGGATGCCTCGGGTGAGACCTTATCCGCTCTGTGGGTGTTGCTGGGTGGGCTCAAACCTGCCCGGGCCGGTGCACAGGGAGACTGCGGTATGCGTCGACAGTTAGGTGGACCCCTGTCATCCGAGGTCGCATTGGTCAACAAATGGTTCCATTGCTGGGACCGTGCGCAGAGTGAAAGGAGGTCATGTTGTGGCACCCGACGAAGCCGGAAATACAGAACTGGTTTGATCAGAAATTGTGGAAGTTTGTTGAAGAGGAAAGCCGGAACATGCAACTGACAGTAGATCACTGGCGGGGGAGATATATTCACGACGGTCTGCATGAATGGTTTTTCTGTGAATTCCCGGTCATTTTGTATGAGTGGTTGTCGAAGCTGACCTTCCAGAAGAGGAACTTCCAGGGTGGTGAGCCAACGGCTTGGACCCCGAAGTTGATTCAGGAACTGCAGGAAGTTGATAATAAGGCATCACGGGCTGTCAAAGTTTGGTTTGATAGCATCTTGGAGGGATATATCACTGAATTTGTGGTTGACACAAAGAAATACCATAGTGAAGCTGAAAGATATTTCTTCGAAGGACCAAGGGGAAGGTTCCTACTGTCACTCCAACTATCGATTAAGACGTTAATATGCGAAAAGGGTATATTAAAGATGCACCTTGATTAGTAGACAGCCTGGTGGGCGGAGGCCATGGGTATCGCGACTGCTGGGGAACGGTACATGGAATGGTAATGGGTAGATGGGTGCATACCATGAGGAGGCTGTGAGCGAAGCCGAGGAAGAGAGTGGTCTTACAAGAGGAGGAGCGAGGTTTCGATAAGAGAAGAGGTAGAGGATAGGAGAAGGTCTTGCTGCGATCGAATCGCAAAACCGCGAAGGAAGACCACACGGGATGAAGCAACCTCACAGTCCTGATAGGAACAACCAGACTACGCCTAGGATAGAGGCAGGACCAAACCCCAACACCAACATACCCACATCTCCGCTCACTGACTTACAAACAACAAGAAATACCACTTCGACACCGTCGAGTTCGTCAATTCCACAGAAGTTAATTGGTAATAGCACAACGACAGGAGGAAGGAAGCCCAGGATGACGGGCGATGATGCTAAGTTACCATTGTTCCACGGAAGTGCGACAGACAACCCAGAACAATATTGGTTTTTGTGTGAAGTGGTTTAGACCATGAAACAGATCATTGATGTCGATTCTAAGAAAGGATAGTTAGCCACGACTCTGCAAGGTCATGCATTAGACTGGTTCATGAATTTTGTTCTAGTCCCCACAGGGGTCCCAGAGAAGTCACAAGATGAGATTCAGGATGGGATGATTACTGAATTTAGATGGCCTAAGTCGGAGGCTCAATATATTACTAAATTAAAGGAAATTAAGCAGTATCCTAATGAGACGGTGTGGGATTTCGACCAACGATTCAAGACCCTAATGGCAAAAGTTAGTTTCGATATGAGCGCCATCCAACATAAAGAATGGTTCATTATGGCACTACTACCCCACATTCGGCTACCGCTGATGCAGCAAAACATATCGACGCTTAGCGAAGCTCTAGAGATTGAAATGTGATTAGAGGCGTCACTGATTGGAGATAATGCAGTCGAGATGTCACAAATACAGACGTAGCTTGCTAACTTGACTATACAGTTACAAGATTTAAAGAAGAACAAGGAACAGTGCAATGAAGTATGGTGTACGCGATGCTGAAGAGAAGGGCATATGAAGGATAATTTCCCAGATTTCCATAATTATTTAGTATCAGGTGCGCCAAACCCTTTGAATGGCATCAATCTGCCGTGGTGTCGCGTTTGTCAAGTGTTTGGGCATAGTCACGATAATTGCCCATATATGCAGAAAATGGTCACAACTCCATGAAATCTTTATTGCACATTTTGTAAATCGGTGGGTCACGATGGCAAGGATTGCCGGGCATATGGGTTGCTACAGGAGAGGATGTGTGATGCATTTTACGTCAAGGATGATCAGCGCAGTGTGCAACAACCACAACTGCAACCGCAGGTAGCTCAGCTGCTACCACAACCGCAAATTGTTAACACCTAAAAAGTGCTCACTACCTCATCTCCCTCATTACATGACTCATACGTCCATATTTCCCACCATATTTGCCTCCAAAACCTTAAAAACCCATTAAAGAGCCTCCAAAAGGCCAAAACCCCCCCTTTTTCCTCCAAAATACCAAAAATACTCCAAAAATAGCAAAAACCCTCCAAAAAGGGAATAAAAAATACAAAAAAGAGGAAAAAGAGAGAAAAAAGGAAGCAAAAACCCTATACAACTGACCTAAACCATATGGTACCCAAAACCATGGGTCAGCACTCCACCACTAAAAACCTATAAATAGGTGATGGAGGCTCCCCATTTCACATCCACATTCATCCCTATCCTCACACTGCCAAAAATTCCCTCGAAACCCTAGATATCCATTTGGAGCTAATTCTTGAGAACCCTTTTGGCCCCATTTCTAAAACATCTTTGGAAGAAGGAGAAGGAACAACACTGGAGCTTGGAAGCAACCCTCTTGGACTGCTGCAAAGGCTCCACCAACCTCACATTTGAGGTATATTCAATACAAAAAACCAACTTTTATTATCTTGTTATTTCTTTTTATGCACATGCTTAGAGTGGTTTACTATTTTGTTTTTACTGTTTATTGAACTGCTACTAAGGAGTCCCTTCTCATTAGTAGGTGCCCATTTGCACAAGCTAAGGTGAAAACCCTAGCTACAGTTTTGTTGACTCCCCTAGTGTTCCTTTGAATTTCTGGTTATAATTTTTAGAATTTTTTAGTTTTCTGCAATATTTTTCTGTTTCCCCCTTTTCGGCTATCCCTTTCGGCAGTTGGGTTTGCTGCCATAAATCGCGAATTTTACCCTTACAGTTGTGATCCGACTGCGACTTTTAGCCTATCACCTGCGATCCAATTGCGGCTTTCAGCCTGTCACTTGCGATCCGACCGTGGCTCTCAACCTATTACCCGTGATCTCCCCGCGGCTTTCAAACTGTTACCTGCGATCTGACCGTGGCTTTCAGCTTGTTACCTGTGATCTGACCGCGGCTTTTAGCCATTTTCCTGTGATCCACCCGCGGCTCTCAGCCATTTTCCTGCGATCCGTTCGTGACCATTAGCCCTTTTTCTGTGGTCCACCCGCAGCTATCATCCTGTTTCCCGTGATCTCCCCGCGGATTTCATTCTATTTCCTGCGATCTCCCCGCGGATTTCAGTATTTTTCCTGCAATTTTCCCGCAGCCTTCAGCCTGTTTCTTGCAATCTCCCCGCGGCTGTCAGCCTGTTTCCCACGATCTGAACACGCAGTTTCGCTGCAGACCCGCAATCTGTTTTCAACACTTTTTCCCTTTTTGAACCCAACACTTTGCTGCAATATTTTCTGCACCTGCACAACCATTTGTCCTATCTACAGCCATACTTACCTACATCCTTTTTCTGCAGTTTGATTTCTGTTCCATTTTCAGAGTTTTTTCAGTTTAAAGCATTTTAATTGAAAAGAAAAAATAAAATTTTGCATTTCGAAGTTTAATTTTTGCATTGTTATTATTAATTAGAAAGTTGCCCACCCCGTGGCACTTTTACTTGGGTTCATTATCTCACATGCACACACTCTGTCACCTAATTCAAGTGATCCCTAAAATACTGCTTAACACAACCATCATTCTAACCCCACTTGGGGAACACATAGGAATTTTTGTAGTTAGGTAGGATTGGGGGGATAGGCATCCAAATAACACCCCTCAGTTGCTTACACTTGAGACATAGTTGTTGTCCATTAGGGAACCAAAATCCCCTAGTATTTTTTGGCACGGTCACAACCAGTTTATCAGAGGGCCTCTCCCTTAGGAGGGTTGAAGTAGCCAGACTGGTTTCGGAGGCCCGAGTGGAATACCGCAATCCATTCAGTAACCGAAGGATACCTTTCGTAGTTCTCGGTGTACCACCCATATGGGGGTACATCGGCAATAGAACCAAACTACAGATTCACCTTTTCTGGATGTTTCATGAACGGGGTATCTTAGTTGCCTTTCTTCTAGGATTGTCTACCCATTGTCCCTCCCGGTAGGGGGATATCTTTAGCCACTTGGCTCTACTATCCATATTGTCTGACTTGGATTTCATCACCTTGCAGAGGATATGTTTGGTTGAGTCAGAATACTATTTAGTTAGGTGTTTGCATGCTCCCTTACCTCCCTTTGGTCTAGTGAGTCCACCATTTTTTTTTATTTTTAGGAAACTTGCTGCTTGTTGGTATTCTGACCATTTCTGTTGATACTCCGCTTATTGTAGCATAGCTGTTACAGTAAGTGTTTTGAGTTGGTTGTTTGCCTAAGTGCCGAATTTTTTGTGCTCTCCTTCTGCACACTCGGTTGCATTAGGGTTTTTGAGCTATTTTTCACTCAACACAACCCTTAGATACTTGACACCATCTGTCACCATTGAGTCCCCGAGACATTCTCGGTGCCTCTGGGGCAAGCCCCCGCAGCACGATTCACTTGACATCACCCATCATAGACATAGATCTTCATCACTTGATACTACTCATCACAGATCTCGAGCTTTGTCCCTTGACTCCACTCGTCAACGACATAGAGCTCCGTCACCCGACCTAGACGCCCCCTATTTCACATCTGATTCTGAGGCAGAGTCTGAAAACCCTACTTACACTACACCAACTAGCCCCATGGATGGCATGACATCCAATCCCTTCTTTGTAGGGACCATTGGTGGAGCACCAACCACCACCCCAGCTACCACGCCCGCTTTGGGTATGCCCTCGATGGGGTCCACATCCACCATTCCGATCACTGTACCCATTCCAGTAGCTAGCATACCCATCCCAACTCCACTAGTGACTCACACTACCCTTGGCGGTGCAAGACCATCCCATACCACCTTTGTTCCCCCACCTAGGGGCAACATCCCCAACCCGAACCCAGCCCCTCCACTTGCGGGCATTGGCCCCAACGTGGTCACAACCACCAGTATGTCACGTCCTTCTACTAGTTTGCCATTCATGGCTAGTCTCAACCTTCTTGACCTGGCCAGACTGACTAACGACCCCATCAGACATGACCCTGCGTGGCCTCACATGCCCACCAAGCTCCCCTCAGATATCCCTAAGTTTGAGGGCAAGGCAGGTGAAGACCCCCAAAACCATATTATGTCCTTCCATCTATGGTGTTCCTCCAACTCCATAGTGGACAACTCCATCCGTCTCTGTCTGTTACAACGCACCCTTACTGGCTCTGTAGCCAAATGGTATATCAAGCAGCCCCATGGGACCCATGCCACCTTTACCTCCCTCGCCTCAACCTTCCTGCAGTTCTTTCAGTTACCCGTCCTTTACGACGCGGGAGTTGAGATCCTACTATCTTGCAGACAGAATACGGCCACCCACATCACTGACCACATTCATGAGTGGCGTCGATGCCTAAGCCTCTGCAAAATCAAGTTAGATGACCATATCTTCTTAGATTGGTTTCTAAAATCTCTCCTTTTTCTCATTGTTAAGGATGTGGCATCCGAGCGACCCCAGTCCGAGGAAGAGGCCATCCTCAAAGCCCAACAATAAGACCTTATTTACACCCAGTTTGGTTATCTATATTCCATCATACCTGATGCCCCCCGTGGTGATTCCTCTTGACATGATGTGTCGAGGGAATCCCATGCCGCCGATGGCATCATTGGCCATATTGCTTTGCATAACTAGCCCTTTTCCATAGCACATCCTATGCCTGGCCCCGACCTTTCGCAGGCTACATCCCACTCTGGAGCAACCAATTTGTATGCTCCCATGGCACATCACCACCATTCCCACAGACCCTCCTGTCCACCTCAGTGCTTCGGCCATGCAGCCCCCGCTTACGCCCCCCCAGTCGCACCTCAGCCATATTATCACCCGCAGGCCGCGCAAGCTCCTGTTTCATCTCAAGCCCCACCTGCTTATTACCCGCCACAGGCAGCCCCTGCGGCAAAACCCATAACCTGTCACATAGACGTATCAGCAACCCCCACAAGGTTCATCACCTGCACCGCCTCCACCCACTTATTATCCCTCGCAGCCTGCTCCCGCACCTGCACAACCCCAAAACCCACCTGCTTCCCAAGGGCAAGTGTATGCCCAACAGAATCCGTATCCCAATCAAAATAACCAACGCCAATAGGGCCAACAAAACCGCAACAAAGGATGTAACCGCGGGAACAACCCTCCTCCGGACCAAGGCGGCCAGCTGTCTAATCCCCCAAACAACAATAACGCGGCACCTGCCAACCAGAACCCCGATTGGCCACCCAAGCAAGCCAAAAATCCTAATTTGCGAACAAACCATCCTTGTTCTATTTGTGGGGTCTATGGCCGTTACACACACGCTTGCCCACATTTAGAGCGGGCTTGAAAACTTTGGACTGATGATGCCCAACGCCAAGGGCACGTGGCTCCTCAGGCTCAACCCTTGGTGTTACAAAACCCTTTACCAACCCAAGCCGTAGTGAACACTCAGCCATTGGCTCCCCCCCAAGGAAATGCACCACCACAATAGCAAATCACTTATGCCACTCCTGATCAACCCATGATTGACTCAGGTACCCATCACTTGTTAATGATGTCATCCACCGATGTCAACCTTCAAATCCATCGGAATCAATATGGCTCCACCCCCGAAGCCCCTCCCGTCGACAAAAACACCACTACTCATCCCACCGATTAGTCGTTACGAATACCTCCAGCTCCACTAGATGGCGCCTCCAAAGCCCCTCGCTTCCCACTTCGCCGCATCAACAATAACCCCAATGCTCGTGCTACGTCTAATTACAACATTGTAGACAACTTAGCCCAGTCCCCCGCCGCCATGTCTGCGTTGGAGGTATTAAAAAACTGTCCTACACAGCGCAAGGCTTTGCTCTCAGCCATTGGCGCTATTGACCCCACTGATTCACGAATGATGGCCTTTGATTTGGACCAATCAGAACCACGCCTACCTTCCGCGTTAGCATTCCAAGTTTCTGTGTCTTTTCGGAATCTTGTCATCCATCGGTGCATCATTGATGAAGGTACCTCTACATGCATTATGTCCACATTCGTTTGGCAGAAGTTGGGATCCCCCACTCTCCAACAGTCCACCACTGCATTGTGATCCTACGACGGTCGTTCGGCTCAACCCCAAGGTCTCCTAGCCAATGTCCCTGTCTAGTTGGCTAGTAAAATAGTGCTCATTGACATAGAGGTCATCAACGCCCAACTTGATTATAACCTCTTACTTGGCCGCAGTTACATGTATGCCATGCGAGCGGTTGCCTCATCCGTTTTTCGTACCATGATGTTCCCCCATGACGAACGCATGGTCAAGGTTGATAAACTCACCTATTACGATCCCAATGCCCCCGTTGCACCCGAAAATGTTCTCCCCATGGTCGAACAACCTGTTTGCGGTGCAACTACCTCTTTGGTTTCCTTAGTGGGACCCAGAGTTTACTCAGATACGCTAATGACCGCAACCTTCCAATCCATTCCACCCCCATCACCAGTGACCGAAATATCTGACTTATGTACCCTTTACCACAATACACCAACACCCAACCATCAACCACCCTTGCTACCTCAACCACCCTTGGTACCTAGTCATGTTGGTGTTACATCCATCCATACAATCCCCTTCCTATTCCCCCCTTCAGGAGTAGTAAGCGCCCCAGTTATGGCTACTCTCAGCCTCCCCGGTTTAACTTTAGGATTACCTGTATGGTACATCATGCCTCCCATTTCCCCTCCGACACCCAACGTCGTCCTACAACTGGTGCAACCCATCAACACTACTAGTCAACCACCTCCTGGTGTCACTACTCCTTCCTCATCCACTAATCCTTCCCCTCTATCAAGCACACTGGGGGCAGAGGCCCACAACCATACATTGCTTTACCCCCGCCCAAAATAGTTAAAAACCCCCATGTGTTTCGTGCTGCTCCCAAATGCTCGTTGTTTGATGAGTTAGGCCATCCGACTCATCAATGCCCACAATTACTTGCATCACAGGAACACATGCAAATGCTTGACGACGGCCCCAACATCCCGGTTGTCCAGCTCGACCTGAACCCTAAGCCTCGCGATAAATCACAGCATACCAACCACCCTTGTGCAATATGCGGTATTTACGACCATTACTCACATCACTGTCCGGATCTACCATATTACAGAGCCGCTCTCTACGAGATGAATAATGTAGACCTCGAGACATTTCCCCCCACTGTTGAAGAGATCCATCTCCCGGAATCTCCGCCAGCAGGAGAGGTCAATACCATTTATATGATCTCTTCTACTAGTGATCCCTCATCAACCGATTTGACGATAACCAGTTTCCACAATGATGAGGAGATTCTCGAGGCTCTTACTGCACCTGATTACCCTTGGGAAGATATGCACCATCGTTCCTATTTCCTCCCAGAGGCGTCCTCCTCCACCACAGCCACCCAATTTTTGGTTGAGTCCAAATATTTCCTCCCCACCAAGGTCGACTGGTTTAAAGAGCCCATTCCTACTCCCAATGCCTTTGAGGAAGGTAACATGGCCAATATCTCACCCACAATCCACATTGATATCTCTGCCCCAGCTAGTCCTCCTGAACTCATTACGTTAGGTGCCTCCTGCACTAAGTACGAGATCGGAGAGTACATGAAACTTTTACAAGAGTTCCGCGATGTCTTTTCTTGGTCCTACACTGAAATGCCTGGTCTTGACCCCATTATCATCGAGCACCACGTTGACAGCTCTGAGTTAGGGGGCATAATAGATTACCTCGACCCTGGGATATGGGGCATGATCAATCATTTTGAACCTTCCCCATCACATATATCTTAGTACTTCAATGAGCCCATCGTTCAAACCAACACATATGTGATCCACAATCACAAACCACATGCACATAGCATGGGGGCAAGTCATTAACCCTGCTCACTTTTTCACATTTGTGATCTCAACCATTTTTTGAGGTCACGTGTCACTTGTATATTTGATTTGATTTGATATGCCTAGTATTTCGGCCCCGGGGGTCATCATTTCTCCCCACCCTTGCATCCTTCGCTTGGTGGGCTCACCTTTATTTATAGCCATTTTTTAACCTAGTTACTTCCTTTGACCATTCCGGAGTCCTTATGACCTCCATTTTTCGCACCATTTGCCTCGCCAGATTCATATTTCCGTGCCCGTGATGATGCTTGAGATCATTTCTCGCTCTCACCCAAAACTTTCGAGCATTTTTTCTAGACACCTCTCATTGCCTCAGTTTGCATGCCACATTGGCCATAACCCATTTTAGATATATTTTATATCATCAGATTCATTTTTCCACGCTCGTGATGATGCTTGAGATCATTTCTTGCTCTCACCCTCCAATTTTTTGGGTATTTTTTCCAAAACGCCCCCCGTCACCTCGGTTTTCATGCCACATCGACTGTTGTCCACTTTTTACGTTCCTTATATCACCAGATTTAGTTTTCCAAGCTCGTGATGATGCTTGAGATCTTTCTCGCTCTCACTAGAACCTTTATTGACATTGTGTCCCTACACCTTGTTGCCTCGGTTTGCGCATCACATCGGCCACCATTGACTTATTACACATTTTTACATGAGCCATTCACTCCATCCATACTACAATTATTTCGTTATTTTTCCACCATTCATCATCCCGCAAGGAGACCCACCAGTGTTCCCCCCCACCCTCATTCTTGGTTCTCATCAATGTACCTTGATCGAACACTCTCTCCTTGCCTGACCATTTCTTTTGTTCGGTATAATTTTATCCCTTTTTCGGGCCGGACAAGTCCTTTATGAAAAAGGCACTTAGAGAGTTTCTGTTAAGCTCTTTTCTAACTCCTAAAAGAATGAAAAGATCACCGAGCAATATTGCTTCCTTTCATGCTCATTAAAGTACCTGAAAGGGCATATATCTGGTATAAGTTTAACCCTTTTCCAGACCTGGTAGACTAATTACGAAAAAGGAATACTCTAGTCACGCAAGCTAGAAGAGTTCTTCATTGCATCCTTTTATGCTTCTTCGGGCCTTGGAGACTAACACACGAAAAAGCACCCCCCTGGAGTCTTCTTATCTCTTTTAGACTCTCTCAAATTGAAAGCAACCACGAGCACGCACCGTCCTGGGCTTGTACAAATCCACACGACAGTACCATTCCATTATTTCAGAGTCTTCTTATCGCTTTTAGACTCCTTAAAATTGAAAGCAATCACGAGCATGAACTGTCCTGGGCTCGTATAAATCCACACGACAGTACCATTTTGAACACACTTCTTCTAGTTCCTTAACCCATGAAGAAGTAACCCCCCATGCCTCTCGGCACTATGATCGATCATCTCGGCAGCACCCCCAATAAGGTCACATTTATTCAGAGTATTTTGCAGTCTCCTGCCATCTTACACCAACTTGAATATCACTCATCCCAGTCACTATCCCTGATCCATTAAAGCTATGATCCCTTTCCCACCAGTCAGTTTCATATGCTGCCCGATCATCCCCGCCATCATACTCTGAACAAAGGAAGTTTGAGTCCACCCACTCTATTTTCCCAGTTATCCCCCACCCCCACAGTATGTCAGTCCTACTATCAATACCCTCACACTTTGGTTCTCCACCTCGTGCTCCTATCAAGGAAACATCATTGCCTTGCTAGTTGCAGGTCTCCCTCTGTCGACGACAGCCCATCTATTCCAGAGGATAGACCTAGAGGTCCCTGCGCCTTGGACTCATCACCATTTGTGGTGAGTGCCTATGGACCATTTTGAGAGGAGTCATCAGTGCCTCTTCGAGTGGTCGTTTCTCACATGCTCAACTTCAACACCTTAATCGCATCGTTGAGAATCGTGCAGGGTATATATCCCTTCAGTTATTGGTCGAATACCCCAGATTTCCCCCGACTCTAGCACATTGGTGAGTCACTTCAGAATGCCCAGTTCTATGTTCCCGTGGATGTCTGGGTTGCATTGGCGATTGTATTCCGAAGCCATCCAGTTATATGCTTCCTTGAGTACCTAGTATAGTTCCAGTTCAGTGTACCATTGCGGGTATGACTCCCCATCACTATGATCCAGGAGCTCATCAGTTCCTCTAGTACCACACTCAGCAGCACTATTGTTATTCTAGTGTATCAATTCTGCACCTCAGACATGGTCATCCCAGTAGTATGTCCCAGATTTGTGTCCCCTCTAGACCCTTATGATGTACACAGTGGTTCTCCATGTATCTTTCAGGTCCCCATTTTTGGACCTCATTGTTATTATTATGTATCTTGATACGAGCATGGGTATGCCCGCCTCGTCCATATGTTGAGATTATTCCTCCTTCACTATTGAGGTCATGTACTTTCAGTTTTTGCAGTTTGTTCAGGACAGTTGTTCCGGGCTCTAGTTCATTTCTTCTCCTCTCCACATCCCAGGAAAACCATCCAAGACCTATGATGTCTATCGGCCATATGATGAACTCCTGCCCTCACACATCAGGGGGCAATCTGTTAACACTTAAAAAGTGCTCACTACCTCATCTCCCTCATTACATGACTCATACGTCCATATTTCCCACCATATAAGCCTCCAAAATGCCAAAAAACCCATTAAAAAGCCTCCAAAAGGCCAAAAAAACCATTAAAAAAGCCTCCAAAATGCCAAAACCCCCTTTTTTCCCCCCAAAATAGCAAAAATCCTCCAAAAATAGAAAAAACCATCCAAAACGGGAATAAAAAATACCAAAAAGAGGAAAAAGAAGGAAAAAAGGAAGCAAAAACCCTATACAGCTGACCTAAACCATATGGTGCCCAAAACCATGGGTCAGCACTCCACAACTAAAAACCTATAAATAAGTGATGGAGGCTCCCCATTTCACATCCACAGTCATCCCTATCCTCACGCTGCCGAAAATTCCCTCAAAACCCTAGCTCTCCATTTGGAGCTAATTCTTGAGAACCCTTTTGGCCCCATTTCTAAAACATCTTTGGAAGAAGGAGAAGGAACAACACTGGAGCTTGGAAGCAACCCTCTTGGACTGCTGCAAAGGCTCCACCAACCTCACATTTGAGGTATATTCAATACAAAAAACCAACTTTTATTATCTTGTTATTTCTTTTTATGCACATGCTTAGAGTAGTTTACTGTTTTATTTATTGTCTTGTTTTTACTGTTTATTGAGCTGCTAATAAGGAGTCCCTTCTTCTTAGTAGGTGCCCATTTGCACAAACTAGGGTGAAAACCCTAGCTACACAAATGCAGTTTGCACAAACTAGGGTGAAAACCCTAGCTACACAAATGCAGTTTGCACCACAGCAACTGCAACCACAGTAGTTCATGCCGCAGTACACTCCGATGCAGATGACTTCCCGATAGCCACAATATGTATAGCAACCGCAGTATGCACCGCAAGGGCAAGGGATACCACCAACACCGATGCAACAATGTTTAACCAACCTCAGTACCAGCAGTAGGAGAGCTACTGAGGAGGATACAGGGGTGGACGCGGGGGCAGATTTGGTCATGGAGGAGAAGGCCGAGGAGGTCGTGGACCTGTTCAATGTTACCACTGTGCAGTATGGGGGCATTATCAGCGTGACTGCCCACTTCTGCAGAATCAATGTACATTCTGTTTTGGTAATGATCATACGGTTGAAAATTGTCTGTAGTTGATTGCACGATGGCAGGCTGGGAACGCTCCGTAGCTACAAAATCAAGCCTAGCCACAACAACCAATACAGAACTAGGTACAACAACCAGTACAGAACCATCCCCCGCGACCACTGTCGAATGCCAATGGCAATCAACCAGGGAATCTACATCAGAACCAGGCATAGGGAGCAAATATTGCGACCATTTCTACAGAACCACAATGACAAGATGCTTCAGTGGCTATTGTCACTCGTAGAGGTAAGACGACTGGGGAAGATGGTTTGCAACCATTAATTCGGTTGGCTGGTCAGAAGATGGTAAATTTCGATATTGATATGGAGCGGGAGACATTCCTAGAGGCACAACACACCATAGAGAAAGACCGCGGTAAGGCTGTCGTTTGCAATATGCCTCCTGTCTTCGATACTACATCAAATGCTGATCGACCGCCCCCACCGGGGACATTGCAAAAGTTTCTTGAAAGCTGTCTGTTATTGGCCCGAGACCCAGCTGCCCTAGTTGAGATTGAGGGATGGCTGCGGTGATTTCCGAAGGGATGACAAGAATCGGCAGTAAACTCTCTACAATGACGAAAGACTGGCAAGGAGATGAGAATGAATATTTAGATTGGTGAATATGATGTTGACTCTGTAATTCTTGATCTTGGTTCGGATGTTAACATCTTAACCAAGCAGGCATGGCAGAAGATGGGGAGGCCCCCATTGGGTTGGTCTCCTGTGCAATTCCAGTTGGCTAACCATGCAAAGGTAACACCAATTGGGCGAGTTCCATAGCTCATGATCGATATTGAGGGCATGAATACTTATGCTGACTTCGATGTAATTGAAGTGGTTGAGGGAGGAAGCTCTTATCCGACGCTCTTGGGGATTGGATGGGATAACGATAGTGGAGCTGTAATCAACTTCAAAAAGCGCATGATGACCTTTGAGAATCACGATTTCAGAGTTATAGACCCGTTGGATCCTGCCGAAGGACGCCAATACATCGAGCCTGTCAAAGATGATGATCCCGCTGGATGGGACCATGCATTCAATATTTCTGAAGATTATATTCATCGTACTGTCTACGGTGAGTTGGAATGGCGCAGTGAGAGATCTGCATCTTCCGACTCCAATGATGCCTTAGAATATTGGCAGAGCCGATTGCATGAGGTACCATTCCGAAAATGTGGCTTAATTACGCAATCCTTATGCCGTGTGGCGATAGAAACGATCACATTACCTGTCTATGAGGGATTTCCTGGCATAACCACCTTTTTAATGGAATTTGAAGATCGCGTCCCCGAACCATAGCGATTGCTGGAATTGGAGGAAGCACTGAAGGCTGCTCCAGCACACTGGTGGGCCACACATAAGAAATTCATTAATGGTTGGTCACAGTGTCAAAGGTTGATGATGGTTCGGTTTGGCGATACTGAGGTTGATCACATTGGAAAAGATGATGGTCGGGCTGATCTTGGTGATCATCTGATGGAATGTCAACGTTTATGGGTAGCGCGACCCAGAGATGAGTGGGTCCATGCTTTTATCCATACTTTGGATGAGATGCCGCGCTCATGGTACACTGCAGCTGAGTTGCGCTGAGACATCACAACATGGGGGAGTTGACGGTCTGTTTCTCTCATACGTTCACTTTTGCGGATGCCAACCTTGATGTCCATAACGCCCTACAGCTCATCCACGACGTGGTCCTTCAGGTTGTTTCGGTGGCCTATCCTGTCGATCCGCATGCATATTGTCATATGCAGTATCTCATGGAGTGCTTCAACATCAGTGGTGGACCAGAGGATGACGATGATACCCGGAATGTCAGCATCCCCGAGTCTGAAGGAAGTCGCGATGTGGTCCCACCTGCTGTGACAAGTAATCTGTTCAGTCAACCGTTGTAGCTCCGCAAGACGAATATCGGCACAGAGGCTACTCCCAAGTTTGCCAATGTTGGGGATTATTGGGATGATGAAATGATGAGTAAGGTTACTGAGTTACTTCATGAGTTTCAAGATGTGTTCTCCACGAATTTTTTTGAAATGAAGGGAATTCTGGGTGATTTAGGAGAGATGAAGATTCCATTAAAACTAGATGCTAAGCCAGTTCGACAACGACCCTATCGGCTGAATCCGCGACATAAAGAAAAGGTCAAGGCAGAACTTGATCATATGTTGGATGCAGGTATTATTGAACCTGTGGAAGAGTCTGAATGGATCAGTCCTATGGTGGTGCACGACAAGAAAACAGGTGAAGTGCGCATTTGCGTCGACTTGCGGAAGTTGAACGACGCCCGCTTGCAAGACCTTTTTTCAACCTCGTTTACTGATGAAGTACTTGAAGGAGTGGGTGGCCAGGAGATGTACTCATTCACTGATGGATTCTTTGGCTACCACCAGATTCGCATTGCCAAGGAAGATCGCCATAAGACAACTTTTGTTACTGAATGGGGTTGCTATCAATACACAGTGATGCCGTTTGGGTTAAAGAATGCACCCACGATATTTTCCTGGGTTGTTGTTGCCGCATTCAAAGATTTTATTCAGAAGTTTTTGCAGGTATATATGGATGATTGGACTATTTATGGATTGATTCATGATCATTTGGCTAATCTGCAGTTAATGCTTGAGCGATGCCAACAACACCATATATCATTGAACTTGAATAAATGTATTTTTTGTGCACCGTTTGGAATATTGCTGGGTCATATTGTGTGTAAACAGGGATTGCTGGTTGACACAGCCAAAATTGCGCTCATTTTGGGGTTGCAACCGCTAAACACCGTTAAGCAGTTGTGTGTGACCTTGGGCCATACCGGATATTATCGCAAGTTTATTAGGGGTTATGCTGCGATTATTGCCCCTATGGAAAATCTATTGAAGAAGGACACAACATTCTAGTGGAGCCCGGAATGTCAGGATAGCTTTGAAATGCTCAAGGCGAAGATGGCGTCAACACCAATTTTGGTCTTCCCAGACTGGAGTAAGGAATTCCATGTCCATGTTGATGCTTCATCGATTACATTAGGTGTTGTGTTGGCTCAACCAGGAGAAGGCGACCTTGATGATCCCATCACTTTTTCCAGTCGGAAGCTGTCTTCTGCCAAACGCAATTACACTACCACCGAACGAGAAGGTCTGGCCATGGTTTATGCACTGCAGAAATTCAGGCACTATTTGTTGGGTGGCCACTTTAAAATGTTCACTGATCATTCTTCATTAAAATATTTGGTTAATAACCCTGTGTTGGGGGGGAAGATCTGTCGTTGGCTGCTTTTGTTTCAGGAGTTTGATTTTGAAGTCATTGTGAAACCGGGACGGTTGAATGCTGGACCAGATCATTTGTTACGGATTGACATAGGGGAGGAACCGACTAATATCGAAGACGGGTTGTCGGATGCCCAACTATTTAAAGTTACCGCCGCTGATCCATATTTTGATGACATCCTTCAGTTTCTGGTGACCGGCACCGCACCCGCTGACTTTACCACTACTTAGAAGAAGCAGTTGGTTGTCAAGGCTGCTGACTTTCAACTAATCACAGGCAAGCTGTACAAATTAGGCGCTGATGAGATATTGCACAGATGTGTCTTGCCGCATGAACAAGTGCAGATATTGGCTGAGGCACATGGTGGAGTAGCAAGAGGACACTATGGCGGTTGGACGACTGCCCAGAAGATACTGCGTGCAGGGCTTTGGTGGCCCACAGTACATAATGATGTGACAAACTATGCGCGGTCTTGTGATGTTTGTCAGCGAACTGCCAAGCCGTCCAGACGCGAGGAGATGCCGCTGATACCTCAGGTGACATTGCAACCATTTGAAAAATGGGCTGTGGATTTTGTAGGGCTGATCCATCCACCAGGGAAATGCATAGGTGCACGGTATATTGTCACGGCGACAGAGTACTTGACCCGATGGGCTGAGGCGGCTCCTGTAGTTGATTGCTCCGCCGCCACGGCTTTGATCACGTTATCACTCGCTTCAACTGCCCCAAGATATTGCTGAGTGATCATGGCAGCCACTTTCTTAATCGCACCATCAGTGCATTGACGGAAGAGTTGCAGATACAGCATAAGAAGAGTACACCCTATCACCCACAGGCGAACGACACGGTGGAGGCGTTTAACAAAGTATTGGAGCATGCACTCACAAAGGTGTGCAATGAAAACCGCGATGACTAGGATCTGAAAATTCCAGCAGTGTTGTGGGCCTATCGCACCACATGTAAAAGGTTGACTGGTCAGACACCTTTTAAGCTGGTATATGGGAAGGATGCAATTATGCCAATGGAGTACATCATTCCAAGTCTATGAATTGTGACTGTTATGAGCATGGATGATGGCGCTGCATTAGATGAATGTCTAGCGCAATTGGTGCAACTAGAAGAGGATCGCTTTATCGCTGGCTTTCACCAAGGGGCGGAGAAGGATCGCCAGAAGGCATGGCATGATCGCCACATCAGAAATAAACAGTTTCAGCAAGGCGATTTGGTACTATTATATGAAAGCAAGTTTATGAAACATCTAAGGAAATTGCAGATGCATTGGCTGGGTCCATATCGCATCAATAGTATTACGTCAGGAGGAGCGGTTCAGTTGCAGCAGTTGGATGGGGCGATTCTCCCCAAGCTGGTAAATGGTCATAGGTTGAAGCCCTATCGGTCGGGCTTGGAGCACCAACATAAGAAGGAATGTGCAAGCAGAAGAGGCTTGTGCCGAAAGATTAGAGAAGTCAGAGACTCATGGCAGTATTGTGACCAGGACCGATGACAGATTTTGTTAAGTAGTGTGATGATTACCAAGGATTTGGGGGGGGTACGATGAAATGTTGTGACTACTGGCCACCATCTCCACACATGATTGCACCTGATAGATTCAGCTGGGTTAACACATGACGACGACATGTTTTGCGCAAGGCACGCTGGGCCGAGACGATCAACATGATTGCTCACACGGTGGCACGTGGGATCTTTGTTGGCAGCATGGTTGCCCCCCCGCTGTGTCAGTCGGTGGGTTCACACACACAGCTGTGAGGTACTAGGGCATCATTCCCACCATCACGACCCGAGAAGGGTCCGGCTATAAGTAGCCGAGGAAGTTGGTAGTTTGCTATACAGAATTTGTTCTGACCTAGAGTAGTTATGCTGTTTGATCAATGTGCAAGTTGAGTTGTGAGGAATTCCAAGGAGGCTGTGGAAATGATTCACTTTGTTTCCCGTGGCAGCATCCCAGGGGCCCTGCGAGCCCGAACGATGAGTGTCCCTGAGCGCCTTGATACGGTGGGTGCACATATACTGTGTTATGCCCAAGCCAAAGGCTGGTCCCACATGATTAAGTATGCAGTAGTTGTTCGAAGGATTGTGCTCGTTTCGACCCCTGAGATGGTTGGGGCGGGAGATTCCCGCCCGCAGTAGGAGCTGTTTGCCGGTGCAAAACATATGTCTCAGAGCCATCTGCTGATTTTGCACTTTGGTGCTGTTCGTCCTCTTTTCCTTCCTGTCTGAACCATTTCAAGAGACTCGAGGATGAGTTCGAGACGTACATGACAGCGAGTCGGGGGATGCCCATTTTTGGGTAAGTCTTACAGAACAGCGAGACGATGATCAGTGTAGCCGAAGGAGCAGGACCATACCATGTGCTCTAGACAACAAGAACAGTTGACGTGTACTACATCCAATAGTTGACGTGGCTCGAGGGCGAGCCACAAGATTGTGTTGGGGGCCTGTTGGCAGGCAGTTTGATGAGGAAGTGTCGCGATACCGCCGACGTTGCAACACATCGGATGAGTGCGTGAAAGGAGTATTTTGTGTTAAATAATACCGCAGTTGGCGGGTTTTTGGGTCACTTGGACCATATATTATGTAGTAGTGAGTCAGTTGTACCGCGATATGCAGGTTTTTGGGGTCATTTGGACCGAGTTAGTTAGATATTGGGTCAATTTTCCATAGTGTCGGTTAGGAAGTTAGTTGTAAGTGGAAAAATATTGTAATGGCAAATGAGAGTTGTAAGTGTTAGACATAAGGAGATGGTGAGCAACAGATAGAGATAGAAGACATAAAGAATAGCAGGCGAGAGATAAAAGATGTATGTTTTGCCTCTGGTATTTTGACCGTGACAGTAATATAATGATGTTTTGGTACAAACTCTATGCAATGTTGCGATATATAAATGTTGTTTGATGTAATGTCTGCTTACTGTTGCTGTAATGATAAATGATGCGATTAAATGATCTGTTCCATGTCAAATGTGATGATAAATGGTGCGATTAGTTGATATGTTATAATTTCATGTTTAAGTACTGCAATAGAGCTAATCTGCACAACCACAACTCTCCTCCTCCCTCGGTGGAAACATGGTTCCATCTGCTCTTCCTGGATGCCTCGGGTGAGACCTCATCCACTCTGCGGGTGTTGCTAGGTGGGTTCAAACCTACCCGGGCCGGTGCCCAGGGGGACTGCGGTATGCGTCGATAGTGAGGTGGACCCCTATCGACCGAGGTTGTGTTGGTCAACAAAGCATTGTAATGGCGGAAGCCTATATATAGATAAGAGTCATAGGAAAAGGAAAAAAGGGGAAAAGAGATAGGAGTGGCATCAAGGTGAAGGTAAGCGCATATTTTTGGGTATTTCTACGCATCTGTAATGTATTTCCGAGACTTGATCTTGAGGAGATATTGTATCTGAGGTTTTGCAGTAATAATATGATGAAACTATTTTGGTGCAATCCCTTGGGTTCTTTCTGTTATTTGCGGTAGTACAATGTCACACTTCATGAACAATGTGATGTTTCCTTGATGCAATGTTGATTTATTGTTATGATAATGAATGCTGCGATTGATTAATGCATTACAAATACATGTCAAATGCTTGAAATTCTGGTTTAGTATTGCAATAGAGTTAGTTCATGTAGTCGAAATCCTCCTCCTTCCTTGACGAAAACATGGTTCCGTCTGCTCTTCCTGGACGCCTCAGGTGAGACCTCATCTGCTCTGTAGGTGTTGCTGGGTGGAATAAAATCGGCCCGGGTCGGTGCCCAGGGAGACTACGGCATGCATCAACAGTGAAGTGGAACCCCTGTCGACTGGAGTCGTGTTGGTCAACAAATGGTTCCGTTGTCGGGACCGTGTGAAGAGTGAAAGGAGGACATGTTGTGGCACCCAAAAAAATTGGAGATACAAAGTTGGTTTGATCAGAAGTTGTGAGAGTTTGCTGAAGAAGAAAGCTGGAACACGCGACTGACAGTAGATCATTAGCTGGGAAGGTATATTCATGATGGTCTGCACAAATGATTTTTTTATGAATTCCTGGTCATTTTGTATGAGTGGTTGTCAAAGCTGACCTTTCAGAAGAGGAATTTCCAGGGTGGTGAGCCGACGGCTTGGACACCGGAATTGATTCAGGAGCTATAGGAAGTCGATAATAAGGCATCTCGGGCTGTCGAAGTTTGGATTGATAGCATCTTGGAGGGATATATCACTGAATTTGCGGTAGACACGCATGAATCCTATAGTGAAGCTGAAAGATATTTCTTTCGCGGACCAAGGGGAAGGTTTCTGCTATCTCTCCAACTGTCGATTAAGATGCTAATTTGTGAGAAGGGTATATTGAAGATGCATCTTGACCAGTAAATAGCCTGGTGGGTGGAGGCCATGGGTTCCACGACTATTGGGGAAGGGTACATGGAATGGTAAGGGGTAGATGGGTGCAGACCATGAGGAGATTGTGAGCGAAGCCGAGGAAGAAAGTGGTCTTACAAGAGGAGGAGCGAGGTTTCGACAGGAGAAGAGGCAGAGGATAGGAGAAGGTCCTGCTGCGATCGAACCACAAAACCGCGAAGGAAGACCACACGGGACGAAGTGACCTCACAGTCCTGAAAGGGACGACCAGGCTACACCCAGGATAGAGGCAGGACCACACCTCCGCTCACTAGCTCGCAAACAACAAGAAATACCACTTCGAGACCGCCAAGTTCGTCAATTCCACAGAAGTTAATTGGTAGCAACACAACGAAAGGAGGAAGGAAGCCCAAAATGGCGAGCAACGATGCTAAGTTACTGTTGTTCCACAGAAGTGCGACAAACAACCTAGAACAGTACTGGTTTTTGTGTGAAGCGGTCTGGACTGTGAAACAGATCACTGATGCTGATGTTAAGAAAGGACAGTTAGCCATGACTCTGCGAGGTCGTGCATTAGATTGGTTCATGAAGTTTGTTCTAGTCCCTATGGGAGCCCCAGAGAAGTCATTGGATGAGATTCAGGATGGGCTAATTGCTGAATTTAGATGGCCGAAGTTTGAAGCTCAATATATCATAGAACTGAAGGAAATTAAGTAGTATCCCAATGAGATAGTATGGGATTTCGATCAACGATTAAAGACACTAATGGAAAAAGTTAGTTTCGATATGAGCACCGTCCATAATAAAGAGTGGTTCATTGCAGCATTGCTTCTGCATATTCGGCTGCCGCTGATGCAGCAAAACATTTCGATGCCCAACGAAGCTCTAGAGATTGCAATGCGATTAGAGGTGTCACCAATTGGAGATAATGCAGCCGGGATGTCGTAGATACAGACACAGCTCGCTAACTTGACTATACAGTTGCAAGATTTGAAGAAGAGCAAGGAACAACGCGATGAAGTATGGCGCACGCGATGCCGAGGTGAAGGGCATACAAAGGACAATTTCCCGGAATTCCGCAATTATTTGGTGTCAAGTTTGCCAAACCCGTTGAATGGTGGCAGCATGCTGTGGTGTCGTGTTTGTCAGGTGTATGGGCACAATCACGACAATTTCCCTTATATGCAGAAAATGGTTACAACCCCGAGAAATCTCTATTGCACATTTTTCAAATCAATGGGTCACGATGACAAATATTGCCGTGCATATGGGTTGCTACAAGAAAGAATGTGTGATGCATTCTACGTCAAGGATGATCAGTGTACTGTACAACAACCCCAACTGCAACTACAGATAGTCTAGCCACTACCTCAACCGCAGATGCAGTTTGTACCATAGAAAAACCCATAGCAGTTCGTGCCGCAATATGCTCCTATGCAAATGGCTCCACAACAGGCACAGTACGTACAATAGCCATAGTATGTACTACAGGGGCAAGGAATGCAACAAAATCCTATGCAGCCACAGTACCAATAGCAGGGAAAATTTCAAGGAGGATACCGGGGCAGACGCGGTGGAGGATTTGGTCGAGGAGGAGGACGAGGTGGTCATGGACCTGTCCAATGCTATCACTGTGCGGTATGGGGGCATTACCAGTGAGATTGTCCACTACTACGGAATCAGTGTACGTTCTAATTTGTTAATGATCATACAGTTGAGAATTGTCCACAGTTGATTGCACGATGGTAGGCTGGGAACACCTCGCAGATACAGAATCAGACCCAGCCATAGCAACCATCCTAGAACCAAGTCCAGCAACCAGCCCAAAACCAAGTACAACAACCAGTACAGAACTATCCCCCGTGATTGAATCAGAATGCAAATCCAAATGGGAACCCGCAGGGAAATCTGCAGTAGACTCATATGCAGGGTGCAAATATTGCGACAATTTCTGCAGAACCACGACCACAAGATGCTTCGGTGGTTGTTGTAACTTGTGGAGGAAAAATGACTGGGGAAGATAGCTCATGACCAATGATTTGGTTGGCAGGACAGAAGACAATATCATTAGACATCGATGTTGAACGGGAGGCATTTCTTCAGGTGAGTCGCACCTTGGAGAAAGATCGCGGTAAGGCCGTTGTTTGCGATATGCCACCTATCTTTGACACCACATCGGAGGCGATCCATCGACACCACTGGGAACATTGCAAAGGTTTCTTGAGAGCTGTCTGTTATTGGCTCGGGATCCGGACGCCCTGGTTGAGATTGAGGGATGGTTGCAGTGATTTTCGAAAGGACGGCAGGAGTATGCAGTAAACTATTTATAGCGACGGAAGACTGACAAGGAGATGAGAATGAATATTCAGATTGGTGAATATGATGTTGACTCTGTTATTCTTGACCTTGGTTTTGATGTTAACATCTTAAACATGCAGGCGTGGCAGAAAATAGGGAGTCCCCCATTGAGCTGGTCTCCTGTGCAGCTCCGGTTGGCTAACCATGTGAAAGTAACACCTATTGGATGGGTTTCGAGGCTAATGGTTGATTTTGAGGGTATGAAGACTTATGATGACTTTGATGTCATTGAAGTAGTTGAGGGAGGAATCTCTTATCTAGTGCTATTGGGGATTGGATGGGATAACGATAGTGGAGTTGTAATCAACTTCAAGAAGTGCATTATGACCTTTGAGAATCATGATTTCTGAGTCATAGCCCCATTAGATCCAGCTGAAGGACGCCAATACGTTGAACCTGTATAAGATGATGATCCCACTGGATGGGACCATGAATTCAATATTTTTGAAGACTATATTCATCCCACTGCCAACAGTGAGCTGGGTTGGCGCAGTGAGAGCTCTGCGTCTTCCGACTTTGATGATGTAATAGAACATTGGCAGAACTGGTTGCATGAAGTAGCTAAATTGCATAGAGAAATTACCACATGGAGGGAGTTGATGGTCTGTTTTACTCATACGTTCACTTTTGCGGATGCCAACCCTGACGTCAATAATGCCTTACAGCTCATCTACGATGTGGTACTTCAAGTTGTTCCCGTGGCCTACCCTATTGATCTGCACACATACTGTCAGATGCAGTCTCTTATGGAGTGCTTCAACATAACCGGTGGGCCAGAGAATGAGGACGATCCCCGGAATGTCAACATTCCCGAATCTGAAGGAAGTCGCAACGTGGTCCCACCTCCTGCGCCAAGTAATCTGTTCAGTCAACCATTGAAGCTTTATAAGCTCAATATCGACACTGAGGCCACTCCCAAGTTTGCAAATGTTGGGGACTATTGGGACAATGAGATGATGAGTAAGGTCACTGATTTACTCCATGAGTTTCAAGACTTATTCCCTATGAAGTTTTTCGATATGAAGGGGATCCTGGGTGATTTAGGGGAGATGAGGATTCCTTTAAAACCAGATGCTAAGCCAGTCCGACAGCGACCTTTTCGGCTGAATCTGCGACATAAGGAGAAGGTCAAGGCAGAACTTGATCGCATGTTGGATGTTGGTATTATTGAACCAGTGGAAGAATCCGAATGGATCAGCCCTATGGTGGTGTAGGACAAGAAAACCGGTGAGGTGTGCATTTGTGTTGACTTGCGGAAGTTAAATGATGCCTGCTTGCACGACCCCTTTTCGACCCCGTTTACTGACAAAGTACTTGAAAGGGTGGGTGGCCAGGAGATGTACTCATTCACCGATGGGTTCTCTGGCTACCATCAGATTCACATTGCCAAAGAAGATCACCATAAGACAACTTTCATTACTGAATGAGGTTGATTTCAGTACATCATAATGCCGTTTGGTTTGAAGAATGCACCTGCGATATTCTCCTGGGTCATTGTTGTTGCATTTAAAGACTTTATTCATAATTTCTTGCAAGTATACATGGATGATTGGACAGTTTATGGGTTGATCCGCGATCATCTGGCCAATCTGTGGTTAATGCTTGAGCGATGTCGACAGCACCAGATATCGCTGAATTTGAAGAAATGTATTTTTTGTGCACTGTTTGGGATATTGCTGGGTCATATTGTGTGTAAGAAAGGGATGTTGGTCGATCCAGTTAAGATTGCGCTCATTTTATGTTTGCAACCGCCGACCACTATTGAGTAGTTACGAGCAAATCTGGGGCATATGGGGTATTATCGCAAGTTCATCAAGGGATATGCAGCGATCACCGCCCCTATGGAGAAATTGCTGAAGAAAGATGCGCTATTTCAATGGACTCCAGAATGTCAAGACAGTTTCGACACACTGAAGACGAAGATGGATTCGGCACCAATACTAGTATTTCTGGATTGGAGTTAGGAGTTCCATGTACATGTGGATTCCTCATCAATCGCATTGGGAGTAGTACTGGCTTAGCCAGGAGAAGGAGATCTTGATCACCCTATTGCTTTCACTAGTCGGAAGTTGTCATCCACTGAACGCAACTACACCACCACTGAGTGGGAGGGTCTGGCAATGGTCTACGCATTGTAGAAGTTCAGGCACTATTTGTTGGGTGGGCACTTTAAAATGTTCACTAACCATTCCACGTTGAAATACCTAGTCAATAAGCCTGTTTTGGGGGGGAAGATATGCCACTGGCTACTTGTTTTTCAGGATTTCGATTTTGAAGTCATTGTGAAGCTAGGCTGATTAAATGCCGGTCCTAATCATCTATCGCGGATTGATACAGGGGAGGAACCCACCAGTATCGAAGATGGGTTTCCGGATGCACAACTATTTAAGGTTGACATTGCTGATGAATATTTTGATGACATCCTCCAATTTTTTACCATAGGTACTGCACCAGATGAGTTCACTACCAATCAGGAGAAGCAATTGGTAGTCAAGGCTCCAGAATTCTAGCTAATCGTAGGAGAGTTGTATAAATTGGGCGCTGATGAGATATTGCATAGATGTGTCTTGCCGCATGAGCAGGCATCGATACTAGCTGAAGCACATGGAGGAGTAGTAGGAGGACACTATGGCGGCCGGGCGATGGCTAGGAAGGTGTTGTGTGTGGGGCTGTGGTGGCCTACCCTGCATAATGATGTGACAGACTATGCGCGGTCCTGCAATGTTTGTCAGCGAACTGGCAAACCATCCTGTCGCGATGAGATGCCGCTGATGCCTCAAATAACATTACAACCATTCGACAAATGGGCCATGGATTTTGTAGGACTGATCAATCCACCAGGGAAATGCACGAGTGCGTGGTATATTGTCATGGCGACAGAGTATTTGACCCAATGGGCCGAGGCGGCACCTGTAGTCGATTGTTCCATGGCTACGGCGGCACGATTTTTGTTTGATACAATTACACTCACTCCAGCTGCCCCAAGATATTGCTGAGTGATCAAGGAATCCACTTTCTTAATCGCACCATCAGTGCATTGACGGAGGAGTTGCAGATACAGCATAAGAAGAGTACACCCTACCACCCACAGGCGAATGGGATGGTGTAGGCGTTTAACAAGGTCTTGGAGCATGCGCACAAAGGTGTGCAATGTGAACCGTGACGACTGGGATCTGAAAATCCCTGCAATGTTGTGGGCCTATCGCACCACATGTAAAAGGTTGACTGGTTAGACACCTTTTAGGCTGGTATATGGGAAAGAAGTGATTATGCCAATGGAGTACATTGTTCCGAGCCTACGGGTTGCGGCTGTTATGGGTATGGACGATGTTGCAGCATTGGATGAACATCTGGCACAATTGGTGCAGCTAGAAGAAGATCGTTTCATCACTGGGTTCCACCAAGGGGTCGAGAAGGATCGCCAGAAGGCATGGCATGATTGCCACAACAAAAGTAAACAGTTTCAACAGGGCGAATTGGTACTGTTGTATGACAGCATGTTTAGGAAAAATCCTGGAAAGTTGTAGATGCATTGGATGGGTCCCTATCGCATTAGTAGTATTACTTCAGTTGGTGCGGTTCAGTTGCAGCAGTTGGATGGGGCGATGCTCCCCAAGCTGGTAAATGGGAACAGGTTGAATCCCTATTGGTCGGGCTTGGAATAGTGCGATGCTTGAGTCGCCTAAAAAAAAAAAAAAGAGATGATGATGTGTTGGTAAATGGTTGTTGGTAGGATGTCGCCCCACCATGGACGGAATGTGGAAGTGAGGGGGATTCTGCTACAGGGCTGAAGTTGTTAGCAACACCTGCGAATGGTGTGCTTGGGTCACATCCGCAATCATGACAACGATGGGACTTTTTCCTATTTGAATGGCTATGATCATTGATCAGGTCGCTCATGACAGAGGACAGTCTGGTTGGACTTGGGGATGCACCGAGACAGTATGGCCGATTGTACTTACCAAGATGGTTCGCATGCTTGGCACGAAGTATCCACCATGCCAACATGGCCCAGGAAATGCTTTGCACATTTCTACATGACGGGAACCAGGCAACGGTACGATTCATCCGCCATTCGGATAATCGACAAAAAAAGACTTATGATTATTCTGGGGTGCAAGCCGGTGGTGCAGCGGCTTGCTGAGGCTGATGTATGACAGAGTGCACCGTATAAATAGAGGACCTGTGGAGTGTAAGCACATAGAGATTGTTTTAGTTAAGAAGGGTTATGCTACGCAAGGTTCTGGCATTGTGTTAAGTTAGGAGTTCCAAGGAGGCTGTGGAAATGATCCATTTCATTTCGTGTGGTAGCACGCCCGATGCGTTGAGGGCCTGAACGACGAGTGTGCATGAGCGCCTAGAGTAGGCTGCGTCTCAGACGCCCCGTGGTTACAAGCATGAAGTTTCATCTAAGATGTCTAGGCAGTTGGTGATGGTTCAAAGTCTCGTGGTCTCGGCGACCACACAAGCGAGGGGGGGTGGTCGTCGCCCCCAGATTCCTGTGACCTGTGCTTGCTAGTGTGAAACAGATTTGCCAGAGCTGTTGGTCTGGTTAGCACCTCGGTGCTGTTCGTAATCTTCTCCTCAGTCTGCACTAGATTCCTCGAGACTGGAGGATGAGTTTGAGAAGTACATGACAGCAAGTCAGGCGATGACCACTTTTGGGTTAGAAGTACATGACAATGAGTCGACGATCAGTGTAGCAGAAAGAACAGGACAACACTGCGTGATCCATACGGCAAGAACAGTTACATGAACATAGTTCAGTTCGAATGCACCATGTCCAGCAGTTGACGTGGCTCGAGGGAGAGCCACAAGATTGTGTTGGGGGCTTGTTGGCAGGTGGTTCGATGAGGAAATGTCACAGTACTGCCGACGCTGCGACACATCGGATGAGGTCACGTAAGGAATATTTTGTGTTAAAATATACCGCAGTTGGCGGGTTTTGGGTCACTTGGACCACATGTATGTAATATTGACTCAGTTGTACCATGGTATGCAGGTTTTTGGGGTCATTTGGACCGAGTCAGTTAGATATTGGGTCATTTGTCCATAGTGTCAGTTAGGAAATTGTTAGTAAGTGGACAAGCATTGTAATGGCGGAAGCCTATATATAGATAAGAGTCGTAGGAAAAGGAAAAAAGGGGAAAAGAGATAGGAGTGGAATCAAGGTGAAGGTAAGCACATGTTTTTGGGTATTTCTGCAGATCTGTAATGTATTGTCGAGACTTGATCTTGAGGAGATATTGTATTTGAGGTTTTACGGTAATAATATGATGAAACTGTTTTGGTGCAATCTCTTGGGTTCTTTCTATTATTTGCGGTAGTACAATGTCACACTTCATGAATAATGCGATGTTTCCTTGATGCAATGTTGCTTTACTGTTATGATAATGAATGGTGCGATTGATTAATGCATTACGAATACATGTCAAATGTTTGAAATTCTGGTTTAGTATTGCAATAGAGTTAGTTCAGGTAGCCGCAATCCTCCTCCTTCCTCGGTAGAAACATGGTTTCGTCTGCTCTTCCTGGATGCCTCGCGAGAGACCTCATCTGCTCCATAGGTGTTGCTGGGCGGGATAAAACCTGCCTTGGCCGATGCCTAGGGAGACTGCGGCATGCGTCGACAGTGAAGTGGAACCCCTGTCGACTAGAGTCGCGTTGGTCAACACTTTCCTTCTTCCTTGAGGATTTTTTCTCTAAGGCATTTCTTTCTTTAAACACAAAGCGCACCTTTAATTTTCAAAGTATGTGCTAAAGGCACAGATAACATGATTAACTTTGCGCCGAAAGGTGCAAGTTTTAGGTCTTGACTCTGTCACCGATGCGCAAATCGCAAGATTAATTTTTGCACCACAAAGCGCAAGCTTTAAACATAAATTTTGCGCCATATCGACGCATCCACCCGTAGCGTAAAGTCTATCCATAAATTCCTCGTCTTTAGCACAGAGATTAACCTAAATTCGCCAGCGTTCGCGATCCCATTCACTTGGCCATTGGCGCATCTTTTGGGCACAAAACTCAACAATATCTCCTCCGCCCGACACACAGAACCTAACCTTAAGATCACCATCACCATCGTTCTCTTTAAATAGACCTTGCCATTGGCGCATATCTTGGGCGCAAATCCTAATGATAGTTTCCCTGTCGTGATCGCAAGCGCTATGCTCAATAGTGTTGTTGCACCAATCCCGTGCCATTGCATCTCTTGAGTGTTGAGGTCGTCGTTCGATGCCATTCAATACACCCCTGTTGGGTTGATGAGGCCATTTAAATCGGCTTGTGTGGCGTTAATTCGCTCCATTTTCGAGCCCCATGCCCACCGAACTCACATTAATCGACCTATTGGGAATTAACTCTTCCCCTATAAGCGCAGAGAACAGAGTTCAAATAGCTTGTTATTCTCAGGGCTGAGAAAGCTTCCAGGAGCGAACAGTGGACGTTTTATCAGTTTCATCAGCTTGGATAGGTGTGCCAACCATGAAAAACCACTCTAAAAACACTAGGTAGGCACTCTTCTCCTTTGTTTGCTTGTTATGAGGATTGGCTCCGTTCGAGGCTGTATTTTGACAGTCTAAAATGCAAAATTTGTCTCACGCATAGTTTCTTTTTTGGTTAGTCACCCACATTGTCATTTTGTCTTTCATTGGCTATGCACCCTGTGTGCTTTCTCCGTAGGCCCTGAAATACTATGTCGACAATGCCTTTTCCCTTATCAGCTTGTAATAACCTCCTTCGCGTATGCGACGACACTTATCCCACCACCTGTGACATTTGTTTTCAAAATAGACTGCACCCCGAGACATCAAAACCAGGTCGCTTGTCTTCTAAATACATCCGTGAACCATTATAGCAAGACTGTATCTTCCTAGCTCTGTGTTGCATGCCACCAACGATAAATTTCACCTTTTAACATAAGGTGAAAGTGCCTCTAATACCTATAATGATCCGTTCGTCCGATGCGCAAGCATTACGTCGAGCTGCTAAGCAGCAAAAACCCACACGGATGAACTGTAACGTGCGTCGGTTTCCCACCTCACACCACAATGGCTTTTCCCATGTAATTCCAAATCAGCACTCATGCAACAACTTTGCTTTTCCAAATCGTTTAATAAAATTGGCAACTTCTAATTATATGGTTAAGATACTTACTATTAAATTTCACATGGATTTCTTGAGCTACTGCAAACTTTCTAACTTACCTGTTGTTGCTTATTTTGAATAATTAGATAATTTCTACGATGTTAATTGCTTATGAATATCTCGAATCTTTATTTGTGCTACCTTAATTAATGCAGGTTTGACATATATAGAAGGTTTGCAAGAAGGAAGGCCATGCAAAAGGTAGAGTCAGATTCAGAAGTGGAGATCCTGCTGGATACGTCACTTGAAACTATGTTCAGTGATATGCAACCCACCACTAATGTGCCTCCAGGAAGCTCTGCCCCAGAGTTTAAATGGGGTGACTTGTATAGATTCATCAGGGATCAGTAGTACCCAAATGTTGTTCGAAAAATTTACCCTATAGCGAGGAAAGAGACACTATCAACTTTTGGGGTGACAGGTAAACTTATTGATTGTATTACATAAGAATCTATAAAGGGAAAGAGATCAAAGATCTTGAAGATATACCTTATTAACGACGTTTGATCCTAGCTTTGCTTGATCTTGCGCTCAATCTTCAACTTGATCTTTTTCTCAATAGACCTGCAACACAAAGATACCTTCCTCAGCGTATCTTGACCGATATAACAATGATGAAATTGAAATACAATTTAAACATCAAGAACAATCAAGCATTTAACCAAACAAACACACAATCCATTAGGCATTTGATTGGGACAAGAAGGATCTTTCAACCTTTATTGTCAAAAGCAAATAATCAATACAAATTATACCTGATCATGCAGCATTCTTGTGCAACCGGACTCTAGGCTCCTGCTCCTCTCTAACTTTGGAATTCTTC
Organism: Larix kaempferi; assembly: GCA_027924585.1. NCBI lineage: Eukaryota > Viridiplantae > Streptophyta > Pinopsida > Pinales > Pinaceae > Larix > Larix kaempferi. The sequence goes on along the minus strand of BSBM01000800.1, from coordinate 713,644 downwards.
CAGCATAACAACCCTTAATGCAAGTTTCTCCTCTTGTGAATGAGAGTCTCCATGTGTCTCTAACCCCTCTCCTCAATCCTCCTTGTATTTATTGGACAAGGTAGGTAGTTTAGATCGAGAGGTGGTTGAATGGGAAGTTGGGGAAGTTGCAGAACCAACTGCAACTAATCCCAATTCGTCAAATTAATATATTTTTGATCATATTTTAAGATGTGCACGAGTTTTTCACAGTGGAGTAGCGCACAATATGCAACTTCAGTGTTTAACAACCAGCGTTTGCAATTTTTGGAGGGTGTGTGCTAGTATACTGAAGTGGAGTAGTGCATACTAGGACATGTGCACTACTATTGAGCCTGTGGAGTAGGGCATGAGCGCTAGTATGATGAAGTAGAGTAGCGCAAAATTTAAAACATGATATTTTTCAGGGTTTTGCTAGCTTGCAGAAGGGTAAGTCAGGTCAAAGTGTCATCTAAGGTCATCATGCTCTTCAATCCAAGTTGTACTTTTGTGTGGTCGATAGCTAAAGGTGACCACGAATGGAGAAGTGCAGATTTGACCTATAACAGATGCCCCCTAATGTGTGAGGTCAGAGGGAAACGATGGCCGAAATACATTATAATTCCAAGTCAGAGGAGGAGCAAGAAACCGCAGAACCAAGTTACAGAAACACTTGAAACACAGATCAAGGTCAGTGAGCAATTACATTCTTGACATCATATAGATGTATAATGTGATACAACATGATCTCCGATACATAACTAGGAGATGTATATATAGCATGGCCACTTGGAATACAAACATGGATCCATGTCAAATGGAGAGATCATAGCCATAACAACAAACTAGATCTATGTCTCATGGAGAGCCGTAAATAAGTGAGGCTCAGTCTTGTGCAGCTTGGGTGATAACATAATGAGGTGATGTCATCAACATCCCAAGGTATTCATCCATAACAACCCAAGGTACAAACCCTAACCATGTGAATAAATGAGTTGAAAGTCGAACATGGGGGGTATCATTTGATTACCAATCCTTGATGTATACCATTAACAAATGCGAGGGCTTCCATCGATAATGATAATGGGTCCCAAGGTACCTAGTACGAACCAACAAGCGTGAATAAGTGGACTTGGAGTCGAACACTTGAGGAACCCGTCGAATAAGAGACATTGATGTATTCTCATGATTCAACAACGAGGAAAATTGCCACTGGTGACTGCAATATCCAAGGTACTAACCGAAACTCTAAACTTCATTCCTAGAGCAAGATGAGTTGATGTCGATGGGAAGAAGTCCATTGGAAGGGAGGCCTTAAGGAATCCTCCATCATCCAACACGAGGGACACTCAACTGGTATGAGATGAAATGGAGTAATACACGTAACAAGACTGACACTAGGATGGATGACACATGAGGTCAATGTAAATTGCAGAATGGCCGACACAGGCTATATCCTTGAATAGTGAGCACGACACAAAATGACTTAGGCAGTTTTCAACATAATGGGGAAATGATATAAGCCTGTAATGTAGGAGACAATAGCAGACCCTCCATATGGTTGGAAGAATAACCAACCGAGGGAGTAAACAACTCGGAGATCAGGTTCACCCTAAGGTCAAAACTTAGCCCAACTGACATGATAGACTCAAGTAGGTGTTGTGTTCAAGGATAGGACTGACTGAACTGCCTTTGAAACTGAAGATATGATACATCCTTCTTATCCTTTATTCTTTTTAAATAAAAGAATACCTTTCTTATTGTTTTAACGAGTCTAAGAACGAATGAAAACTCATATAAATCCAACCATGTAAAAAGTTTAACGAGCCCATGGGAGGAAGACTCAAGACCTTCTTCATTGTTTACAAAGTTTGAAGAAGAGATAGAAGATTACTCTATATTACTGATCTTTAGATTTTAGTATCGAGCCGAGATATGTTCTTGCTCGCCGGTGTTTTCAATTTTAAGGAGTATGAAAAACTTAAACAATAACTCCATACACCTACTCGTGGATTTTAATATCGAGCCCAAGTAGGTTAATGCTCACCAATTTTTTCTTGTTTATAGAGTTTGAAAAACTTAAACAATCCTCTATACACCTACTCGTGGATTTTAATATCAAGCCCAAGTAGGTTAATGCTCGCTGGTGTTTTCCTGTTTATAGAGTCTGAAAAACTTAAATAATCCTTTATTTACCCTCTCGTGGATTTCACATCGAGCCTGAGTAGGTGAGTGCTCGCTTGGTGGTTTCATATTTAGAGAGCCTGAAAACCCTAAAGAATGGATCCAAAAGGTTCTTTTTCATAAAATTAGTCTCCTCCCCCGAAAAAGTATAAAACAATGGAAGAAGAACTCTTCTAGCGCATACAAGAGTATACCTTTTCCGTAAGTTATCTACCAAGGCCCGGAAAAGGGGTAATTCTGTACCTAAGTGGATGAGCCTTCAGTTCCTTTAACGAGCTTGAAGAGGACAAGTTTTCTCGACAATCTTGTTTAGGTTTCAATAGTCCAAACAAGAGCTTAAAATGACTTAAATGACAGCTTCTAGGATCACGACTCATGATCTGCCAAAAACTAGGATCTCAACAAATATGTCAGTAATCGCGACAAAAAATCTTTAATGATATGAAATTCTAACCATACACTACTTGAAATGGTCTATCATAAAGAAATTAAATCATAAAGGATTGATGCTACAAAAATTTAGTGGAAATTTGAGGAATATTGGTTGAAAATGCTTTACTACCCTTTGTTGCTAGTCAATGATTAAATATAACTTTTTAATGGAATTTGAAACTATAGAGTTTTTACAAAAGTGGGTAAAAATTAAATTCCAATTCATATATATGATTTCAAATTAAAAACTCAAATATCATTTTGGATTTGTAGGGCAAGATTTGGGAGCAAACCTTTGAATTTCAATCCTTCGTGGCGATCAACTCAAACAACCAATCGACGTTTCGCCTCCACCAAGTAAGTTAAAATCAACCCAACTTGCATTTCAATACTTTATTTGTCAAATTTTTTGCTCAAAATCCATTTTAAGGCCATGCTCAAAGCATTAAATGTGTGTGCGCTACTCTAAAAGAGGCAAAGTAGGGCATACTGGAGGTATGCACTAGTATTGGTCATACACAGTAGCACCCATGCATGACTGTGTGGCTATAGAGTATCGCACACCCCTGAATATGGTTAAAAAAATGTCGAGACTCAAAAAATTGACCTTTCTGTGGCAGGATGGTGCTTGTTTGGAGGGAGAGAGAACATGAGAAGATGGATAGGGTGGCAATACAAGACCCGAAAACTCTCCATGCACTACAAAGGTGTGGTTTGTTGAAGTTTTATAGAACCGTAAACAAGAGGGCACTCAATCGGTTGCTGCAAAGACTTGTTCAATACGGGGATGTAGATGCCGATGCATTTGATATTCGGGGAGAAACCCTGGACCTTACTGTTGATGACATATACTTTGTTACTGGTTTCTCTAGGAAGGGAGATGTGGTAAACTTGAAGGGATCTTCACGCAATATGGGTGCCATGTCGGTGCAAGAATATATAAATGCATACTGTGTGGCGGGAACCGAGAAATCAGGAAGTCAAATCTTAATTTCTAGTATTGATAGCATCCCTTTGAAGGTTATTGTAAGTATGTTGAACCGTATGGGGGGAAGCACCACACAAAATTTAGCCTTAAGGCATTCCATGCATATCGGTATCAGGTGTTTACAAGGTCATGTGTATGATTCGTGCACTAGTTTATTGGCAAATATGAAGCTTCAACTCACGGGTTGTAAGTCCAGGAGTATGAAGAACTTTGGATATGGCAGCATCCTATGTACCTTCTTCTTCAAGAGGGTACCTGCTCTTAGCTTGGGTATGCCCCTACCTCCAGTCAATCCTCGTGAACCAAGATTGGGTCGTTGGGGTGACATTTTTCTCCGCCGGGGTGGTGGTGAAAGCCACTTTTGCTATCATACTGATGATTTCTGGGGGTGGTGGGAGAGACAAATGCCAGCATTCGAGCAGTTTTCGTATGCTGGTTTAGACTTCCGTCATGATCTAGAGTTGGTACTTCCTCCAGGTGGTGCCCGGGGAGATATAGGTATGTTTTTGTTTTGAGAATTATTTAATTTTTTCAAACTTTTCAAGTATATGATTTTTATGATGGATTTTGAAGTACTAAACAAGTGTCAAATGCAGATATTGGACTGATTCGTCCTGAGGGACATCCTACTATTTTCGTGAGGCCAACAGATGTGGGTGCAGTTGATGCTATGTTAGGGACTATAGAGAGGAAAGTGAGTCGGTTGACTCATGATGTTCCTGCATGTTGGATTGAGCTGATACCTTGATATGCAGGAAGATGTAGTGGGTGTTCCCTCCGCATGGCTTAGGTTGCTGCGGAAAATATCTAGTTTGGTCATATGTTATCGAGAGGCAGTAGATGCCGATGGGGCCCCTCCTTCTCCATAGGAGATGGCTATTTTATGTATATTTTTTAGGCCATTGAGCCCAGTTTTGTATCTTATGACATGACTTCTGATAGACTTATGATCCAAAACCCATCTTATATTTTTTGATACAGTATCGTATATATATACAGTATCGGTTATTTACATGTGCGTGTGTTTAACTTTATGTGTGAAATGCTATTTATAGAAATGTATGATACAAATGCCAATCTAAGACATTATTTGCAAATGAATCAACTAATGCATTTAAATTTCTTGGAATGTGTTGATATACAATGGAATCAAACTGTCTTTCCAATAATCTAATATGGTAAACACTCGTTAACTGAAATACAACTAGTTGCGAATCAAGTCTTACCTCCAAATGTGAAATGCCATGAATAAGAGCATCTTAGAGAAGTTCTATAACTGCACTGTACTCAGCCACATTGTTCGTAGTGGGACCCAAACAAACCCCCCCAGAAGAGAATAGTTTTCCAGCTGGTGAGTAAATGACCCAAACTGCTGAAGCCAACTGTCGGGTGTGGCGACTGGCGCCATCAACAAATCCTAAGATATGTTCAGTCGACATCTGATACATGGAATGAAGACACACATTAGGTTAAATACCAAACATAAGCAAAAACTAACTCTACAAAATATACAGCTATGTTACAAGAAAAAGCACAAATGCCTAAGCATAGTACTTCTTCAGGTAGATCCCATTTCTAGGCTCAGGAAGCTTATTACCTTCGTAATATGTTAGCTCATAAGCACCTTTCTTCAACACCTTAGAAATTATGTAAGGACCGAGCCACATGGACTTGAACTTTCCAGGTCCTAAAGGTTCCTTGTCCTGATCCGAAAGTAGAATAAGGTCTCCTTCGAGAAACACCCTAGGTTTGACAGACTTGTCGTATTGTCCTTTGACTTGTTTCTTATGAAATTAATTTGCTGTAAGCGCATCGTGGCACTGCTCATATAGATGTTCTAAATGCAACAAATGTTCTTCCAGTGCAGAAGTATATGGTAGTAGTTGGATAGCCAATTTTAACGAAGGAATTTCGCATTCAATCAGAACAACTGCCTCTATCCCATGCAGAAGCTGGAAAGGAGAGAACCCGGGTAGCAGTTTTTACATTTGCTCGGTATGCCCAAAGAGCAAGGTATAGCATGATGTTCCAGTTATTTTGACTTGCATTAACAGTTCTTTGCAGAATTACCTTTAAATTTTTGTTAACTGCTTCGACTTGTCCATTCGCTTGTGGATAATATGAAGACGAATGTTCTTGCTGAAAACCTAACATCGTGTACAAATCGATCATCATGCTATTCTGAAAATGACTGCCGTGATCAGTCACAATTTCCTTGGGTATGCTGAACCTTGCAATAATCTGATTGAATACAAAATAAGCAGCAGTTTCTCCATCTGCTTTGACAGTAGGCATTGCCTCGGCCCACTTGGTCAAGTAGTCGACGGCAACGATGATATAATGATGTCCTCTAGCTGAAATTGGATTGCAAGTCATATAATCAACCCCCCATTTTGTGAAGGGACCTGCTGTAATCATAGGATGAAGAGGAGCTAGATATGCTCTCATTTTCCTGGTGAAAAATTGACACGGATGTTAAATTTTCATAATTTAATTCAATCTAATATAGGATCTTAACTGAGAGAAAAACATGTACAACAAATCTACAGCATATCAATCATGGACACAATAATGCAAGCACACAAGAGACACAAAACCATAAAGGTGAAAAACCCCAATAACTTCCTCAGAGATAGATAGAGCAATGATACAACCAGAATACAAGAGATAGTCTTCTCCTAGCAGCAAAGTCTCCTCCTACACAAGTGCACCACTCTCCCAAGTGTGAGTGAGAGAATAGAATGTGTATAATGAGAGAGACACACTCTCTATTTATACACTAACTTGACTTGACCTTTACTCAACTAGGTCGGCCTCAACTTAACCACTTAACATAATGCTGACTGGGCCGACCCCCACTAGGGTGGTCTAATAACCCTTTGACCCACATGGCCGACCCCCAATAGGGAGGTCTAATAACCCTTTGACCCACATGACTTATACAGGGCCGACCCCAACAAGGTGGTCTAATAACCCATCAAGTATAAGTTACGACACTTACAATATATATGACGACACTTCCGTATAGAGGAATAATAACATCTCTATAGGAATACAATATGCATATATGTGAAATACATTCTGAAGTTACATATACATCAACACTCCCTCTTAACTAGGAAGGTATTTCTCGACATAGGTCTTCTAGCACAAGTCATCTTCTCTGGATCATCATCATTTCTGTTGCTATCTCAATCAATCTCTGAATCTACTCATCATAGGAAGTTCTACAGAGCCAGTTCTTTTTCATACTAGATGTAGGCCCACCACCCGCAGGTATTCGTCATCACTGGCCATACTGTGGAAATCTCAGGACTTATTACGTGCGTCACAAAACCTTAAAAGAGTCTCTTGACTAGTAAGAACCCTAAAGAGCATCTGAGGCCTTTTTCATCCTGTATAGATCTCCAGGACTTATTACATGTGACCCCACCATAAAACCTCGAAAGAGAATCCCAGGACTGATTACGAGCACAAGGCTCAACCTATCGGATCTCCCAAGGCACAAATTACATGTGGTCACCACAAAACCTCGAAAGAGCATCCTAGGACTGATTATGAGCACAAGGCTCAACCTATCGGATCTCCTAGGGCACAAATTACATGTGGTCATGGGAAAACCTCGAAAGAGCATCCCAGGATTGATTACGAGGACATGGCTAAACCTATCGGATCTCCCAGGGCACAAATTACATGCCATAGGACAAAACCTCGAAAGAGCATCTGCCAGATATCCTAGGGCACAAATTACATGCCATAGGAAAAAGCTCAAAAGACTATCTGTAGATCTCCCAGGGCACAAATTATATGTCCTCCCAAGCAAAACCTCGAAAGACCATTTGCCAGATATCTCAGGGTAGAAATTACATGCCATAGGCAAAACCTCGAAAGACTATCTGCAAATCTCCCAGGGCACAAATTACATGCTTATCTGCACAACCTGTTCCATGGCCACAGAGTATCAACCTGATACTCACCATACATCATCTTGATGTACACATGATCATCTTGATCATCATCACTGCAACATCCTGCTGCATGTCATCTGGAGCAACATCCTGAAGCTCGTCATCCATGATCATCCTGATCATACAATGCATCTACCTGATGCATACCAAGTATCTACCTGATACATATCATCATACATGATCCACCTGATACAAATACAAATACATGATACATATCACCATACATGATCCACCTGATCATACAATGCATCTACCTGATGCATACCAAGTATCTACCTGATACATATCATCATACATGATCCACCTGATACAAATACAAATACATGATCCACCTGACCATACAATGTATCTACCTGATACATATACAAATACATGTTCCAAGCATCCAACATGATGCATATACAAAATACATACAAATGATCCAACCAATCACATCCAACATCCAAGATGATGCATAGATATATAAATGATCCAATTGATCATATCCAGCATCCAACATGATGCATATACAGAGCAGTAACTGGAGCATCATCTTGATGCTCATCATCCAGCGCTTACATCCACAGCCATGTGAAGGATCCTCCTTCCAACATGCTTGGAATGGCTTCTGCAAATGTGTCCATCACTTCTTCCTCAAAGTGTCATCAATATGAAAAACACTAAGCCTCTCCCTGAAGTACTCAAACTTCACCCTGGCTAGTGGCTTCGTCAGCACATCTGCAATCTACTCATTCGTCGCAATGTACAGGAGCTTCACAGCTCCTCTCTGCACCATATCCCTGATATAGTGATATTTGATCTCTATGTGTTTCGACCTGTCATGAAACACTGGGTTCTCGGATAGCTTCACACAACTCTGGTTATCATAAAAGATACCAGTAGCATCCAACGGGAGATCAAATAACTCAGACAGTAGCTTCCGTAGCCATACTGCCTCACAACTAGCTGAACAGGCTGCAACATACTCTGCCTTAGTTGTACTCAGTGCTACACAGGACTACTTCCTGCTGAACCAAGAGATCACAGCTGATCCCATACTGAAGCAGCACCCATATGTGCTCTTCCTATCTGCAGCACTGCCTGCCCAATCTGAATCAACATAACCCTACAAGTTAAACTTTTGATTCACTTCATACTTGAGCCCATAATCCATTGTACCTTTCAGGTACCTCAGAATATGCTTTATAGCAACTAGGTGAACACTCCTCGGATCTGTCAGGAACTGACTCAATGTGTTCACCGCAAAGCAAATATCTGGTCTCATTTTCGTCAGGTACATCAAGAAGGACCCAATCATCTGACGATACATAGTGACATCAACTGGTTCAGATGAAGCATCACACAGAAGCTTCAGGTTTGATGCCATAGCCTCGCAGTCCATCATCCCGAACCTCTTCAGGATCTCTACTGCATACTTCCCTTGTCCAAGGAAGATTCCATTTGCACTCTGCCACACCTCCATACCTAGAAGGTGGTGCATCATACCTAAGTTCTGCACATATATGACTCCCTGTCATGTGTCTCAGAACCAAGTGGCTGATCCACATACACTTCTTCAACTACACCATTCAAGAAAGCTGTCTTGAAATCCATCTGGTGTATCTTCTATTTCATCACTTTTATATTTCTCTATGCTTCCATCTGCAACATGCTTGATCTTGATAGATCCATATGGAATTCATAACAAACTTCCCTTCAGGTCTTGGGACTACATCCCAAACATCATTCTTCATGATCGACGGATCATGGCATTCTTCCCATATCCTGGGAACTTCAATATCTTCAATAGATAATTTTGTTGCTGAACAAATGTTGTAGTTCTTCTTGTGTAGGTGATGGCATACGATCTTTCCTACACAACAAGTTAAATTGCATGATTAGAAAACATCTCATAGTTTTCAAAACAAATTCTTACACATAAAGAAATATGTCATACAGTCATGCAATTATCTTAGCCAATGCTTCAATACAACATTTATCCATATCCCGTAACTTTCTAGATGCCTTCCAATCTCTACCAGAACATTGTTAAGAGTGTGCACAACTCCCAACATGTCAGCAAAGAGGTTTCATTCTAGATAAGTAGCAATGGAATGTTGTACATAGGCCACTTACCCATGCATACTAGTAGTATACTATTCATCAATGCAACTATTCTAATATGCATAATACACAACCTAATTCTAGGAACATCAGTATATACATTATTGAACAGTATTATTTAAACAATAAAATATGCAAGTAATGACAATTCAAATACTTATCTTTGTTTGTTTGTTGGGTTGACTCCCTCTCAGTCTTTGCTTCTTTTTTGCAACTCCATTCTTATGTGGATTGTGAGAAGTGGTCAACTCCCTCTGAATATCTGCATCCTTGCAGAAACTACTGAAGTGTGCTCCTTTGCTTTCTTGCAGGAACAACTAGAGTGTGCTCCTTCTTGATCTTTGCTTCCTGGATTACCTGTCCTTGAACTTACATCCATCCTTAATCACTATGCATGCTTATTAGTATCATCATTGTGTTATCCTTGAGGTCTCATACATAATCACACATTTATTAGTATAATCTTAATACTATCAAAACACAATAATCTTAAACATGTATATTCATGATCATTCACAGATAATAAACATTAGTATTCAAGGTTTCAGGGAAGTCTTCTTTTACTCATACATATTCTTATTTGATCACAGGACTCTTCTGGTTAGTTGAATCATCAATCAAGATAAGAGATATACTATGCATAAAACCCGTGATTATTCAAACCTATACCTTCATGATTCTTCTAGTGGTAAGAAACATAATATGCATACAACCATGATTATTCCAACCTATGACTTCATGAATAATCATTATCAACAACACAACAGTATAAGATCCTAACACAAGGTAGGATTCTAGCTTGATATAGGAAAAACATACCTGGATTAGCATGCTAGCTAGTTATGTCTAACATACGCGCATAATGTCTTCTGGTTCTCTTCAGTGACTTGTGCTAGTAACCTGCATGTCTCATAAGTTAACCATTGTATAACCAAGTTATACATACCTCGAAAGTAGATCTTCTATGTGATCCATGATAATGGATGAATCTTTGTCTTCATGTCACCATGAGCATATGTTCTTGAAGTAGAACATGATTTGACTTTCTTGGTGTACCTTTTGTGTTAGCAAACAACATAAACCTCATACAACATCACAATGAATTAGTACAATCATAAGTGTCAAAACCTTAATCAATGAATATCTTCTATTAAGGTGATACGACAAGTACAGTAATTAATCAAGATTGTACTGTAATGATATGAAGAAAAACATATGATAAACTTAACCATGAAACATACCTGTAAGCCATACCTGTCAAGATTGCTTGTAATCTTCTTATGGAAGGCCTTAGCCTCATCTCCCTCTGAGACAGGAACTTCTTCACTTATGCAGGTGACCAATCCATCTTCTTCTAGGATCAACCCAATCCACTTGATTTGCAAGAACTAGACCTAGAGCTGGATTAGGGTTTGTCAAAGAAACCCCAAAAATTCAAACTTTCGAAAGGATAGAAATATGCACCTTGATGAGCTGATCAAGTTGGTATACTCAGAATTTGAAAACTGCAAAGTTTCATCCCTCAAAATTGCCTTTTAGATTTCTGGATTCACTCTGGAGGACCCTGAATTAGGGTTTGAGTTTCCCGGAGCTTCACCCAACCAAAATATTTGATTCAAAACTCTAATCTTCGATTTTTCTGAGGAGCTTCCAGCCGTGGTCACAGATTTCCAAAATTCCAATTTTTGCAGAAGCCCTAATTTTCCATCTTTTCGATCAAAGTCCCGAACTGGGGTTTGATCAAGCCCGACCTTCTGCCCAACCAAAAAATCTGATATTGGTCTCTAAATTTCGATTTTGATGAGTAGCATCCAGCCGTGGTCTCCGATTACTAAAATTCCAACTTTCTTCGAAGCCCTAAATTCCAGAAGCCATGAATGAAGGTACTCAAAAATAATTTTGTTTTGACAGAAATATGTACCTGATTGTTTCTGGTGTAACTCCAAACGTTTTGATCCACAGGGTCTAAAAAATGTTTTTAAGATAACCCGACCTGTTATCTTTCCATCCCGATAGGTCTGACCTCAATTGGATTCTCTAAGAGAGAGTTATGCCAAGTGTTGCAACGTGACCTGTTTATGGGATAATACAGGAGAGCGAACTTGTACGGAGTGCCACATGTCACTATTTCAACTTCGGCCCCTAAAACATTTTCCTGAGATATCTCGACCTATTATCTTTCCATCCCGATAGGTCTGACCTCAATTGGATTTTCTGAGAGAGAGTTATGCCAAGTGTCGCAACGTGACATCTTTATGGAATAATACAGGAGAGCGAACTTGTACAGAGTTCCACGTGTCACTGTTTCAACTTCGGCCTATGAAAAATTTTCCTGAGATATTACAATCTGTGTACTACCTGTCACTTTTTACGAAATATCATTTGGAGCTTCCTAGCCCAAGTTATGACCTTTTTCCCAGGGTCACCTGATTTTGACTCAGATTTGGAAGAGGCAGAAACCCTATATTGTACAGATCATAAATCACAAAGTAAAACGAATTAGAGGTTGTCCTTTGTACAAAAGGTACATGGGGCTCTGATATTCGACTTGTAAAAGTTTCATATCTGAAAACTTCACCAAAACGGATTTATAGCAAAAGTGCTACGATGACTGGTTTTTGCTATATCAAGCCCTAGCATCGTAAGTGCAACAAGTGTCATACATGCCATATCATGCCTTCTTTCAGGCTAGCTCTGATACCATGTTAAATTTTGAGAATTTAATTCAATCTAATCTAGGATCTTAACTGAGAGAACAACATGCACAACAAATCTATAGCATATCAATCATGGACACAATAATGCAAGCACACAAGAGACACATAGTTTACTTGGGGAAAACCATAAAGGTGAAAAACCCCAATAACTTCCTCAGAGATAGATAGAGAAATGATACAACCAGAATACAAGAGATAGTCTTCTCCTAGCAGCAGATCCTCCTCCTCCACAAGTGTGCCACTCTCCCAAGTGTGAGTGAGAGAATAGAATGTGTATAATGAGAGAGACACACTCTCTATTTATACACTAACTTGACTTGACCTTTACTCAACTAGGTCGGCCTCAACTTAACCACTTAACATAATGCTGACTGGGCCGACCCCCACTAAGGTGGTCTAATAACCCTTTGACCCACATGGCCGACCCCCAATAGGGTGGTCTAATAACCCTTTGACCCACATGACTTATACAGGGCCGACCCCAACAAGGTGGTCTAATAACCCATCAAGTATAAGTTACAACACTTACAATATATATGACGACACTTCCGTATAGAGGAATAATAACATCTCTATAGGAATACAATATGCATATATGTGAAATACATTCCGAAGTTACATATACATCAACAACAGATGGCAGCGTTTCACAATTTCCACACAATCTTTAAAGATTGTGGGCCAAAAATACCCGACACGTAGTATTTTCTGAGTTGTTTCTAACCCAGAAAGATGACCCCCATAGGCTCCACTGTGATCATCATTCAATAATGATTCTGCTTCTTCTAAAGTCAAACAACGTTGTAAGATGGAATCTATCCCATGTCTGTACAACGTATCAGAGATGATGAGATAGTTTTTCGCATGACTTTTCAGTTTGCGTCGTTCTTCTCTAGAAAAAGTGGTAGGACACCTCAAAGTCTGGAGATATACTAAAATATCCCCATACCATGGGTCAGAGGAGGCAATAAGGAAGATATGTTCATCCGGGAATGATGATTCTTCCTTGAAATGCTCTAAGTCACTCGGAAAATCTGAGATTAACTCAGGGAACACTAGTGATTTCTTTGAATTAACTGATTGAAAGACCAAATCGAACTCTTGTAAGATTAAAATCCATTTATTGTACTTCCCACCGATGATGCGTCGGGTGAGAATATATTGAAAAGGATTGACTTTTGCTATCATAGTAGATGTTTGTAAAAGGATGTAGTGACGAAGCCTCTGTATCGCATAGACCGCAGCTAGTGCTAACTTCTCAACATGCGAATATTTAATCTCAGGAGCTATCAATGCACGCGAGAGATAGTAAACGACATGCTCTTGGAGCGTGTCGTCCTTCTGAACTAGTACTATGCCAATTGTGTAAAAAGACGCCGCTAGATATAAGAGAAAATATTTTGCATAATCAGGCGGGCTTAACAAGGGGGCTGAAAGTAGTGCCTTTTTCAAGGCCTCAAACAATGCTTGAGCAGCCTCATCCCACAAGAAGTAGGTATCTTGTTTAAGCAGTCTCATAAAACGTTTTGTGATCTTAGCGCAGTTTATGATAAAGCGTCGCAAGAAGTTAGAAATGCCTTGTAGACTTTGAAGTTGTCGCAAGGTGCGAGGAGGAGGCAGATTTACAATCGCCTCAACTTTTAACGAGTCGACCATTATGCCACGACTGGATACAATAAAACCCAGTAAACGTCCCGATTCGACGCAGAATACACACTTATTAGGATTCAATTGAATCTTATATTGTCTGCATCATTCAAACACAAGTCTCAAATGAGTTGGATGATCCCGTCTCTTTCGAGTTCGCGCCGGGAGGTCATCCAAGTAAGGTTCAACTATGTGCTTGATATCGTGAAAAGCGAAATTCATTGCTCGCTGGAAAGTAGCTCCAGCATTCTTTAAGCCAAACGACATCTTTCGATAAGAAAAGTTTCACCATGGGAAAATGAAAGTTGTTTTGTGTTGATCTTTGGGTTTGATTTGGATTTGATTATATCCCGAAAATCCATCCATGAAAGAAAACATCTCGTGTCCCGCACATGCATCTATGATCTGGTCGATAAATGGTGTGGTATAGTTATCTTTCGGACAGGCTTTGTTCAAGTCCCGGAATTCGATACAGACTCGGATGGTACCTTGCTTTTATTAACCAGAACACCCATTCCATCATGTTAATCGGGTAGATAAATCCAGCTTTAAGCAATTTTTCAACCTCAGCCTTAATGGCGAATGCTTTTTGAGGATTCACAAGATGAAGCTTCTGTCTCACAGGTTTTGCATTAGGGTATGTTGTGATGACATGCTCAACAATGGTTGGATTGATGCTTGGCATCTCCTCATAAGACCAGGCAAAAATGTCACGGAAATCTTTAAAAAGCTTGGTATACAGAGCGATCTCTTCTGGAGAACAGTCTGCTCCAATAAAAATGTTTTCCACAACCCCGGGTTAGGTGGAAATGTAAATCGGGATGGTTCTTGATATATTAGCCATATTCCTTTCAGCATAAACAACTCTTGAAGTAGAAGGAACAGATGACAAATCAACAAATCCACCGGGCCTCAGAGAATTATCCTATCTCCATCCTATCTAGATTTGGAAGCAGGTAAGACCTGTGATGCATATGTTCCCATGGATGGTCCAGGCCCATCATGGCTTCCAAAATGGCTTCACTAGAAGGTAGAACCGTCTCTAAACAGTCAAAAGAGTGGATAGAATCCACTGACCATGAAGGAGCATAGTCCATATCCGACTCAGCAGAGACTGGTGGAGTCACGATATGTTTCGTTGCAGTGTGTTGTGCTTCTATGTATGCTACTTATGCAACGGTTAAAGGCACTGATGGTTCTGATACAGTAGGAAGGATCCACGGATCAGTCTTAAACCAACTGTGAAAGTTTTGGTAGATGTACCTACATCAGAACGCATAAAAAGAACAGGAGAGGGTAGGTCAAAAGTGCCTATTAGTGACCTGTAAAGCCCTGCTCCTAAACTCTTGCTTACTGGGGCAGATTGATCAACTAAAGGAATAGTGGAATCCAATGAAGTTGTTAGGAACCTGTGTCAACCCTTCTCTTTACTATGTTAGTATATTGTTGTTGGATGCATATGCTTTGTAAGTCATCCCATAGTATTATATGTCCCATGGTTTTGACCCATAGTATTGGGCATAGACTTAGTATATAAGAGTGTGTTGAGGTCATTGAAGGCACCGTGAAGTTAATTGTATTGAGCTTGCTAAAAGGAGGTTTCCCCATCGAAGTGGCCCATGATCAATATAAAAGTGATTCTGAGTTCTATTATTTATGATATCTCGTGTATTTGCATTAATTAATTATTGCAGGTTCATCACATCTGGTATCAGAGCACTTTTTTGGGTTCGTTGGGTGGAATTTCTGCCAAATTTTTTTTTGCATCTGTTGCAGCTTCGGATTTGGGAATAATCCCTATCCGCTTAACTGTGGGAAGTACTTGGGCATAAGACCTAAAACTCATTGTGAGGAGTACCATAGGAACCCCAAAGTAGCTGGCCCATTGAGAGGACCTGCCAGCGAAAAGGGCAACGACCCGTACCTGATTGACTAGTTCCCACCCGTGAGGTAAATCAAGAGCTGTCGTTTGTGGCAAAGCGGTTATCAGTTTTACCTGAGCCGTGGAGTGAGGGGTACTGCCCCAATACGCAAGCCTCCAGACAGCATTGGTGGCCGAGTGAAACCCCTGAACTATTAGGAAGCAGCACATACCTAGGGTCCATATCTATTTTTAGATGAACTGTTGTCGATCACTGCTGCGCCGTTTCAGATCCAGCCATTCAGATCCATTCTGAAATCCATTCCAGATCTAGCCGTTTTCAATCCATTCGGCATCATTTTAGATCCCTCTATTTTCGCTCACTTCTGGGCCATTGCAGATTTATCTGTTCCCGATCCCTCCCGAGCTGTAGCCGCTCCAGTTTGGAAAAAAAAAAAAAATTCAGTTTTTTTCTCCATATCTCCCTTGTTTTCACTCTGTTTCCCTTGAAATTTTCGGGGAACCCCTGTCATCCCATTCTGCATATTTCATTCCTGAGGACCCTATCCCCAATTCCCCTTCCCAAAGCTCGAAATCCCACATTTGTCTATTTTTAGGGTTTGCCATAATTTCCTCAGATTTCACCTAATCACCTTCAAATTTTACCATAGAGTTCCTTTCCGAATTCTGCTTCTTTGTCCCCCTCTGCCAAATTTTCCCATCCTTTCACCCCACTTTTGAAATCTTCATTTTTTGCTTCCTTGTCTCTTCGACAGTGTCCAAAACCTAGTCAAACCCCAATTACCCTTCAGATTTTTCCCAAATCCAGATTTTCCTTTACTGAAGCAGTTTCTGTTTTTGTTTTTCTACCCAGTCAACCAAAAAAAAAAAAAACTGTTGGTTATGGTTGTCACCCGTGCAGGAGCAAACACCATGGAGGAAGCACTTGCAGCCATCCAAACCAAACTCCAAGATCTGGATGAAAAATTTCTCAACCTCCATCTTCAACATTCAGCCATGAACAATAACCGACAACCAGAATCTTTTGCAGCCACTGGGTTCTCTTCTTCCAGCAATTTTCGTGGGCCGAAGCTTGATTTTCCTCGCTTCAATGGTACTGATCCGACTGGATGGATATACCAAGTAGAACAATATTTCAGTCTGCATAATACTTTTGATGTCCAAAAAGTTCCACTTGCATCCTTTCATTTGGAACAAGAAGCCCTTCAATGGTACCGTTGGTACATCAAAGCTCATCCTGAACCAAACTGGATAGATTTTTGCCAACTCCTTTTGCCACGATTTGGTCCTAGTGCTTTTGATGACTTCATAGGAGCACTCACTAAACTTCACCAAATTGGCACAGTGAGAGAGTATCAGACATAATTTGAGAAACTGGCCAATCACACAGAAGGATTGTCTGATGAATTCTACAGGAGTTGTTTTATCAGTGGTCTCAAGGATGAAATCTGCTCAGAGGTCAAAATGTTCTGTCCCAACACAATGATGGAAGTCCTAGGGTTGGATAAGTTGGCAGAGGACAACATCGCAGCTCAACAACGCTCCAAACCCACCTTTGTTCCCTTTAGAAATATGGGTTCCCAACGACCTCCCATCACGCCTGCTCCTCAACCAACTCCTATCAAGCATTTCTCTGAAACAGAGATGCAGGCACGCCGAGAAAAAGGGCTTTGTTATAATTGTGATGAGAAATTCACTCGGGGACATAGATGTGTTCAACAAAATCTCTATCTCTTGGATGTGGATTCTCTGCCTACCTCGAAACTTGATGAAGAAGCTCCAGATACAGTAGATGATCAGGTCGACGTTCAACACCCGCCTGTTGACACCCCATCTCAGGACGACACACCTGAGATCTCTCTCCATGCTGTAACCAGCGTCACCACCCCACAAATAATGCGAGTCAGGGGATAATTCAAGAAGCTCCCTCTTACCATACTCATTGATTCTGGTAGCACTCATAACTTCATTGACCCTCAGATTGCCAAACAGGCTGATTGTTTTGTCCATCCTTGCTCCAACTTTGAAGTCATGGTTGCCAATGGGGGCACCTTACCTTGCAAGGGGAAGTGTCACAATGTGCGTATCTCTATGGAAGATTATAACCTGCGCTATGATATGTTTTCCTTGTCCTTAGGTGGATGTGATGTGGTTTTGGGTGTTCAATGGTTACGCACACTTGGCCCCATCTTATGGGATTTTGCGGAACTTTGGATGTAGTTTTCAGTCAATGGGGCACAACACAAATTAATGGGCTTACAACCAGGGTCTCTCCGCATCATCAGTTCACATCGCCTGGAAAAAATCCTTAAGAAGAATTCACATGGTGTCATCACTCAGCTTCATTTCATTAAGATGCACCCATCAATGGCCTCCACTACTTCCTTGGATAGATATGCTGGTGTCTTTACTGAACCAATGAGCTTACCGCCTTCAAGAGACCTTTCCGGTAAGAATTTAGTCACATCTACCTCTTAGCAGGAACTGATGGCTATTTTGCATGCAGTACAGAAGTGGCAGCCATACCTATTAGGGAGTTATTTCTGCATCAAGACTGATCTCCAGAGTCTGGAAAATTTTCTGGAACAATGGGTCTCCTACCCAACACACCTGAAATGGGTTATCCAACTCATGGGTTATCCCTATGCGATCACTTACAAAAAGGGTAAGGACAATATAGTGGCAGATGCTCCCTCTCGCACAATTGATGACCCAGTTTCTCTTACAGCTCTTTCTCTGCTTGTTCCAAATTGGTTGCAATATGTTCAACAAGGCTATCTCTTCTATGAACTCCATGCTTCTTCGTCAACAGGGCACTCTGGGTTCTTCAAAATGTATGACCGGGAACAATGTAACTTCTTTTGGAAGGGACTAAAAATGACAATTCAACAGATGGTGGCTGACTGTGATACTTTCCAGGTCAACAAGGGTGAAACGACACTCCTTTCGGGATTGCTCAAACCCTTGCCCATCCCTACACAGCTTTGGCCAACTATTTCTATGGATTTCCTAGCAGCGCTCTGGTGGTACAATATCACATCTAAAAGGACACCATATGAATCAGTCTATGGACAGCCACCACCAGTTCTTCTTCCATACACCCTTAGCAGCTCCCCAGTTCAGGAAATTGACTCAGTTCTTCACAACCGTGATTAGATTCTTCTCATTCTGCAGGACAATCTTCACATGGCCAGAATTCGCCTGAAACAACAAGCCGATCAGCACCGTTCTAAGCGCATTTTCCACGCAGCTGATAGGGTTCTTATTCATCTACAGCCTTCCAAGCAATCCTCCCTGACACTCCAAAGGCATCAGTGGCCCGTAATGAAACCTGAGGATGCTACCGGAGAACCACTCCTTCAGATTCTGCAGCAATTTCTCCAACCAAAGCTTTGAGGACAAAGCTTTTTCTAAGGGAGAGGGGATGTTAGGAACCCATGTCAACCCTTCTCTTTACTATGTTAGTATATTGTTGTTGGACACATATGCTTTGTAAGTCGTCCCGTAGTATTTGTTGATTCATAGTTTAAATTAGCCCATAGTATTGACCCATAGTATTGGACGCATATGCTTTGTAAGTCGTCCCATAGTATTATATGTCCCATGGTTTTGACCCATAGTATTGGGCATAGACTTAGTATATAAGAGTGTGTTGAGGTCATTGAAGGCACCATGAAGTTAATTGTATTGAGCTTGCTAAAAGGAGGTTTCCCCCTCAAAGTGGCCCGTGATCAATATAAAAGTGATTCTGAGTTCTATTATTTCTGATATCTCGTGTATTTGCATTAATTAATTATTGCAGGTTCATCACAGAAGTCTGGTTGTTTTGCCGAGAGAACGGAAGTTGATCGACCATGACGATCTTGCCTTCGTGGGGGAACATAACAACTCGAAAAACTGCTGATGCAATGGCTCGCATGGCATATGTCTAGCTCCTTCCTAATAACATATTGTAATCAAGCGAAGCATCCAGAACTTCAATCTCTACAGCAACTGTCTTACCAGGAAGTGTAATTTCAAATGATGGTAGAACTCTGTGTGGATGGAAAGTCCTACCATCGAAGGCAGTAAGCAGTGTGTTAGAGGGGGATAACTCGGGAGAGCCTAAAGCTTTCCAGCAAGAAATGGACATCACGCACATCGATGCACCCTCATCTACGAAAACCTGTCTAATGGTCATAGGACCATGAACCACTTCTATCTGTAGGGAAACGTGGTATGGAAACCGATATTTGATATCAGACATATCAAAGTGCACAGTCATGTTGGATGATTCCATACTTCCAATCGCTGCTAGAAGTGCATTTCGTTGTAACAAACAACTTTGCAAAACTTCTATGGTGGACATAGCACAAG
Organism: Larix kaempferi; assembly: GCA_027924585.1. Classification (NCBI taxonomy): domain Eukaryota; kingdom Viridiplantae; phylum Streptophyta; class Pinopsida; order Pinales; family Pinaceae; genus Larix; species Larix kaempferi. Next base: position 693,370 of record BSBM01000800.1, on the reverse strand, counting down.
GGGTCTGGGCTAGATCTTCAACCACATTGTAGTTGGAAGCAGCCTGAGCGTTGGGATTGTGCGAGGCCCGTTTCAAGACACCTTTCAGGATATTGGGAAACGAATCCACTGGAATGTGGAGAGGAATGGAAGATTCAGGAATCTCTTTACCCTTGTTCTGCACATCCGGGGTATAATTTCTTGCTCACATTTGCAAAAGTGCATCCGCTCTAACCATATTAATGAAAGTTTGATCAACTGAAGCATGAGTAGTGCCCCCAGATTTGGAGGTGCCAGAAGCTGAACCCTGCCCCTTACGAAATGGATCTTTAAGTACGGCAGGTTTCTTTTCTTGAAGCAGCTTCTGGGATTCTTTGAGTAGAGGGCATTGGTGATTGAGGTGATCCTGCTTGCAAATCTTACAAGGGAACTTAACCTTATTCTTTTCTTTGTTACCCTCCTCAGCATTCTCTTTGTTCTTGGGATTTTGTTGGTTCCCCTCTCCTTTCTTGCCCTTCTTTCCCTTTTGATTGTTCTGAACTTGGTTTACAGATTCAAAAGTAGAAGGAGAGGTTGTGACGGAGGTCACTTCTACAGTCGATTGTTTGATGGATAAGGCATGAACCTGCTTAGTCAATGCTTCGAAAGCTACTAAATCTACTGAACCCACTATGCCGTCAGCATGTGGTCCAGGTTTAGGTTTTCCAAGATCAGTGTTTGATCGCGGTGCATCTGGTATAATCTCATAAAGTAGCCCAGACTGTGCATAAACAAGGTCTAGCTGTTGGGTCCGTAAAATGGCTTCTTCATCTGAGGACACTCCAGAAGTAGCTACTTCCTTAGAAATTAAAGGAAGGAGTGATTTCAGATACCACTCAAGAAGAAATTCTAGAGGTATATTGGCTTTAATGAGCCTCTTCCGTCTTCGCCACTCCTGAATGTGATCACATAAGTGAGTGGCCTTATTTTGTCTAAATGTAGACAAAAGATCTGTCTCGGGATTGTACCGAATAGGAAGTTGGAAGTGGATCAGAAAAACTGTCGCGAGATCCCGAAAATTAAAAAACATAGCTGCAGGTAACTCAATGTACCATTTAGCCGTAGCGCCGGTTAAGATTCTTTGGAAAAGTCTCAACCTAACAGAATCTTTGTTCAACGAGTTCGAAGAACACCATAAATGGAAAGTGGTGACATGATCACCAGGGTCCTCACCAGTTTTTCCTTCGAATTTTGGAATGTTCGAAGGTAACTTAGTAGGAACTGGTGGCCACGTCGCGTTATGGTACACCGGATCATTCGTTAACTTGGAAAGATCCTGAAAATCCATAGTTTCCAGAAACGGTAAATGAGATCTATAAGATGGAATTTGATAAGCTGGGGTCATAAAGGGGGAACCACCCATAGTCTAACCCATGAACTGCTGGTTGGGGTTTCCCCCAGCCATCTGCTGGTATGGGTTGCCCCCAGCCATTTGTTGTTGTGTGAAAGTGTTGTTGAAATTCCCCCATCCAAATGAAAGTGGGTTGGTGCTCTGAATGTTCGTCCACTAAGGCTGGGTGTTAGCCCCACCATATTGTTGATTAAGGATGTTACCCCCCTCCTCCCAAAAACAGAGAAAAAGGAGTGTTTCCTGCAGGTACATTATTTTGAATCATGTTGTAACTTGCAAAGGTGTTAAAACTAGGGGTAGTCGAGGTGGACGGTGCAGTCATGGTACTCATGACAAGCATAGTTGTAGAGGCATTTGGCCCTACATTCGGTGTGGAAATCCAAGTACTAGGTATATGGTATGACTGTTGAGTTGCAGGAGGTGGACCGATATTCACTATATTACTGGGTCCAAAAGTAGGGGTGGAGGCGGATGTCAAAGCTGTTGAGCTTGGCATTCCTAACATACCAGCGTTAAAACTGAAGGACGGAGTTGAAATAGCAATTGACTGAGTCGAACTCGGTATAACAGTGGAAGATGGATTTACAGTATTTGTATTCATACCTATTGTGGGAGTCTGTGGAACTCCCTGTTCGCCTCCCGGGTTAGTCATAATATGCCCAGGTGTGAACAAATATGCACTATAATCAGGTTGCTGGAAACCAACAGGTATCAGAAGTGGATTGTTAAATTCGGTCAGAGGAGGATTAAAAGGAGTATTAAACTCACCAAAAGTGATATCCTCAATCTCGACTGTATTAAAAGCTTGCTGATCTGGAGTCCTAGGTTGTGGTTCCTCAGGAACCTCTATTTCACTAGTAGTTTCAAAAGGACCACTGGAGTCTGTCCTCTGTCGTCTGGGTGGCGGTAGTGGTTCCACTCTAAGTGGGAGAAGGTTTTGCAACTTTCGAGACCTATGAAGCTGTTGGTCTTCCACGATTATATATAAAAATAAAACTAAGCAAAAACCTAGTGTCCACTAAGACTAAGGGGCAAACAACATTCCACTAAAAAATCCTAAGTATGCAAACTAGGAAAACAAGATGCCTTCCGAAGAAGAGTCTGGGATGATGAGGGCCTAGAACAGATTAACAAAGGAAGAAGAATAGTTACCCGGGGTCCACAATAAAATGACTAAGGGTGAAAGTGCTGGAATCACCCAACTGACCTCCTAAATACCTACAAGGGATTTCCTCCCACGTCTGTCCTAGGTACAGTAGCTATAATCCTCTGCTGTCACCTATGTATGATCCTATAGGTTTGATACTAAGGCTACCATAAGTATGAAATATCCTGGGGGGACATTCGTCAGCCTGATCAAAACGCGTGGGCAGGGTAGCAAAGCCTGAAGTCCTGATGGACCCTCGTACACAAATCGAACCTGGTTTATGGTTGAAGGGAAAGTGAGGGGATATCCTCAACAAATCCAATCTTCCACGGCCTCGTGCTTAGCTCTGGTTTTAGTAGATTTTCCCAGGAATATTTGATACAAATGGGTTTACCTAAATGAAAGTCGCACTACGATTTTTGAGTAATGAAACAAGCTTCGAGCAGTTTAAGGTGTTTTAAGCTCGAAACTCTAGCCTAAGCTAGTTGGTGTTGTGTATCCCTAGAAAGAAAATCATTTCTAATTGATTTTATTAAGATTCTTTTTAAGGTTACTTTTTACTTAGTGGGGCAGTGCATTGTGTGGTGTGGTTGCAACAGAAAGTAAAGTGCATGAAATGAAACAACTTTCAACAACAAAAAGACTCTTTTATTTTTTCGTTTTATATTCTTTCCAAAATGAAGATTAAGAAAACTTAAACAAAGCTTTCTTTTTCATTTTCTTTTCAAATTCAAAACAAAGTAAACCATGCTACTCTGCGAAGATTATAAGCCTTACTACTCTAAACTACCAAACTTATTTTGCTTTTCCTGTTATATAAACAAAAAAGAACTTGAAAGTGGAAGCAAGGAAGACCTACAAAAGATATGCAAGTAAGGAAAAATGACTCTAAAGTTCACAACAGTCAAATCAATGATTCGACAAAGACTTGTCCTACAAAGTTTTTTTCAAAGGAAAAAAAGCTTTAAACTTGGAAATAGAGTGGAAAGAAAACAGGTATGAGAGATGCTTATAACCGGAAAGCAAACTTAAATATTGCTCCAAAGCACCAAACCCTAAACAAGAACACTAAGCCAAGTAGCAGGTAGGAAAGCGAACTAAAGACAACCTTACTACATAAAGACTCAAGTGGAAGTAAACTAAGATACTTCAAACTTACTTGATACTGAAAATGATAGCGAGATCAAAAAGTGTTGGGACTCAAAGAGCTTTTGAAAACACCCCAAAGACTCCAAAAGATGGGCCAAACCCTAAATCAAAGGATGAGGCACCCAAAGAGCATACTAGTGTCGCAACAAACAACAAGTGTTAAACACAAAGGTTTTTATACCTGCAACACATTACTAGGGTAAGGACGAGCAGCTATGTCCGCTAAGGAACCATACACGGTCTCCAAAAAGAGTCACAAACAAACAAGACACTTCAAAAGTAATCAAGTAACCAAAGGATGACCTAAGGGACTCAAGAGAGGCTAAAGAGACTCAAAGAAGGATTACAAACCTCAAAAACCAGTTAAGAAGGCCAAAAGAAAAGTTAGAAACCAAACCAAACAGGCAGAAATCCAAACCCTACCTCAAATAGAGAGTTACAGGAATGTGCTCTACTGTGCAATAGGAAAACTAGTGCACTCTGGAAGGTGTACGCTACTGTGTAGTATGGAAAGTAGGGCACAATCTCAGGTATGCGCTACTGTAGGTACAAAAGAGTAGCACACAAGTCAGGAAAGGTTAAAAATCAAGCTTTGAAGAGGTGTAAAAGGCTGAGTCAGACAAGGGAAAGTAGGTAGGGGTAACCTACAAGGCCTATTAGAGGATCAAAAGGATTACAAAGTACTGGAAAGACAACAAAATGGGTTTCCTAGAGCAGAAAAACAACCGGCTCCCCAGCGGAGTCGCCAGTCTGTTGTTCGGGAAATTTACCCTATATGAGGAAAGAGACACTATCAACTTCTGGGGTGACAGGTAAACATATTGATCGTATTACATAAGCATCTATAAAGGGAAAGAGATCAAAGATCTTGAAGACATACCTTATTAACGACATTTGATCCTAGCTTTGCTTGATCTTGAACTCAATCTTCAACTTGATCTTTCGCTCAATAGACCTGCAACACAAAGATACCTTCCTCAGTGTATCTTGACTGATATAACAATGATGAAATTGAAATACAATTTAAAAATAAAGAACAATCAAGCATTTAACCAAACAAACACACAATCCATTAGGCATTTGATTGGGACAGGAAGGATGTTTCAACCTTTATTGTCAAAACCAAATAATCAGTACAAATTATACCTGATCATGCAGCATGCTTGTGCAACCGGACTCTGGGCTCCTACCCTCTCTAACTTTGGAATTATTCCAGCATAAAAACCCTTAATGCAAGTTTCTCCTCTTGTGAATGAGAGTCTCCATATGTCTCTAACCCCTCTCCTCAATCCTCCTTGTATTTATTGGACAAGGTAGGCAGTTTAGATCGAGAGGTGGTTGAATGGGAAGTTGGGGAAGTTGCAGAACCAACTGCAACTAATCCCAATTCGTCAAATTAATATATTTGTTTATCATATTTTAAGATGTGCGCGAGTTTTTCACAGTGGAGTAGCGCACAATATGCAACTTCAGTGTTTAACAACCGACATTTGCAATTTTTGGAGGGTGTGCACTAGTATACTGAAGTGGAGTAGTGCATACTAGGACATGTGCGCTACTATTGAGCCTGTGGAGTATGGCATGAGCGCTAGTATGATGAAGTAGAGTAGCGAATAGGTTAAAACATGAGATTTTTTAGGTTTTTGCTAGCTTGCAAAAGGGTAAGTCAGGTCAAAGTGTCCTCTAAGATCATCATGCTCTTCAATCCAAGTTGTCCTTTTGTGTGGTCGATAGCTAAAGGTGACCACGGACGGAGAAGTGCAGATTTGAACTATAACACCAAATGGTTCCCTAGGAAACACTTTGGTATATGCAAACATTAAGAAGTCCTGTGTACATAAAGCAACAACCAGACCTGAAATATTTCCATGTTCTGAGGTCCTTGGTTGGTTGATCCCTCATGTCAAAACTGACACCAGGTTCATAAACAACAAAAATGGAATGAATATGGCATCATTCGCACTTGAACATATCGTAGCTGCTTCAAGATTGCCCTCGGCAAGAGCTTGGTTGGACAGTAAATGGATAGCAGAACATCCCATGGACCCTCTAATCTCTCTTAGAAAAATGACAATAGCCGATTGGCAGATAAGGCAAAGGAAGAAAAATGAATATGAGAGTAACCTCCTGAAGACTCCCTATAGACTCATTATTTTGATGTTGAGCCGGATCTTCGGCATGCCCAATGGTAATATCTTCAAACTGGGTTGGGTACCGGCAATATTCCATATAGCCATGTCAGGCACCATGTTCAATTGGGATGATATTATTTCAGAAATCCTAGAATCATAGTTAACCGCTGCCCAAGGAGGAATGACTCAGAAAAAAGCAGATTTCTTTATGTCTTCCTATTTGATAGATTTCCTGTTGAGCAAGCACACCTTCCCATATTTGGGTTTCTCATGGAACAAGAAGGAACCACCTCTCTTCATAGCTTATCAACCCACATGGTCCAGGAAGTACGCAAGTTATTACAAACAACTTTGTGAGAAATTCATCATGCCCTTATACCAGCTTATTTTTGTAGAGGAGCCAAATTGCAAGTCAGAAAATGCTACGCCTGTCATCGAAGCATATGGTGATTACTACCACTCCCAAGAAGGCACTTACATCCGCATGAGTGGAGGATCCGTAGCTCCATTATTTCTTCCCAGATATGCTATAGATTTTGTGATACATAGAGAGAAGCCATAAGGAAACTTTTCAGCATTGGTGGAGTCAGTAGGATCCTCACCGAAAGGAAGAAAGGACTATATCCGCCAATGCCTTTCACTATCGGCGCATACATCCTACCAAGAGAAAAAGAGGGAGAAAATTATGCTCAAGATTTGGACATCTTCCATTTTGGCACAGAGTTTAACAGAAGGCACGACACTTGCGGCAGAGTTGCGGAACATATTAGTGATGTTGGAACCTCCTGCAAGTACACCCATCAGATTGACCTGAATGAAGAATTCTTCCATAGCGCCAAAAACTTAACAGAGCTAGGAAAGCGCTACAACAAGAAGAAAGGTGGGAAAAATTCTGCCCCCAAGCCTGTTGGTCTGGTACAACTAGAGCAAGAGGCAGCAACATCCCAAGCCAGAGGTTCAAATGACATGGAACTACAAGAAGGTGACACAATTCAAAATGAGCAGGCTTCCAAATTACAACAAGAACAAGAGAAAGTTATTAAATTGTAGCAAGAGGAGGAAACTGTTAGAATCCAAAAGGAGCAAGAGGAAAGAACCTTGTTGGAGGAAGCAAATAGGTTAAAAGCAGTGATAGCCAAAAGGCGAAAGAAAGAAAAGGTTGCTAAGATTCAGAAAGAGCAGGAAGCAAAAGCGCTGAGAGAAGAAGAAAATAGAATTCTCCAAGCACAAAATACCAAATTACAAAAAGAAGAAAGATTCTTGTTGGAAGAAGCAGACAGATTGCAAGCAGAGCTAGCAGCGTTAACAGAGAGGCAAGATAAAGAAGAAGCGGAGAAAATTCCAGAACAAAACCCTCCCATCCCAATAGCCATGGACTTAGGTTCAACAAAGGTTTCCCAAGTAGGGATAGCTCATGAAGGGGTTGTCTCCACTGAATAATTAGCACTCACCCCATACAACCCCAGGAAGCAGCACCAAGTGGCCAACCTGGATTCCGTCTATTTTCATGAACGGAAGAGGGCTATTGTTGACAAGAGAGTAAGGAAAATGGAAATTGGGGAGGAATTATATGAGTTCAAAATATCGGAGACCACACTGGTCCAAGGGACCGACCTCAATCCATCATTTCAGGGAGGCTGCACCGTAGCTTCAGCCCAAGCAAGCAAAGCCAATATCGATCATTTGATCGAAACTATTAAGAAATATAGAGAGATGTGTCTCAAAATAAAAGCTGACAGGAAGAATGATGTATTAGAAAGCAACAAGATAAAAAGGAAATACAAGCAGCTCGTGGAAGAAAAGGAAGAAACCACTTCAAAAGCCCTATGGATTGAAAATGAGAAGAATTCACTTGAAATGCAGCTAGCAATCTCAGAAGATGAGCAAAAGAACTTGAAAGTTTGTATATCCGAACCGGAAGAGCTTAAAGCCAACAGTGCTCAACAAGTCAATTCTTGCAAACCTCAACTTGAAGAATTGGAGCAAGAAAAGGCTGAAATACTAGAACAGCTTGAAAAGGAAAATAAGACGAAAGAAGATCTAGCCATGTTCTATGAGCGAGCTTGTGAAGTGCAGTAAAGGATTCATCAACTGCTAGTGTTAATTAATGAAGAAGTCTGCACTATGAAGAAAATGATCACAAAGATGACTTCCATCGAAGTTGAAGCACTAAGATTAAGGGACAAATATGAGCAACATGTGGAAGAACTTGGAGAACAATTTGAATGGACAAAAGGGAGATTGGGTTTCCCTTCGAAGTGGGATAAAACATATGAAGAATTTGATATGGACACAGGAGTCCTCGAATTTTGCTTGAGGTGTTGTAGCATATTGAGTACTGAAATCAGGAAAACCATCAAGAAATGCCATGTTATTTACTCTAAAATTTGGGAAGCCCACGGAAAATGTCATATGGTTCTACCTCAGAATCTTTATGAGTTCCCAAAGAGGGAATCGCGTTTGGAAGAATTGCAAGGAAAGTTGACATCAGAGTTGGATTATCTGAAGAAAGTAGAGCATATAACCCTAGAGGACCTCCATCAATTCATTGAACAAACTGTTGTTCACACTTCTTTCCTGAAAAATATTGAGCAAGAAGCTGTTGCAGAGGTGGCAAATATCAAATCAGACTTGCTCAAACATGAGATAGCACGGAAAGTAATGATCTTAGCGAGAAGTAAAACAATACTAAGGGAAAGGAGTCAATGGGCCAGTTATATAGAAGAGGTAAATAAGGCTGCAAAAGCAAGTGATCCTATTGAAGAGGACAAATCAGCAGAAGGGGAACGACTTATCGAGATATGAGAGCCAGTTGGACAATAATTTGCCTTATTTGATTTTGCAAAGTAACTAAAAGTGGTTAATTGTATAATGTCTATATAGACAACTGTCCTTTCTTTTTACCTCTTGTGAAAGAAGATTGGCATGAGCCATCATAATTCGATATCTGAGGTTTTTAATGATAAATCAAAATTCCTAGGTTTAAGGTACACTTGGCAGCTCAAGGAGCATTTTGTAAAACTATATATAGGAGAATAGGAGAGAATTGAAGGACTTTTGGCAGGTGAATGAAATTTCTTCCTAGTACGTGAATTATTTTTCTACTTGCTCCAAGAATTTGATTTTGCCTAATGAAAGCCTGGGAGAAGGCATTTTTTCCTGAAAAATGTGTCAAATGTGTGCTGGATTATTCCTGTATCATCTGCATATTGCTGTGAGATCATTCTTTGCTATCATGAATTATTTCTATGTGATGAATTCTCCTACATTTTCCTTTGCAAATTTGTTTATCTCAAATGAGTAATGGAATGTATTAAATAAATTGAAGCTATCTTTAATATCTTTAATATTCTGTTGTAGGCACATATTTATGATTAAATGGCTATTTGTGTGATCTTTAGGTGTTACTTGCAGTTTATTACTCATCTCTACAGTTTGCTCCTTGCAAGGATAGAATAGATTTGCTTATACTTTTTTTAGAGTAATTTAGGTTAATTGCATACACTTAGCTTAGGGAAGTTGCATATCATCTTACAATAAAATATATAAACGGTGAACCGGGCCGCAACTGGTGTAAAGAACCAAAATATTTAAATCTTACGGTAGCTGGAACCGTTAACCGGATGGATTCCCTACAGCAAACGGTGGACAATCTAATTGGGACTGTTTACTGGGGAGAATCCCTTGCTTATTGATGCTACGATTTCCGAGGCATCAACAGTTTTTGGCGCTAGAAGGAGGGCCACTAGTGTATGGATGATATAGGAGACTCTTCTTTAAGAGGAGATCCAGCTGGAAACCCACTTAAAACAATAATCCCAGACAATTCAGATCTGGAAGTGACAAATCAAGAATACCCCAACTCTGAATTTGAAAATCAAGAAAATCAAGAAACGCTCTATGCTATACCTTTTGCTGAAGTAGCAAATCTAAGGAGACATACCTGTGCTTACGTTAAACAACTTGGTTGTTTAAACGAGATTCCTTTTCTTCCTAGAAGATGAGTCCCTAGAAAAGAAATACAATACACGCGTGATTCAGTTCTTGTTCAAAGCTTTGAAGAATTAGTAGACTTGTCTTTAGAAGAAATTACAGAACCTCTTGGAGAAATAGAACTTGAGGATCCTCTAGATCTTGAAGAACTATGCACTCCAAAGAGTTCTCCACCTCATACTCCTTGAGATACCCCACCTAATTCTCCATGAGGAGCTATGGCTGTACCTTCCTGGAGAGCGAGAGGGGCATTAAATTTGGCTAGACCTTTTCACAATCTTCCTAAGAATCCTGAGAAATTTTTGCCTAAGTATGACCCAGGGAAGGGTATCTCTGCTGAAGATCACCTTAAGAGATTCTATTTAGCCTTGAATCTTTTGAATGTGCAACATGAAGATTGTAACATCCCCTTCCATCAATCCGAAGCAAGGAAGGAAACGTTAACCAAACTACCAGGCTTATTGACAATCTCAGCCTCATTCATTACTAAGAAATGCATGGATAATTAAAACTTCTGTGTGTAAGTTCAAATTAACTAAGCACAGCGGAATTAACGCCTATTTGCACACTCACAAATAGCAATGCATAACATATATATCACAGCAGAGGATAAATTCAACATATAGAGACCCAATCTCATTCCAATGCCCTGCATAGATCTCATATTAGGATAATCATTTCATCTCATTAAACATGGACCATTTACATATTGCAGAACACAAAATGCATATAATTTATAACACAACGGAATAACCATAATAACATACATTCAGAAGGAGATACGTTAGCCTATTTCTTTCAGGTAGAATAGTGAAACAATCACGGAATAATCAATCTCATTCTCATGCTATGCATAGGTTTCATGCCTACTAATTTAAGAGAATCATTTCATCCAAGTAACATGAATAATTTAACATATAGGACAAACCACAGAATGAACATCATTCAAACCACAGAGAATACTTATCTTGAAGATGAAACTGTCCAACAACTGGCTACTTGAGAGCAACGTTCCACCCAACCATAGATCTCTATCCAGCCTATATTCTTTCAGCTGAGAGATCACCCCCGAGCTAGGTTGTGTATCCACTAAGGAGGAACTAGATGGGCTCACTAACAGTCATGGTTTCACTCAAATGGTCATGCTAAGCCAGCACACAGCTGGGTTTATCAAGCATGCAAATAGCAGAGGAGGAGGGTGCTAAGCCAATGAAATAAACCACAGAGCCACAGCCATCTCAGGCTAAATTCAAGCAATCCAATCCTCTGTTCCAACATCCACACTTGGATTTCTCACCATTCTGTCAACGAATAACTCAAATCTGTCACTGGTTTTTCTGGGCTACAAAAACTGGGTTTTCCTATAGATTTCGGGGTAGCCAATGCTCCCAAATTTGCCCCAAGGTTCATACCTATGGATCCCCCATTGGATTTCACTGTCAAATACCAAATTTGGGCATTTTGGCTTTTCAAAACATGGGTTCTTGCACAGTTGCAATTTCTGGTTTCTCTCACTGCTGGGAATTCATTTTTTTTTTAATGGAAAATGATGTTGGTGGCTTCCACAATGGAATGGGGATGAGGAATAAGCAATCCTCATGAGGTAGAGTGACTTGTGGTACAAGAAAATAGAGCCCATACCTGCAAATACGAATTTATGGGCTGCCCATGCTCCATTAAAGCCATGGACTGTTTTCTTCAACCCCTTCCTTACAACAGAATTCAATGTCAGCAAGAAAAGTCAAATGGGTTCTCAAGGTGACATATGGAAGCCTATGGTTCAATCCCACAACCCCCTCACCACTCCCTAGTGGATACATATGGCCCCATCTCATTTGTTGCCTCCATAGCTAGTTTTGGTATTTTATTGCATGATGTTTATTTACATCATTTTTACAATGTTCCATGGCTAAATAGCACATGGGTAACATAATGTCTAATACTTGCCTTTAAATAAAATTTGGGCTTCCACTAGCGGGGCATTGGCCTTGAGCTCCACGCTAGGAAAACATACATCACATGTATACAATATTTACATTAAAATCTAGTAATCCTAAGGGTCAAAATGGGGTATTACAATCCCCTCCCCCTTAGAATAACACCGTCCTTGGTGTTCCAACACTTGGAATACATATACAATTTACACGTCCAAAATTTTTCAAAACATTTTGCAGGTCTTCCATGCATTCTTATCCTTTACTTTGAACTTTTAGGACCAAGTTCTTTGACTTCCATGAACTTCTCTCGCTAGTTCTAATCTTTCAGTTCATCCACAAGTTTGAAAACTTTATGGCTGCTACCCTCTTGAGGTTCCCTTGTTGGGCAGTCGCGGAGGCAATGATGTCCTCCACATTTCCAACATTTCACTGGCTGCTTCATCTTTACCTGCTCAATTTCCTTTGAGTCTTCATGCCTGGAACGTTTCTTAATGGACCGATTGGATGAATGCCTCATCATTGATCCACTTTCCTTTCCCTTACCGATTACTCTCATAATGCTTTTTACCTCTTTTTGCAGGCAAATAGAGTTCTGCAAAACCTTGTGGTTCATCTCATTCTGCCTCTTTTGTATCTTGAGCATCTCTCCAATATTTTCTTGGGTCTTGTAAATTGTTTGAAGAAGACTTTCAGCCAATTCCAACAGCCTATGGTCTGCTGCCATGGTCACTATGTGTTGAATATTGTAACTTCTAAGAATATTATATTTGTACATTATTATTCCGGAGATGTTTCATCCCTCTGAGGTAACCCTATTATGTATCTGGAGACGTTTATTCCTCCGAGGGTTTGTGGTAGCTAGGGTTATTAGACCCACCATGTGGGGGTCGGCCCTGATCTTATACTTTAGGGGTTATTAGACTTCTCTAGGAGAGGTCGGCCCCATTAGGTATTTTAGTCAGTGAGGAGTTAGTATAAATAGAGGAGGTGAACTCCTCATTAGACACACTCACTCACTTGAGAAAAGTAGCGCACTTGTCTGGGAGGTCTGCTAAGGAGATAAAGAAGGAGGGAGCACATCTTGTATTTTGGTTGATCATCTTATTGAGGAAAGCTTTGCTGGGTTTTCTACCCCATGAGGGTTTCCCAGGGTATATTCTGTGTCTGTCTTGTGATTATGTTTCTTTCAGTGATCTTGCTAGTCTATTTGGTTTAAACTTAACATGGTATCAGAGCTAGACTGAATAGGACATCTTTCACAAGGTAAGAATACCTCTCTCTCTCTCTCCGGTGAAAGTTAGGGTTTCAGCAAAAAGTTGGTATTATTGAATTCTGGTTACATGGCTGGATAGCCCTTCTCAATACCAATCGTTTGAGCCCTAGATCGAACTTTTTGGTTGGGTATAACTCCAGGAAATCCAAACCCTAGTTTTACCAAAAGTGCGATAAGTCAAAAATTGGTTTCAGAAAAAAGTTGGCATTTTTGAATTCTGATTACATGGCTGGATAGCCCTTCTCAAAACCTATCTTTTGAGCCCTAGATCGAACTTTTTGGTTGGGTAGAACTCCGGGAAAGTCAAACCCTAATTCTATCAAAAGTGCGATAAACCAGAAATTCTGTCCCAGGATCCGAAAAAATAAAAAGGTAATATTTCCAGGTAAGTACTACTCTGTCTCTTGGACTCCCCCAAGAGAAGATGGCTCCAAACACTAAGCTTGAAGACAAGCTAGAAGGTTTAGAGAATTTCCGGGCATGGAAATACAGAATTGGTCTCATTCTTGAAGAGAATGATCTTGCTCATTATATCAAGGATGAAGTTGCAGAACCAGAAGGAAATGAAGCCAAAGAGAAGCATAGGAAGGATTTGACTAGAGGAAAGAAAATCATAGCCGATTCTATTAAAGACCACTTGATTCCCCAAGTGGCCTCCAAGAAGACTCCAAAGGAAATGTATGATGCCCTAGGAAGAATGTATGAAGGAAAGAACATCAATAGGAAGATGAACCTAAGGACTCAGTTGAAGAGTACCAAGATGCACAAAGGAGAATCCATTCAAGACTACTTCTCAAGGGTCTCACTAATCAAGGAGCAACTAGATGCCATTGGTGATACTCTTGATGAAGATGAACTTGTGATGACAGCTCTAAATGGTCTCACTAGACCTTGGGAATCATTCATACAAACCATGTGTGCCAGAAAATAAAGCATGAAGTTTGATGTGGTTTGGGAGGATTGCGTTCAACATGAAGCTAGGGTTGCTAACATAGAAGCATTGCTCAAGGAAGATGACCAAGCCTTGGCCACCCACACCAAGAGAAGAAGGAATCAATCCTACTTTAAGAAGGATAGTCACAAGGAGTCTCATCCTCCAAAAAATTTCAAACGAAAAGAGAATCTATTCAAAGAAGAGATTACTCCTTATTCCAATGTTTCATTTGTCACAAAATAGGACACATTGCTAAGGACTGTCCTAACAAGAAGAAAAAGGGTACTCACCACAAAAGATATCAAGCACATCTTGCAGAAGATGATAGTGAAGAAGAAGTTGAAGAGGAAGAAAGGCCTCACAGGAAAAGACCTAGAAGAGAAGAAGAAGATGAAGAAAGGACCTTCTTCAAGAAAAGATCTAGAAGAAATGAAGAAGAAGATGCAGAAGAGTATGTTCTATTCTCCGCACTCTATGTATCTATAACACCTAGAGAAGGTACATGGGTTATTGATAGTGGTGCTTCAAAGCACATGACAGGACAAAAGAAGACTCTATCAAAACTTGAAGAAAAGACCTCCCCACAAAAGGTATCTCTTGGAGGTAACTATCAATATCCCATCAAGGGAATTGGTGAAGCAAACTACAAACTTTATTCTGGAACCCCTATGAAGATGAAGGAAGTTTTGTATGTTCCAGGATTGAAGAAGAACTTGCTTTCCATCTCAGCATTGGACAAGAAAGGATATAGAGTTGCATTCATCGATGGACAAGTATTAATGTGGTCCAAAGGTAAATCTATTAAGGATGCAATTGTTATTGGTGAAGAGGAAGGAGGTTTGTACAAACTCAAGGGTCATCCAAAAGTTGCCCTTGTTCATGAAACCTCTAGCCCCAGTGAGCTATGGCATAGAAGATTAGCTCACATTAACTACAAAGCCTTACCCTATGTAAGCAAGGTAGTCATAGGATTACTAGATTTGAAGGTTGATCATGATGGCTCGTGTAAAGGATGTAAGAAAGGGAAGAATGTCAAGAACCCCTTTCCAAAGAGTGAAACAAAGACTAAGAGCATCTTGGAGCTAATACACTCAGATGTATGTGGTCCAATGCCCACCACTTCTCTAAGTGGGTTTGAATACTATCTTTCATTCATTGATGACCATTCAAGGAAAACTTGGATATACTTTCTAAAAGGTAAGAATGAAGTCTTTGGAAAGTTCAAAGAGTTCAAGGCTCTAATAGAAAATCTCTCAGAAAAGAGAATCAAGATTCTCATAATAGATAATGGTGGAGAATATACTTCAAAAGAATTTGAAGAATTTTGTAAAGAAGTTGGAATTAAGAGAGAACTAACCACTCCCTACAATCCCCAACAAAATGGGGTTGCTGAGAGGAAAAATAGAACCATCATGGAAGCTGTGAAGACTATGATACATGACCAGGATCTTCCCATGTATCTATGGGCTGAAGCAGCCAAGACAGTAGTATATGTGCAAAATAAACTCTCATAGTGCTCTTGATTTCAAAACTCCAGAAGAAGTGTTTACAGGAAAGAAGCCCGAGGTAAGTCATCTTAAAATATTTGGGTGTCCTGTGTACATCCACATTCCAAAAGAAAAGAGAACCAAGTTGGATCCTTCTGGTAAGAAAGGAATATTTGTTGGTTATTGTGAATCATCCAAAGCCTTCAGGATTTACATACCAGGTTTTCATCATATAGAAATCAGTAGAGATGTAACATTTGATGAAGAAGCAGCTCTCAAGAAATCTAGGAAGTGCCAACTTGAAGAAATCTATGAAGAAGATCCCTCTCCTAGAATCATAGAGGCTGTACACATTCCTTAAGATGATTCACCAGAGGATCATGACATGTTGGAACCACAAGAACCTCCTATTACATATTTATCTAAGAAAAGAAGGCCAGCATGGGCTAGAGATATTATTCAAGGGGCTGAAAGATATGGAGCTCCTGAAGGCTCCACTAGAGAAAGAAAGAAACCAAAGCTAGTGTCCAACTATATGGCCTTGATGTGTGATCTTGTGGATCAACTACCTACTAGCTATGAAGAGGCAGCTCAGAAGAAAGAATGGGTAGAAGCAATGACAGAAGAATATCAGTCAATAATGAAAAATGATGTTTGGGATATAGTTCCCAAACCAAAAGATAAAAGTGTGGTTTCTTCCAAATGGATCTTCAAGATAAAATATGCTGCAGATGGAAGCATTGAAAAATACAAGGCAAGATTTGTAGCCAGAGGATTCTCTTAGAAGGAGGGAATTGACTATGAAGAAACATTTGCACCAATTGCTAGGTATACTTCAATTAGAACTGTCATGGCACTTGCATCCATGATGAAGTGGAAATTACACCAAATGGATGTTAAGACAACTTTTTTGAATGGTGTAATTGAAGAAGAAGTATACATAGAACAACCACAAGGGTTTGAGGTTAAAGACGGAAGGACTCATGTATGCAAACTGAAAAAGGCATTATATGGATTGAAGCAAGCTCTCAGGGCTTGGTACGGAAGGATTGACAACTTCTTAACAAGCATGGGATTTACCAAGAGTAAAGCTGACCCCAATCTTTACCTCAAGGTGATGGATGATGAACCAGTTATATTGTTGTTATATGTAGACAATCTATTTCTAACCGGAAATGAGAAACATATTATTGAAAGCAAGAAGAAGCTTTCTTCAGAATTCGAGATGAAAGATCTTGGATTAATGCACTACTTCTTAGGTCTAGAAGTATGGCAAGAATCAAAAGGAATCTTTCTGAATCAAGGTAATTATGTTGTGGAGATTCTAAAAAGGTTTGATATGTTGGAATGTAAACCCATGGCCACTCCCATGGACTCCAACCTAAAGTTATTAGTTAATGAATCATCGGAACTAGTGGACCTAACTCTATATAGACAAATCATCGGTTCATTGATGTATTTAACAAATACTAGGCCAGCTATATGCTTTGTTGTAAATACTCTAAGTCAGTATCTAGTAGAACCTAGAAAGGTCCATTTAATAGCTGCAAAGCATGTGATGAGATACCTAAAAAGTACATTGGATTTTGGTCTATATTATCTTGGAGGTCATGAACTCAAGTTACATGGTTACTCAGATTCTGATTGGGTAGGAAGTGTCTCAGACAGAAAAAGTACATCAGGTGGGTGTTATGGTCTTGGATCTGCCATGATCTCTTGGTTCAACAAGAAACAATCTAGTGTGGCCCTCAGTACTGCTGAAGCAGAATACATAGCTGCCTGCTCTGCCAGCTGTGAAGCAGTATGGATCTGGAGTGTTTGACTTAGAAATGGATCCCACTGTGATTATGTGTGACAATCAAAGTTGCATTAAGATGACAGAAAATCCTGTATTCCACGATAAGTCAAAACACATAGAGATCCAATACTTTTATATACGAGATATGGTGCAGAGAGGAGCTATCAAGCTCGAGTATGTAAGCACTGAGGATCAAATTGCAGATATCTTGACCAAACCTCTATCTCGAGTAAAATTTGAATACTTCCGAGACAAGCTTGGTGTAGTTCAAAAGGACCCTCCTCGAAAGGGGGAGTAGTATAGTCACTGATGATGAGATTGCCTCATCAAACACAAGGTTGATGATAAGGTTACCTGTTCACTACACCTAGATACTTAGAAATATTTAGATTTAGGACTCTTATGCTTAAAATACTTAGTTATTACTTATACATGCTTTTGATGTTAGATGTATACATGCTTTTGATGATAGATGTATTAGTGAGAATACATGCTTGTGATGTTAGATGTATACATGCCTTTGATGATAGATGTATTAGTGAGAATACATGCTTTTGATGATAGATGTATTAGTGAGAATACATGCTTTCGATGATAGATGTATTAGTGAGAATACATGCTTGTGATGTTAGATGTATACATGCCTTTGATGATAGATGTATTAGTGAGAATACATGCTTGTGATGATAGATGTATTAGTGAGAATACATGCTTTTGATGATAGATGTATTAGTGAGAATACATGCTTTTGATATTAAATGTATTAGTGAGAATACATATTTTTTATGATACATGTATTTATTAAATGTACTTGTATGGATGAGGATACTTGTACCTGTATTGATGAGAATACATGTGAGGATTGGATCATCCTTGAACTCAAGTTCTGAAGAGAGCTGTAGACATGATGTCTCCGAGAATGAAGTCCTTGGTGGACAGAATAGGATTGCATCATCCTGAAGAGAGCCGTAGACATGGTGTCTCCGAGAATGGAAGATAGGACTGCATCGTCCCTGGACCTCGGTTCAAAATGTACGAGATTGGGATTTCCTCGTCCCTAGACATGGTGAGATGTCTTAAAGTGATAAGGACTAATCATCCTGTAAACAGATTGGGATTGCCTCGTCCCTAGACATGGTGAGATGTCTTAAAGTGATAAGGACTAATCATCCTGTAAACAGATTGGGATTGCCTCGTCCCTAGACATGGTGAGATGTCTTAAAGTGATAAGGACTAATCATCCTGTAAACAGATTGGGATTGCCTCGTCCCTAGACATGGTGAGATGTCTTAAAGTGATAAGGACTAATCATCCTGTAAACAGATTGGGATTGCCTTGTCCCTAGACATGGTGATATGTCTTAAAGTGATAAGGACTAATCATCATGTAAACAGATTGGGATTGCCTCGTCCCTAGACATGGTGAGATGTCTTAAAGTGATAAGGACTAATCATCCTGTAAATAGATTGGGATTGCATCATCCCTAGACATGGTGAGGTGTCTTAAAGTGAGAGGGAGTGATCATCCTGTAACTAGATCATGTGTATTGCAGGGTATGCTGCTGTTGTGTTGATGATCGTGTGATGACGATGCTGATGATCGTGTGATGACGATGCTGATGATCGTGCGATGACAATGTTGATGATCGTGTGATGACGATGCTGATGATCATGTGATGATGATGCTGATGATTGTGTGATGACGATGCTGATGATCGTGAGATGACGATGCTGATGATCATGTGATGACGATGCCGATGATCGTGAGATGACAATGCTAAAAATCGTGTGATGACGACGCTGATGATAGTGCGATGATGATGTTGATGATCGTGTGATGACGATGCTGATGATGTTGATGTTCCAGTAACTGGTTGAGTTACTGATGATGATAAATTGAAGAAAGCTTCCTATGATTTATAGATGTATCATGTATGATGTAGCAGATGACTCCTTGCTCCTGCAGATGTTGTTATAATATCCTTCTCGTTAAGGGGGAGTGTTGAATATTGTAACTTCTAAGAATATTATATTTGTACATTATTATTCTGGAGATGTTTCATCCCTCCGAGGTAACCCTATTATGTATCCGGAGATGTTTATTCCTCCGAGGGTTTGTGGTAGCTAGGTTTATTAGACCCACCATGTGGGGGTCGGCCCTGATCTTATACTTTAGGGGTTATTAGACTTCTCCAGGAGAGGTCGGCCCCATTAGGTATTTTAGTCAGTGAGGAGTTAGTATAAATAGAGGAGGTGAACTCCTCATTAGACACACTCACTGACTTGAGAAAAGTAGTGCACTTGTCTGGGAGGTCTGCTAAGGAGATAAAGAAGGAGGGAGCACATCTTGTATTTTGGTTGATCATCTTATTGAGGAAAGCTTTGCTGGGTTTTCTACCCCATGAGGTTTTCCTAGGGTATATTCTGTTTCTGTCTTGTGATTATGTTTCTTTCAGTGATCTTGCTAGTCTATTTGGTTTAAACTTAACACTATGCATAGCTGGTTCTCACTTTGCTCACAAACCGTACTTGCTCGTAATAGCTGCAACCAATGGATTTAATTTTCACCTGTGAAATTCATCATTACACATCTTGTTAGGCCAAGCATAACCTAAACATTAAAAATTAGTCAATTGTTTTTCCCCAATTGACATGGAGAGCCCATGCTCTATTCATGAGACTTTCACACTTTCCATGCTTTCCCAACATACACATGAATTCTTTCATGTTCATCCATTCACAAGAAATTAACCACTTCAGCATTCACAATTTATTTCAAACAAATAAACACACTCTACTTTTAGCCATACATGCATTCAACAATTTCCTATGTTTATAAATGCATCAATAAAAAGGAAAGAGAGAGCAGTAAGAGTTTTCTTCTCTTAGTCTTGTTCCATTCTGGAACCCACACCACCACGGTGGTTTTCATGCTCCTAGTCTCTTTCACCTCAACGTGAATGCTTGACCTGCCCTTCTTGGCTATGAAACTTAATGTCTATGGTCTATTTCAGACCTCTCAACCATGGAGTCCCTCCACATGGTTTTTCTACAACTCTTGGCTGCCAGGACTCACACAGTTCCACTAGCCCCATCTTTCATTGTTGCTGAAGCTGAGCTTTTTAGGACAGTCACATGTCCACATGCATTCTTAAGAAGCTTTCATAGTCCTTGCTTCCAACAATACCTACACTCAACATTGAATCAATTTGCATGTTTAGTTTATTTTCATAGGATTTATCTCTAAACAAGAGTTTAGGGAGTCACCATATACACTCGTATATTCATAAGCAAGAAATGACAAGATAACCAAATACTTATCTGCATTGGATGTCTTCACTTTATTCCATAGTGTCCTTCCTTGCTTTACTAGCCTTGGAATTGCCTATGGATTTGGATGTTTGGCCAGCGCGCAGTCTGCCCCTCAACATCAAATAATCTTGTATGTTTGGCCAGCACGTAGGCTGCTCCACAACATCAAATAATCTTGTATGTTTGGCCAGCATGCAGGCTGCTCCACAACATCAAATAATCTTGTCCAGCCAGTGACTCTCTAGATTTACCAAGCAATTTATAGTTCTTTCAGGGTCCTTGCTTCCTGTATGACCAAGGTTTCCAACAAAGAAACAATAGTGCATCAGCTTAACTGTTACAAGACTTATACTTGTAATCTTCATTATTCCAAACAAGAAATAAATGAAATTGAATACTTATCTGTATTGTGCATTTCCTCTCTGGTCCACAGGGTCCTGCTTTTACTTTATAAGCCTTGGGATCCTCCTGCGGACTGGGATGTTTGGCTAGCACGTAGGTTGCTCCAAATCATCAAATAATTAATTCCCAACTAGTACACCTTCACGTCGACTGGATTTACCAAGCATTTGGTGGTGCCCAACGAGTCCCATACCTGGTTGGCCCTCTCCATTGCTGAGACAGGACATCCGTCTGGGTCATCGGCCAATGGAAGGTAACTGCGCCACAGACCATTATAGGTCAAGGCTCTACTACTCTACCTTAGGCTTACATCATCCTTTCACATGTGTTACAATCCCTTAATGCGCATAACAATTTGTCACCCACATAAGGGTGGTACTCCTTCTCTTGTGCAAACCGGCGGTTCCCTTTAGGAACTCTTTAGGTGACTTTATTAACTACAGGCTATCATGGCCCCATGATACCCACTCATACTACACAAAGGTTACCATTGCTCATACAGTCCTCTTAAGTACCCCTTTTATTCACTTTTTCCTTTAATGTGCAGCACCAAATTTTATATGTATAAGCTGTCAACACAAAATGGACAAGCAAGCTCATCAATATTGTTTCTCTAAGACTGTAAACATATTTCATCACATTCACTATCCAACATTGAAACACCAGGAATGCATCCATTCCCTTAGGGTGTAGTCAATATTGGCATCCCTATCATAACTCAACACCAGAAAGGTGTGCCCTCCTCACTGATGTGAACTATGTAGGTCCTAATCATACTTCAAGCAATCTAAATAATATAAACAAATGGAATATGCTTTGCATAGTAATTCTAACAATTAGAGATGCCCATATACACATATATATACAGATATATATCAGTCTGGGTTTACAGGACACTTATCCATTTTGCAGATGTAATTTCTCTTCACTAATGAGGAATGGGGGCTCCTTCTCTGAGTTAACAGTCCCTCAGTTTGCTATCCCAACTCCTTTTGATGTTACATAACTCTCATATGTCTTACTGACATAATCTTTATCATCTCACTCATATTGTTTACCAATCATGCAGTGCAGATGAGACATTAATAATGTCTAATGGCGTTTCACCCGAAACCCATTTCCAAATCATGGAATCTCTTCCCATGAAGTTTGGCTTCTACAGGCCCTCTCTCTTGGTCTTACTGCAATGTGTCTTCCTAGCACACTTATTAATTAGCCAAACAGTCAGAAACATTTAACAATAAAATTCAAATGTGATTGTTCCATAACCAATCAATGGTACTAATAATTAAATTCAATATGAATTTGCAACTCTGTCTACGACAGAAATTGATTTTCTTAGCCATGAAGCTATCCTCATATTGCTTGGCTCTTGTAAGTGGCACCATTCTATCCATTATGGATTTATGTTTGCTGCCATACATGGACATCCACCTACAACATGTCCTCCTGACACAATTTTGCATAAGCCAAACAGTTAACAACATTTAACAATGTAATTCAAATCTGAAAATTTATAAATCTGAGATTTACAATTCTTCTTTCTAACAGAGCTTAGATTTTTCAACCATGAGATTCCTTCTCATAAGCTCTAAGTCAAATTTTCAAATCTGCTCCCTACAGAAATTAGATTTGCAACCATGATATTATTCTCATAAACTTAAATGAGAATATTTCCAGATTTGTTCCATGCATAAGTTAAATTTCACACCCATGAGAATCTTCTCATAACCTTTTGCTTTTGCACATGGTAGACTCCAGCCTTCATCATGGACTTACCCACATTGCCATGCCTAAAACCATCTACCTGAAATATGAAACTTCCATCAGCCAAGCACTTTGTAAGTCTCCATGTATATAATATTTCATTGCTGCAACAGTCACTGAAGCATTTTTAAGAATTATAACATTCCATCATTCAAATACTCCCAACTGTTAACATATCAATATCACCAAAACTCATTTACTTCACGTGCATCATTATCATACTAAAATTGCAAGGTACCATCGCATCATTTATGCAATTACTTAAAGCTTTTAAATGCTCATTAATTCATAGCCATATCATTTATACAACTCTGTCCTTCCAACAGAGCACTCTAGAAGCCTGTCAATCATGACTACCTTCATGAAATTCTTCCCCTACATTCATAGTAGCTCACAAAATGATCTCAAAATTATCATTAATTCTTCATTTCATCTATTGCTCAATTATAATGAGACATATACATATATCACAATCATGCATGCACACAATACATCTCCTCAGGTGTAGCTACCTACATGCATGCATATTCACAACATTTACTCAAGTTTTTCATATGCATTCACTCAATGATTAAGTACGAGATTATAAAATCTCTTAATGCACATCCACTCAATGCCACCTTGCATTGTTTCCTGAGTACTATGCATTCAAGCATATTAGAACTTAATCATGACTATCTCATATAACATGCATTACCATAATCAGGACCACTGGTCCTCACTTGCTTTGGTTTTTAAACTCACAATCAACATACTCAAATGGCAGGATATAATTTCATATGAATGCATTGAGATTCTAAGCAAGTATAGGGTGTAAGGATCATTGCCTTCACTTACCCACACCTCACCATACTTGGTAGGTTAACATTCCCATTCGGGCACTCAATACCACATGCAAACGAAATCAACATAGTTCAAACATAGTCAAAGGGATCTTACCAAATTCTCTTTCAACATTCATGCAATTATGCATCAATAACCATTACCTGCATGGTTGTCATTAACATCACTTGACGTTACCTGATTGGTTGGCCTCTTACCAAGGCTACATAGTCCTTTTGCCAACCTCATGATCACAGATTTGTTGCACCATCCTTTCTTCACAAGGTTGTTGGATTTATGCAACAACATCATCATCTTTAGCCATGCTTCTGTTGTCTTTGGTCCTACAACCAAAATCAATCACCAACGGTGATTATCAACCACAATATTTATCATTAGTGGTTCATTGCATATGTGAAATCTCACTACTTTTACCAATATGTAATGTCATATGCATGCAAAACATATACTCATGCACTGTGCAATGTTTATTAATATGTCAATCAATGCATCTTCATGCCAGTCATCTAATCTCTTGCATTTTCAACATTCTCATGTCATAATTTTATGCATATAAAGCTTATAAAATATAAATGTAGTTAGCAAGACAGGGGTTAAGGAATTCTCCCTTTCCAATCCCTCATCTTTGCATGAACTTCATCTTCCACATCATAGCTGGTTCAATTTCATGGCATGCTACTTCCAGGCATGCAATTCTAGAATCTACCCATATTGACAACAATTTTGCCAAACAGCCACTGGCACTTTTCTGCTCCGATTATCTATGATGCATGATAGCTCCATTCGAATTCTGATTATGTGTCATTATTCCCTGTTGGACAAGATTTCCAATGCCTGTCCCCTTGCTCCATTCTGACATCGGGTGTGGAAACTACATCACTTCAAAAATGACAACTTTCACCCCCAATTCTACACATTTTACATAGTTGTATTTTGGTCCGGAATACCAACTTCAGCCACCTGTGGAAGAAACTCTATGAAAAATCATGAAAACTTTTCTACTGGGCGAAGTTAGTCCATATAACAAGGAATGCTCAGCAACTAGTGGATATCTGTTCCGATGCACCGTTCATCTTCTATGAATTTCTGGGTTTTACTACTTCTCACTTTTCACTTTTCCCCCAAAATCTCAAAATTTGGCCAAAAATGGCTATCTCCCAAAATATGCATTTCTAGAAAATCTTCGTCTAATGGAAACTGTCCGTCTTAATGAGAATATGAAATGTCTAGTTCAATAGAATTTTTGATTCCAACATCTAGGGTCACTTTTACTGTCCACAAGCTTTTCAAAATCCCGAAAAAGTGGCCCGGAACAGTGCTTTTTAGCTTTCTAGTCCACCCCGACTCCAGATCCTTTGGATTTCGGCTCCAAGATTCCAAAATTGACACTGTGCCTTCCCCATGGTCACGCCATATAGATTTAATCCCAAACCATCCTTCTGTTGAGCCTCGGGACACCCTTTTGCAAAAGTCACTATTCCCCATTTTCTGTCAAATTGGAGCATACTGGGTTCGGAGCTCTCTCTAGTTCTTTCATGGCCTTTGTTGATGGCCTCTGAACCCCATAGGAATCATTCCAATCTGAGCCCGATTACTCCCTCTACCCAAAAATCAAGTTTTTGGCATTTTTTTTTTCGCTCCTCCCTTTGTTGGTCGCGGCCCAACTTCTGCGACCATCGCCGGATTTGACCTTAACTTCCCTGTCGCAGCGTAGGTTTTAACGTTAAAGTCACCGCCAAATAGTGCAATTACTAACAATATGTCAGGCGCTTTGGCACAGGATTTATTTTTAACTCTGTCACTACGCGCAAGCCTCTATCGCAACTTTTAACCTTGATTTCGCTGCCATGCGCCGCGCAGAAATTAACACTAACTTTGCTGCAGTGCCGCACAGAATTTAACACTAACTCTGCCGCTAGCGCAACGCAAAAATTAACGCTAACTCTGCTGCCAGCACAGCGCATAAATTAACACTAACTCTGCCGCCAGCCCAGTGCAGAAATTAACGCTAACTCTGCTGCTAGCGCAGCGCAGAAATTAACACTAACTCTGCCGCCAGCACCGCGCAGAAATTAACATTAACTCTGCCGCCAGCGCAGCGCAGAAATTAACACTAACTCTGCTGCCAGTGCAGCGCAGAAATTAACGCTAAAATCGCCGACAGAGCCTTTAGCAGAACTCATAAATACTTAGAAAAATTTTAAATTTTCACAGACAGACAGAAATTTTCACAGACAGTTAGAATTTTTTTTGGAATGTGCCCTTCATTCTTTACCAAGGTGAGTTACTATAGATCAAACTTGCATAAAAACTTGCATAAAAATAGTAAGAGAATGCCAAGAACTTGCATCTCTAAAAAGGGATTTTCTTTTCATTTCAAATTCAACAATTCAACGAATGGATTCACAATTAATCTGCAAGCATCCAACAAGCATGGGCAAGGAAAACTCATGAGCATAAGGGCATTATTCGCAAGCTTTCCTCACTTCCGAAAACCATCAATCGGCCACCTAAATGTTGGTTCATTGTAATTAACAAACATCATTAAGATATGGGGCTGTAACAACCAACTGTTCAGGCTTTCAATCATGAAATTAACATACAGAAACTCATTTCCAGCCATGCTCAACACTCAATTTCATGCATTCAAAACATCATGGACATCCAAGGGACAAGGAGTCATAATTAATCAAGGCCTGAAGCACATGATGCGTTATCTCATATGCACAACAATTAACTACAAACAATAACCAATACACAACAACATGCCCTCTGCACAACACACAAAATCATATTTTCCTAATCTGCTATGTGAATGTCGACCCAACAGCCGTAGTGTTGAACCTTAAGCTCTGATAGCACTCTGTAACGTCCCCTTCCATCAATCTAGAGCAAGGAAGGAAACGCTAACCAAACTACCGGTCTTATTGACAATATCAGCCTCATTCATTACTAAGAAATGCATGGATAATTAAAACTTCTGTGTGTAAGTTCAAATTAACTAAGCACAACGGAATTAACTCCTATTTTCACACTCACAAATAGCAATGCATAACATATATATCACAGTAGAGGATAAATTCAACGTATAGAGACCCAATCTCATTCCAATGCCCTGCATAGATCTCATATTAGGATAATCATTTCATCTCATTAAACATGAACCATTTACATATTGCAGAACACAAAATGCATATAATTTATAACACAGCGGAATAACCATAATAACATACATTCAGAAGGAGATACATCAGCCTATTTCTTTCAGGCATAATAGTGAAACAATCACGGAATAATCAATCTCATTCTCATGCTATGCACAGGTTTGATGCCTATTAATTTAAGAGAATCATTTCATCCAAGTAACATGAGTAATTTAATATATAGGACAAACCACATAATGAACATCATTCAAACCACAGAGAATACTTATCTTGAAGATGAAACTGTCCAACAGCTAGCTACTTGAGAGCAACATTCCACCCAACCATAGATCTCTATCCAGCCTGTATTCTTTCAGCTGAGAGCTCACCCCCGAGCTGGGTTGTGTATCCACTAAGGAGGAAATAGATGGGCTCACTCATAGTCATGGTTTCACTCAAATGGTCATGCTAAGCCGGCACACAGCTGGGTTCATCAACCATGCAAATAGCAGAGGAGGAGGGTGCTAAGTCAATGAGCTCAACCACAGAGCCACATACATCTCAGGCTAAATTCAAGCAATCCAATCCTCTGTTCCAACATCCACACTTGGATTTCTCACCATTCTGTCAACGAATAACTCAAATCCATCACTGGTTTTTCTGGGCTGCAAAAACTGGGTTTTCCTATGGATTTCAGGGTAGCCAATACTCCCAAATTCGCCCCAAGGTTCATACCTATGGATCCCCTATTGGATTTCACTGTCAAATACCAAATCTGGGCATTTTGGCTCTTCAAAACGTGGGTTCTTGCACAATTGCGATTTCTTGTTTCCTCTCACTGTTGGGAATTCCTTTTTTTTTTGGATGGAAAATGATGCTGGTGGCTTCCAAAATGGAATGGGGATGAGGAAGAAGCAATCCTCATGAGGTAGAGTGACTTGTGGTACAAGAAAACAGAGCCCATACCTGCAAATACGAATTTATGGGCTGCCCATGCTCCATTAAAGCCATGGATTGTTTTCTTCAACCACTTCCTCACAACAGAATTAAATGTCAGCAAGGAAAGTCAAATGGGTTCTCAAGGTGACATATGGAAGCCTATGGTTCAATCCCATAGCCCCCTCACCACTCCCTAGTGGATACACATGGCCCCTTCTCATTCGTTGCCTCCATAGCCAGTTTTGGTATTTTATTGCATGATGTTTATTTACATCATTTTTACAATGTTCCATGGCTAAATAGCACATGGGTAACATAATGTCTAATACTTGCCTTTAAATAAAATTTGAGCTTCCACTAGCGGGGCCTTGGCCTTGAGCTCCACGCTAGGAAAACATACATCACATGTATACAATATTTACATTAAAATCTAGTATATCTAAGGGTCAAAATGGGGTATTACAAAGATGTGGTCTATAGACTCTTTCCTTATACTTTTGAGCCTAAGGTGTCTTCATGGTACTTTAGTTTACAAGCCAGCTTGATAGCTAATTGGGAAGAATTTGAACAATGTTTCTTAAAGAAATATGGAAATCAGAAAACAATAGCTACGCTCATGAAAGAATTGTTGTCCATGAGGATGGAAAAGAAAGAGAAGGTACAAGAATTCAACCAAAGATTCACCACACTGTTAAATAATTTTAGCGAAGCAGCTAAACCTACAGAAGAATCTTTAGTGGAATACTATACCACCGCACTCTATCCGCCCTTAGCGATGTTTGTCAAAAGAACTAAGAAAACCACCTTAATAGAAAATTTCGAAGAAGCTAGGAAGGTGGAAGAAGAAGCAGACAACATTGCTAAGCATGCGCTTGATGTGGAAACAAAAACATCAACCACTAAGAAACCATTCTTGCTTACCAGGAATAAGAAAGAACCATCAGCGGACATGGAAAATGTAGTTAAAATGATGCAAAAATTGTCCAATAAAATTGTAGATCTTGAAAAGGATAAGGCATCTAACACTTCCAGGAAGCCTTTTAAACCTTTCTACAAGAAAAGAGAGGAAAACGATCAGCCTCATTCACCTATGAATAACTCTCCTATTTTGAATTTGAATGAAGTAAGAATGGAACATTTCTGCACCTTTCATCAAGAACCACACTCTAAAAAAAGCTGTCCGCAATGGATAAATTCAATGAGCTTGGTGATGAACCAAATGCTAGACTCACAAATCCCAGACCAAGACAATCCTCTAGAGGATCAAAATCCTGAACTTGAAGAACCAGCCACATACACTACTATGGTGTTATGGGATTGGGTACCTTTAACTAAATTAGTTGAAGATTATCCTAAGGAAAGTCAAGTCTCAACTATTAACATTAACACTCGTAGTAAAGGTCTAATTGCTGATCCAGTTCCAAGCTCAACCACTCCCAAGCTTAAAACCTCCAAAGCGATATCGAAAAGACAAATCAAAGTCATTCCATCACAACCCAAACCTAATCAAATGACTACTAAGCAGCCAAACATTGAAACAATTCAGCCACCAAAAGTAACCTTGAATAAAATTGATAATTAACCCAAAGTTGTAAAGGAATGTGATATGGGATATGACATAATTGAAGATATAAAGAAAGTGAAAGAAAATGTTTCAATATTCGATATGTGTAGCTTTCCCCAGCAACGAAATAAATTGTTGCAAGCTCTTGAACCCCAATCTAGCGCGCCATTAGCAGATACTTAGGAAGACCCTGGAATTAATGAAGCTAGTATTGGCGGGAAATCTAAATCCCAAACATTGCTGTTCCTTTTAACTTTTGAAATTTTCAATCACAATGTGCATAACTGTTTAGTAGATTCTGGAGCTTCCTCGAATGTCATGCCATTGTCTATTTGCAAAAGGATCAATGGGAAACCAACTCCATCCCCAGCCCAAATTATTCAGCTGGACAGGATCGTTGTTAAAGTAATTGGGGAAATGAAATATGTGCTTATTAGGTTGTCTACAGATTCTAGGGTGTCAGTTCATTGATATAATGGTAGTTGATATCCCTGAAGCTTATGGTTTGATCCTAAGCAGAGATTGGTCAACCAAACTAGATGGTTATTTTGCCACAGATTGGTCCCACTTATGGCTGCCCTATCAGAATAGGCAAAACCAAATTAAAGTGCTGAGAGAACCACACATGAAACAGAACGTAACTCAGCTAGAGGGAAAGAATGAAGCTGTAGCTTTCTCATCTTCCGTCCTAGGGAATTTTTTCTTAGAAATCAAGCCTGGAAACTATCAGTCAGAAGATGCTAGCAATGAATCAGACAAACAATCCAATCTTCTTCAATTTTCTCGGACTGACGATATCGACTATAACATAGTTAACTTAGTTACTGACTTAGATGGTTCAGATACTAACTTAGTTAGATCAAAGAATGTTTTTTGGGTTTTGTACTTTGATGGTTCCAAGACTCAGGAAGGATCCGGGGCCGGTTGTGTTCTAATGGATCCCGAGAGGAACAAGCACTTCTTGTCTTGTAGATTAGAGTTCGATTGTACTAATAATACTGCTGAATATGAAGCTTTGGTCCATGGATTGAAGAAAGCCATTGGTTTGAATGTTAAATATCTGAAAGTCTTCAGCGACTCGGAAATAGTCGTCAGACAGAGACAAAATTCATTGTCTTTCACCACATCTGAAAGGCTATCAGTCTGAGGTATGGGATCTGATTACCAACTTTGAAGCTTTTAATATAAAATCTATTCCTAGATTACAGAATCTTGCCGCTGACTTGTTAGCTACTTCTGCTTCTAGGTTGGTGCCTACTAATAATAAGTGTTCTATTGAATTGGTTTTCAGGCCTTCCGTTCTAGATAATATAACAAATTTCAAGGTGTTCGATGATGACAACCAAATTATTAGTTTCCTTACAAATGAAGACATGTTTCAAGAAGTTGTTATAGACGAAGAAAATCATGATGTTGATTTGCAAAATAAGGACGCAGTCAAAGGAAATTTCATCCCTAAAAGAGTGACATCACTTGAAAGTTTGTTCGATTTGCAGAGAAATTTCAAGAAACCCGCAAATGTTAAAACTCATAGTTCTACTATGCAGCATGAATTGATAAATCTAGGCACAGAGGCCGAACCAAAATATGTCAATCTTGGCAGATGTTGTTTGCCGGGTGAAAGAGACAGGATCATCAAACTTTTCCAGCAATATAAATATGTGTTTTCTTGGGTGTATGAAGATCTAAAAACATATGATATTTGCATCATTCAGCATGTCATACCTATGAAGGCAAGTGTTAAACCTTTTTAGCATCAACTAAGAAGAATGCACCCTACTCTCGAGCCTTTGATTCAGAAGGAATTAAAGAAGTTATTAGACGCCAAGATTATCTTGAAAGTCCGACATTCGGAATGGGTCGCTAATTTAGTTCCCGTAAGGAAGAAGTCCAGAGAAATAAGATTATGTGTAGATTTCAGAAACCTGAACAGAGCATCTGATAAAGATAATTATCATGTTCCTTCAATGGAACAAATTTTGCAGATGGTATCAGGAGCAGAAATGTTTTCTCTACTAGATGGTTTCTCCGGTTACAATCAAGTGTTGGTAGCGGAAGGAGATCGTCTTAAGACTACTTTCCGCACTAAGTGGGGAACATTCGCATACCGAAGAATGTCGTTCGGATTGATAAACACAGGAGCCACCTTCCAACGAGCAATGGACATTGCTTTTTGAGGATTGGGCGGTCACTGTGTTGTAGTCTATCTTAATGATGTGACAGTCTTCTCGAAGAAAAGAGAGGACCATGTCTTCCATTTGAAATAGATTTTTGACCGTTGTAAGAAGTATGGTATATCTCTAAACCCCAAGAAGAGTGTCTTTGCTATTCTAGAAGGCAAAATTTTGGGCCACATTATCTCAAAGAAAGGAATTTCAATAGATTAAGAGAGAGTCCAAGTTATCAATAAAATCCCCATGGCCCACAATAAAAAATCTATGCAGTCATTTATGGGCACTATCAATTTTGTTTGAAGGTTTGTCCCTGATTTCACTCAGACGGTCAAACCTCTGCAACAAATGGTCAAGCAAAGTGTGCAATTCAAGTGGACAGATTTAGAGAAAGATGCATTTAAGGATATCAAATCAGCCATAGCCAATTCCCCCTCTCTAAGAAGTCCAGATTTTGACAAAGATTTTATTTTATATACCTTCACTTCAGATGACTCTCTCGCAGCTGTGCTTATGCAAAAGGTGGAATTAGGAGATGAATACCTAATCTCTTTTATGAGTACTGGTCTGCAGGGCATTGAACTGAACTATCCTGTCATAGATAAACAGGCATACGCCATGTACAAAGAAGTAAAGCAATTCGGGCCATATATCCTTAAGAATAGAACTAAAGTTGTGGTTCCCCATCTAGCCATCAGATCCCTTTTCGCTCAAAAGGAGTTGCGAGAAAGAAGAGGAAATTGGGTCATCGATCTTCAAGAATATGATCTAGAATTTAAAACAAC
Organism: Larix kaempferi; assembly: GCA_027924585.1. Lineage (NCBI taxonomy): Eukaryota > Viridiplantae > Streptophyta > Pinopsida > Pinales > Pinaceae > Larix > Larix kaempferi. Next base: position 661,226 of record BSBM01000800.1, on the reverse strand, counting down.
CACCATTATTGAAGGTCAAGGCCTATGTAAATTGCTCGCTCAGCACCCAATACATGAAAAGTGAGATTGGGAAAATGAGGCTGAACTAAATACAGCTGAAGCCTGCCCTATCTTCACAGCGCCTGAATCTTGGTACATAGACTTAGTGCACTACTTGCAACAAGGGTACCTACCAGAGCATTGGAGTTCTAAGCAAAGACGAGCACTTCGTTTGAAGTCGGCGGCTTACTAGATCATTGATGGAGTACTTTTCAGAAAAAATTATGATGGTATTTTTCTAATATGTTTAGAGAAGGAAGATGCAAGTAAGGTGGTCAAAGAGTTACATGATGGCCCTGCTGGTGGGAATTATTCTGGAGACACCACAGCTCACAAGATACTGAGGGATGGATATTATTGGCCCACTTTGTTCAAAGATTCTCATGCCTATGCACACAATTGTGATGTATTCCAAAGAAGTGCTAGGAAATTACCCAAGGCAGCAAGACCATTACAGCCGGTTATCATCTCGGAACCTTTTGAACAATGGGGCATAGATGTCATTGGAGAGATAAAAGGAAATTCTTCTTTGCAGCACCGATATATACTGACAACCACAGATTATTTTATGAGATAGACAAAGGCTATCCCATTGCGCAAAATCAATGAAGATGCAGTCATTAGTTTCTTGAAAGAGAACATCATAACTAGGTTTGGGGTTCCAATTTCCCTAGTTTTTGATAATGCAACTTATTTTTTGTCTTTTAAGATAAATGAGTTTGTTTATGAAAGAGGAATTAAACTATATTATTCAGCCAACTACTATCCCCAGGGAAATGGATTAGCCGATTCCTCAAACAAAAATCTCAATCGAATTCTCAAGAAGACTATAATTGAAAACCAGAGAAGTTGGCACACTGCTCTTCCAAATGCTTTATGGGCGGATAGAGTCACTCTAAAGAATGCTTTGGGAGTTTCCCCATATACCCTTGTTTACGGTAGAGAATCCATCCTCCCTCCTAACCTCTTAGTCCCATCCTTGCAATTGTCCCAAGCATCTCGAGGTACTAGTAGTCAAGTTTTGCAGTCTAGAATTGACACCTTACCGAAACTTGAAGAACCTCAGCAGAAGGCCAAAGACCTATTCCACCAACATCAAGACATAGTCAAAAGATGGTTTGATAAAAGGAAGTCCGACAAAAGAAATTTTGAAGTAGGAGACTTAGTCTTGAAGTGGGATCACCAGCATGAGGTAAAAGGAATGCATACAAAGTTCCAACAGCTATGGGTCGACCCTTATCTAATTTCTGAGAAACTTGGTTCATCTACTTACAAGCTGAAAGACCTCCAGGGAGAAGAAGTAATCCTTCCTCTCAGTGGCCTCGCCCTAAAGCAATACTTTGCATAGTCTCATTCGGACCTTTGTACATAAATAAATGGTTTCTTTTGTTTTCTTTTCGTTTTTGTCCTTTCCTTTCTTGTTTTTGTTCCCTAAACATTTTCAGTAGTTTGGTCTGATTTTTCTTGTCCTTTCACTTCCTTTCGAGTTTGTTTTCTTTGCCAAATAAGACCCAGCCCAACTCCTGGTGTAAGTGTAGAACAAGAGATCCGACCAAAACTCAAAATCTTGAAAGACAGAATTTTACTTATAAAGAAATAGCCCCGCGACTTTGCCTTTATCGACCAGACTTATGTAATGTAGAGATTGTGTTCTGTTTGGTCAAAATAACCCCAGTTAGATGACTAATGATTCAATACTTCTCTCTCACTATCTCGAGGTCTCATCCACTTTAATATTAATATCTCTCCCAAGGTCTTTTTGCTATTTTGGATCCATGGAAAGGGAGCATGCCTCACAGCTGTATGGTATTTAAATGATCCCATGCTACAAATAAAAGCCGAAAGTGCTTATATCAAAGAGTCCGATTCCTAGAAATTCTCGCATCAATTAAAGCATGGCTGAGATGAAGCAAAATTTTCAAATCACAAAGCTGTTCAAATAATTCAGCCCAAGCAAAGTTCTTCTCTATCCGTGAAGCTTGAAAAACCAAATAAAATCTCGCTTACACAAAAGGACATTATGGATCGAAGAACCAAAATCAAAGGATTGTATTTTTCAAGAAAGTTATTTTTGGGAGGCTCAAACAACAAAGCTTCCAATTTTAGAAACATCCAAAAGGGATGCAAATAGCAAGGGAATGAAGAACAAACGAATATCCCTGTGAGGCATTGTTACGATCCTGTGGAGTCCTTTCTTAGTCAGAGCACCATAAAGATAGATTCTAAGGGAATTAACTTCATACTCTGGCCTTGGGAGAGTGTGAAATAAGCATAAGTCTACGTCGCCTTTCCCAAGTGACCAATATGATAAAGAGATCACTACATCCTTGAAGGTTGAACTGTGAGGCATTTGTTTCACTTGTGGCTATCAGTTTAAAAGTCAGTCTGATCTTGACAAGATTGTGTTTCAGAGATCTGTGTTCACCAACGAATCGCCAATTGTTGTTGCTGCAACATCCCTCCCCAAAATTTTTGGTAAATGTTAAGACCCCTCCTTTTATTGTTTGCCGAGAAGCTTGGTTTTGTTCAAGTCCTATTTACTCCTCTGATTCAAACTTTTATGAAGCTTTATTTCTTTCCTTCTTCCTTGAGGATTTTTTCTCTAAGGCATTTCTTTCTTTAAACACAAAGCGCACCTTTAATTTTCAAAGTATGCGCTAAATGGGCAGATAGCATGATTAACTTTGTGCCGGAAGGCGCAAGTTTTAGGTCTTGACTCTATCACCAATGCGCAAATCACAAGATTAATTTTTATGCCGCAAAGCGCAAGCTTTAAACATAACTTTTGTGCCATATCGACGCATCCGCCTGTAGCGCAAAGTCTATCCCTGAAGTCCCTGTCTTTAGCGCAGAGATTAACCTAAGTTCGTTGTTGCGTTTGCAATCCCATTCACTTGGCCATTGGCGTATCTTTTGGGCGCAAAAATCAACAATATCTCCTCCGCTCGACGCGCAAAAACTAACCTTAAGATCGTCGCCACCATCGTTCTTTTTAAATAGACCTTGTCATTGGCGCATCTCTTAGGCGCAAAGCCTAATGATAGTTACCCCGTCGCGATCGCATGCTCTATGCTTAATAGTGCCGCTGCACCAATCCTGCACCATCGCATCTCTTGAGTGTTGAGGGCGCCGTTCAATGCCATTCAATACACCCCTGCTGGGTTGATGAGGCCATTTAACTCAGCTTGTGTGGCGTTAATTCGCTCCATTTTCGAGCCCCGTGCCCACCGAACTCACATTAATCCACCTATTGGGAATTAAATATTCCCCTATAAGCGCAAAGAACGAAGTTCAAATAGATCATTATTCTCAAGGCCGAGAAACCTTCCAGGAGTGAACAATGGACGTTTTATCAGTTTCATCAGCTTGGATAGGCGCGCCAACCATGAAAAACCACTCTGAAAACACCAGGTAGGAACTCTTCTCCTCCGTTTGATTGTTACAAGGATTGGCTCCATTTGAGGCTGTATTTTGACAATCTAAAATGCAAAATTTGTCTCACGCATAGTTTCTTTTTTGGTTAGTCGCCCATTTTGTCGTTTTGTCTTTCATTGGCTATGCACCCTGTGTGCTTTCTCCGTAGGCCCTAAAATACTGCGTCGATAATTCCTTTTCCCTTCTCAGCTTGTAATAACCTCTTTTGCGTATGTGACGACACTTATCCCGCCAACTGTGACATTTGTTTTCAAAAGAGACTGCACCCCGAGACATGAAAACCAGGTGACCTGTCTTCTAAATACATTCATGAACTGTTATAGCAAGACTATATCTTCCTGGCTCTGTGTTGCACACCACCAGCGATAAATTTCACCTCGTAACATAAGGTGAAAGTGCCTCTAATGCCTATAATGCTCTGTTTGTCTCATGCGCAAGCATTAAGTCGAGCTACTAAGTAGCAAAAACCCACACAGATGAACCATAATGTGCGTCAGTTTCCCACCTCACACCACAATGGCTTTTCCCATGTAATTCCAAATCAACACGCATGCAACAACTTTGCTTTTCAAAATCATTTAAGAAAATTGGCAACTTCTGATTATATGGTTAAGATACTTACTATTAAATTTCACATGGATTTCATACGACTATTATGAGCTCTCGCAAAATTTATAACTTAACTACTGTTGCTTATTTTGAATAATTAGATAATGTCTATGGTGTTAATTGCTTATGAATATGTTGAATCTTTATTTGTGCTACCTTAATTAACGTAGGTTTGACATGCATAGAAGGTCTTCAAGAAGGAAGGCCACGCAAAAGGTAGAGTCAGATTCAGAAGTGGAGATCCTACTGGATACATCACTTGAAACTATGTTTAGTGATACGCAAGCCACCACTAATGTGCCTCTAAGAAGCTATGCCCCAGATTTTAAATGGGGTGGCTTGTATAGATTCATTAGGGATCAGGAGTACCCAAATGGTTCCCTAGAAGACACTTTGGTATACGCAAACATTAAGAAGTCCTGTATACATAAAGCAGCAACCAGACCTGAATTATTTCCATGTTCTGAGGTCCTTGGCTGGTTGATCCCTCATGTCAAAACTGACACCACGTTCATAAACGACAAAAATGGAATGAATCTGGCATCATTCGCACCTGAACATATCCCAACTTCTTACAGATTTCCCCCGACAAGAGCTTGGTTGGAAAATAAATGGATAGCAAAACATCCCATGGACCCTTTGATCTCTGTTAGAAAAATGACAATAGCCGACAGGCAGATAAGGCAAAGGAAGACAAATGAATATGAGAGTAACCTCCTGAAGACTCCCTATAGACTCATTGTTTTGATGTTGAGCTGGATCTTCGGCATGCCCAATGGTAATATATTCAAACTGGGTTGGGTACCGGTAATATTCCATATATCCATGTCAGGCACCATTTTCAATTGGGCTGATATTATTTAAGAAAGCCTGGAATCACTATTAACCGCTGTCCAAGGAGGAATGACTCAAAAAAAGCAGATTTCTTTATGTCTTCCTATTTGATAGATTGCCTGTTGAACAAGCACACCTTCCCAGATTTGGGTTGCTCATGGAACTGGAAGTAAACACCTCTCTTCATAGCTTATCAACCCACATGGGCCAGCAAGTACGCAAGTTATTACAAACAACTTTGTGAGAAATTCATCATACCCTTATACCAGCTTATTTTTGTAGAGGAGCCAAATTGCATGTCAGAAAATGCTATGCCCATCATCGAAGCATATGGTGATTACTACCACTCCCAAGAAGGCACTTACATCCGCATGAGTGGAGGATCCGTAGCTCCATTCTTGCTTCCCAGATATGCTATAGATTTTGTGATACATAGAGAAGCCATAAGGCAAATTTTCAGTGTTAAATTTTGAGCATTAATTCACAATACTCTTGGATCTTTACTGAGAGAATAACATATACAGTATATCAATGCATAACAATCACAATAAGCATGACAAGCATCACAAGAATCAAAATCATGAGAGACAAGAGACACAGAGTTTCCGTGGGGAAAACCCTAAGGTGAAAAACCCCACAACTTCCTCAGAGATAGAGAGAGCAATGGCTCAACCAAAGTACAACCAAAATACACTTGAGATAGTCTCCTAGAGTAGATGATCCTCCTCCTCACTAGTGCACCACTTTCTGAGTGAGAGAAGTGTGTCTTTCCGAATGATCCAAATAGAGATCTCTCGATCTCTATTTATACTTAACTTGTTTTCCCAGTTACACTATGGGGCCAACTTGTCTATCTAGATACATCCAAAATATAATATATATATTTCAGGGCCGACCCCACACATGGTGGTCTAATAACCCATTGGCAAGTACACACACTTGCGACACTTGTCAATCCACATGACGACACTTCCTTATAGAGGAATAACACATCTCTTATAAGGGTACAATAAATATATATGAAATACATAGATGAAATACATTCCGAAGTTACATATACATCAACACTCCCTCTTAACTAGGAAGGTATTTCTCAACACAGTTCTGCTAGACAAGTCTTCTTCTCGGGATCATTGTCATTGATGCATCGTCATCATCATCGTCACTGCTGCTGCTATCTCAACCAATCTCTGACTCTACTCGTCATAGGAAGTTCTACAGAGCCAATCCTTTTTCATACTGGATGTAGGCCCACCACCTATAGGTCTTCATCATCTGTGCAAACGGTCTGATAGAGGTGGCCTCTGAGGACTAATTTTATGTGCGGATGCAATACCAGAAAGAGTATCTCGGAAACATTTATGTTCCTAAGCATGACCGGCAAGATCTCCCAGGACTGATTACATGCATCTCCTCCACAATACCTTTAAAGAGCATCCCAAGAACATTTATGTGCCGTAGCATGACCGGAAAGATCTCTAAAGAGCATCCCAGGACTTATTACGAGCATACAGATCAACCTCTCGGATCTCCAGGACTGATTACATGTGGATAGAAAAAACCTTTAAATAGAATCCCCGGAACATTTATGTGCCACAGCATGACCGGCAAGATCTCTCAAGAGCATCCCAGGACTAATTACGAGCACACAGCTCAACCTCTCGGATCTCTAGGACTGATTACATGTCTCCGTAGTAATACCTCATCCCAGGACTGATTATGAGCACACAGCTCAACCTATAGGATATCTGAGGACTGATTACATACTACATAGCAATACTGGAAAGAGTACCCCAGGAACATTTATGTGCCGCAACACGATCGGCAAGATCTCCCAGGACTGATTACATGCTATTTGCACAACCTGCCACATATCATCTCTGACCTCCAAGTATCAACCTAATACTCATGATCCAATGGATCATCATCGTACGAGGCATCATCCTGATGCCCATGATCATACTGATCATCATCACTTGTACCATCCTGGTACATATCATTTGGAGCAACATCCTAAAGCTCATCATCATGATCAACCTGATCATACAATGCATCCACCTGATGCACACCAAGTATCTACCTGATACATATCATCATACATGATCCACCTGATCATACAGTGTATCCACCTAACACAGATACATGGTCCAAGCATCCAACATGATTGTAGCTAGGGTTTTCACCCTAGCTTGTGCAAATGAGCACCTACTAAGGAGAAGGGACTCCTTAGTAGCAGTTCATAAAAACAATAAATGAAAGACAGTACAGTAAAATAGTAACTACTCTAAACATGTGCATAAAACAGAAAATACAAGATAATAAAAATGATTTTTTTATTGATTATAACTCCAATGTGAAGGTTGGTGAAGCCTTTACAGCAGTCCAAAAGGGTTGCTTCCAAGCTTCCAGTTTTGCTCCTTTCTCTTTCTCCAAAGGGTTTTGGAAATGGGCCAAAGGGGCACTCAAATGTGAAAGTAGCTCAAGGGTGAGCTAGGGTTTCAAGAGTGATTTTGGCAGAGTAAGGGTGTGGTTGACTATGGATATGAAATGAGGGGCTTCCATCACCTATTTATAGGTTTTTAGTGGTGGAGTGCTGGCCCATGGTTTTGGGCACCATATGGTTTAGGTCAGCTGTATAGGGTTTTTGCTTCATTTTTCCCTCTTTTCCCTCTTTTTTGTATTTTTTATTCCCTTTTTAGAGGGTTTTTTCTATTTTGGAGGAATTTTGGGTTATTTTGGAGGAAAAAGGGGTTTTTTGGCCTTTTGGGGGCTTTTTTAATGGTTTTGTGGCCTTTTTGAGGCTTTTTAATGGGTTTTTAAGGTTTTGGAGGCAAATATGGTAGGAAATATGGACAAATGAGTCATGTCATGGGGTAGATGAGGTAGTGAGCACTTTTTGGGTGTTAACAGATTGCCCCCTGATGTGTGAGGGCAGGAGCTCATCGTATGGCCGATAGACATCATAAGTCTTTTATGGTTTTCCTGGGGTGTGGAGAAGAGAAGAAACGAACTAGATCCCGGAACAATGGTCCCGAACAAACTACAAAAACTGAAAGTACATGACCTCAATAATGAATGAGGAATAATCTGAACATATGGATGAGGTAGGCATTCCCATGCTCGTATCAAGATATAGACCAACAATAACAATGGGGTCCAAAATATGGGTACCTGACATATACATGGCCTCAAATAATGAATGAGGAAGAATCTCAATATATGGACGAGGCGAGCATACCCATGCTCATATCAAGATACATTAAAAATAACTGTGAGGCCCGAAAAGAGGGACCTGTAGGATACATAGAGAACCACTGTGTACATCATAAGGGTCTAGAGGGGACACAAATCTGGGACATACTGCTGGGATGACCATGTCTGAGCTGAGGAACTGGTACACTGGAATAACTACAGTGCTGCTAAGTGGGGTACCAGAGGAACTGATGAGCTGCTGGATCATAGTGACGGGGAGTCATATCCTCAATGGTACGCTGAACTGGAACTGAACTGGGTACTCAAGGAAGCATATAACTAGATGGCTTTCGAATACAATCGCCAACGCAACCCGAACATCCATGGGAACATATAAGTGGGTGTTTCGAAGTGACTCATCAATGTGATAGAGTCGGGGGAAATCCGGGGTCTTCAACCAATAACTGAAGGGATATAAACCTTGTGCGATTCTCAACGATGTGATCAAGGTGTTGAAGTTGAGCATGTGAGAAACAACCACTCGGAGAGGCAATGATGACTCCTCTCAAAATGGTCCGTAGGCACTCACCACAAATGGTGATGGGTCCAAGGCGTAGGGACCTCTAGGTCTATCCTCTGGAATAGAGGGGTTGTCGTTGATAGAGGGAGACCTGCAACTAGCAAGGAAATGATGTTTCCTTGATAGGAGCATGAGGTGGAGACCTGAAGTGTGAGAGTATTGATGGTAGGACTGTCATACTGTGGGGGATAACTGGGCAAGTAGAGTGGGTGGACTCAAACTTCCTTTGTTTAGAGTATGATGGCAGGGATGATCAGGCAGCATATGAAATTGATTGGTGGGAAAGGGATCATAGCTGTAATGGATCAAGGATAGTGGCTGGGGTGAGTGATACTCAAGTTGGCGTAAAATGGCAGGAGACTGCAGAATACTCTGAACAAAGGCGACCTGATTGGGGGTGCTACCGAGATGATTGATCATAGTGCTAAGAGGCACGGGGGGACTTCTTGATGGGTTAAGGAACTAGAAGAAGTGTGTTTAAAATGGCACTGTTGTGTGGATTTATACGAGCCCCAGACAGTTCATGCTCGTGATTGCTTTCAATTTTAAGGAGTCTGAAAGCAATAAGAAGACTCTTAAATAAAGGAATGGTACCATTGTGTGGATTTGTATGAGCCCAGGACGGTGCATGCTCATGGTTGATTTCAATTTTAGAGAGTCTGAAAGCGATAAGAAGACTCCAGGGGGTTGCTTTTTCGTGTGTTAGTCTCCAAGGCCCGAAGAAGCATAAAAGGATGCAGTGAAGAACTCTTCTAGCCGGTGTGACTAGAGTATTCCTTTTTCATAAGTAGTCTACCAGGTCCGGAAAAGGGTTAAACTTATACCAGATAGACGCCCTTTCAGGTACTTTAATGAGCATGAAAGGAAGCAAGATTGCTCGGCGATCTTTTCATTCTTTTTAGGAGTCAGAAAAGAGCTTAACAAAAACTCCCTAAGTGCCTTTTTCGTAAAGGACTTGTCCGGCCCGAAAAAGGGATAAATTATACCGAACAAAAGGAATGGCCAGGCAAGGAGGAAGTGCTCAATCAAGGAACATTGATGATGACCAAGAATGAGGGTAGGGGGGGGAACACGGGTGGGCCTCCTTGCAAGATAACGAATGGTGGCAAAATAACGAAATAAGTGCAGTATGAAAGGAGTGAATGGCTCATGTAAAAATTTGGAACAATTCGATGGTGTCCGATGTGGCGCGCAAACCGAGGTAGCAAGGTGTCGGGACACAATGTTGAAACTGTACTTAGTGAGAGCGAGAAATGATCTCAAGAATCATCACAAGCTCAGAAAAATGAATCCGACGATATAAAAAGTGTCAAAAATGGATAATGGCCGATGTGGCATGCAAACCGAGGTGACGGGGGGCGTTTTGGAAAAAATACCCAAAACATCTAGGGGTGAGAGTGAGAAATGATCTCAAGCATCATCACGGGCTCGAAAAAATGAATCCGATGATGTAAAGTATATCAAAACCAGGCTACGACTGATGTGGCATGCAAATTACGACAACAAGGTGAAATGTCACGATGTCAGGAAAGGTTCTGGTGAGAGCGAGAAATGATCTCAAGCTTCATCACAAGCACAGAAATATGAATCCGGCGGTGCACATGGTGCAAAAAACGGAGGTCATAAGGACTCCGAAATGGTCAAAGGAAATAACTAGGTTAAAAAATGGCTACAAATAAAGGTGAGCCCACCAAGCCAAGGATGTAGTGGTGGGGAGAAATGATGACCCGTGGGGGCAAAATGCTAGCTGTATCGAATCAAATCATATATACAAGTGACATGTGAACTCAAAAATGGCTAAGATCACAAATGTGAAAAAGTGAGCAGGGTTAATGACCTGCCCCCATGCTATGTGCATGGGATTTGTGGTTGTGGATCACATATGTGTTGGTTTGAACACGGGGGTCACTGACGTGCTGAGATAGGTGTGATGGGGAAGGTTCAAAATGATTGATCATGCCCCCTATCCTAGGGTCGAGGTAATCTATTATGCCCCCTAACTCAAAGGTGTCAATGTGGTGCTCGATGATAGCGGGGTCGAGACCAGGCATTTCGGTATAGGACCAAGCAAAGACATCACAAAACTCTTGGAAAAAAAATTTGTACTCTCCAATCTCATACTCACTGCAGGAGGCTCCTAATGTAATGATTTCAAGAGCACTAGGTGGGTCAGAGATATCGATGTGGATGACAGGTGAGATGTTGGCCATGTTACCCTCCTCAAAGGCATCAGGAGTGGGAATGGGATCCTTAAACCAGTTGACTTTGGTGGGAAAGAATCTTTGGACTCAACCACAAATTGGGTGGTTGTGGTGGAGGACTCTTCTGGGAGGAAACAAGAACGATGGTGCATGTCTTCCCAGGGATAATCCGGGGCAGTGAGAGCCTCTAGAATCTCCTCATCATTGCAGAAACTTTGAGTTGTCAAATTGGTTGACGAGGGAGTGGTAGTCGAAGAGATCATATAAATGGTGTTAATCTCTCCGAATGAGGGTGATACTAGGGGGTGGATCTCCTCGATTGTGGGGGGTGCTGTCTCAAGGTCCAAATTTTTCATCTCATAGAGAGCTGCTCTGTAATCTGGGAGATCAGGACAGTGATGTGAGTAATGGCCATAAATACCGCATATTGCACAAGGGTGGTTGGTACGCAATGATTTATCATAAGGATTAGGGGTTGGATCGAGTTCGACAACTGAGATGTTGGGATCGTCGTCAAGCATTTGCATGTGTTCCTGTAATGCAGGTAATTGTGGACATTGATGAGTCGAATGGCCTAACTCATCACACAATGAGCATTTGGGAGGAGCACGAAACACGGGGAGGAGTTTAACTATTTTGGGCGGGGGTACAGCAGTGTATGGTTGTGGGTCTCTGCGCCCAGTGTGCTTGATAAGAGGGGGGCGATTCATAGATTATGAAGGGGTAGTGACACCGGGAGGTGGTTGACTAGTAGTGGCAATGGGTTGTGTTAATTCATGAACTTGTTTTCTTTAATTTTATATTTTGAGTGTGATTTTTATTTTAAGTTTGCTCATTTGCTTAATTTTTCTCATTCGCTTCCTTTAGGAAATTTTTGGTTTTCAAGTGAAACTTTTGATTTTTTCCTTTAGATTTTAATTATTTTTTCTTTAGGATTTGAAGGGATCCATAGGACTTATATTGATTAAGGATGTCACAAATATACTCAAAGAGCATAGGCTATCATTTAAATTTAATTTAGAATGGAAGAGAAATGGTTAAAATAGCACCAAAAGTGAATGCAAAGTATTCCTGTAGCGCAACCATGAAAAATTAACACAGCAGCGCTACAAGAATATCGCGCCAGCCGAAATTACCATTTTTTAAACTAAATTTTTGCATGGGTTTCATTTCTAAGTGACTAATCGCATGTTTAAAAGCTGTTGATATGTGTTGCTCCAGTAATCATCATGAAAGTAGGTGTGACTGTGTCGTGGAAGAGATCGTGGTAATCATTAGCTAGAACAGAGCCTATCATGAGAGGAAGAGGTATAAGCCGAGTTTGATGTGAAAGAAGTTATTTCACATGAGCATCACGAAACTGGAGACTAAGTGGAGCGAGGACATGTGCCTAAAAGCCGGAAGCTGCAGTTATTGAATAGTTTGTGGGTTTTCACAGTTACAGAGAAATTAGGGCTGCTCGTCCTGCCAGCTGGTAGCAAATTAGAGACCCGAAGACACTTGTACAGTTAAATTGAACAATCAAATACCTCAAAGATTGATTTCAAACGTCTATAGCAAGACAGGAATAAGGTACTCCACGTTAAACTGATAGTGGCTGCTAAATTGGGGTTTTTCCAGTAAAGCTTGTTTTGTCAAAATTCAGTAAGGAAAAGATAAATGTAGGCTTTAAACACAACTCCTATCGAAGATAGATCAATTTAAAAGTTTTGGAGACACTGTGACAAGTGGAAAATTGAAAGTTAGCATTACATTGAACCACTATTTTTTTTTCAAAATATGAAAGCAACTGTTAGGTCATCCATAGAACTCTAAAAATACACAGAATTCAGCTATTGAAAGCAGATGGGTAAAAGTGGCAAAACAAATAGGACTGAGCCCACTGAGCTGAAATGGATTGACCAATTTCCAGATTGTGCAAAGCTTTTTCAAAATGCTGGTTGGTTGGATTTCTTCAAGAAAATTGATGGCTATAACACTGAAGTCTCTTATAAATTTGCCCAAAGCTATAATCAGGACATGATAGAATTTGATACTCTAAAGTTTAAATTGACTGTGGAGTTAGTTGCTGAAGCTACAGGAGTTAGAAATGAAGGTGAAATGTGGTTCAAAAAATTGTTTTTCACTTTTAATGACCCAAAGTACCTTTTCCCTGGTATTACTCCAGACTGGCGCAAAGGGGTATTAATCCAGGATGTCAAAGATGAGTGGGTGGAGCCCATTAAAATCCTACAAAGCTATATCACATGTGAAGGCAGATATGCCTATGTCTTCAAATACCATTTTAGATTTTTACAGCATTTGGTTGGTGAATCTAAAATGAATCTTCCTTTCTTCTTGTTCAAAAGTCTGCAAAAGATGTCAAGTAGAATTAAGGGACATCATGATCATACTACACAATCCATCTTCCATCATGGTTTGATCAATCTCATTATCAGTACTGTTCTACAATGAGAAGGGAAGACATGGGATCATTTTTTGTTTTGGTCTGGTTTTCAAACTAAGCAAGAGGAGCAACAAACCAAAAAACGTGTAGACAAAGGGCAGACTCTAGTTAGAAAATTAGGTCAAAAGATCAAGTCTGAAGATAAGAAAGAGGTTAAACTTGAAGAAGCACAAAATTCTTTGAAGGATGACAATGAACCTCAAAAGGTTGAAGCCGATAGCAAAGGTAAATACTCATTGTTTCCACAAAAAGATGATCAGCCTGAGAAACACATGGTGCCAGCAGAAATTTTCAATGAAGAGAAAATTGTTGCCACAGAAAAGGTTGCTATAGAAAACATTCAGGTCCAGCAAAGGAGCCCCATCACTGTCTTATCTGAAGATGAGGGATATCTGTTAGAGGAAGATGAATTCACTGTCAAAACTGAAGATAGAGTGGACACATACACAGAATGCTACAGTCAAAAGGATAAAGTAAAGAGATCAAAAGAAAAGAAAACCAAAATCAAAGCTATAGAGTTGGCCACAGTTAGACATCAAGGAAAAAAATTGAAGATGGTGAAAGAACTTGTTTCAGAATGGAGACCAAAAACCAGATCTAAAAACAAGTTAAGGATGAGTATGAAAACGCTGCTAAACCCTAGATTGAATACAAAAGAGATAAGTATACTTGATGATGATTCTTCAAATGAAAAACCAAATATTGAGAAAGAAGCAGTTCCAAAAAGTCCAGTTTCTGATCATACAAAGGGGAAAAGGTCATTGAGGTCAGCAGAAGACTCCAGCCTCACCCAGACTAAACTATCAGCTGTGTTTCTGGAATTAAAAGATGAAATGATAAAAGAACAACAGGAAAGGGAAGTTGAAGTTTCTTATTCCAAAAATCAGCACTTGATAGATGAAACTACACCAATTGAAACAACGAGTCAGGAAAACCCTATTGTTCATGGTGTGTCTTCAGGGCTGTTACAGGAAGATGAAGATATTTTCAAAAGGCTAAATATCCCATGGTTGCCTAGTGAGATGCAAAATACCACAACAAGGAAGACTTTTGACTCAAACATGGAGAACCTACAAAGAACCATCAAACAATACAGGCATCAGATGGATTGCATGCAGGAGACTAATGATGCTCTGATCCTAGCAAATAGAAGGCTCAGGGAAGATTTACAGGAAGTGAATGAGAATTATCAAGAGTTAATAATAGTTTCTAAGGAAGCCCTGAAGAGAAAGAGAAGTACAGATATGCATTATGCAGAGTTGAAGCAGACAATCAGAGATTTGTAGTAGCAGAATGAAAAACTTACAAGAAAGTTAGCAGATACAGAAGCTGAAAAGAAGAGAGCTAGGAAGAAGGCCCAAGCCTCAGATGGAATAGCCTTACTAGCTGAAGCTGCCAAAGACCTTTGAGTTGGTAGTTAGTCAGTTACTTGTAGATCATTTAATAAATGCTTTAGTTAGTTAGTTTTCAGTTATGTTTTTAAAGAAACACTTTATTTTGTTTTATCCCATCGATGAGTGGGTTGAGGGCAGTTAGGGTTTAGACCCTAACTAATTTTGTAAAAAATAGTATTTAGGTAGAGGAGAAAGACAGAAAGGGGGTTCGATTTTGGGAGGACTTCAGGAGGTCTGCAAGACTTGTTGATGAGATAAGTACATAAATCTTCTATGTATTTGTTGACAGAATTATGAAATATATGATCCTTTTCACCCTTCAGTTTGTATGTTGGCTTCATTGTTTAACTTGTTTAGTTGCTTAACTGATAAATTCATTGCTGGTCTATGTTTGTATGCTGGTAATGCTTATCTTTTATGAATGAACTTCAATATTATGCTCTGTTGGATTTTGGTGAATATATTATGCATCTTTGTCTTCTTTTGCTTATGATTCAGTTCCTATTTTGCTCATGAATGTATTCCCTATTTGTTCCCAAACTTTATAACTAGAAAACCTATCAAAAAACCTTAAAACTTACTTTTACTTGATTGTATTTTTGAGATTGTGTTGGCTTGTTTCTTTGTGGCCTAGAAACAATTTCTGGCACAAACATCTTTGGCGCCATTGCCGAGGAACGAAGTTGAAAACAGATTTTTCCCTGGGATACTTATCATTTCATTGGTTTTAGGAGGTGACCTTAAACCAGCACATCTTTAAGGCTACTTTTCACCAAGTTTGACACAGTGGCTACTAGAGGAGTTGGAACTAGGAACAGACCTACTTCACCATTGCAGTTGGGTGTGACAGACCCTGAACAAATATTAAAGACAACAAGAAAAGTTAAAAGGTCTCAATCTTTACCAGCCCTGTGTGACCCTGATCAGTTGGGTGGTTTATCACATTCAGCTTTGTTAGAAAAAGAAGAAAAATACTCACCTTGGTTAAGGCCTATTATCCCTGATAGCAGTTTCCAAGTTTTTACTAATCCGAAATCCTTCAAGGAAGCCAAAACTGTTTCTCCTGGTAAGATACCTATTTTTCAGCTGAAACTAGGTAAAAAACCTTTTCAACTAGGTTCCAGTCAAACTTCTTCATCAGCAAAGTTACTTAGTCCAAAAATGGTAGCCCAAAATCAGCCCATAGACATGATGGACCGGATGGTTGCAGACAGATATGCACCATTGGTTTTGCCTCAGCCGTTAAATGCATTGCCTGGAGGCGACTATTAGAAATATCTTCCTAGGTTTAATGGACAAGGGGAAATTACTACTGAAGAACATTGGGAAGCTTTCCTTAGTTATGCTGATAACCAAAACATTGAGGCTAAAGACGTATGGATGAGAATGTTTGTGCAGAGCCTTGATGGAGATGTAAGAAAATGGTTCAGGGAGTTGCCTGCTAATTCCATCACTATCATTGAATAACTTCGTGATCTCTTCATGAGACAATGGGGTGACACTAAAGACCATACATATTACATAACTGAATTTGGAGCTCTTAGGAGGAAAAAGGATGAAACTGTTGCAGACTTTTCAAAGAGGTTTAACAAGATGTACAGTAGAATTCCTGCAGAAATAAAGCCTACAGAAACATCAGCTAAACTTACCTATGCAAATGCTTTTGATCACGAGTATTCTTTATTGTTGAGAGAGAGAAGACCTATCTCTTTACTGAATATGCAGGATGCAGCATTGGAGGTAGAATCCAACATCTTGGCTTCTAATATATTAAAGAAGGAAACAGATCAGCAGCTTTATGACAGAAAATGAAAAAAGGAAGCAACCCCAGGAAGTTCTGCTTCTCATTCTGCAGAAGGAAAAATTGATGAAATGGATAAATTGGTGAAGACTCTGACTGCAAAATTGAACAAATTAGAGCTTGAGAAAAATTCCAGAAAGCCTGCTCCAGAAGGTGAACGAAATCCAAATAATCAGAATTAGTTCAGAAGGCAATTTGCTCCTCGCTTCATGACTAGAGAACGAAGGAATAATGATATCCAGCGAGAAAGGAGAGAAAATGAGGACCAAAGAGTGCCACCACCTCTTCAAAAAAATTTGGTTGATGAAGAAGAAGTTGGTGATGAGCTGATCTTTCAAGAGAATGATCAAGATATGAATCATTTTGGAGAAGGATTGTCTGAAGGTTTTATCACTTAGGAAGAATTTCTAAATGCAGAATACTATGATGCTGACATCTTTGAAACTAAGGATGATTTAGGTTTGGAAAAGACTGTTGTAACTGCTGATGTCCATCAAAAAAAACTCAAGAAGACTATAAATATGAGATCAGGTCCAAAACAGGTGGTACAACCCCCAAAGAAGAAAGCAATTGGCCCTGCTAAGCATCCATCTGAACCTGTAGCAGAGAAGAAGCAAGATTCAGAAAAACATAAGAAAAACACAGAGGTTGAAGAGGTAAATAAAATTGTCCAGAATTTCAATTTGGAGAATTAATTAGGAAAATTAAAGATTCCTGAAACTTTGACTGAATTGATAAAAAATCCTTCATATAAAGAATCAATCTTTAAAATGATAAATCCAACAAACAATCAGCCCGTTTTCGACACAGTTAATTTACAAGAGGAGAATCCTAAGATTTTCATTGGATCAGCCTTGGCTGAGAAGGCCGAGAATGAAGCAGGAGCTTCACCACCATTCTATATCACTCTGACTATTCATGAACAGATGATACACAATTGTTTGTTAGATTCAGGAGCATCCCACAATTTGATGCCAAAGGCTGTCATGGAGGCTTTGGGGATGAGTATTACCAAACCCTACCATGATCTGTATGCTTTTGATTCCTGAGCTATGAAGTGTTTAGGAGTAATAAAAGATATGGTTGTCATCCTGGCTCAGTTGCCCATGAAAAGTGTGATAATGGATGTTGTGGTAGCTGATATTACACCAAAGTTTGGCTTGCTTCTTTCTAGGTCTTGGGCAAAGAAGGTTGGAGGGACCTTACAAATGGATCTCTCCTATGCTACTATTCCTGGGTTTGGTGGAGAAAACAGAAGGCTGTACAGAGAGCTTCAGTTTTCCTATATAGTGACAGATGACAAGAACCCCACAAATCATCCTGTATATGCTGTTGACAAAGACTTAGGAACTTGCATGTTACATTTCAATGATGAAGACAATACTGCTGGTTTGTTACAGGTGGAAAAAGAACAGCCAGTAAAACACAACAGAGAAGAAGAAGATGAACTGTGGCAATTATACTTTGATGGATCTTCTTGTAAGGAAGGTGCTGGAGTTGGAGTTCTTCTAGTATCTCCCGGAGGTGAAACAGTAAAGTTGATGTATAAGCTTGAGTTTATTACTACAAATAATACCGCTGAATATGAAGCTTTGCTGTTAGGATTAAAAGTTGCTAAAGATTTGGGCATTCAGCAAATCTCTGCATATGGCGACTCCGAATTAGTTGTTCAACAGGTGAAGAACAAATATCAAGTGAAGCAGGGTTTGTTGAAAGTCTATCGGAATGAGGTATGGGATATGCTTGAAAATTATTTTGTAGCTTTTAACATCACTCATATTCCAAGAGACCATAATCAGACTGCAGATTCATTAGCTTTGGCTGCCACACCCTTCAGAATCCCCAAGACCACCCAATTAAGGTATCCAATAGAGGTGAGGTACAGACCATGTGTACCTGATAATGTAAAGCAATGGAAGGTTTTCGAAGATGATATTGAAATTAAGAGATTTCTTGAGCTTACTCATGAGTTTTCAAATTCCATGATTGATCAAGAGGAAGATGAAGGGGATGAACAGTTGGATGAGATTGCTGAAGATCAGATAGCAGGACATAAGATTATTGAGTTAAAAAGCAATTTCATTCCAAAAGGCTTGGTACCTCTGGAAAGAATATTTACAAAGGATGATACACTGTCAAAGCCTGTTATTCAATCTTCAGAAGAAAATGTGATGGACTGCAATATTGGTTCAGCAGAAAATCCTAGAATGGTTAAAATTTCTAAATCCTTGACAGCTGAACAAAGAAATAGATATATTAAACTGTTAAAAGAGCATGTCGATGTTTTTGCTTGGTATTATCAGGAATTGAGGACTTATGACACAGGAATCATACAGCATAAAGTTCCTTTAAAACCAAATGTCAAACCTTTTCATCAGAAATTAAGGAGGATTAATCCAGCCTTGTTTCCTGTTATTGAAAAATAAATAAAGAAGTTGTTGGGTGCCAAGATCATAGTGCCCATCAGGTATTCTTCATGGGTTGCTAATCTTGTACCTGTTAGGAAAAAGAATGGGGAAATCAGGTTATGTGTTGACTTCAAAAATCTGAACAGGTCTTCACTAAAAGACAATTATCCTTTGCCTAAATTGAGCAAGTAGTTGGGGCACAGAGGATCTCTATGGTGGATGGTTTCTCAGGGTACAATCAGATTGCTATGCATCCCAATGATAAAGAGAAAACAACCTTTACAACTCCTTGGGGAACCTTCATGTATGATAAGATGCCTTTTGGGTTGATGAATGCTGGAGCCACCTTCCAGAGAGCCATGGATATTGCTTTTGTTGGAGAAAAGGATAAGTTTGTAGTAATATATTTAGATGATATTACTGTTTTCTCACAGTCAGATGATGAACATTTGAAACATTTGAAGCAAACTTTCCTGAAGTGTAGAAAATTTGGCTTGTCCTTAAATCCAAAGAAATCACACTTCGCTGTACAAGAAGGTAAATTGCTTGGTTATTTAGTGTCTGTTGATGGTATAAGGATTGATCCTGAAAGGGTAAAGGCTATATTGAAAATAAGTTTGCCAAGGAGTAAAAAAGATGTCCAATCTTTCATTGGTAAAATCAACTTTTTACGTTGGTTTATACCAAATTTTGCTGAGACTATCAAACAAATCACAGTCATACTGAAAAAAGATCAGGAAGTTAAGTGGACCACTGAGGCAAATAATGCATTTGAGAAAATTAAAGTGGCTCTTACTGAAGCTCCTGTATTAGTAAGCCCTGATTTTATAAAAGAATTCCTTACATTCTCATTTGCATCAGAGGATACAATTGCAGCTGTTTTACTTCAGAAGAATAAGGAAGGATTGGAGCAGCCTATTGCGTTTTTCAAAAAAACTCTCAGAGATTCTGAACTAAAATACAGTATTTTAGAAAAGCGGGCCTATGCTCTGGTAAAGGCTTTAAAAAATTTTAGAATCTATGTGCTGCATTCTAAAGTTATTTCATTTGTACCTAATGCTGCCGTAAAAGATGTGTTAACACAGCCTGATAGTGAAGGGAAAAGAGGCAGGTGGATTGCTAAAATTATGGAATATGAGGTAGAGATCAGACCTACCAAACTTGTCAAGGGACAAGGTTTAGCCAAGCTGTTGACTGAATCAAATTGTCAGGCTCTGGGATTGTATGTTATGACTGAAGAAATAGCTCAGGATGAAGATCAAGCATTATTGGAAAAAGAGAAGATCTTGGATTATTATTCAACATCTACATGGTATGCAGACATAGTCTATTTTCTATTGTTTTTACAATGTCCTGAGCATCTAGATAGGAAGGCTGCTAGATCTTTAAAACTAAAAACTACTAAGTATTGTCTATTGGAAGAGCAGTTGTTCTGGAAAGACCCAGGGGGTATTCTACTCAGATGTTTAGATAAACCAGAAATTGAAGGAGTGATTTCTGAATCTCATGAGGGTGCTTGTGGAGGGCACAAGTACTGGAAGAAAACAGCATACAGAATTTTAAGAGCTGGATATTATTGGCCCTCCTTGTTTGCAGATGTTTATCAGCAGGTAAGAGACTGTATACCTTGTCAGAAGTTTGCTAGCAAACAAAAGTTAATGTCATTACCCCTGAAACCTATTGCAGTAAGTGCTCCTTTTCAGCAATGGGGTCTAGATTTTATTGGTGAAATAAATCCATCCTCTTCAGGGCAACATCATTGGATTCTGACTGCAACAGACTTCTTTACTAAATGGGTGGAAGCTATCCCTACTAGGAATGCTACAGACAAAGTTATCATGGAATTTATTGAAGACAATATTCTTAGTAGATTTGGTTTCCCTTAGAAATTAGTAACAAACAATGCAAAAGATTTCAAGTCCAAGGCAATGGAAGCTTTTTGTGAAAGGAATGGCATCCTACTGAAGCATTCAACTCCTTATTATCCTCAGGGTAATGGTTTGGCTGAATCCTCTAATAAAAACATCATTCAGAGTATCAAAAAGTTGCTCAAGCATAACAAGAGATCATGGGATTCAATGCTGAAATATGCATTGTGGGCAGATAGGATAACAGTTAAACAAGCAATTGGAACTTCTCCTTTCCAGCTAGTTTATGGTACAGATGCAGTTTTTCCTGTTCAATTGGGAATCCTAGTGATGAAGTTTTTTTAGAATTCTTAGGAAGAGCCAAATGATATACAGAGAAGGATTTATGAGATGATAGAGTTACAGCAGAACAAAGAAAAGGTGGATGAAAAGGCACAGTTGTACAAATTAAAGATCAAAAACAGATTTGACAGGAATATCAAAGAAAACACTTTCTCAATTGGTGATATGGTTCTAAGGTGGGATGCAAGGAAAGAGCAAAAGGGTAAGCATGGTAAGTTTGATAACCTCTGGTTTGGCCCTTTCCTAGTGTCTAAAGTTTTGGAGAATAATACTTTTAACCTGCAGTCTTTGGAAGGTGAGGAGTTGTCCAGTCCAGTTTATGGACGGTTCCTCAAGCATTTTTACAGTCTGTAAGGAGATTTTCACTTTTCATTGTACATACCAGTGTGAGTGAAGAATAATAAAGACTCCATAGCCCAATGGAAATTTTGCAGACAAGTAGGTAGCAGACATAAGGCACTGGTCTGCAGGTTCTTAAAGCCTCACAGGGAGGACTTCATCCCGCAGCTGGAGCCAGATGTTAAGTCATGAACTTGTTTCCTTTAATTTTATATTTTGAGTGTGATTTTTATTGTAAGTTTGCTCATTTGATTAATTTTTCTCATTCGCTTCCTTTAGGAAATTTTTGGTTTTCAAGTGAAACTTTTGATTTTTGCCTTTAGATTTTAATTATTTTTTCTTTAGGATTTGAAGGGATCCATAGGACTTATATTGATTAAGGATGTCACAAATATACTCAAAGAGCATAGGTTATCATTTAAATTTAATTTAAAATGGAAGAGAAATGGTCAAATTAGCACCAAAAGTGAATGCAAATTATTCCTGTAGCGCAACCATGAAAAATTAACACAACAGCGCTACAAGAATATCGCGCCAGCCGAAATCACCGTTTTTTAAACTGAATTTTCGCATGGGTTTCATTTCTAAGAGACTAATCGCATGTTTAAAAGGTGTTGATACATGTTGCTCCAGTAATCATCATGAAAGCAGGTGTGACTGTGTCATGGAAGAGATCGTGGTAGTCATCCGCTAGAACAGAGAGTATCATGACAAGAAGAGGTATAAGCCGAGTTGGATGTGAAAGAAGTTATTTCACATGAGCATCACGAAATTGGAGACTAAGTGGAGCGAGGACATGTGCCTAAAAGCTGGAAGCTGCAGTTATTGAATAATTTGTGGGTTTTCACAGTTACAGAGAAAATAGGGCTTGCTCGTCCTGCCAGCTGGTAGCAAATTAGAGACCCGAAGACACTTGTACAGTTAAATTGAACAATCAAATACCTCAAAGATTGATTTCAAACGTCTACAGCAAGACAGGAATAAGGTACTCCGCGTTAAACTGATAGTGGCTGCTAAATTGGGGTTTTTCCAGTAAAGCTTGTTTTGTCAAAATTCAGTAAGGAAAACATAAATGTAGGCTTTAAACACAACTCCTGTCGAAGATAGATCAATTTAAAAGTTTTGGAGACGCTGTGACAAGTGGAAAATTGAAAGTTAGCAGTACATTGAACCACTATTTTTTTTTCAAAATCTGAAAGTAGCTATTAGGTCATCCATAGAACTCTAAAAATACACAGAATTCAGCTATTGAAAGCAGATGGGTAAAAGTGGCAAAACAAATAGGACTGAGCCCACTGAGCTGAAATGGATTGACCAATTTCCAGATTGTGCAAAGCTTTTTCAAAATGCTGGCTGGTTGGATTTCTTCAAGAAAATTGATGGCTATAACACTGAAGTCTCTTATAAATTTGCCCAAAGCTATAATCAGGACATGATAGAATTTGATACTCTAAAGTTTAAATTGACTGTGGAGTTAGTTGTTGAAGCTACAGGAGTTAGAAATGAAGGTGAAATGTGGTTCAAAAAATTGCCTTTCACTTTTAATGACCAAAGGTACCTTTTACCTGGTATTACTCCAGACTAGCACAAAGGGCTATTAATCCAGGATGTCAGAGATGAGTGGGTGGAGCCCATTAAAATCCTACAAATCTATATCACCTGTGAAGGCAGATATGCCTATGTCTTCAAATACCATTTTAGATTTTTACAGCATTTGGTTGGTGAATCTAAAATGAATCTTCCTTTCTTCTTGTTCAAAAGTCTACAAAAGATGTCAAGTAGAATTAAGGGACATCATGATCATACTACACAATCCATCTTCCATCATGGTTTGATCAAGCTCATTATCAGTACTGTTCTACAACGAGAAGGGAAGACATGGGATCATTTTTTGTTTTGGTCTGGTTTTCAAACTAAGCAAGAGGAGCAGCAAACCAAAAAACGTGTAGACAAAGGGCAGACTCTAGTTAGAAAATTAGGTCAAAAGATCAAGTCTGAAGATAAGAAAGAGGTTAAACTTGAAGAAGCACCAAAGTCTTCGAAGGATGACAATGAACCTCAAAAGGTTGAAGCTGACATCAAAGGTAAATACTCATTGTTTCCACAAAAAGAAGATCAGCCTGAGAAACACATGGCGCCAACAGAAATTTTCAATGAAGAGAAAATTGTTGCCACAGAAAAGGTTACTATAGAAAACATTCAGGTCCAGCAAAGGAGCCCCATCACTGTCTTATCTGAAGATGAGGGATATCTGTTAGAGGAAGATGAATTCACTGTCAAAACTGAAGATAGAGTGGACACATACACAGAATGCTATAGTCAAAAGAATAAAGCAAAGAGATCAAAAGAAAAGAAAACCAAAATCAAAGCTATAGAGTTGACCACAGTTAGACATCAATGAAAAACTTTGAAGATGGTGAAAGAACTTGTTTTAGAATGGAGACCAAAAACTAGATCTAAAAACAAGTTAAGGATGAGTATGAAAAAGCTGCTAAACCCTAGATTGAATACAAAAGAGATAAGTATACTTGATGATGATTCTTCAGATGAAAAACCAAAGATTGAGAAAGAAGCAGTTCCAAAAAGTCCAGTTTCTCATCATACAAAGGGGAAAAAGTTATTGAGGTCAGCAGAAGACTCCAGCCTCACCCAAACTAAACTATCAGCTGTGTTTCTAGAATTAAAAGATGAAATGATAAAAGAACAACAGGAAAAGGAAGCTGAAGTTTCTTATTCCGAAAATCAGCACTTGATAGATGAAACTACACCAATTGAAGCAACGAGTAAGGAAAACCCTATTGTTCATGGTGTGTCTTTAGGGCTGTTACAGGAAGATGAAGATATTTTCAGAAGGCTAAATATCCCATGGTTGCCCAGTGAGATGCAAAATACCACAACAAGGAAGACTTTTGACTCAGACATGGAGAACCTGCAAAGAACCATCAAACAATACAGGCATCAGATGGATTGCATGCAGGAGGCTAATGATGCTCTGATCCTAGCAAATAGAAGGCTTAGGGAAGATTTACAGGAAGTGAATGAGAATTATCAAGAGTTAATAACAGTTTCTAAGGAAGCCATGAAGAGAAAGAGAAGTACAGATGTGCATTATGTAGAGTTGAAGCAGACAATCAAAGATTTGCAGCAGCAGAATGAAAAACTTACAAGAAAGTTAGCAGATACAGAAGCTGAAAAGAAGAGAGCTAGGAAGAAGGCCCAAGCCTCGGATGGAATAGCCTTACTAGTTGAAGCTGCCAAAGACCTTTGAGTTGGTAGTTAGTCAGTTACTTGTAGATCATTTAATAAATGCTTTAGTTAGTTAGTTTTCAGTTATGTTTTTAAAGAAACACTTTATTTTGTTTTATCCCATCGATGAGTGGGTTGAGGGAAGTTAGGGTTTAGACCCTAACTAATTTTGTAAAAAATAGTATTTAGGTAGAGGAGAAAGACAGAAAGGGGGTTCGATTTTGGGAGGACTTCAGGAGGTCTGCAAGACTTGTTGATGAGCTAAGTACATAACTCTTATATGTATTTGTTGACAGAATTATGAAATATATGATCCTTTTCACCCTTCAGTTTGTATGTTGGCTTCATTGTTTAACTTGTTTAGTTGCTTAACTGATAAATTCATTGATGGTCTATGTTTGTATGCTGGTAATGCTTATCTTTTATGAATGAACTTCAATATTATGCTCTGTTGGATTTTGGAGAACATATTATGCATCTTTGTCTTCTTTTGCTTATGATTCAGTTCCTATTTTGCTCATGAATGTATTCCCTGTTTGTTCCCAAACTTTATAACCAGAAAACCTATCAAAAAACCTTAAAACTTACTTTTACTTGATTGTATTTTTGAGATTGTGTTGGCTTGTTTCTTTGTGGCCTGGAAACAATTTCTGGCACAAACAAGTTGCACCGGTTGTAGGACGACATTTGGTGTTGGCAGGGGAATGGGAGGCGAAATATACCACACAGGTAATCCTAAGGTTAACCCAAGGAGGCTAAGAGTAGCCATAACAGGGGTGCTTACTACTCCCGAGGGAGGGAATAGGAAGGGGATTGTGTGGATGGGTGTAACACCAATGTGACTAGGTACCAATGGTGGTTTGGGTAACAAGGGCGGTTGATTGTTGGGTGTTTGTGTATTGTGGGAAAGGGTACATAGGTCAGATACTTTAGGAGCAGGTGACGGGGGTGGAATGGATTGGAATGTTGAGGTCATTGGTGTATCTGAGTAAACTTCGGGTCCCACAGAGGAAACAAACAAGGTAGTTGCACCACAAACAGGTTGTTCAACTATGGGGAGAACATTCTCGGGTGCAGCGGGGGCATTAGGATCGTAATAGGTGAGTTAATCGACCTTGACCATGCGTCCGTCATGGGGGAACATCATGGTAGGAAAAACGGATGAGGCAATCGCTTGCATGGCATACATGTAGCTGCGGCCAAGTAAGAGGTTATAATCAAGTTGGGCATTGATGACCTCTATGTCAATGGGCATGGTTTTGCCAGCCAACTGAATGGGGACATTAGCTAAGAGACCTTGGGGTTGAGCCGAACGGCCGTCGTAGGCTCGCAACGCAGTGGTGGACTGCTGGAGAGTAGGGGATCCCAACTTCTGCCAAACGAATGTGAACATAATGCATGTCGAGGCACCTTCATCGATAATGCACCGATGGATGACAAGTTTCCGAACGGAAACATAAACTTGGAACGCTAAAGTGGAAGGAAGGCATGGTTCAGACTGGTCCAAATCGAAGGCCATCAGTCGTGAATCATTTGGGTCAATAGCACCAATGGCGGAGAGCAAAGTCTTGCGTTGTGAAGGACAATTTTTTAAGACTTCTAACGCAGACATGGCTGCGGGAGACTGGGCTAAGTCATCTACAATGTTGTAATTTGATGCAGCGCGAGCATTGGGATTATTGTTGATGCGACGAAGTGGGAAGCGAGGTGCTTTGGAGGCGCCATCTAGTGGAGCCGGGGGTATACATAACGTATGATCAGTGGGATGAGCGTTAGTGTTTTTGTTGGTGGGAGAGGCTTCAGGGGTGGAGCCATATTGGTTCTGACAGGTTTGGAGGTTGACATCGACGGATGACATCATTAACAAGTGGTGGGTACCTGAGTCTAACATGGGTTGATCAGGAGCGACATAAGTGATCTGCTGTTGTGGTGGCGCGTTTCCTTGAGGGGGAACCAACAACTGAGTGTTCACTACGCCTTGGGTTGGTAAGGGGTTTTGTAGCACCAATGGTTAATGCTGAGGTGGTGGGGGTTGGGCAGCGCCTGAGGAGTCGTGTGCCCTTGGCAATGGGCATCATCAGTCCAGAGTTGCTGAGCTCACTCCAAATGTGGGCAAGCATGTGTGTAGTGGCCATAGACTCCGCAAATATAACAAGGATGGTTTGTTCGCAAATTAGGATTTTTGGCCTGCTTGGGCGGCCGATCAGGGTTCTGGTTGGCAGGTGCCGCGTTATTGTTGTTTGGGGGATTGGGAGGTTGACCACCTTGGTTTGGAGGGGGGTTATTCCCACAGTTACGGCATTTGCCACGGTTTTGCTGGCCCTATTGTCGCAGGTTATTTTGGTTTTGTTGTGGATTCTGTTGGGCGTACACTTTCCCTTGGGCAGCAGGTGGGTTCTGGGGTTGTGTAGGTGTAGGAGCAGGCTGCGGTGGATAATAAGGAGGTGGAGGCTGCGCAGGTGCTGAACCTTATGGAGCTTGCTGATACGTCTGTGGAATGGGTTGTGGGTTTGCCGCAGGGGCTTCCTGTGGCGGGTAATAAGCAGGTTGGGCTTGAGAGGACACAAGAGCTAGTGCAGCCTGTGGGTGGTAATATGGCTAACGTGCGACCGGGGGGGCATAATCGGGAGATGCATGACCAAAACACTAAGGTGGACATGAAGGTCCATGGGAATGGTGGTGATGTGCCATGGGAGCATACGAATTGGTTGCTTCGGAGTGAGATGTAGCCCGCGAAAGGTCGGGGCCATGGCTAGGACGTGCTATGGAAAAGGGTTGAGGATGCAAGGCAATATGGTCAATGATGCCATCTACGGCATGGGATGCCCCCGACACATCGTTTTGGGAGGAATCACCACGAGGGGCATCAGGTATGATGGAATACAGATAACCCGACTGAGCGTAAATAAGATCAAATTGATGGGCTTTGAGGATGGCCTCTTCTTCGGACTGGGGTCGTTTGGATGCCACATCCTTGGTAATGACAGGAAGGAGGGATTTTAGAAACCAATCTAAGAAGATACGGTCATCTAACTTGATTTTGCAGACGCTGCGGCGTCGATGCCACTCATGAATGTGGTCAGTGATATGGGTAGCTATGTTTTGTTTGCAAGACAGTAGGATCTCAACTCCCGCATCATAGAGGACAGGTAACTGAAAGAACTGCAGGAAAGTCGAGGCAAGGGAAGTAAAGGTGGCATGGGTCCCATGGGGCTGCTCGATGTACCACTTAGCCGCAGAGCCAGTGAGGGTGTGTTGTAACAGACGGAGGTGGACAAAGTCGTCCACTATGGAGTTGGAGGAACACCATAGATGGAAGGACATAATATGGTTATGGGGGTCTTCACCTGCCTTGCCCTAAAACTTAGGGATGTCGAAGGGGAGCTTGGTGGGCATGTGACGCCATGCAGGGTCGTGTCTGATGGGATCGTTAGTTAGTCTAGCAAGGTCAGTAAGTTTGAGACTAGCCATGAATGGCAAACTAGTAGAAGGATGTGACATACTAGTGGTTGTGACCATGTTGGGGCCAATGCCCCCAAGTGGAGGGGATGGGTTTGGGATGTTTCCCCCAAGTGGAGGAACAGAAGTGGTATGGGACGGTCCTGCACTGCCAAGGGTAGTGTGAGTCACTGATGGAGTGGGGATAGGTATGCCAGCTACTGGAATGGGTACAGTGATCGGAATGGTAGATGTGGGCCCCATCGAGGGCATACCCAAAGCAGGTGTGGTAGCTGGTGTGGTGGTGGATGCTCCACCAATGGTCCCTACAAAGAAAGGGGTGGAAGTCACGCCAGCCATGGGGCTGCTTGGTGTAGTGTAAGTGGTGTTCTTGGACTCTGCCTCAGAATCAGAGGTAAAATAAGGGGCATCTAGATTGGGTGACGGAGTTCTATGACGTTGACGAGTGGAGTCAAGTGACAAAGCTCGAGATCTATGATGAGTGGCATCAAGTGATGAAGATCTATGTCTATGACGGGTGATGTCAAGTGAACCGTGCTGTGGGGGATCACCCCGAAGGTGCCGAGAATGTCTCGGGGACTCAATGGTGACAGATGGTGTCAAGTATCTGGGGGTTGTGTTGAGTGAAAAATAGCTCAAAAACCCTAATGCAACCGAGTGTGCAGAAGGAGAGCGCAAAACGTATGGCACTCAGCCAACAACCAACTCAAAACACTTACTGTAACAGCTGTGCTACAATAAGTGGAGTATCAACATAAATGGTTAGAATACCAACAAGCAACAGGTTTCCTAAAAAAGAAAAATAGTGCACTCGCTAGACCAAAAGGAGGTAAGGGAGCATGCAAACACCTAGCTAAATAGTATTCTGACTCAACTAAACATATCCTCTGTAAGGTGATGAAATCCAAGTCAAACAATATGGATAGTAGAGCCAAGTGGCTAAAGATATCCCCCTACCGAGAGGGACACCGGGTAGTCAATCCTAGAAGAAAAGCAACTAAGATACCCCATTCATGACACATTCGGTTGGGTGAATCTGCCGTTTGGTTCTATCACTGCTGTATCCCCATACGGGTGATACACCGAGAACTGCGAAAGGTATCCTTCAATTACTGAATGGATTGCGGTATTCCACTCAGGCTTTCGGAACCAGTCTGGCAACTTCAACCCTCCTAGGGGAGAGGCCTTCCTGATAAATTGGTTTTAAACCGTGTCAAAAAATACTAGGGGATTTTGGTTCCCTAATGGACAACAGCTATGTCTCAAGTGTAAGCAACCGAGGGGTGTTATTTGGATGCCTATCCCCCCGATCCTACCTAACTACAAAAATTCTTATGTGTTCCCCAAGTGGGGTTAGAATATTGGTTGTGTTAAGTAGTACTTTTAGGGCTCACTTGAATTAAGTGACAGAGTGTGTGTGTGTGAGATGATGAACCCAAGTAAAAGTGCCACAGGGTGGGCAACTTTCTAACTAACAATACAGAATTTAAACTTTGAAATGCAAAATTTTCTCTTTTCAATTAAAATGCTGAAATTTTTAAAAAATATTCTGTAAATGGAACAGAAATAATACTACAGAAAAAAGGTTGTAGGGAAGTATAGCTGCAGATAGGACAGATGGTTGTGCAGGTGTAGAAAATATTGCAGCAAAGTGTTGGGTTCAAAACAGTGAAAAAAGTACAGAAAACAGACTGAGGGTCTGTGGCAAATCTGTGCGGTCGGACCCCGGGAAATAGCTCAACAGTCGTGGATAGGTTGTGGGATTTTGGCCGAAAGATGCAAACGGACTGTGGGAAAAGGGTCAAAATTCACAGGCGGGTTGCAGGAAAATGGCTGAAAGCCGCAGGTGGGTTGCAGGAAAATGGCTGAAAGCCGCAGGCGGGACGCGGGAAAAATGCCGAAAGATGCAAGCAGGTGGAAGGAAAATGGCTGAAAGCCGCAAGTGGGACATGGGAAAAAGGCCGAAAGACGCAGGCGGGTTGTAGAAAAATGGCTAAAAGCCACAAGCGACCCGCGGAAAAATGGGTTAATAGCCGCAGTCGGACCACATGAAACAAGCTACTAGCCGCGGTCAGATCGCAGGTAGCAGACTGGAAACCGCCGGTAGATCGCCAGAAACAGTCTGAGAGTTGCGGTCGGATCGTAGGTAAATGCCTGAAAGACGCAGTCGAAATGCAACTGCAGGGGGCAAAAGACGCGGTTGACGGCAGCCGAAAGGAAAAAACAGAAAAATATTGCAGAAAATTGAAAACGTTTAAAACTTTAAAAACTATAACCAGAAATTCAAAGGAACACAAGGGGAGTCGTCAAAACTGTAGCTAGGGTTTTCACCCTAGCTTGACCAAATGAGCACCTACTAAGGAGAAGGGACTCCTTAGTAGCAGTTCAGAAAAACAGTAAATGAAAGACAATACTGTAAAATAGTAACTACTCTAAACATGTGCATAAAACAGAAAAGACAAGATAATAAAAATGGTTTTTTTATTGATTATACCTCCAATGTGAAGGTTGGTGAAGCCTTTGCAGTAGTCCAAGAGGGTTGCTTCCAAGCTTCCAGTTTTGCTCCTTTCTCTTTCTCCAAAGGGTTTTGGAAATGGGCCAAAGGGGCACTCAAATGTGAAAGTAGCTCAAGGGTGAGCTAGGGTTTCAAGAGTGATTTTGGCAGAGTAAGGGTGTGGTTGACTGTGGATATGAAATGAGGGGCCTCCATCACCTATTTATAGGTTTTTAGTGGTGGAGTGCTGGCCCATGGTTTTGGACACCATATGGTTTAGGTCAGCTATATAGGGTTTTTGCTTCCTTTTTCCCTCTTTTTCCTCTTTTTTGTATTTTTTATTCCCTTTTTAGAGGGTTTTTGCTATTTTGGAGGAATTTTGGGTTATTTTTAGGGAAAAGGGGGTTTTTTGGCCTTTTGGAGGCTTTTTAATGGGTTTTTAAGGTTTTGGAGGCAAATATGGTAGGAAATATGGACAAATGAGTCATATAATGGGGTAGATGAGGTAGTGAGCACTTTTTGGGTGTTAACAATGATGCATATACAAATACATACAAATGATCCAACAGATCATATCCAACATCCAACATGATGCGTACATACATATAAATGATCAAACTGATCATATCCACCATCAACACGATGCATACATACATACAAATATAAATGATCCAACTGATCATATCCAGCATCCAACATGATGCATATACAGAGCAGTAATTGGAGCATCGTTCTGATACTCATCATCCAACACTTACATCCACAGCCATGTGTAGTATCATCCTTCCAACATGCTTGGAATGGCTTAAGAAAATGTGTCCATCACTTCTTCCTTGAAGTGTCGTCGATCTAAAGAACACCAAGTCTCTCCCTGAAGTACTCAAACTTCACCCTAGCTAGTGGCTTCGTCAACACATCTGCAATCTGCTCATCCATTGCAACATACAGGAGCTTCACAGCTCCTCTCTGCACCATATCCCTGATATAGTGATATTTGATCTCTATGTGTTTCGACCTTTCATGAAACACTGGGTTCTCAGACAGCTTCACACAACTATGGTTATCGCAGAATATACCAGTAGCATCCAATGGGAGATCAAATATCTCAGATAGTAGCTTCTATAGCCATACTGCCTCACAACTAGCTGAACAGGCTGTAACATACTCTACCTCAGCTGTACTCAGTGCTACGCAGGACTGCTTCCTGCTGAACCAAGAGATCACACCTGATCCCGTACTGAAGCAGCACCCAGATGTGCTCTTCCTATCTGTAGCACTGCCAGCCCAATCTGAATCAACATAACTCTGCAGGTTAAAATTTTGATTTGCTTCATACTTGAGCCCATAATCCACAGTACCCTTCAGGTACCTTAGAACATGCTTTACAGCAACCAGGTGAACACTCCTCGGATTTGTCAGGAACTGGCTCAATGTGTTCACTGCAAAGCAAATATCTGGTCTCATGTTCGTCAGGTACATCAAGGACCCAATCATCTGATGATACATAGAGACATCAACCGGCTCAGACGAAGCATCACACAGAAGCTTTAGATTTGATGCCATGGGTGTGGCCATGGCCTTGCAATCCATCAGCCCAAATCTCTTCAGAATATCTACTATGTACTTCCCTTGACCAAGGAAGATCCCACCTGAATTCTACCACACCTCCATACCTAGGAAATAATGCATCATTCCCAAATCTTTCATATCGAACTCAGCAGCAAGCTTCCTCTTAGTATTTGCAATCAATATGTTATCTCCTGTTACAAATAAGTCATCCACGTATAGAAGTAGAATCATAGGATTCCCTTCCTCAACCTTGTAGTAAAGGTTGGAATCCGCTTTACTCTTGGTAAAGCCCAAGTTAGATAGGAAACTGTCCATCCTACCATACCAAGTTCTGGGAGCTTACTTCAAGCCATACAAGGCTTTCTTTAATCTGCACACATATGACTCCCTATCATGTATTTCAAAACCGAGTGGCTACTCCACATATACTTCCTCTTCAACTACACCATTCAAGAAGGCAGTCTTGACATCCATTTGGTGTATTTTCCATTTCATTGCTATAGCCAGGGCAAGTACTGTTCTGATAGAAGTATACTTGGCTACAGGTGCAAAAGTTTCTTCATAATCTATTCCCTCTTTCTGAGAGAAGCCACGAGCTACGAATCTTGCCTTGTATTTCTCTACACTGCCATCTGCAGCATGTTTGATTTTGTAGATCCATTTGGAAGTCACAACAGACTTCTCTTTAGGTCTTGGGACAACATCCCAAACATCATTCTTCATTATTGATTGGTATTCCTCAACCATGGAATCCTTCCATTCTTTCTTTTCCGTTGCTTCTTCATAACTGGAAGGTTCTTTGTTGATAATGTCACAGAGTAAAGCAACATAGCTGGTATGCGATCTGGTTCTCTTCTTTGCTCTGTGTTCTTCTTCTGGAATGCCAAATCTTTCTGCATCTTGAATGAGCTCTCCAGCCCATGCAGGTTTCCTCTTGTGAGAGTTATCCTCACGGGGTGGATCTACAGGTTCTTGTGGATCTTCAAACTCACGAACAACTTCTAGAATTGCTTCAGTCATGGTAGTGTCTTGAAATCTACTTTCCTTAGGTTCTTCATAAACTTCGATAGGTGCCTTCCTTGATTTGATGAATGCTTAGTTTTCATCAAATGTTACATCCCTGCTGACATCAATCTTCTTGAACCCTGGAAAGTATATTCTGTCAGCCTTCGAGCTTTCACTGTAACCCACAAAGATACCCTTCTTTCCTGAAGGATCTAGTTTGGTTCTCTTTTCCTTTGGGACATGAGTGTATACTGGACAACCAAATATTCTGAGATGGCTGACTTCATGTTTCTTACCAGAAAAAACCTCTTCTGGTGTCTTGTTGTCCAATATCTTGTGTGGTGTTCTGTTCTGCACATATACAACTGTTCTAGCTGCTTCTGCCCATAGATGCATAGGTAGATCCTGGTCATGCAGCATTGCCCTTGCTGCTTCCATGATTGTTCTGTTCTTCCTTTCTGCAACTCCATTCTGTTGAGGATTATAAGGAGCAGTCAACTCTCTCTTAATCCCTGAATCACTGCAAAGCTTCTTGAAGTCACCTGAGGTGAATTCTCCACCATTGTCGGATCTGAATGTTTTGATCTTTTTGTCAGTTTGATTCTCCATCAAGGTTTTGAATTCCTTGAACTTATCAAACACCTCATCTTTGTTTTTCAAGAAGTATACCCAAGTCTTCCTGGAGAAGTCATCAATAAATGAGAGATAGTAAACATACCCACTTAGAGAACTGGATGACATAGGACCACATACATCTGAGTGGATGATTTCCAGGATATCTTTTGCCTTGCTTTCATTGCTTGGGAAAGCCTTCTTAATATTCTTACCTTTTGCACATCCTTTGCAAACACCTTCATGTTTGGTCTTGATTTCAGGAAGACCCTCTACAGCATTGCTTGCAATTGGAAGTGCCCTATAGTGCATATGAGCAAGTCTTCTATGCCAAAGTTCACTTGGATCCATGGATTCATGCACCATGGCATGTTCAGGTTGTTCTTTTAATTTATACAAACCTCCCTCTTGCTCTCTAATCGCAACTGCATCATCTATGGTCTTTCCCTTTGGCCACATTAGGACTTGGCCATCCACAAATGCAACCCTCATTCCTTTTGCATCTAATGCAAAGATGGAGAGTAAGTTCTTCTTGAGCCCAGGTACATAAAGGACTTCTTTCATCTTCAAAGATTTTCCAGAATCTAGGTTGTAGGAGGCTTCACCACTTCCTTTGATGGGATATTGATAATCATCCCCAAGTTTCACTTTATGGGGTGATTCATGTTCAGACAGATTTACAAAGGATTCTTTAAACCCAGTCATGTGTTTGGAAGCCCCACTATCAATTAACCAATCATTACAACCATGGGAGATAGTACCTGTGAGAGCAGAGATTAGAAAATACTCTTCTCCATTTGATGAGTCATCATTACTATCATCACTTTCTTCCCTAGGCTTCTTCTTTGGAGGTTCATCATCTTCGACAGCATGAGCATGGTACCTTCTTTTGTTACCCTTCTTCTTCTTGCTGGATTTGTTGTTGTTGTGGTTGTCCCTTTTGTTCTTGGGACATTCTGAAGCAAAGTGACCCTTCTCATTACAAGTGAAACACCTTAGATCTTTATTGTCTTTGTGAAAATGATGGGAAGATTTCTTCTTGTGATGGGATGGCTCCCTCTTGAACTTGCCCTTCTTAGTGTGAGCTGTGAGAGCTTGATCTTCATTTCCCATCTTCTCTTCTCTTGCCACAAGCCTTGCTTCTTCTTGAGAACATTCCTCCCATAATCTGCTGAAGGAGATTAACTTCTTTTTGGCATAGATCCCCTGGATAAAAGAGTCCCATGACCTAGGTAGGCCATTCAAAGTAGTCATAACAATTTCACCATTCTCCACCATTTCATCTACAGCTTCAAGTTGTTCCTTGATCTGAGAGACCTTGGAGAAATAGTATTGAATGGTTTCTCCATTCGACATCTTGACCCCTTTCAATTGATTATGTAGGGTCATCTTCCGATTTATGTTCTTTCCTTCAAATAGCTTGGTCAAAGAGTCAAACATAGCCTTGGGTGTCTTTAGAGAAGACACATGGGGTATGAGATGGTCTTTGATAGAATCAACAATGATTCTCTTTGCCTTGACCAAGTTCTTCTTATGAAATACCTTAGCCTCTTCATCCTCTAGGATAGGGATGTCTTCTTTTATATATGAGTCCAACTCATTCTCTTCTAGGATTAACCCAATCCTATACTTCCAAGCTCGGAAGTTATCAACCCCTTCAAGCTTATCCTCAAGCTTGGTGTGGTGAGACATCTTAAAGAGTACTTCAAATGGAAATAGAAAATATTTAGGTCTTACCACTTGAAATGTTGAAAACTGGATCTGGTCCTAGATTAGGGTTTGTCGAAAAAAACCCTAAAAATTCAAAATGTGAATTTCAACTTTCTGAAAGGATAGAAAGATGCACCTCGATGAGCTGATCATCCTGGTGTATTCAAAATTTGAGATCAGCAAAGTTTTACCCTTCAGATTTTCCTTTTTGTCCTCCCGGCTTCACTAGAGAGAGCCCTGAATTAGGGTTTGAGTTTCCCGGAGATCTACCCAGCCAAAAATCTCGATCCAAAGCTCTAAACTTCGATTTTTGCAAGGAGCTTCTAGCTATGTCTTCAGATTTCAAAAATTCCTATTTTTGTGGAAACCCTAATTTTTAGGGACAAATCTAAAAATGCTCAAAATTGAATTCTGATTGGATAGATAGATTCTCCTTGAAGATTAGAGTCAATCTACTATACTAATTTTCCAAAAACTATGGAGAGAAACCCAATAAACAAGAAACTCAAGTTTCTGACACTGCAAAATGTCTTCTTCTTAGGTTAGCTCTGATACCATGTTAAATTTTTGAGCATTAATTCACAATACTCTTGGATCTTTACTAAGAGAATAACATATACAGTATATCAATGCATAACAATCACAATAATCATGACAAGCATCACAAGAATCAAAAGCATGAGAGACAAGAGACACAGAGTTTCCGTGGGGAAAACCCTAAGGTGAAAAACCCCACAACTTCCTCAGAGATAGAGAGAGCAATGGCTCAACCAAAGTACAACCAAAATACACTTGAGATAGTCTCCTAGAGCAGATGATCCTCCTCCTCACTAGTGCGCCACTTTTTGAGTGAGAGAAGTGTGTCTTTCCGAATGATCCAAATAGAGATCTCCTGATCTCTATTTATACTTAACCTGTTTGCCAAGTTACACTATGGGGCCGACTTGTCTATCTAGATACATGCACAATATAATATATATATTTCAGGGCTGACCCCACACATGGTGGTCTAATAACCCATCGGCAAGTACACACACTTGCGACACTTTTCAATCCACATGACGACACTTCCTAATAGAGGAATAACACATCTCTTATAAGGGTACAATAAATATATATGAAATACATTCTGAAGTTACATATACATCAACATTCATCATTGGTGGAGTCAGTAAGATCCTCACCGAAGGGAAGAAAGGACTATATCCGCCAATTCCTTTCACTATCGGCACATACAGCCTACCAAGAGAAAAAGAGGGAGAAAATTAGGTTCAAGATTTGGACATCTTCCATTTTGGCACAAAGTTTAACAGAAGGCATGACCCTTGCGGTAGAGTTGCGGAACATATTAGTGATATCGAAACCTCCTTCGAGTACACCCATCAGATTGACCTGAATGAATAATTCTTCTATAGCACCAAAAACTTAACAGAGCTAGGAAAGCACTACAAAAAGAAGAAAGGTGGGAAAACTTCTGCCCCCAAGCCTGTTGGTCTGGTACAACTGGAGCAAGAGGCAGCAGCATCCCAAGCCGAAGGTTCAAATGACATGGAACTAGAAGAAGGTGACACAATTCAAAATGTGTAGGTTGCCAAATTACAACAAGAACAAGAGCAAGTTATTAAATTGTAGCAAGAGGAGGAAACTGTTAGAATCCAAAAGGAGCAAGAGGAAAGAACCTTGTTGGAGGAAGCAAACAGGTTAAAACAGTGATAGCCGAAAGGCGAAGGAAAGAAAAGGATGCTAAGATTCAGAAAGAGCAGGAAGCAAAAGCACTAAGAGAAGAAGAAGACAGAATCCTCCAAGCACGAAATACCAAATTATAAGAAGAAGAAATATTCTTGTTGGAAGAAGCAGACAGATTGCAAGCAGAGCTCGTAGTGCTAACAGAAAGGCAAGAGAAAGAAGAAGCGGAGAAAATTCCAGAACAAAACCCACCCATCCCAATAGCCATGGACTTAGGTTCCGCAAAGGCTGCCCAACTAGGGATATCTCATGAAGGGGTTGTCTCCACTGAAGAATTAGCACTCACCCCATACAACCCCAGGAAGCAGGGCCAAGTGGCCAACCTAGATTCCATCTATTTTCATGAACGGAAGAGGGTTATTGTTGATAGGAGAGTAAGGAAAATGGAAATTGGGGAGGACTTATATGAGTTCAGAATATCGGAGACCACACTAGTCCAAGGGACCGACCTCGATCCGTCATTTCAGGCAGGCTGCACCGTAGCTTCAGCCCAAGCAAGCAAAGCCAATATCGATCATTTGATCGAAACTGTTAAGAACTACAGAGAGCTGTGTCTCAAAATAAAAGTTGACAGGAAGAATGAGGTATTAGAAAGCAACGAGATAAAAAGGAAATACAATAAACTCGTGGAAGAAAAGGAAGAAACCTCTTCGAAAGCCTTGTGGATTGAAAATGAGAAGAATTCACTCGAAATGCAGCTAGCAATCTCAGAAGATGAGCAAAAGAACTTGAAAGTTCGTATATCCGAACTGGAAGAGCTTGAAGCCATAGTGCTCAACAAGTCAATTCTTTCAAACCTCAATTCAAAGAATTGGAGCAAGAAAAGGCTGAAATACTGGAACATCTTGAAAAGGCAAATAAGACGAAAGAAGATCTAGCCACATTCTATGAGCGAGCTTGTGAAGTGCAGGAAAGGATTCATCAACTGTTGGTTTCAATTAATGAAGAAGTCTGAAATATGAAGAAAATGATCACAAAGATGACTTCCATCGAAGTTGAAGCACTAAGATTAAGGGACAAATATGAGCAACATGTGGAAGAACTTGGAGAAAAATTTGAATGGAGAAAATGGAGATCGGGTTTCCCTTCGAACCTACGGGATAAAATGGATGAAGAATTTGATATGGACACAGGAGTCCTCGAATTTTGCTTAAGGTGTTGTATTAGATTGAGTACTGAAATCAGGAAAACCATCAAGAAATGCCATGTTATTTACT
Source organism: Larix kaempferi (assembly GCA_027924585.1). Classification (NCBI taxonomy): domain Eukaryota; kingdom Viridiplantae; phylum Streptophyta; class Pinopsida; order Pinales; family Pinaceae; genus Larix; species Larix kaempferi. Next base: position 622,680 of record BSBM01000800.1, on the reverse strand, counting down.
CTAAAATTTGGGAAGCCCACGGTAAACGTCATATGGTTCTACCACATAATCTTTATGAGTTCCCAAAGAGGGAATCGCGTTTGGCAGAATTGCAAGGAAAGTTGACATCATAGTTGGATTATCTGAAGAAAGTAGAGCATATAACCCCAGAGGACCTCCATCAATTCATTGAAAAAACTGTTGTTCACACTTATTTCCTAGAAAATATTGAGCAAGAAGTTGTCGTAGAGGTGGAAAATATCAAATCAGACTTGTGCAAACATGAGATATCACGTAAAGTAATGATCTTAGCGAGAAGTAAAACAATACTAAGGGAAATGAGTCAATGGGCCAGTTATATAGAAGAGGTAAATAAGGTTGCAAAAGAAAGCGAGCCTGTTGAAGAGGACAAATTAGCAGAAGGGGAGTGGCCCATCGAGATAGCAGAGCCAGCTGGACAATAATTTGCCTTATTCAATTTTGCAAAGTAACTAAAAGTGGTTAATTGTATAATGTCTATATAGACAGCTATCCTTTCTTTTTACCTCTTGTGAAAGAATATTGACATGAGTCATCAGAATTCGATATCTGGGGTTTTTAATGATAAATCAAAATTCCTAGGTTTAAGATACACTTGGCAGCTTAAGGAGCATTTTGTAAAACTATATATAGGAGAATAGGAGAGAATTGAAGGACTTTTGGCAGGTGAATGAAATTTCTTCCTAGTACGTGAATTACTTTGCTACTTGCTCCAAGAATTCGATTTTTCCTAATGAAAGCTTGGGAGAAGGAATTTTTGCCTGAAGAATGTGTCAAATGTGTGCTAGATTATTCCTGTATCATCTACATATTGCTGTGAGATCATTCTTTGCTATCATGAATTATTTCTATGTGAGGAATGCTCCTACATTTTCCTGTGCAAATTTGTTTATCTCAAATGAGTAATGGAATGTATTAAATAAATTGAAGCTATCTTTAATATCTTTCATATTCTGCTGTAGGCACATATTTATGATTAAATGGCTATCTATGTGATATTTAGGTGTTTCTTGCAGTTTATTGCTCATCTCTACAGTTTTCTCCTTGCAAGGATAGAATAGATTTGCTTATATAGTTTTTAGACTAATTTAGGTTAATTGCATACACTTAGCTTAAGGCACTTGCATATCATCTTAAAATAAAATATATAAACGGTGAATCGGGCTGCAACCAGTGTAAAGAACCAAAATATTTAATTCTTACGGTATCTGGAACCGTTAACCAGATGGATTCCCTACATCAAATGGTGAAGAATCTAATTGGGACTGTTTACCAGGGAGAATCCCTTGCTGATTGATGCTACGATTTATGAGGCATCAACACATTGTTATACATCAAACTATGTTCTACAATTACTTCCAAGAAATCAGAACAAGAAATATTTT